>LR738712.1:328617849-328786182 GCA_902687465.1 Secale cereale
AGGGCTTATAAATAAAAAGAATCCCACAGTCGGACATCTAAGCGACATCACATAAAGGGCTTATAAATAAAAAGAATACCACAGTCGGACGTTTGAGCGACATCACATAAAGGGCTTATAAATAAAAAGAATGCCACAGTCGGACGTCTGAGCGACATCACATAAAGGGCTTATAAAGAAAAGAATGCCACAGTCGGACGTCTGAGCGACATCACATAAAGGGCTTATAAATAAAAAGAATAGCAGTAAGTATCCGGGAGGTAGAACCGTCCCATGGGTACTCATCGCTCCAAATAATACGAATGGTTAGTACATAATAAGATGTCACAAGCACCACCTGTCACATGTCATAAATAATGCTCTGGTTTAGAATAGTTTCTCCTCCGAAGACCGACACTAAGACCGACACGCGACCCATCCCACACTGTAGTCCTTAACCATTGACACGGCTATTCGAATAGATTCTATATCTCTGCAGAGGGTGTACTCTTTACCCACGAATAACGGATTTTCTATAGTCCCTCTGGACTAATTCCATCTACGGTCTTTTAATTTGAAGACACGCCTGCCTGTACACACCAGCCCAACTTACCGGTGTCTGGAATCACCCACGACACTAGTTAAGCCAAACTTTAAGTGGGGAGGCTACAACCTCGACTAGCATGGGATCACAACAATTTATAACGCGCGCGAAAACCGGGGAAGCTATCCCCTTCGGCTCCAACCGAAACACCCATGCTCCCTGACCATGTGGCCTGCCTACCGGATGCAGCCGGTATCTTCCACCGTGGCCTCTCTGTACGGTGTGTGATAGAACATGGGTCGACAAATTTACTGAACCGCACCCTACCTGTAGCAGGGACACGTGGTAGCACGAAACAAGTATGGGGGTTACTGGAACAAGACTCGATCTATGGTCGACTCAGGAGGTTTCAGCTTTACTATATGGTTAGTGTCGTATTGCTTGACACCGCTTTCTGACAGGGTCACCACCCCTCATGCTTCATCCTGCCTTACTGCACATCATTCGTCACCACGAGATCTCAGTCACTTAGCTGTGCTCACCGGAACACAACTTTCCTTCGGACTCGTCCGAACTATCATCAGGCATATCAGGCATGAGAAGTGATTACTGTCACCAATATCACAAACACAGCAGAAAAGATTCTTCAACACAAGTTGATATGCAAGAGTAAGGTTTCTACATGAAATAACGATGCTCCATTTTTGCATATCAATGGAGTTCTTGTGTTAAAGCAAACAACACGCAACGTGTATTATAACGGGGTTCAAGATGCTTGCCTTCCAGTAGAGGGGAGGAGAAAAGCATTCCAAGTATTTTGGAAGTTTTCTCCCTCTTCAAAAATCCTAAAAGAAATAAGAGGAAATCAATACATAGACTTAGAACAGCCCAAAAAAGTTGTCTGGAAAATTTTCATATAAATATGAAAATAAACTAGACAATATTTGGGAAGCAACAGAAAAAGAATCAAGTCTTTTGGATTTATAGATTAAAAGATATTGTCAGTCAAAGTTCAGTCAACTCTGGTTTTAATAAAAACCAGAAAAGGGAAAACGAATCGGCTCAGAAAACGTTTTCAGAGAAGAGAAGACGTACTTCAGGAAAGTGCGCCTCCACTTAAACTGGCGGGCGGGGGACGTGAGGGGCTGACGGTGGGACCCGCGGGCCCACCTGTCATATTTGACTGGTCTACCCGCCTTCTTCCTCCTTCGCCCGAACGAGGACGGGGCTCCGGTGATCGTCGCCGACGAACGGAGGCTCCTCGAGGGCGTTCGAGTGCAGGGATGGATCCGCGGGGTTGGTGCGGTCCTCTCGGTGGTCGTGTGTTTGATGGAGGTGGAGGAAAGCGACGGCGACGAGCCTCGCGGCGGACTGCAACCTCGGTGGGTTTGGGGCTTTGCTATACGGTGGCTCCCGAGCTAGTCTGAAGTGATTGGCGGCTCCGCAGGATCACATGGAGTCGGATGGTGGTGCTGGCTGGACGGGAGGGCCGATGGTTGCGACGAATTGACCTGGGGTGCGGCGGTGGCCGTATTCGACGGAGATGAAGAAGACAACTTGCCGGGGACGAATGGCTGCCACGGGGTTGCTCTGCGGGGTGTCTAGTGATCGTCCGTTGCTGCGGAGGGGTTCGGGGCGCTCTTAAATAGGCGATCAAGGTCGGTTCGACGGTGGCCGAGGATAAGGACGACGGCGGCGGCATTAATGCGGAGCAGGAGAGGTGGGGGCTGGCCAGCAGAACTTGCAGAGGTAGACGACACGTTTGTGGATGAGCACGGCGGCCTGGGACGCTCGTGGGCGCGCCAGGTGGCCCGTACGGCGCCGACCACAGCAGGCGGCAGTGGCGGCTAGCTCCTGGCCTACCGGAGACGTGGCGAGGGGTTGTGGCGCTTATGAGGAGATGCGGGCAGCAGCTTGGCTCGACGCGGCAGGCTGCAGTGGTTTGGATAAGCATGGGGGAGACATGCCAGGGACGCGGCGGCTCGGGCGCGGTATGTGCAAAACGCGCGCTCTCCCCGCGCTCTGTGCACGTACGGCAGGTGCTCAACGAAATGCCAGGGCGGCCATACCTGCGTGGATGCCAAAGCAGCCCAGCAGCCTTAGGCTAGAGGTAGGTAAGAGGTTAGTTGACATGGCTGCTAGGTCAGGGGTTCAAGTCCACCATGTGAACTAAGAACTATGCCAACACTGGTCATGCACATAAGGTGCTCGACAGAATGCTATGGGCATAGGGGCATCTCCACTGGTGGTCAAACTCTCCATATCATAGCCTCCTTAGGTGAAAGAGATGATGGTGAGGCTATTTGGGCAAAACCAGAAACTTGTTAGTGCAAGTTTTGTGAATCTTCAGTTCTGGACAGAAAATGCAGAGCATTGTTTCATGAACCAAAACTACCCCAATAGGCCCACTCTCCTGGACTTAAGGGTTTTGCAAGAGAGACTATAAGCAGGAGGAAGCTCAATAGCACTGGAGCAAAATAAACTAGGGTTGTAGTGTAAAATACCAAACTGGACCAGAATGGAAAAGAGGTTGGTTCACTCAATTTTTCCAAAGGACCAAGATGGGTTTTTGCATTAAGTTGAATAACATACTGCTAAGAACATCCCATAATTTTGGTGGAAGCATTATAGGAATATTTAAAGGGGTTGTAGTGCAATTTGGCCTACTGGACCAGATGGGGAAACATGTTGTGGAGCTCAAAATATTAAATGAAACAAATATATTCTAGCATAAAAGTGATCTAATGGCATTACCTGACATCTCCAATTTTTGGTTGAAATTTTAAATAAATTTATCAAGTGATTGCAGTTCAAAAGAGGCCTTAAAACTAGGGGCAACCATTTATATGGGAAGATAATTAGGGGGATAAATATATAATTGATCCTGCTGATATAAGCAAAGTTTTTAAAGGGTGCATAAGAGGATCTAATATTAGCTGGAAAGTTTTCACTAGGGGTAAAAACTCCAACCTAACAGAACAAGAATGGTTCTGGAATCCAAAGGAACACCTAGCAAAAGGCAAAATTTTAATTTACTGGCAAAATTTTAATTAATAAAACACTGCTAAATTTTTGGGGTGTTACATTTACTTCAAGTTACCTCGAGGGGCACCGTGCGAGATTGTGAGTCCCTCGTGGACACTCCCAACTCTATTTTGTTTTGCCAGATAAAAAATCATTACATATACTCCTGAATGTTTGACCATCATATTGTGTGTTTATCCTCTTTTCTTGTTTCGTGTTGTTTTCTGATAGATCTAGATCACCATGGCACCACCAAGTTCATTCAAGGACAAGTTCTTAGATAAGTTCATCAATCCCTATCTTTTGAAGGTGAAGAAACACCTCAAACCATTGAGATGTGTGATGGTCTGCTGCACATCTAGGACATTCAAGGCCCGAAGAAGGAGGGAATCGAGAATGCCAGGCTCCAAGCGGTGGAGTAGGAAATCTTCAAGTGTGAGGCGATGGTGGAGCACAATCTCAGTGCTAACCACTCCATAATCACGACATTCATCTGTGACCACAAACTAGACTGCAACAACGTTGGGAAGGCCATGTTGAAGTTTCAAGAACGATTTGAGCACCTCCAAGCATAGATCTATGATCTACAAAACCAAAACTATGAGTATGTGTCCAGATTTAAGGCCATGAGGTTAGCTTCATGTTTCAGGATTCAGGAAACACGTTCGTGTTTTTATGACAGGCAACCTATGCATTGGAAGATGGAGGACAAGCCTACTACCTCATCATCACCACCATCATAGAATAAAGAAACTTGACTACACGAGTATGGGCGCCATCCTTGGCTTTCTCCAAGATTAGGAGAGATGCCCCGGTATCCTATCACCATCACTTTTACCATCATTATCTATATTACTTTGATCCTTTGTTATTTCATGATTTAGAAGAATAAAGTTTTAGTATGATCTAGTTTTGAGTGCTAGTTTTCTGATTTATCTATCTATGTAATCGAGTGTGAGAGTTATATAATAAAGAGTAGTTCGAGTTTTCTTGACTTTGTTGTTCCAGTGTTAGCAATGAGACGAATAAAAAGATCATATGCTAATCCCATGGGGAGTAATGACTTCACATAAAATGGTATAGTTGATAAAATTTGTTGGAGGTTAGTAAACATAGTTGATAAAATTCCAGAAAAAGTAATAAAGAAAGAGAGGTCTCATATGTAAATACACTATCTTGGAAATCTTTTATGATTGTGAGCCATCATTAAATTTTCTATGCATGTTCAAATGGTTGATGTTGGACAAGGAAGACAACTTAATGAGTTATGGTTGATTATATTCACATGGAAGTTCATTTGTCATGGATCCTCTGACATGTGGTGTTTTCTTAGGATCTTTTGCTAGCCAAAATTTGCACTAAGTGGAGATACAACTTGTGCATCCAAAACCCTTAAGCCTAGTGTCTTTCCATGAGAGTCCACCATATCTACCTATGGATTGGATAAGATCATTTAAGTAAGTTGTCATCGTTGCATAAAGCAGTAAAAAATTATCTTAAATATGTATGAACTTTTATTGGAAGGGAAAATAAGCTATGTACTATCTTGTGATGGGTGAAGAAATAAAAGTAACAGACTGCATAATAAAAGTCGCTATCACAATGGTCAATATATAGACATTCCTTTACATTGAATACTAGGCGAATGACAACCACTGCTTTCATCTCCGACGGGCCCATCTTTTAATTTTCTGTGTTTACTTTATGCAAGAGCCATTAATTTGTATCCATGTTCCGATCTATTTATTCTCTAGTTTGATGAGGACATTACTAACAAGGTTACACCCACAGCCCCAACTGATACATATACATGACCAATTACTAGAGCTCGTGCACGCAGATTAAATTATCAGGTACTTTCCTTTCTTGGTAATGATTCTAATGTTCATGAGAATATGATGCTGCCTAAATTGGATACATTTGTCTTGCTTACAAATGAAGGGCCTAGTTTGGACAAGAAGGATGAACATTGGAGCAAGATCAAGCATGGAGATGATGGCGTGTGCAAGGGGAACAAGAACGGAGTTACAAGTGATGATTTCAGGACTTTCAAGCCACCATAATGAGTGCGAGAAGCCTTGGACGAAATATACAAGATGCCACTTCATAAATTTTGTCCAGAGGCTATTATAGGTGCTGCATCACCTTATTATTGGGCCAGGCCCATGTAATTTCGAAATAGTAAAGTATACGCTGTTTTTAGAGTCCGTATGTGTGGGGAAACAAGAGTTAGGGTTGGTTTCGGATCCCTCCTCCAAGGGCCACGAAATTCCCCCTCTTTCCCCATATATACAGCCCTTAGGGTGTCGTTTAGACTTTGGGTTTTGTTTAGATTAAAAGTTCGCCATAGCTGCAACTTCGCGTACTTCGTTTGTGTTCAACGACCAGACAAAGGAGTCACAGAACCCCACCTTGATCAATAAAGCTTTCCTCTTATATTCGCAATATCTAGATTGCAATCTTAGTTTCTTGCTTGTTCTTCGTTTGCCTGCAGGAAACAGACCTTCGTGGTCAGGTTGATCGTGCTCCGGTGTGGTCAATAACCTCTCGGAGTTGGTTTAGCGATTGCTAAGGCGCGACGTCCTCACACGATCATAGTCGGATCGTCAAAGTCGACTTCCCCCAAAACGATAGCCACCATCTCATCGAAAGACGGGACACCTTTGCCTCTATCTAGTGGTATTAGATTTCCAGGTTGCTCGGTGAGATTTTACAGTTTTTCGTAGATTAGATCGAGTCTGTTCTTCATACCTACAGTCCACGAAAAAGCCAAAAAAAAATTAGGGTTTGTTCCTCATATCCGAACCAGTTTGAGCCTTCGCATAATGTTTTCAGTATTTTGCTTTGCTGAATTTGCGGTTGCATCGTCGTGTCAAGTTGCTGGTCTTAGCGTCTAGTCTTTTAGAGTTTCGAGTTCTGGTCATAAGTTGTCACGCCGCCGCCGCAACATCTTCGTCGCTGCTGCCACATACAACCACCGATCCGTATCCACAACCACCACCAATCTGTATCCATATACCACCACCGCTGCCATATACCATCACCGCCGCCATATTCTACCATCATATACCCACCACCAATCAGAGTTCTTTTCGTTTTTAGATTGGCTTTCGAGATCCATCTAGTTTCGGTTTCGTGTTTCCTTGCCTGAGTAGGTCTCGGAAAGAGTCTGGAGACCCCCGGGCAGTTTTTAGGGCAAAATTTCGGCAGGTGAAAATATTTTTCCCTATCCTATTTTTGGGATTTTCGGAGTCTTTTGAGACACGTGCCACCATACTGTTTTTTACCGCACTTTTTCGTCGTCGCTGCCCTGATTCCGAAAAAAAATCGTCAAAAAAATTTCGTGCCTATCATCTTAGTTTGACTTGGGAAGTGTTTTGAGACACTCGCCATTATAGTGATTTTCGGCAAAAAAAAGGAGCACAAAAAAAAGAGCGAAAAAAAATTCAGAGTGTGCTTTCCCCTTGATTACGTGCAGCGCCGTGTTTTTGTTAGTGTTCTAGGCTCGCGTCTCTAGTACGGTCTAGCTAGGACCAGCAAAGTACCGTCGTTGAGCATTTTTTCAACTTTGCATCTCTGAATTGATTATTGCTGACCCTTTTTCCTACCATCTTATAAGCCTTCCCAGCTCCACATACATCTACGTCGTGCGTTTGACTCTCCCTGGTAATCGCTTTATCCAACCTTTGAGAGTTCAGACTACCACGGTTGCCGATCACCACCTGCTGCTGGGTAAGAACTGGTAAGAATTTGAGATTTGCTTGACGGATTTGTGACGCCCGACCACCACCATTTTCTAGTAGTCTGTAGGATCATATTCTTGTGTGTTTCTATTGCTGCTAACCATGCCAGGATCACAAGCCGACGAGACTGACTGGGAGAACTTGACGAACAAGGAGCTTCATGATAAGTTTTAGCAAATGATGAGTGGACAGGTGCAAGATGTGCTAAACAGATTTGAAGAGGCCATGGATAAGATAGATGGCATGGAGAAGACGTTTGAAACAAAGCTCGATAACAAGTTTGCTGAATTGCTTGCGTTTTCCACCACCACCGGCCGTTGCAGCTGTCGCACCTCTACAACAACAACAACAACAACAACAACAACAACAAGATCGCCTTCCAAATCAAGTGCGACGAGCACAGCACGTTCCCCTTGAGCCTGGTCAAACTTCTGGTGCCGTTGTTGATGTTTCTGTAGCTCCTGCTGCTACTACAAAGGTGGAGGACCATTATGAGGATGAGGTTGACCAAAATCAGAACTACATGCAACCACCAGCACCACCACCACCAGGTCGTCCTCATGCATATCATCGCAACGGTAGGGCTGCACCACCACCTGAGGTACATGACCATCTTCCTAAACTGAAATTGAATATTCCACCATTTGAGGGTAGATATGTTCCTGATATATATCTTACTTGGGAGTTAGAAACTAAACAGCGTTTTACATGTTTACAATATCCCGAGGAGAGACGTGTTCCTGCTGCTGTTTGTGCTTTCACTAGTTTTGCATGTGTTTGGTGGTCTGAACATTGTAGATTATATCCTATTCCAGCTACTTGGGCTGCTTTGAAAACTGCTATGCATACTCGTTGGGTTCCACCATATTATCAACGTGAGTTGCTCCAAAAATTGCAGCGCTTAAGACAAGGAAAAAATTATGCAGAAGAATATCATCAGGAATTACAAACTGGCATGATTAGATGTGGTATTGTTGAGGAGAATGAAGCTATGCTTTCACGTTTTATGGGTGGATTAAATAGAGAGATTCAGACCATTCTAGAGTATAAGGATTATAATAATATCACTCGTTTATTCCATCTTGCTTGTAAAGCTGAACGTGAAGTGCAGGATCGACAGGCATTGGCGCGGACTAACTTTTCTGCAGGTCGACCTTCATCATGGACACCGCATGCATCCTCTACTTCCACACATTCTGCTGCACCGACACCTCCATCAGCTGTTACCTCCAGCCGTGATACAAGGAAGCAGGCACAACCACCATTATCTGCCAAGAGCACACCTATTGGGCCTGCACAGAGTTCTTCTTCTTCCATGGAATCAACAGGGTACACAAGTGATATTATTTGTCGTCGTTGTAAGGGAAGAGGACATTTTGCGAGAGAAGGCAAATCTCTGCGTGTGATGATTTCTACTGAGGATGGTGGGTATGAGTCCGCTAGTGACTATGATGAGGAGACTTTGGCTCTTATTACACGTGAAGAACACGGTGGAGACGATTCTGATCATGAGACGCAATACATGGCTCCTGAAGATGCTGACAGGTATGAATGTTTAGTTGCTCAATGTGTTTTGAGTGTGCAGGTTACACAAGCTAAGCAAACTCAGAGGCATAATTTGCTCCATACAAAGGGAGTTGTGAAGGAACATTCTGTTCGCGTGATCATAGATGGAGGGAGTTGCAACAACTTGGCTAGCATGGAGATGGTGGAGAATCAATCTCTCACCACAAGACCACATCCACATCTTTACTACATCCAATGGTTCAACAACAGCGGCAAGGTTAAGGTAACACATACTGTTCGTGTGCATTTTAGTATCTCTACATATGCTGATTATGTTGATTGTGATGTGGTACCTATGCAAGCATGTTCCTTATTACTTGGTAGACCATGGCAATTTGATAAAAATTATGTACACCATGGTAGAAACAATCAGTATACTCTTGTTCATAAGGGTAAAAATATTACTTTGCTTCCTATGACTCCTGATCCCATTTTGAAAGATGATATTAATAGAGCTAATAAAGCAAAACAGGAGAAAAATAAGAGTGAAAATCATATTGTGGCAAAAGAATTTGAGCAACAAATGAAACCTAATAATAAACCATCTACTGTTGCTTCTGAAATTAAATTGAAAAGTGCATGTTTACTTGCCACCAAATATGATATTGATGAGCTAGATTTTAGCAAATCTGTTTGCTATGATTTTGTGTGCAAAGAGGCATTATTTTCATTCGAGGACGTGCCTTCCTCTTTGCCTCCTGCTGTCACTAACATTTTGCAGGAGTTCGCCGACGTCTTTCCACAAGACGTGCCACCAGGATTACCACCTATTCGAGGGATTGAGCATCAGATTGACTTAATTCCCGGTGCATCGCTACCCGACCGCGCACCATACCGTACCAATCCATAAGAGACGAAGGAGATTATGCGTCAAGTACAGGAGCTACTCGACAAAGGTTATATACGCGAATCCCTTAGTCCTTGTGTTGTTCCTATTATTCTAGTGCCGAAAAAGGATGGTACATCGCGTATGTGTGTTGATTGTAGAGGCATTAATAATATTACTATTCATTATCGTCATCCTATTCCTAGGCTAGATGATATGCTTGATGAATTGAGTGGCTCTACAATATTCTCCAAAGTTGATTTGTGTAGTGAGTACAATTAAATTCGTATGAAATTGGGAGATGAATGGAAAACATCATTTAAAACTAATTTTGGATTATATGAGTGGTTAGTCATGCCTTTTGGGTTAACTAATGCACCTAGTACTTTCATGAGATTAATGAATGAAGTTTTACGTGCTTTCATTGGACGATTTGTGGTAGTATACTTTGATGATATATTGATTTATAGCAGATCTTTGGAGGAACATTTGGAACATTTACGTGCTGTTTTTATTGCTCTACGTGATGCACGTTTGTTTGGTAACCTTGGAAAGTGCACCTTTTGCACCGACCAAGTCTCTTTTCTTGGCTATGTTGTTACTCCACGGGGAATTGAGGTTGATATAGCCAAGATTGAAGCTATTGATAGTTGGCCGCAGCCCAAAACGGTCACACACGTGAGGAGTTTCCTTGGCATCGCTGTATTCTATCAGCGTTTTGTGAGAGATTTCAGCACCATTGCTGCACCTCTCAATGAGCTTACAAAGAAGGATGTGCCTTTTGTTTGGTGTACTATGCAGGAAGAAGCATTCACGGTATTGAAAGATAAGTTGACACGTGCTCCTTTACTCCAACTTCCTGATTTTAATAAGACTTTTGAGCTTGAATGTGATGATAGTGGAATTGGGTTAGGAGGTGTGTTATTACAAGATGGTAAACCTGTTGCATACTTTTCTGAAAATTGAGTGGGCCTAGTCTGAATTATTCAACTTATGATAAGGAATTATATGCTCTTGTTTGGACTTTGGAAACATGGCAACATTATTATGGCCCAAAGAATTTGTTATACATTATGATCATGAATCTTTGAAGCACATTAAAAGTCAAGCAAAACTGAACCGTAGACATGCTAAATGGGTTGAATTCATAGAGACTTTCCCTTATGTTATTAAACACAAGAAGGGAAAAGAAAATGTTATTGCGGATGCTTTGTCTCGTCGTTATACTATGCTTTCACAACTTGACTTTAAAATATTTGGTTTGGAGACCATCAAAGATCAATATGTGCATGATGCTGAATTTAAAGACGTATTGCAGAATTGCAAAGAAGGGAGAACATGGAACAAGTTCGTCATTAATGATGGATTTGTGTTTCGTGCTAACAAGTTATGCATTCCCGCTAGCTCTGTTCGTCTTTTGTTGTTGCAGGAGGCGCATGGAGGAGGATTAATGGGACACTTTGGCGTGAAGAAGACGGAGGACGTACTTGCTACACATTTCTTTTGGCCAAAGATGAGATGGGATGTTGACTGTTTTGTTGCTCGCTGCACTACATGTCAAAAAGCTAAGTCACGACTCAATCCTCATGGTTTATATATGCCTTTGCCTGTCCCTAGTGTTCCTTGGGACAATATACCTATGGACTTTGTTTTGGGTTTACCTCGAACAAAGAAGGGGAGGGATAGCATATTTGTTGTCGTGGATAGGTTCTCGAAGATGGCACACTTTATACCTTGTCATAAAACCGATGATGCTGCCAATGTTGCTGATTTGTTCTTTCGTGAAATTATTCGCTTGCATGGTGTGCCAAATACTATTGTTTCATATCGTGATACTAAATTTCTTAGCCACTTTTGGAGATGTTTATGGGCTAAGTTGAAGACGAAACTGCTTTTTAGTACTACTTGTCACCCCCAAACTGATGGACAAACTGAAGTAGTCAATAGAACTTTGTCTACTATGCTTAGGGCTGTTTTGAAGAATAACAAGAAAATGTGGGAAGAATTCTTACCTCATATTGAATTTGCTTATAATTGTTTGTTGCATTCTACTACTAAGATGTGACCTTTTGAAATTGTCTATGGTTTCCTACCTCGTGCACCTATTGATTTGTTGCCTCTTCCATCTTCGGAGAAGGTTAATTTTGATGCTAAACAACGTGTTGAATTGATCTTAAAATGCATGAGTTAACTATGGAAAATATTGAGCGTATGAATGCTAAATATAAACTTGTTGGAGATAAGGGTAGAAAACATGTTGTCTTTGCACCTGGAGATCTTGTTTGGTTACATTTGCGTAAGGATAGGTTTCCTAATTTGCGCAAGTCAAATCTAATGCCACGTGCTGATGGTTCTTTCAAGGTGTTAGAGAAAATAAATGATAATGCATATAAACTTGAGCTGCCTGCAGATTTTGGGGTTAGTCCCACATTTAACATTGCAGATTGGAAGCCTTACTTGGGTGAGGAAGATGAGCTTCCGTCGAGGACGACTTCAATTCAAGAAGGGGAGGATGATGAGGACATCACTAACAAGGTTACACCCATAGCCCCAACTGATAAATATACAGGACCAATTACTAGAGCTCGCGCACGCCAATTAAATTATCAGGTACTTTCGTTTCTTGGTAATGATTCTAATGTTCATGAGAATATGATGCTGCCTAAATTGGATACATTTGTCTTGCTTACAAATGAAGGGCCTAGTTTGGACAAGAAGGATGAACATTGGAGCAAGATCAAGCATGAAAATGATGGCGTGCGCAAGGGGGACAAGAACGGAGTTACACGTGATGATTTCAGGACTTTCAAGCCACCATAATGAGTGCGAGAAGCCTTGGACGAAATATACAAGATGCCACTTCATAAATTTCGTCCAGAGGCTATTATAGGTGCTACGTCACCTTATTATTGGGCCAGACCCATGTAATTTCGAAATAGTAAATTATAGGCTGTTTTTAGAGTCCGTATGTGTGGGGAAACAAGAGTTAGGGTTGGTTTCGGACCCCTCCTCCAAGGGCCACGAAATCCCCCCCCTCTTTCCCCATATATACAGCCCTGAGGGCATCGTTTTGAGTTTGGGTTTTGTTTAGATTAAAAGTTCGCCATAGCTGCAACTTCGCGTTCTTCGTTTGTGTTCAACGACCAGACAAAGGCGTCACAGAACCCCACCTTGATCAATAAAGCTTTCCTCTTATATTCGCAATATCCAGATTGCAATCTTAGTTTCTTGCTTGTTCTTCGTTTTCCTGTAGGAAAGAGACCTTCGTGGTCAGGTTGATCGTGCTCCGGTGTGGTCAGTAACCTCTCGGAGTTGGTTTAGCGATTGCTAAGGCGCGACGTCCTTGCATGATCGTAGTCGGATCGTCAAAGTCGACTTCCCCCAAAACGATAGCCACCATCTCATCAAAAGACAGGACACCTTTGCCTCTATCATAGTTGGCAAGCATCATGTGGTGGAGAAATATCCATGCATATATATCCAATTGGATGTAGGTGACCATGAGTGATTATTGTTTACATTATCCCCGAGATAAATAAGTTGGGTGGTGAAAATTATAAACCCATATCTTCCTATGTGTTTGACTGAAACTTTTGCTCTCTAAATATGCCATTAGTGTCAGCAATCATAGAAGACTAAATGATAGCTGAGTATGTGAATTTGCTAAACAAAAGCTCTTATATAGACTCGTTCTGGAAATATGATGGATTATGATTGTTTCAGTGACTAAGATAATAGTTCGTTAGATTTCAATGAAGTTTGTGGTTTCTACTTTAGCTTGTGATTGAATTGTTACTTTAGCATGAGAAGATTTATGATGTTATATTGCCTCTATACTAATGATCATGAGGCTTTCATTTCCGTATTTTGTTTTTATCGACACCTCTCTCTCTAGACATGTGGTCATGATTATCGATTTCGAATTTCGCTTGAGGAAAATTGAGGTCTAAGGTTGGGGCAATTGATTCATCCATTTTGCATCATGATTTCTTACTATTATTTATTATGTTTTGGGTTATTACTTGACTTTATGATACTATTGTTATGCATTTTCTCTCTTATTTTGCAAGTTTCATATGAAGAGGGAGATTGCCGTAGCTAGAATTCTTGACCGGAAAAGTCTACAGCTGATAAGGCTATTCTCCATAACTCCAAATGCCCTGAAAATTATGGAGAATTATTTTGGAATATATAAAAAATACCGGAAGAAGAATTACTAGAAGGGGGCCACCAAGGAGCAAAAAGCTCTAGGGGGGTGTGCCCTATGAGCTTGTGAGCCCCTTGGCAGGCCTCCGGTGCCCATATTCTTCTATATGAAGCCATTTCCCCTATAAAAATGTAAGAGCAAAAATTTCGGGACAAAGCGATGCCGTCTCGAGGTGGAACCTGGCAGGAGCACTTTTGCTCTCCAGTGGAGCGATTCCGCCAGGGAAACTTCCCTCCGAGAGGGATAAATTTAAGCAATCGACATCACTAGCGATCCTGTCATCATGGGAGGGCCAATCTATTGTTTAAATAATATATCTTTTTTATACAATAGCTTGAGTAGTTTGCCACATGACAGTGGCCCGAGTCACTCCAAGCGGACCATAACCATCATGCGAAAGACATCGATGCACACCCGACCTGGCTTGAAGGACCATGACAGGTGGACCCAGTCACGCCATCGGTCCACCTATCATGGACCTTCAAGCTAGGTCACCCGGGTGTGCACCCATGTCCATCGCAGGATGGTTTCAGTCCGCTGATGACAACCTGATTGTAGGGATCTGGTGGCCTAGCTCCGCCCATCTTGGACTTACAAAGACAATAGTGATCATGTGACCTTGGTCCACCCATCATTGACCTTCCAGCTGGGTCGCCCTGGTGCGAGCCATCCGGGTAGATCAGATGACTTGCCTCACCTAGATAGCCTTCCTCCACAAGCCATCCAACAAACTGCTGGGAGACTCTCTTGGCCGTTGAGCAGCCAAGGAATTGGTCATAGACATGGTTAGTCTTAAAATGAATATGCCGGCAAGCTCATTTGATCTACTATCAGCAATAGGATAAATTATACCTTAGTCAAGCATAAGTAATATGATAGATTACACCTTAAACAAGATTAATATTAGTTTGCATTTTGTTAGAAACTAATGTAAGGAGTAACAATATGAACATCTATGCCATCCATCGCACATCCTTTATGCCGCAAAATATATACTATCAGCTGTTATGCTGCATTGATGGAGCTTATAATTTGACCATGACTAACAGAAACCTTATCCTTATAAAGTGTGGCTACACTCTATTAAATGTAAGTAAAGAAAAAGAGCATCCTACAAATAATGGTTTTCCAAATATAGAGAAAGGAGCATCCAAACTTCAAATGACATAAGTGAAGCACAAGCATTCTATAAAGCCATACAAGAACTATCTCATACCAGCATGATGCATAAAATAAAAGGAAAAATAAACACAAAAGACACTCCAAGAACTTATGCATATCATGCGAAGAAAACAAAAACCGACACATATCGATAATTGTCGAAGAAAGATGGATGCCTTCAAGGGCATCCCCAAGCTTAGATGCTTGATTCTCCTTGAATTTTCACTTGGATGCCTTGGGAATCCCCGAGATTGAATTATTTCCTCTCCTTATTCTCCTCATATACATATCTCCTTGATCTTCGAACACTTCATCCACATGGAACTTAACCAAACTTTTTATTAGAGGGGTTAGTGCATATAACATCAAATCCTATCATGTCCTGCTGCAACATTATTGTATAATTATAATCAAATATTACCGGATGTATGCTATCATTCTATGGCTCCCAAGTTAGCGGGGCTCGACAAGATTTCAAACACAACAAAATAATAAACCTATAGCAGCAATCTGGTAAAATAGGACAGTCTGTAAAGATGCAAATAAAACATATACTTATGTAACTCTATTTTTTTGAAAATTAGGACATAATAAAAACTTTGCATGACAGTACTGTGTAAACATTTCATAAAATTTGTACTTTCTAGTAAAAAAATCAAAATTCATGGACTAGAGCCAAAATTTCTGCTTTGCACTGCATATACCAAACAAGCAATCTAAATATCCTAAACACAAATCTTGGCACAATATTTTTTTAATACAATGTATGTGTACAAGGGGTTAATTACTTTTGTTGAGATGTTTTTGTAATCAAGGTTCACAAAGTTGGGCATGTACAAATTTCAAGGCTAAGCCCCACTTCCACATTGCTCATCTCTCTCACTTTCAATTTCCTTTTTGAAAATATTTTAGGTTCCCCTTTATATTTCTTAATTTTAAAACTTTTTAAAAGCACACACCAGAATAAAATGACTCTCTAATACTTCGGGGTTGTCCCCCAGGAAGCGCTTTCTTTAAATACATTAAGCAAGGCATACATGCTCAAGTAACTGATCCAACCGGATCCCAAGGTATATCAAAGACAATTTTAATCAACGATGATTTATAATTTAGTAGTGAGCACCCATAAAAGCAAAAAATAAAATTTGTTCAATATAATAATAACTATTAAAACTTTAGCCTAATAAGATAAGACTTCATTATCACTAAACTCATATTGATATGGAAGGTGTTTCTTTGGGTCTTCAGAACAACAAGTAAAATCATGTATTTCGCATAAATTCCTAGCATAGAAATGCAAAAAATTAATTTGATGCCATAAAAGTTTCCCTTTTTGAGACAAGCAGTGTTGGGCAAAAGATGCATGCTCATCTAATGATTTTCCCTCAAGTAAGCTAGTTAGGTTTTGCTACTTCTCAAGCTTGCGTTGATTTTTCCCTTGAAGAGGAAAGGGTGATGCAGCAAAGTAGAGATAAGTATTTCCCTAAGTTAAGAACCAAGGTATCAATCTAGTAGGAGGCACAAGCAAGTCCCCAATAGATGCACCTGCATAAACTAACAAACACTTGCACACAACGCGAAAAAGGGGTTGTCACTAGCAAGAGTGAGATCTAATAGACATAGGTTTAAAATATAAGTAAAAGGTAAAATAAAGTAAACATAAATAAATTGTAGCAAGGTATTTTTGGGTTTTGGTTTATATATCTGAAAATATATGATAAAGAATAGACCCCGGGGCCACATGCTTCACTAGAGGCTTCTCTCTAGAAGAAAACATACGATGGGTTAACAAATTACTATTGACCACTTGATAGAAAATTGCAAAGTTATGACGATATATAAGGCAATGATCATGAATATAGGCATCACATCGACGACAAGTAGATCGAAGTGATTTTACATCTACTACTATTACTCCACACATCGATCGACTACTACTTGCATCTATTGTATTAAGTTCATAAGAACAGAGCAACGCTTTAAGCAAGATGACATGATGTAGAGGGATAAACTCAAGCAATATGATATAAGCCCCATCTTTTTATCCTTAATGGCAACAATACAATACGTACCTCGCTACCCTTTCTGTCACTGGGTGAGGACACCGCCAGATTGAACCCATCACAAAGCACCTCTCCCATTGCAAGAAAAACCAATCTAGTTGGCCCAAAAAGATTGATAGATCGTAGAGAAATACAAAGCTATCTTAATCATGCTAAAAAAGAGTTCAGAGAAGACTCAAATAATATTCATAGATAATTTGATCATAAATCCACAATTCATCAGATTTCAACAAAGATCTCAACAAACGCACCACAAAAGAAGATTACATCGAATTGATCTCCAAGAACATCAAGGAGAACATTGTATTGAAGATCAAAGAGAGAGAAGAAGCCATCTAGCTACTAGATATGGACCCGTAGGTCTGTGATAAATTACTCACACATCATCGGTAGGGCAGCAAGGTTGATGTAGAAGCCCTCTATGATCGAATCCCCGTCTGGTGGAGAACCAAAAAAGGTCCCAAGATGGGATCTCACGATGACAGAAGCTTGCGACAACGAAAAATTATTTCTAGTGTGCCCTTTGATGAATGGGGAATATATGGGTATTAATAGAGATGAGATTAGGGTTAGAAAAGCCACGAGGGACCCACAAGCCATAGGGGCGACCCCATAGGGCGCGCCCTGATGGCTCGTGGCCGCCTCGTGGGTCTTCTAGCCTCCTCCCGAAGCTTCGTGGGTGTCATCTGGTGCAAGAAAAATCATCCTAAAGTTTTATTCCATTTGGACTCCGTTTGGTATTGATTTTCTGTAAGAGGCAAAAAGAAGAAAAAAACTGAAACTGGCACTGGGCACTAGGTTAATAGGTTATTCCAAAAAATGATATAAAATAGCATATTAATGCATATAAAACATCCAACGTATATAATATAATAGCATGGAACAACCAAAAATTATAGATACATTGGAGACGTATCAGGTTTAGCACAAATGGATCGAATATGATCCAAGTAAAAACTTTAGTAGTATGGTAGATTTTGGGTGGTGCCTCTACCACTGGGTTAGCAAGTACAACAATTTTTTGGTATTTTGCATTTCCTACCCATATCTAAATATATAATACAACTTAGAACAGAAAATAAAATCTACTTAGTGACAAAGCAAACAAGCACACACGAGAATATTCACCCCCCCCCCACGCTATTGCTCCTTGGCAACAACACCCCAAAAGGGTCTTCATAAGCCACAAGTTTAGTGAGTCAATTGTAGCTTCTTCAATAAATAATAATGTCGAACCCAACGAAGAGATAAAGGTAGAATTTATATTCTCTTCAAGTTCTATCGACCACCGATACAACTCTATGCACACTTAATTTTTTCTTTACCTAGAACAAATATGAAAATAGAAGCACTTTGTAGGTGTAATACTAGATCAACTTTGCAACAATAAAATTAGGAGTACTTTGTGATATAATAAAAGTTAGTTCGTTTTAGTAGAGAGCTTTTTGTAACAAAGAGAAAGATTGTCCATAGGCAATTGCATATAACATGATGGATCTTATCATATGAAATGAGGGAGAGGAGTAAGCTAACAGACATTCCATACTTAGATCATATGCAGTTATGATTGGAACTCTAGCAAGCTTCTAAAACTACTAGAGATCATTAAGGTAAAACCCAACCATAGAATTAAGTAACAAGTCATCTTTACTCCCATACGCAACAACCCCCATACTCAGGTTGGTGTTTCAGTCACTCACACAACCCACTATAAGCGAATTATGAACATATTGCAAAACCCTTCAGCGGTAATCCCACACGCTTGTGCGACACGGATGGCACCATAACACAGCACCATATAAACATGCAAGTCATATCAATCACACCATACCACAATTAACCAGTAGGACAAAATAAACATAATAAAACAACATAGGATGGCCACACATCATTGGAAAATAATATATGGTAAAGCACCATTCTTAAGTAGAGATTACACCAAGGAAAAGAGGTGTTACACCGTTGCATATAGGGGGAGAGATGGTGATGACCACTGATGACCCACAAGTATAGGGGATCTATCGTAGTCCTTGTAAGAGTGTCGGACCCAACGAGGAGCAGAAGGAAATGTGTGGATGCACTAAAATTGTCGGTAACAAATAGTTTGATAGCAAGATAAGGTGACAAGAAGCTGTAGTAAAAATAAGTGCTACAAGGTAGCCCAATCCTTTTGTGGCAAAGGACAGGCCAAGATGGCCTCTTATAAAAGGCAAAGCATTCTTGAGGGCACGTGGGAATTTCGTCTAGTCACTTTCATCATGTTGGTTTGTTTTGTGTTCGCTACTTGATAATTTGATATATGGGTGGACCGGTGCTTAGGTGTTGTTCTTTCTTGAACAAGCCTCCAGGAGCGCTGGTCTCGTCATGCCGAATGACTCCACCAGCTGCATCACTTCATGATTCAGCAGTTGCGCCGACAATGACCCTACGAACTTCCCCTAGATGGCCTTCTTTTCCTCATAACCCGCTAGCTAGTCGAAGTGTGCTACTACATCCACCATGCTCTTCGTGTGATCCATGAAGACTTCTACGGAAGGCCACAGCTGGATTAGATCAACACACCCTTTTCTACCAAACACACATTGTAGTAAAAATAGCTTACCCAAGGCAATTTGGTCCACTTGTTGGAGCACCTCGCGGTCAGCCCGGGCCGTGGTCTTCAGCTCGGAGTGGGAAAGCTGGAGCTTCTTCAGCTCCTCCTGAAATTGTTGTACCTTTGCCTGAAGTTTGTCGTGGGCTTCAAACATGTGCATTCACTGTTTCCTCGGTCTCTAAGACTCGCCGCGCCCGGTCCTTCTCCCGAGCAACCTTCTCGGTAGTTCTCCTTGAAAACCTTCTCGGCAGCTCTGGCCTTCTCCGCCTTCGCATTCGCATCCTTCTGCTGGTCTGCTTCCTGTCAAGCTCATCCTTGAGCACGTCAAGCTCAGCCATCATTGTTGTCATTCAAACTTCTCGGCATTAAGTCCTGGACCTCGAGCCGCGACCATAACAAAAATTGTACAAATGCAAGTCTGGGTCACTCACCTTGAGATTGCTGGAACCTCCTGTTCACCAGGTTGAGGTCCTTCTGGGACCTCTTGAGCTTCCAATTTATCTTCACAATCTCCTCGGAGACGGAGGCCGAGAGCTGAGGTAGAAACCTGACAGACGAATTCTTTACACAAAGCTCATAATCAAACTATTGGAAGTCCAGAACGGTTGCCTTCGGCAAAGTCATGGGGGTTGCATAACACGCTCCTACTAAATGAACGACGCCAATGTCGGTTTCTTGAAACTAGCTTTGGACTCGGGGCTATTCACTCATTGTGACATTTAGAAGGTCGTGAGGTCATGTCCTCGACATGCGCATAAATCCATAAACTCCAACAAATGAGTTGAAAGGGTGGGGAGTAACTCAAAGCTCGTAACGAGGTTCTTGAAAACCTCGTGCAAGTCGGCCCCCGCGAACCGGAAGCCCTGTAACGCCATGCCTATCAAGGCACGTTGCTCTTCCTTAAGGGATGGGTCCCTTAAGGTCTCCTCCATCTCTTCGTTCCACCTCACGCTAGTCCATCCTTGAGCAGCAAGCAGGGGTGGTGGGATGCTACCTCTTGAGCTTGCGTTGGTTTTTCCCTTGAAGAGGAAAGGGTGATGCAACAAAGTAGAGTAAGTATTTCCCTCTGTTTTGAGAACCAAGGTATCAATCCAGTAGGAGATTACACACAAGTCGCCATATACCTGCACAAACAAACAACAAACTTGCACCCAACGCTATATAGGGGTTGTCAATCCTTTCTAGGTTATTTGCAAAAGTGAGATCTGATAGAGATAGATGAACTAGTAAAGTACTTATTTTTGGGTTTTTGGCTTGTATATTGAAAAGTAAAATATTGCAAAATAGTAGATCTGAAACTTATAAGATGCAAAATAGACCCGGGGCCATAGGTTTCACTAGAGGCTTCTCCATGATAGCAAGTATTACGGTGGGTGAACAAATTACTGTCACGCAATTGATAGAAGTGAGAATAATTATAACGACATCTATGGAAATGATCATGAATATAGGCATCACGTCCGAGAAAAGTAGACTGACTCATGCCTGCATCTACTACTATTACTCCACACGTCGACCGAAACAATTCTGCATCTGGAGTATTAAGTTAATAAGAACGGACTAACGCCTTAAGCAAGATGACATGATGTAGCGGAATTAACTCAAGCAATATGATGAAAACCCCATCTTATTATCCTCAATGGCAACAATACAATACGTGTCATGTCCCTTTCTGTCACTGGGATTGAGCACCTCCAGATTGAACCCAAAGCAAAGCACTTCTCTCATTGCAATAAAAATCAATCTAGTTGGCCAAACCAAACCGATTGTTCGAAGAGAATTACTAAGATATTAGATCATGCATAAAAGAATTCAGAAGAAACTCAAATATTATTCATAGATAATCTTATCATAAACCCACAATTCATCGGATCTTGATAAACACACCACAAAAGAAGATTACATCAGATAGATCTCCAAGAACAACGAGGGGAACATGGTATTGAAGATCAAAGAGAGAGAAGAAGCGATCTAGCTACTAGCTATGGACCCATAGGTCTGTGGTAAAGTACTCACACTTCATCAGAAGGGCAATAGGGTTGATGTAGATGCCCTCTGTGGTTGATTTCCCCTCCGACAGAGTACTGGAAACGGCTTCCAGAGGGGATCTCGTGATAATAGAAGGCTACGGCGGCAGAAAAGTGGTTTCGATGGATGTTCTGATGTTTCTGGAATATATGCGAATTTATAGGCGGAAGAAGTAGGTCAGGGGAGGCTCGGGGCCTAGAAGGTAGGGGCGCGCCCTCCACCCTTGTGGTCGCCTCGAGGGTCCCCTAGCGTGTACTCCAAGTCCATATGGTGTCTTCTGGTCCAAGAAAAATCTCCGTAAAGTTTCGTTCCGTTTAGACTCCGTTTGATATTCCTTTTCTGCGAAACTCAAAAATAAGGGAAAATAGAAACTGACACTGGACTCTATGTTAATAGGTTAGTCCCAAAAAACATATAAAATAGCATATAAATGCATATAAAACATCCAAAATAGATAATATAACAGCATGGAACAATTAAAAATTATAGATACGTTGGAGACGTATCAAGCATCCATAAGCTTAATTCTTGCTCGTCCTCGAGTAGGTAAATGATAAAAACAGATTTTTTTTGATGTGGAATGCTACCCAACATATTTATCAATGCATTTCTTCTTTATTGTGGCATGCATTTTTAGATCCATAAGACTCAAAACTAAAGTTTATCAATATCAAAACAATAATACTTCAAGCATACTCGAAAGTAATCTACGAAGCTTCAAAAATAAGATGGCTAAAGAAAGCTATCCCTACAAAATCATATATCATTTATGTTCCCTCTTCTTAACACAAAGTAGAAAATCATGCCTATCCTAGTGTGAATCAAGAAATTATTTTCATACTTTAACATTCTTAAACTTTTTCAACTCGTCACGCAATACATGAGCGTGAGCCATGGATATAGCACTATGGGTCGAATAGAAGGTGGTAATAGACAAAAGGAGGGAGAAAGTCTCACATCAACTAGGCAAATCAACGGACTATGGAGATGTCCATTAATCGATATCAATGTGAGTGAGTAGGGATTACCATGTAATGGATGCACTAGAGCTATAAGTGTATGAAAGCTCAAAAGGACAACTAGTGGATGTGCATCAACTTGCTTGCTAATGAAGACCTAGGGCATTTGAGGAAGCCCATCGTTGGAATATACAAGCCAAGTTCTATAATGAAAAATTGCCACTAGTGATATATGAAAGTTACAACATAGTAGACTCTCTATCATGAAGAACATGGTGCTACTTTGAAGCACAAGTGTGGAAAAAGGATAGTAACATTGTCCCTTCTCTCTTTTTCTCTCATTTTTTTGTAGTCTCCTCTCTTTTTTTGGAGACCCCTTCCTCTTTTTTAGACTCATTTGGCCTAATTATTGGTAACCTCACATGGGACAATGTTCTAATAATGATGATCATTGCACTTTTATTTACTTACAACTCGATATTACAACTCGATACTAGAACAAAGATATGACTCTATATGACTGCCTCCGGCGGTGTACCGGGATTTGCAATGACCAAGAGTGATATGTATGAAAAATATGAATGGTGGCTTTGCCACAAATATTATGTGAACTACATGATCATGCAAAGCAATATGACAATGATGATGCATGTCATGATAAATGGAACGGTGGAGTTACATGGCAATATATCTCATAATGGCTATGGAAATGCCATAATAGGTAGGTATGCTGGCTGTTTTGAGGAATGTATAAGGAGGGCTTATGCACCGGCAAAAGTTGTGCGGCACTAGAGTGGCTAGCAAGGTGGAAGGGTGAGAGTGTGTATAATCCATGGACTCAACATTAGTCATAAAGAACTCACATACTTATTGTGAAACAATTTATTAGCTCTCGAAGCAAAGTACGAGGACGCATGCCCCTAGGGGGAGGTTGGTAGGAGTTAACCATCACGCGCCCCCGACCTTCACGTAAAGATGAACACAAACTACCACTTCAGTTACAAAGTGCTCCAATTCAGTTACATAGTTAGGAGACCATACGTGCATGCTACGGGAGTCACACACTTTAACACAATTATTTCTTTAACCTCACAAACTACCACTAGCATGACTCTAATATTACCATTGTAACATACCAAAACAATTATAAGGAGTCAAACTTCACATAATATTCAATGCTCTATATATGAAAGTTTTTATTATATCTCCTTTGGATGTCAATCATATTAGGACTAAATTCATAACCCAAGAAAATTACCATGCTGTTCTTTAAGACTCTCAAAATAATGTAAGTGAAGCAAGAGAGTTCAACAATTTCTATAAAATAAAACCACCACCGTGCTCGAAAATATATAAATGAAGCACTAGAGCAAAATTTCCTAGCTCAAAAGATATAAGTAAATCACATAGAGTATTCTAATAAATCACGATTAAAGCATGTCCCTCTCAAAAGGTGTGTATAGCAAGGATGATTGTGGCAAACTAAAAAGCAAAGACTCATATCATACAAGAGGCTCCAAACAAAACACATATCATGTAGTGAATAAAAATATAACCTCAAGTAAAGTTACCGACAGAAGAAGTAGAAAGAGGGGATGCCTTCCCGGGGCCTCCCCAAGCTTAGGATCTTGGATGTCCTTGAATTTTACCTTGGGGTGCCTTGGGCATCCCCAAGCTTAGGCTTTTGCCACTCTTTATAACATAGTCCATCAAATCCTTACCCAAAACTTGAAAACTTCACAACACAAAACTCAACAGAAAATGTTTTGAGCTTCGTTTAACAAAGAAAATAAATACTCAAGGTACTGTTGTGATCTTATTATAATTTTATATTGGTGTAATATCTACTGTATTCCAACTTCTCCATGGTTCATACCCCTGATACTAGCCATAGATGCAACAAAATAAGCAAACAACACATAGAAAATAGAATCTGTCAGAAACAGAACAGTCTGTAGCAATCTGAAACCTTCACATACTTCTGTAACTCTAAAAATTCTTGGAAACTTGGACGACGTGGGGAATTTATATATCAATTTATTGTAAAAATTTCAGAAGGTTTCGACGTTCCAGCGAATTATTTATTTTTCTGCTCTGGGCGCAAAAGTTTCTGTTTTTCAGCAAAATCAAATCAACGATCACCGTAAGCCATCACAAAGGTCTTAATTGGCTCAACACTAACTAAAACACCAAAACACAATTACTACAGAAGTAATAATGTGTAAAACATGGAAAACGGAACCGAAAAGTAAAAAGTAAAAATAAAATTGGGTTGACGTCGGTGTACAAAAGTAGGGGTCCTTTTGCACCCCTTTACTTGTGCATGGGTAGTTGTAGCCACACCTACGGCCACGCTTGGCGGAGCAGAAGAAGAAGGAGCACGAGACTGCCAAGGCAACACTCAAGCTAGAGGCATGAAGAACAGAGGGGCAAGGTGAACTCCCCCCCGGCAACGCCATCGCCGGGGCGGCCTACGTGACCCCGACAAGCGCCTTGTCGGGGCAACTTGCCCAGCACCAGCAAGGCCACCACCCGTAGGTCTGACAACTCTGACACCATTGACAACGTCAAGACCAAGATTCAGGACCGCCTGCATGGTGGCATGTAGATCTTTGGGAGACCAAGGGCCTGCAGACCTAGACAAGGGACCAGAAGACGAAGACCCCCGGCAAGAGCCTTATCGAGGACGACCGAAGACCCCCGGCAAGATCCTTGCCGGGGACAGCCACATGACCACGGCAAGACACCTTGCCTGGGGCGTCTACGGGGCCATAGCCAGGCCCGCGCCCGCCAAGGTTTCGCTGCCCCGCGGCCGCTCCTACTAGGCAACCAACTCGCCAACTAGACAAGTGCATGTGTGGCAGCATGCAGCCTCCAAGCCAACTAGCCAAGCACCTGCATGGTGGCATGCAGATCTTCATGAAGACCCTGCCACCACACCAGCTAGCAGCCAACGTGGCACTACATGCCTTGTCAGCCTGGACGCGTGTCGAAGCGAGGTGAGGTGGCAACGGGCAGGACAAGCTCCATTGCCGTCCCCGATAAAGCTAGAGGACACATAGGCGACACATTAAATGTGTTTATCCTATGATATCAGGAGATAACCTTGTACATTATAGATACTTTCCACCTCCTATGTGCCGTTGTGGCAACCCCTTTGTCATATAAAAGGAGGCCCGAGGCATAATAAGAGAGGATTCAGACTTTTTGGACAGGCACGCATAGTAGCCAGTTCAAGAGCTCAAGAACACCAAATATACACAGACAAGCAGGACTAGGGTTTTACGCATCACTTGCGGCCCGAACCTTGGTAAAAATTACCAGCCGTTGATCGACTAGACCTGCTCTTTGCACAACTCTATGCCCCGCCAACCGTAGTAGGGGTCCCCGGGATCCCATAAGTGTAGTTTTCCCCCGACATCTTTGGCACGCCGGGTAGGGGGCGATAGGTTGTGAAAATCTGGTCTAGGAGTTAGCGCATCGACTTCTTCATCGCCATGGCTCCCAAGAAGAAGGGGATCGCAACGATCTGTCCTTCTGGGGCCGAACCTCCCATGCCAGTACGGGCGGGCGATGGGGCGGCTGTGGATGGTGGCGGGGGCGTGGCCCGCGAGCTTCCAAGACACTCTGGCCATCGGAGCCAGGCGAGCAGCGTCGTTCATGCCCAAGACGGCGAGCCACACGCCGTTGGGGTCCAAGGGCGTCGCTGTGCTGCCCAGGGGCGGCGCGGCAACCTATAGGACGCCTCTGCTAGCGCCCGCTTCACAGTCTTCCCATCTCGTACATGACGATCAACTCCGCGACGTTGGTGCCCCCAGGCACTGCCACGGGAAGAGCCCTTTGCATCACTCTCAAGATGCACCGGGCCGGCATGCACATCCGGACGTGGGCGGAAGCGGTGTGCGACAGCGGGACCATGATAGAGCTCCTTCTAACGTGGTTAGAAGTCAGAGTGCATCACGATCCATGCAGCTTTCGCTGTCACCCGTGCCAGCAGAAGCATTGGCGTGCATACAACTGCTCCTCGACTTTCCTCCCACCGTAGAGAAGCTCGGCGAGTGGAGATCCACCATCCGGAGCCTCATCACCTTCGCCAATAAATATGAACCGCGACCAGTGAGACACTCGCATCGGCGCTCTGGTGAGCCGATGCACGCTGGTGGTGGGAGGACCAGAGCTGCTGCGACCATGGTGCACTCTCCTCCCCCACGCCAGCAAAAGCAGCCGCCGGCTCGTCGAGCCGACGCTCATAACAACTTTTCCACGACACCGTCTGACCCGCGAGCCCGCCGCGACCAACGTCAAGTCCTTTGGGAGCAAGCCCAGGAAGATGCTCGGACCACTATCGAGCGATGGCGGGAAGTGCGCCATCAATCAGACAGTCGTGCAGGGCCTACTGTGGACCACCTGGCGCCGGGGGGATCTGGTGACTTACCTTACGAGGTGGATTGTCCGGCCTTTACCCTTGAGCTATGGTAGTTCTAGTGGCCCTCACACCGCACGTTCAATCCTGAGATCGGAGAAAAGTACAACGGCAAGACTCACCCGTCGGAGTTCCTCAGCATCTACACCATCGTGATGCAGGCTGCTGGGGCTCGCGACGACAAGGTGCTCGCCAACTATTTTCCGTTGGTGCTTAAGCCCAACATTATGTCATGGTTGATGCACCTACCCATGGGTTCCATTTCTTCCTGGTTGGATCTGTGCCATAAGTTTGTTGGCGCCTTTACCGGGGGCCACCAAGCTCCTGGCCAGGAAAGCGATTTGCGCGTCATCCCCCAGAAGGACGGTGAAACCCTGCGCAAGTACATACAAATGTTCAGCCGTGTGCAGTACAACATTCCAGACGTTCACCCCGCCGCCGTCATCAGTGCACTCCATTAGAATGTGCGCAACCACAAGATGCATGAGGAGCTAGCGATGAACAAGGTTAAAGATGTAGCTGAGCTCTATGTTCTGGCTGATAGATGCACTCGGGCAGAAGAAGGAAGGAACCACCCTGGCGAAGACACTGGCGCGGAAACCGACTCCACAGATGGAGACGCCGTCTCCCCGGCGAAGAAGGGTCGACGCTGCAAAAGGAAGCGAAAGGGAAAGGTTGTGCTTGCCTTAGAGGGATCCAACGACCCTGGCGCCACCAAAAAGGCCAAGGCTGACGACCCCGGCAACTTCGTTGCCGGGTGCACCACCGGTCCGGCCTTGGTGGCTGCCAACAAGCCAGGGGGCTCTGACAAGCAGTACTGCAAGATTCATCGCACCAAGGGCCATGACCTCCAGAATTGTCGGCACGTCGAGCTGCTCACAGAGAACCAAAAAGCTTAGTGTGAGAGGCGTGATAAGGATAAAGGCCTGGACGGTGTCGAGGCGCCATGCAAAAAGCGTGGCGGCCGAGGTGGTCGCCGTGGCCCAGATAACCAACCAGAAAGGCCCACTCGGGGCCGCGACAGGAAAGAGGGAGACGATGATCATGGCGAAGACGATGAGTCCAGCGAGCACGAGTTCCAGAAAGCTACAAAGGCCATGTGCGTCGATGGTGGCGCCTTGCTGCATACCTCTCACCACCAACTAAAATAGTGGGCGCATGACGTCACTGAGGCAGAGCCATCGTTCGACGCCCAGAGGCCACTGAAGTTGATAAGGGGACAACCCGATAAGGGGCCGATCTTTCACGAAAAGGAGGGATCCCGAGGAAGAACACAAAGAACACGAGGGGTAACACGAGAGAACAAGAGGAAAACACTCAAATCAACAAGTTTAGGTCACACATATGCTAGATCCGGAAAGACAAAGAGTGATACACGATCCACGATCAACTAAGGACGATACAAGTAGCGATAGTCTTCTCCGTGAGGAGGTCTTGATTTCTTCTATGTGAGGAGGTCTTTAATCCGTGTGGATCTTCTCTATGGAGGTCGCGGTCTCTCGAGGAGATGAACCACTAAGGATGAGAATGCTCTAAGTTTAGATGGGCTATCACAATGCTAACCCTAACTAGGAAGAGGTACTGCTCTATTTATAGTCAAAAGGGGCAAGGGGATACATGGGCCATGGCCCATACGAAATGCCCGCAGGCATCAATGGCCGGACGTCCGGGCGGTGGGCCAGATGTCTGGGCTGTCTCGAGGTGCCGGATGTCCGGGCTGGCATCGTTGAGCCACGGGCATGCTTATGTAGTGGCGCCGGATTTCTGGGCTGGGACCCAAATGTCCGGGCTCTGGCGCCTGGCCGGATGTCCGGGCCTAGCCGAATGTCCGGCCCATGTAGCATCGGCTGTGGGGGGTCTGCTGTTATAGATGCTCCAGGGGCCGGATGTCCGGACTTGGGGGCCGGATGTTCGAGGCCTGCAGTCTTCTCCGGTTTCGCTCGAAGTTCCTCTTCTTCCATGAACTTGGGGACTTGTCCGTCTTCATGAGACTCTCCGAGGGGGTCTTCTTGGCACATGAGTATGCAAAGCAATTCCGTTTGATGTAGTATCCATGTCTCACATGATTCACATGGAAGTTGGCTAAGGAGAGATGTCACCTCGGTCTCGAGAGCTCTTGCACGGGCACGTGTCATGGGTCCACTTGGCACTTGGTGAGACGATTATAGGTCCATGTGGATGACCTTGGGATGCTCCGCATCATCTCCCCTCCCTTGGGAAAGATCCGACCTCAGATCAAAATCTTCATCACCATGGAAAGGAGAGAGATCCTTGATGTTGAAGGTATCGCTCACATTGTACTTGTCGCGTGGAATGTCGATCTTGTAAGCATTGTTGTTGTAGCGTGCTAACACCTTGAAGGGTCCGTTGGCGTGAGGTACTAGTTTGGACTTGCACTCGTTGGGGAAGCGGTCCTTGCGAAGATGAAGCCATACGAGATATCCCATTTGAAACACCCTTGTTGTCTTGTGGGCGTTGATCTTGGTGGTGAGGCGATGGACTTGGCGCTCGATCGTTGCCCTTGTATCTTCATGCATCTTCTTGAGGTAACTTGCTCGTGCGGTTGCGTCCATGTTGATGTGCTCTTCGACAGGTAGAGGAACAATCTCCAATGGGGACAATGGGTTGAAGCCGTAGACGACCTCGAAGGGGGACTTGTCGGTTGTTGAATGTCTTGCATGGTTGTAGGCGTACTTGGAGATGGGAAAGCATTGCTCCCATTTCTTGATATTCTTCTTGATCAATACGCAAAGAAGCGTCGAGAGCGTTCGGTTTGTCACCTCCGTTTGGCCGGCCATTTATGGATGGTAAGCCAATGAGAATAGTAGCTTGATGCTAAGTTTGGCGCATAGAGTCTTCCAAACGTAGCTTAAAAACTTGACGTCAAGGTCCGCGACGATAGTCTTGGGCACTCCATGTAGGCGCAAGATTTCCCTACAAAAGATATACGCATCATGTAAAGCATTGTCTATCTTGTTGCATGGAATGAAATGAGCCATTTTGGGAAATCTATCCACAACAACAAAAACCGAATCCTTGCCATTTTGAGTCCTAGGCAAACCAAGTACAAAGTCCATGCTAATGGCTACCCAAGGTTGATGCGGAATAGGAAGTGGCATGTAAAGACCATGGGATTGAGCTTTGGACTTAGCTTTGCGGCATGTAGCGCACCGGTTGGTGAAACGTGTCGGTGTTCTCGGAACGGGGGTACCCAGACTTGCCTGCATGCGGCCCAGGGCGTGGCTCATCAGGTGGCCTGGTACGGCCCAACATCTTCAGCGACCACTGAAGACCCTCACGAGGCCGATGATGCAGGAAATCCCCTGGGGCGGCCTCACTAGGCTGGTTCATGAGGATCGGAGATATCAAGGCAAGAGGTACCTCGCGAGGTCCTCGTGATGTGAGCAGTGACGACCAAGGCTAGGCGGGCGCCAGCGGGCACAAAGTGCCAGTTTCCTCTTTGGTGCTAAAGGAGCAGGTGCATGCGAGGAGTCCCGAGGCGTTAGGCAAAGGTTTCCATATCGGTGCAACAAGACCAAGACTAGCAAGACGGCAGAGCGGAGATCATCACGGAGCCCACGACGGCGTCACCACCAGAGCCTTTGGCAGGCGAAGACAACCTTTTGTCAGGATAGCTTGTAATAGTTGTCCCCTTCAAATTTGGCCGTTGTGGGATCCCTTCCCGCTAAATATTTGGGAAGAGGACCCGGGCCACTATAAATAGGACTAGCCACCACCATTGGGATCATCTCATCTCATCTTGAGTTGATCAGATAGAAGGCCACACACCACAAGCTCACTCGAGCACAAGAGCCCCTCTCCTCAGGTAGCAGTTCTTCCATGTACTAGTTCTTCCCCAACCTACAAGGCAATCCACCACACCACCCTAGATTAGGGTATTACACCACAATGGTGGCCCGAACCAGCATAAACCTTGTGTCCCTTGTTCTTCGGATCTGATGAGCTAGGCCTAGGGATCCGCGAGTAGACGAGCTAGGGCGGAAGGAGAGATCTTCATGCACACCCCGGAGTTCGAACCTCAAGGGTTTTCCCGGAACCCAAGATCCGACATTTGGCGCGCCAGGTAGGGGTTTGCTGAAACTTCCCATCCGTCGATCTGCGCTCCGTCGTCCCATCGGTTCCATGGCCGACGCTCGCAGAGCCCATGCTAAGCGGCGGGCTGCCCTTGCCTCCCGCATCGCTCAGACTGCTCCTGCCAGCGGACCACCCCACCATTCTCCATAGCCTACCGCCAACACCGCCACCGGCCCGGCGCGGCATGAACAGCAGGCCTCGTCCCTGCACCCCTTCGTGCGGCGAGACAATCTCACCGCGACCCTGTCGCTAACCCCAGCAGTCTCGTCATCCCATGCTCGTCGCAGACCCACGGACGCGCAGGCTGTGCTGCTCATGGCATGTGAGCTCCTGCGCTACCGACCCGTCAACGATTTCTACGAGGAATGGCTCGACCGCATCGCCGATCTTGTCCCTGCCTCGTCCGCATCCCCATGCGGACGACGTGGCCCATGAAGATCCACTACTACCTCCGCGTCAAGGCGTCTTCCAAGACCCAAGGCACGTGGCCCCTCGGCGTGACCGCCCACGTGCGGTGCCAAGGCATGAAGAAGGAAGCTGCCAAAAGATCCAGCGGCCCCACGGGGTAGCGCCAGCTCTCCCTCCACCGCCGCGTCGAGACCGCGCGCCTCTCGCCGCAGTCGCGCGCGAGGACCAAGATCAATTTCCACCTCCCCAACAAGCTCAAGTGTCGACTGTAGGCTGCAAGGCCCTCGCCCCCGAGCTGCGCAACGTCAACTGGCCTGGGAAGTTCAAGCCCGACCTGCCTCCGTGCTATGATGGCACCCCCGACCTTGCGGAGTTCCTGCAGCTCTACGAGCTGAGCATCGAAGCGTCTGGCGGCAACGAGAAGATCATGGCGAACTGGTTCCCCATGGCCCTCAAAGATAGCGCGCGCTCGTGGCTCGTGAACCTGCCCGCGGGATCGATCTCCACCTGGAGCGAGATGCGCGCGTGGTTCATCACCAACTTCCAGGGCACCCGAGACCGCCCCTCTGCCGCGGGTGACCTGCGGCGTATCAAGAAACAACCAGGAGAAACCCTACAGAAGTTCATCCAACGCTTCAATAGTGTCTGCGTCAAGATCCCCAAGGTCACGGATGAGGCCATCATTTCAGCGTTCTCAGATGGTGTCCGCGGCGTTAAGATGAAGGAGGAGCTCGCCATCCATGAAGATCTGTGCACGTCCCTAGAGCTGTTCAACCTTGCGACCAAGTGCGCCAGAGCTGAGGAGGGGCGCCTCTCCCTCGTCGAGCTCCCCGTTGCTGAACCTGAAGACAAGAAGGCCAGGAGCAAGGACGTAAAGCCCAAGGGAGCGGCAGTGCTCGCGGCTGAACCAGAGATGAAGCACGGCTGCGACTACCCAGAATCCTGCAAGAATGGCTGGGCATTTTGCGCCTTCCACAACGTGCACAGCCACAACATCCACGACTGTCAACAGCTCAGGGCCCTCCACGAAGGACGCGTCATCCAACGCCCCGAACGCAGCCACCATGGCTACGGCCGTGGGGGAAGTCAGACCAGGGGACGCTGGGATGACCGCGGCCCCCGCCAGGAGTGGCGTGATCAACCTCGGGAGGACCGCTGGCATGATCAGCCCCATGAGGGCGCCTGGAGGGACCAGCCTCGTGAGGACCGCCCTCAGGGCAAGGTTGGCCTTCCACCTCTGCCGCCACCAAGGAGAAACGACGACCAGGACGAGAGGGCTGGGGGGCTTCCAGGAGCCACGTGCCATCTCCTGCATCTTGGGCGGAGCACAAGCCCTAGCTTCTCAGCGCCTCTTCAAGCAGTTCGCCCGGGAAGTAAACGCAGCTCTCCCCAAGCTCGGGGCTACTCTCCCACTCAGGTGGTCCAGGTGCCCCCGTCACCTTCAGTTTAGCAGACCAGCTCAAGTGCACGGCTATGGCCGGCACCCTCCCGATGCTTTGTTTTCTCGACATCAGCAACGTCCAAGTTACCAAGACCCTCATCGATGGTGGCGCAGGGCTCAATGTCCTGTCCATCGAGACATTCGACAGCCTCCAAGTACCCTACAATCAGTTGCTGCCTACCAAGCCTTTCTCCGGAGTGACTGGCGGCTCCACCACCCCTGTAGGGCAGGTCCGCCTGCCTGTCACCTTTGGTAAGAGCGACAACTACCACACTGAGCTCATCAACTTTGATGTTGCCCACATCCATCTCCCTTACAACACAATCCACGGGTACCCAGCCCTGGCCAAGTTCATGGCAGTGACTCACCACGGCTACAACGTCCTCAAGATGCCGGGAAGAGGCAGCGTCATCACCATCGCTTGTGAGGAGAAGGATGTAGTGTGCTCACTCGAGCGCGCTTACCAAGCGGTAGCAGTCAAGGACCCGGACAACAACAACATCATTTACCCACCTGAGATCATCCCCAAGAAGAAGAAGCAGATGCTCGCCCTGGAGCCCCATGAGGATGCAGCACCTGGCAGCAGCACCTCGGGACCTACACATAGGGAGGGGCCGCCTCCCTCCCTCACATAGGAAGGCACGCCCGGCGCCCCCCTCAGGCTGGGCTCGGGGGCTCGCCTCTGGAGGGCCTCTGGAGGAGTGCTTCGCCGCACACTTCCCTCCGGAGGACTCAAGGCGTGAGGCACCAAGCGCTTAGGAGTTCATCAGCCAGATCATTGAATACCTACAGGTGCCAAGGGCAATGCGGGGCGAGCGCCGCCCGGTGCCTCTGAGTTCAGCTGTCAGCCCAGGCTCAGGCGACGGGTTGCGCGTCTGCGTCAACGTCCCCGCACTCAAGAGGATCGCATCTCAGGAGCTCTAGTGGCCTTCCTAGGAGGGCCGGTGCGAGGGTCCCCCTCACGGCTATGTTCGCATGCCCTTTGGCCTGCCGAATCAAGTGACCCTGCACGAACGCCAGATGCGGGAGGTCCTGGCAACTCGCGAGGCCAAGCATAAGGAGATCCAGGCAGAGTTGGACTCGGCCCTCCACAAAATTTGGGGAACCGTAGAGCCTCACGAGGTGCTGGAGCCAGACGACACGTAAGGAGAGGCATCTGCGTTGAGCATCTTCATCTACACCAACACTGCTTCAGCAACTGTGCTAGGTGACATTTTTCGGTTTTTGTTCAACAGGGAGCGCCCCTTGGGCTGCATCATTCCTAGGTTGCATGTGCCTGCCCATGCGACGTGTGTCCTTTTGCATCTTAGCTCACCTTGTTGGGGGCGCCCATCGGGCTGCATCACCCCCAGGCCGCACAGGTCCGTCCTTGTGGCATGTATCTCCCTTGCATCTTACTCGAGCTAGCGTTACCATTTCTATCAGCTGCATTAGAATCATTTATCTACCTGACCACCACTCCGATGCCATGAACATCGTGTGCCCCTACAAGCTTGCTTGCACCCGCCTTATGATCGAGGGCGGGCACAGCGTCTATGCTCGGGTCCGTACCTGCAGCGTCGCCAAATCCAAGCGGCTGAGCTCTGGCTCGCGGGCCAGCCTCGTGTATGTCACCTCCCGTTGCTCTTGGTGCCTTGCCCATGCTCGAGCCAGATGCTAGAAGGTGAGTTGGGGCACACGATACTATGCCCCGTCGCTGTGGGAGCCGCGCGCCGGTTGTCTTTTCTTAGGGCATCCACATGAGAAGACCAGGCACGACGTCTGTGCTCGGGTCCATCCCTGGAGCATCGGTAAATCCAATGGCTGAGCTCTGTCTGGCGGGCCGGCCCCGTTCACGTCACCTCCTGGGGTCGTTGGTGCCCAGCCTTCTCATATGGCGGCCTCGAGGGATTCACCCGGTGCATGCTGCCTAACCATCTTGCAGGATCACCTCAAGCGCACTCATTGAAGACCAGGCGCAACCCGCCTTGAGGTAGGGCCTCGTGAGTCCTGTGCTGGCTCACGAGTGCCCAGATACACCTCGTCTAGCCCAACCGTTCCAGCCACGCATCCGAGCGGGGCTGTATACGCCCCGGGGGCTTTCCGCAGTAGGGAGTCCCCTCCCACGTTCCAGTGGAAGCACCATGCTCCGCGCTGGTAGTCGATACGGTCGAGGAGCGGCTATGCCCGTGCAAGAACGGTAGCGCCATGCTCTACGCTGGTGATAAACAACTAGGGGTGTCCTCGCGGCCACATTAATCCCAGGGAGCCCCTCGGCTCAGCGACCTGCCCCACCGTGTTGCGCTCCCCTCGGGATGGTAGCGGGAGGGGGCTGGGCACGGGGGCTGCACTCAGGTCACGCCTAGCGTACGCCCCACCAGGTCCCCTGAGCATGGTCGACACGCAACCCTCCCGAGCACAAGCCTGGCGAGGACGAGTATGAGGTCTGTTTGTACGTCAAGGGGGACCCTTGGGCATCGTGACCCAAGGGCCTAACTTGTCCCGTAGCCCCTCACTCTCTGGTCTTGTCTTGGTGTCCGGTCAAGCCACCGGCGGCTGAGGTACGCGCGGGGCCGGGCCCTGCCGATGCAGAACGCTAAGGCCGGCTCACGCACTACTTCCCTCAGGGCTGTTCGTACGTCAAGGGGGACCCATGGGCATCGTGACCCAAGGTTCTAACTCGTCCCGTAGCCCTTCACTCCCTGGTCTTGTCTTGGTTTTCGGTCAAGCCAATGGCGGCTGAAGTACGTGCAGGGCCGGGCCCTGCCGGCGCAGAACACCAAAGCCCTGCCTAGTGCTTCCTACCTAGGGACCATTTGCATGTCAAGGGGGACTCCTGAGCCTCGCGACTCAGGAGCCTAACTGGCCACGTAGCCCCTCACTCCTTGGTCTTGTTCCGGTGATCCGGACAAGCCAGCGGCGGCTGAGGTATGCGCGGGGTCGGGCCCTGCCAACATAGAACAACAAATAGGAAGGGAACCACGAATATCTAGCAATTATTACAAGCCAAATTGTCCTTGAAGCATCAAACAGAAGTTTTGACGCCTCCACGAGGCCCGTGCATGTCACAGGAAATCGAAGATAGGGAGAAGCACCGTCACTCACCAGCAGGCCCTTCCTTCAGCCTTGGGCACTGCTACCAGGAAGCATTCCCTCGCCAACGGCGTTGCCACGACCTGAGGAGTTGGTCTTGGCCGCGGGATCGGTGGCGCCGTCGGCTGGGGGAGGAGGGCCGATGATGAGGAACTTCTTCAGCAAGGCCTCCACATGGTCCTTCACGGCTTCAGCGGTGGCCTCGCAGCACTCCGCCTCCGCGAGCTCGAGCAGTGCCCCAAGATCGGCGTCGGGATCACGAAGGTGCAGGTGGCTAAGGACGCGTGTCAAGGCAGAAGAAGAAAGCACACGAGCTTCCTCCTCCGTCAGGGCGCAGCTAGGCGGGGCCTTCATCGTCCGTCACCAACGGTTTCTCCAAGCCCTTCTCGTAGAGCGCCTTTAGCGCCGGGCGGGACCTCTCCTAAAGGGACTTGAAGGCCGTGCGGTCCTTGGCAGAACCTTCGCCTTAGTTGCCAGCTAGGCCTCCTTTGCTTCTGTCGCCTGCTTCAGCTCCTCCAGGCGACTGGGCCCGAAGACAGCTCCTTCGCCAACCGCTCCAACTCGGCATCGTGACTGTCTATGCCATCTTCTCGGGCCTTCATCCTCTCCTCGTCCGTCTTGCACTTGCTACGCAAGTCCCTCAGCTCGGTCTCCACCGACTGGCAACGCTCCTGGACAGTCCGCGCATCCTTCAGCGCCGCCTCACGAGCGGTTGTGGCCTGGTCGGCGGCTTGCTTTTCCTCTTCGGATGCTGCCATGACTCGGCTCAGCACATCCGGGACAGACGCATTGGAGCTCAGCCAGCCAGAAACCAGCTCCAGACGCCCAGCCACCAGACAACGATCGGCGCCTCGAAGGTCATCCTGGAGTTGCGTCACTGCAGGAAAGGCCTCCTTCAGGGCGCCGGGAGTGGTCGGAGGGCCGCGAGCTGGCAGTATGATCGCAGTAGGGGACTATGGCGTAGCCAAGACCTCCTGAGCCCTGACAACACCAGCAGAGGAGTCGAAGACGGGAGCCCCCGAAGCCTACTCGACCAAGGACGTGACCCCCACCTGAGGTTGGTCCACTGGGCTTTGTGGTGGCGACCGTGCAGCGTAAGCAGGAGCTCCTCCACCACCCGTCCGTGTCAGGGGGGACGAAGTCGGGCCAGGCCGCTGGACCTTAGATGCGGCTACCTCCCCCTTCTTCTTATTTGTCGACGGCGCCGGCCTAGCAATGCAGGGAAATATGTTGTGAATCAGCAACGGAATAAAGAACGAAGACAAAGCTAGGCCAAGGTACTCACTGGTCCACTGCGACGAAACCCCGAGACCTCTTCAGAACCATTGAGCCCAAGGGCCCCGCAGCTTGCGCCGCGGGAACCTGAGCCCCCAAGACAGACAAGGCCGTATGTCGGTGTACAAAAAGAGGGGTACACTTTTTGTACCCCTATGATTGTGCACGGGCAGTCCGAGCCACGGGCACCACCACACCAAGCATGGCAAGGGAGGTGAGCCGGGGTAAGACCGAAGCTTGATGGAGACTAGAACAACGCCAAGAACAAGACCACGAAGAGCAAAGGGACGAAGCGACTTTCCCCGGCAAGATCCTTGCCGGGAGCCAGTTTCAGCAGCCCTCGCAAGATCCTTGCCGGGGGCGGCTCTGGCAGCCCCGGCAAGACCCTTGCCGCGGCGGCTCGCCCCACACCTACGGAGCGGATCACCCTTGAGTCCACCGCCCCCATGGGGCGAGGATTCGGGAGATATCCCCGTGGTGGCATGCAGATCTTTGTGAAGACATCCAAGATCAGATACAAGCTAAGAAGACGACGACCCTTGGCGGTATCCCAGCCAAGGTGGACCACAAGGCCTCCGGCAAGCACCTTGCCGGGGATGACAGTAGGCGCCGCGGCAAGACCGAGGACACCCGCAGGGCCACCATCAGGCCCGCACCAACTGTATTTCCACCGCCCCACGCAGCTGCCGACCCAACCAGCTGGACAGGCTCCTGCGTGGCAACTCGCAAATCTTCGTGGAAACCCGCCGTTGCGCCACCCCAGCTGCCTGCCCTCCTACATGGCACCACAGGCACCGCTGGCCAGGGCGCGTGTCAACACGAGGAGGGGTGGCGACGGACAAGACGGACGTCTCCCCTCGCCCCCGATAAAGCAAGGACACCTAAGCTAAGCGCATTAATTGCGCCTTGTCCTGTAATGCGAGGGATAACCTCGCATCACTGTTCCCTTTCCACCTCATGTGTGCCACTGTGGCAACCCCTTTTTCCTATACAAGGAGGCCCAAGTCGACCAGGAGGAGGATTCGGCTTTTTAGAACTCCTCACGACTCTCTTGGAGCTCCTCACTAGCTGAAGAACACAAACATATAATCCACCAAAGCAGGAGTAGGGTTTTACGCATCTTTGTGGTCCGAACCTGGGTAAAGGAACCGTGTCCTGACTGTTAGATCCACTCTTCTCTCAACCCCGCGCCCCGCAACCGTAGTAGGGATTCTTGTGATCCCATACGTGTCGATCCAAATACACCGACATCTTTGGCGCGCCAGGTAGGGGGCGCAGTTGTGAGAATCGGCTTTAGCAGTCAGTTCGACGCTTCTTTGTCGTCATGGCGCCCAAGAAGAAGACGATGGTGGCGGTTGGCCAGTCGGAAGCCGGACAGCCCGTCCCGACGCGGGCGAGCAGCGGACCAGTCGTGGAAAGGACTCGGGGCGCTGCTCGCGAACACCAACGCCGTCCCAGCAGCCGGAGTTTGGGAGGTGGCGATGTTTGTGCGCCTGGTAACGGGCCAGACACCGCCAGTTCCAAAGATGGAACCTGGCCCTCCGCGGGTGGCGCGTGGCCATCCAAGGTCGCTGCCGCATCACCCGAAGGCGACGCAAGGATCTCCAGAACTCCCACGCCGGCGCCAACAGCGCGCTCTTCCCAAGCAGCGTGCGACGAACGGCCTCGTCACCCCGAAGATCCCGGGCGTCGCCATGGGAAGAGCCCCGAGTGCCGGGACGTAGAAGACCTGCCCGCCCGCCGAAGCACTGGTGGAGACGGTATGCGACTGCGGGATCGTGATGGAGCTCCTCCTGACACACTCAGGGGTCGAAGCGCGTCGTGATCCGCGCTGGTATCGCTACCATTGACCCTTGTCGAAGCCCTGGCGCGCGCGCAGTTGCTCCTCGACTTTCCTCCCGTTACGGGGAAACTCGAAGAATGGAGAACCACCATCCGAAGCCTTGTCGCAGTCGCCAACAAGGATGAATCAAGTCCGGAGCTCCCAGGACGACGCTCCGACGGAGTCCCACGCACCGGTGGCGGGAGGACCGGCAGCGCCATGGCTACGGTGCATTAGCCTCCTCCTCGCCCGATACCGCGTGTGTCAACTCGTCGACATGTCGCGGGCGATGCCATCTCCATCGCGTCGTCCGACCCGTGGACCCATGGCGACCATCGTCGAGTTCTTCAGGAGCGAGCTCATGAAGACGCTCGAACCACCATCGAGCGCCGGCGTGGAGCGCGCCACCAGTTAGACAGGCGAGCGGGGCCTGCTGCAGACCGCCCAGCACCGGAGAGCCCTGGAGGTCTACCTTACGAGGTAGGCTGTCCGGCTTTTACCCGTGAGCTGCGACAGTTCCAGTGGCCCTCTCACCGCACCTTCAAGCCTGACGTTGGCGAGAAGTACAACGGCAAGACCCACCCGTCGGAGTTCCTCAGCATCTACACCATCGCGATGCAAGCTGCCGAGGCCCGCGATGATAAGGTGCTTGCGAATTACTTTCCGTTGGCTCTTAAACCTAACACCATGTTGTGGTTGATGCACTTGCCAGTAGACTCTATTTCCTCCTGGTCCGACTTGTGCCATGAGTTTGTTGGCGCCTTTACTGGAGGCCACCAAGCCCATGGCCAAGCAAGTGACCTGCATGTCATACCCCAGAAGGAAGACGAGACTCTGCGCAAGTACATATAGAGATTCAGCCGGGTACAGTACAATATCCCCGATGTTCACCCTGCCACCATCATCAGCGCGTTCCATCAGAACGCGCGTAACCGCAAGATGCGCGAAGAACTGGCGATGACCAAGGTGAAAGATGTGTCGGAACTCTATGTTCTTGCTGACAGATGTGCCCGGGCTGAAGAGGGAAGGAAGTACCCCGGCGAAGGCGCCGGTGCGGAAACCGACTCTTCAGACGAGGATACTGCCGCCCCGGCGAAGAAGGGCAGGCACCGCAACAGGAAGCGCAAGGGTAAAGCTATACTTTCCGTCGAGGGGTCTGATGACGCCGGCTCCACCAAGAAAACCAGGGCGGATGACCCCGACAAGGAGATTGCCGGGTGCGTCGCCTGCCGGGCCTTGGCGGCTGCCGAGAAGCCAGGAAACTCCGGCAAGCGATACTGCAAGATCCATCGCACCAAAGGCCATGATCTCTAGGACTGCCACCAGGTTGAGCTCCTTGCTGAGAAGCAAAGGGCTGAATACGTGAGGCGGGACAAGGAGAAGGGCCAAGACGGCACTGAGGGGTCCGGCAAGAAGCGTGACGGCCAAGCAGGCCGTCGCGGCAAGGAGAAACAACAGGAAAGGCCCGCCCGGGGCCACGATAGAAGGCCTGAAGACGACGATCACGAAGAGGACGACGAGTCCGGCGGCCAAGAGTTTCAGAGGGCTACGGACGCCATGTGCGTCGATGGTGGCGCCTCGCTGCATACTTCTCACCGCCAACTTAAACAGTGGGCGCGTGAGATTATTGCGGCGGAGCCATCGTCCGCTGCCCAAAAGCCGCTGAAATGGCCCAGCACACCTATCATCTTTGACGCCGAGGATCACCCTAATCGCACTACAGTGGTCGGGTGTTTGCCATTGTCGGTTTCACTGACAATACACAACCTCAAGTTGACAAAGATGCTAGTAGATGGCGGGGTCGGTCTGAACCTACTTTCGCCCACCGTGATCGAGAAGCTGCAAGTTCCTGATGGAGACCTCGAAGAGACGAGCACGTTTCAGGGGGTCAACCCAGGGAGAAGTCAACCGAAGGGGAAAGTCACGCTGCCCGTGACTTTTGGAAGTGATCTGAACTACACGACAGAGAGGATCGTGTTCGATGTTGCCAAGATCCCCCTGCCTTACAACGGGATCCTAGGCCGCCCAGCACTGGCCATGTTCATGGCAGCATCACACTACGCCTACAACACCCTGAAGATGCCAGGGCTTGTGACGATCATCACCATCCCCTCCGATAAGAAAGATGCACTGATTTGCGCTGACCAATTGTACCAGCAAGCGGTTGCAGCAACTGCCGCTACGAAGGCACTTGCTCGTGCCACTGGAGCCCCGGGAGGAAAGAAGAAGAAGACCGGTGAGACCTCGGGCACCCACTCCGGCAAGAGCACCTCTTCGGAGTGCTATGCTCCTGTCGAGGACGTGCCAGAGAGCTCCACCAGAAAGAAGAAGACCGGTGAGACCTCGGACACCCACTCCGGCAAGCGCACCTCTGCAGAGTGTCGCGCTCCCGTCGAGGACGTGCCAGAGAGATCCACCGGCAGAAACAAGAGATCCAGGGCCACACCGCCAGGAACAAAGAAGGTTTCTGTCAAGGAGGACGGCACGGGTGGGGCTTTCACCATAAGCTCCACCCTTGACTACAAATAGGAAGATGCGCTCGTCACCTTCCTGCGGGCGAATGTCGACGTGTTTGCCTGGCAAGCATCTGACATCCCCGGCGTTCCCAGGGAGGTGATTGAGCACCACCTTGCTGTCTGTCCTCATGCGCGGCCCGTCAAGCAGAAGGTCAGAAAGCAAGCTTTGGAACGGCAAGAGTTCATCACTGAGGAGATCCGGAAACTGGAAGCTGCGGGTTTGGTAAGAGGAGTGCTCCATCCAACGTGGTTGGCCAATCCAGTGGTAGTGCGCAAGGCAAATGGGAAGTGGAGGCTGTGTATTGATTACACAGATATCAATAAAGCCTGTCCCAAGGACCCCTTCCCGTTGCCACGCATGGACCAGATTGTTGACTCCACTGCGGGGTGTGACCTGCTGTCATTCCTCGATGCCTACTCCGGCTACCACCAGCTCTTCATGACAAGAGAAGACGAAGAGAAGACAGCATTCATCACCCCATGTGGTACGTCTGTTTTGTATGAATGCCTTTTGGGTTAAAGAGTGCTGGCTTGACGTTTGCAAGGGCAGTCCAGATTGGTTTTGAACCCCAGCTCCATAGAAATATGGAGGCTTATATGGATGATATAGTGGTCAAAACCAAGAACAGGGCAACCCTTGTACCGGATTTACAAGAAATATTTGTAAACCTACGCAAGATCAACCTCAAGCTGAACCCTGAGAAGTGCGTCTTCGGCGTCCCGTCTGGCAAGCTTCTCGGGTTCTTTGTGTCGCAGCGTGGGGTAGAAGCCAATCCGGACAAGATCAAAGCTATAGAGCAGATTGAAGCACCCAAACGGGTCAAGGATGTACGTCGGCTTGCTGGATGTGTTGCCGCCATGAGCAGATTCATTTCCAAGTCTGCCGAGCGCGCCCTTCCCTTTTTCAAGGTTTCGAAAAAGGCGGGCCCAATGGAGTGGACGCCAGAAGCTGAAGCAGCATTACAAGATCTGAAGAGGTATCTTTCCTACACGCCAATACTAGTTGCGCCTAGACCACAAGAACCGTTGCTACTATACTTAGCGGCAACAAACCAGGTGGTCAGCGCCGCACTAGTGGCGCAGAGAGAAATTGATGATGAGGTGATAGGAGCAACAGAGCCTGATGCCACTGGTGTAGAGACGACACAGCCGGTTGGAGTGCAGCCGAAGAAGAAAATGATGCAACACCCGGTCTACTTTGTTAGCTCCCTCTTGCAGGGGGCTAGATCAAGGTACTCCGGAGTGCAGAAATTGCTGTTCGGCCTTCTTATGGCCTCGAGGAAGCTGCGTCACTACTTCCAGGCGCACGAGATCACTATCGTCACTCGCCTCCCTCTACAACGGATATTGCACAATCCAGATGCAACGGGAAGGATTGTAGAGTGGGCACTGGAGCTGTCCAGCTTTGGCCTCAAGTTTGAAAGTACCTCGACGATCCACAGCCGAGTCCTGGCAGAGTTCATCGCAGAATGGACCGCAACGCCTGATGAAGAAGTCCAGGAAACTGCTCTCCCTGGCAAAGAGGCGAGTTGCAACTAGATCATGTACTTTGATGGAGCTTTCTCCTTGCAGGGCGCCGGGCTGGCGTACTGCTGGTCGCGCCCACTAGAGAGCACCTCAAGTACGTGGTCCAGATGCACTTCCCCAGGGAGGTATCAACAAACAACACTGCTGAGTATGAGGGGCTGCTTGCCGGTCTTAGGATCGCAGCAGACCTCGGAATCAAGAAGCTCATTGTCAGGGGCGACTCGCAGCTTGTCGTCAAACAAGTCAACAAGGATTACCAGAGCCCGTTGATGAAGGCCTACGTCGATGAAGTGAGAAAGTTGGAAGAGCGCTTTGATGGTATACAGGCAGAGCATGTTCCCCGAGCGAAGAATGACATCGCCGATTACCTGTCAAAGAGCGCTGCCCTCAAGCTACCTGTGGAACCAGGTACCTTTGTGCTTCAGCTTTCTCAGCCATCTGTTGATCCATCAATATAGCAGAACAATAGAAGGAAATCAGGGCCCGACAAGTACTTTCCCGCCGAGCTCCCCGCAGCCGCCGGCAAGGATGTTGCCGGAGATACTGAGCCCGCCACAGGACGGCTAGCTCCGGCAGAGCGTCAAGCTTTTGCCGTTGAGACAGCCGCTCCCTTGGTGGAGGAAATGCCTTTGGTCCTCGCCGTCGAGCCCCAGGCTCCAGCGTGGGCGCAGCATACCGTCTGATTCCTCCAGACTGGGCAACTTCCTCAGGAGCAGGAAGAAGCGGAGAAAGTAGCCCGTCGGTCTGATATGTACCAGTTTGTCAATGACGTCCTGTATAGAAGGAGACCGAACGACGTGAAATTGAAGTGCATCCCTCGAGAGGAAGGACTGGAGCTGTTGGCAGAGATACATGGAGGCATATGTGGATCCCACATAGGGTCGAGAGCCCTTGCCGGCAAGGCATTCCGGCAAGGCTTCTTCTCGCACACTGCCCTCTAGGATGCGACGGCACTGGTCACCAGGTGTGAAGCATGCCAGTTCCATTCAAAGAAACTTCATCAACCAGCTCAAGCCCTTCAAACCATTCCTCTCTCCGGGCCCTTCTCGGTCTGGGGACTCGACATACTGGGCCCTTTTCCCCGCGCTGCCGGGGGCTTTGAGTACTTGTACGTTGCAATCGACAAGTTCACAAAGTGGCCATAAGTGGAGGTAGTGAGGAAGGTCACAGCTCAGTCAGCCGTCAAGTTCTTCAAGGGACCGGTGTGCCGTTTTGGTGTACCCAATAGGATCATCACCGACAACGGCACACACTTCACAAGCCGCACCTTCATGCAATATACCCAAGGCCTCGGTAGCAAAGTCTGTTTCGCTTCCGTTGCTCACCCCCGGAGCAATGGTCAAGCTGAGATGGCGAATGCTAAAGTGCTTCGAGGATTAAGGACAAAGACCTTTGACAGGCTGCGCAAGAGCGGGAGGCGCTGGATTGATGAGTTGTCGGCGGTTCTTTGGTCGATCAGAACGACACCAAATCAAGCCACCGGCCAGACGCCCTTTGCCCTGATATATGGGGCAAAAGTAGTTCTCCCCACTGAAGTCATATACGGGTCACCTCGAGTGCTCGCTTATAATGAGCTTGAGCAAGAGCAACTGCGGCAAGAGGACGCAACGCTCCTTGAGGAAGATCGTCATCGGGCGGCTGTGAGAGCAGCACGCTACCAGCAAGCCTTGCGCCGCTACCATAGCCGCAAGGTCCGTGCCCGAAGCTTTGAGGAAGGTGACCTTGTTCTCCGGCGCGTTCAATCGGCCAGGAATACGAACAAGTTGACGCCGAAGTGGGAAGGCCCTTATCGGGTAATACGAGTCACCAAGCCCGGCGCAGTCTGCCTGGAGACCGAAAATGCCATTCCGGTGAGCAATTCCTGGAACATTGAGCATCTTCGCAAGTTTTACCCATAAGGCGCGGATTGCCGGGCCCCCCGGCAAGCCACCCTTTTGTACAAGCCTTGCCGGCAAGGCATGTAACCCTTTGTACAAAGCCAGGTGCAGACCCTGAGCATAAATAAATGAAGCGCTGGCGCCCTAAGTCATAGCATGCATGCTGAGTCGAGTCTCGTCCTTAGTTAGGGTTGATAGTGCTTAGCGGCGGCTAACCCCTAGCTTAGAGGTCGAGTCTTTGTTTTTCCTCTATCTTCTTTGGTTCACAGGACGCGCAGACATCCTTGCCGGAGCCACTTGGGAAAAGAAAGAGGGACAGACTAACACCTATGCTCCGGCGAGCCGGTGTTGCCAGGGGCTACAAGGCCAAAGATTCGCCCACGGCAGACTAGGGTTGCCGGGGGCTGCAGCTTCAGATAAGTTCTTTATCCCTTATCATGCATTCCATTATGGACTGAGGTATGTGAAACCTTGTTCTTTTCCTTAAACTACCGTGCTCCCATAACTCTAGGCCCTAGGGCTCGTTCCTGGGACTAAGTTTGGTCGTAGTCGCGGCAGCAAAAGTATGAAACGAGGAGCCTGAGCCCACTTCATCCCTGCCTCCGCCAAAGGCGTGAGAAAGGTCGAGCAAAGTAGGGAAACGGCAGGGCCTGTTGCCGGGCGAGAAAATGTTTATCTTAGAGATATCAGGGATTTATTCCCTATTGTGGGTTTTACCTGCGAACAAATGACCTGGCAAACATTCCTTTTTCATTAAAAACATTCCGTCAGATACAGTCCATAGGGAATGAAAAACATGAACAAGGAGATTACAAGTTTTAAAGTTAACAAATGCCCGAGGGCTTACAAACTAAAAAGAGATAAGATGCCCGTAATGCCTTTCTTGTCCCTCTCCTCAGGAGGTAGGTCAAGGAGGCGAGAAGGGCAAAAGGGGCGCCTAGGCGAGCTACGGGTGGCAGAAGACACCAAGAGGACATCTCGGTGGCTGCCTAAGGGCTGGACGGTGAAGACGGCGCCGGAGGCAGAGCTCGAAGACGAGGCGGCAGGACGTCAGTACGCGTCGAAGGCGTCGGTGCCCGCGTACTCCGACACGACGACCTAGCCGCCCGCCTTCTTCCTCTTCCTCTTCCGCAGCCTCCCTACGCCAGCCGCCAAGGAGACGGCCCCGAGAAGTTCAAGGAGCCGGCGACGCGGATGATGGGGTCACCGATGCCACCAGGAGCGGCGCCCGACACCTAGTCGGACCCGTCATCCTACCGTCCACCGCCCTCGTCGTAGTTGCCGCTGTCCTCCTCGTCACCCTCGTTTGAGGAGGAGTCTTCGTCATCGGAAGAGCTCTCCATGCAGCACCTCGCACGAGTCCCGAGGTGCCCGAAGACCTTGACGGAGAGATGGCCATCCCCCTTCAACTTGAAGTGGAGCGTGAGCCCATCCGTCAGGCTGTGGATGCGAGCGAACGTCTTCCATCCTTGACGAAGATACGTCACATGAGGGGCAGGGAAGTCGACGCGGACCCGCGTGCCACTGATCCTGCAGCCCATCATGTGCAGCCGCAGCGACTCCGGCGGGTCCACCTCAATCTCCCGCGCAAATGGAGTTGGGAGACGAAGACGACGGCGCGGCTCCCCCCGCATCCTAACGAAGAGCTCACAAGGGTCATCCCCAATATGACCTTCCATTGGAGGAGGAGCTGCTGGCGGGGGCGAGGCTGGCGGGCCGCCCCGTCCTCCTCTTCCCGAGCGCCCCGGCCTCGCCCACGGCCTCGCCACCTCCCTCTTCCCCTCGTGTCTGGTTCGGCCACTACAGGTGCAGGAGAAGGAGGGATGCGTTGTCGAGCAGCGACACTCGCCACCACCGTTGAAGAGCCGGGATTTCCTCTCTTCATGGCGAACAGAAGAGAGGAGCAGAAGTAGAAGGAGAAAGAAGATGGAGGAGTGCGGGGCGCCGTCCCTTCCCTCCCGCTCTTTATAAAGGGGTGGGGCTGGGGCTCGACCGCCCCGCTCAGCCAATCAAGACGCAAAAGGCGAGGGATCCTGGACCGACCCGCCGCCCCAACCAGTGACGGCTCGGTTTCCCGCCTCCACCATTCGCCACCTCAAGCGCATGAAGGGCACGTGGCGGACGCGCAGAACCGAGGGGACGGGTGAGGCGACCTCTCCCCACCCCGTGATCGTGGGGAGTGGACGCCTTGACGACCGCGCCTCGGCCCCGTTCAATAAATGGGCCGCGCCTCCACGCCTCCCCCCGTTTACGGGGAAGGCGCGAAGCCGCCCCCCTTTCGCATTTACTGCGATGTGACGCATGCCTGCGGAAACCGCCCCACGCATGCCGCCCACGTCACGCACGCCCCTCCACCCCGCGCCATGCGCGCGGGTCGTGGGAGGCACAGCACGCGGAAAATTTTACCATGGTGAAAACCGCCCCGCCTGCCCGCGCACCGTTCTGGGCCTGGCCCAACAACGTGCCGCGCTTATGTGTGGCCCAGGCCTGGGGGCTCCTGTCGGTGTACAAAAAGAGGGGTACACTTTTTGTACCCCTATGACTGTGCATGGGCAGTCCGAGCCACGATCACCACCACACCAAGCATGGCAAGGGAGGTGAGCCGGGGTAAGACCGAAGCTTGAAGGAGACTAGAACTACGCCAAGAACAAGACCACGAAGAGCAAAGGGACGAAGCGGCTTTCCCCTGTAAGATCCTTGCCGGGAGCCAGTTTCAGCAGCCCTGGCAAGATCCTTGCTGGGGGCGGCTCTAGCAGCCCTGGCAAGACCCTTGCTGCGGCGGCTCGCCCCACACCTACGGAGCGGATCACCCTTGAGTCCACCGCCCCCATGGGGCGAGGATTCGGGAGATATCCCCGTGGTGGCATGCAGATCTTTGTGAAGACATCCAAGATCATATACAAGCTAAGAAGACAACGACCCTTGGCGGGATCCCAGCCAAGGAGGACCAAAAGGCCTCCGGCAAGCACCTTGCCTGGGATGACAGCAGGCGCCACGGTAAGACCCTTGCCGGGGCCCCGGCAAGGCCCTTGCCGAGGTCACCCGCAGGGCCACCATCAGGCCCACACCAACTGTATTTCCACCGCCCCACGCAGCTGTCGACCCAACCAGCTGGACAGGCTCCTACGTGGCAACTCGCAGATTTTCGTGGAGACCCGCCGTTGTGCCACCTCAGCTGCCTGCCTGCCTACATGGCACCTCAGGCACCGCTGGCCAGGGCGCGGGTCAACATGAGGAGGGGCGGTGACGGACAAGACGGACGTCTCCCCTCGCCCCCGATAAAGCTAGGACACCTAAGCTAAGCGAATTAAATGCGCCTTGTCCTGTAATGCGAGGGATAACCTCGCATCACTGTACCCTTTCCACCTCGTGTGTGCCATTGTGGCAACCCCTTTTTCCTATAAAAGGAGGCCCGAGGCGACCATTAGGAGGATTCGGCTTTTTAGAACTCCTCACGACTCTCTTGGAGCTCCTCACTAGCTGAAGAACGCAAACATATAATCCACCAAAGCAAGAGTAGGGTTTTACGCATCTTTGCGGCCCGAACCTGGGTAAAGGAACCGTGTCCTGACTATTAGATCCGCTCTTCTCTCAACCCTACGCCCCGCAACCATAGTAGGGATTCTTGTGATCCCATAGGTGTCGATCCAAATACACCGACACCGTATCAGCCGGCACAGCCATAGCGTCTGGCAGTGCCGAGGTTGAGGCGCCACCTCGGGAGATTAGTGCCGACCGGCTCTTCGTCGGGACCCCAGCTGGCGGCTTCTTCAAGGGGGTGGGCTTTGACCTCGTGACAACCCCAGCTAGGGGCGCCACCTCCTTCACCGCGTGGTCATTTGCGTCGTCGTCATCAGGCAAGGCGCGAAGGAGGTCGTCCTTGCATGGACGGGAGAACTCCCCGGTCCCCCCCGCAGTCGCCTTTGAGTCATCTTCCCTGTTGGAGTTGACCGAAGACACCTCCACCGGTTCGGCTGCCACTTGAGCTTCAGGGGGTGCCAGAGGCACGAGCCCACGTCCGTCGAAGGTGGCCATGGAGGCCGCCACCGTCGCCCCGTCCTGGCGGCGGTACAAGGGGACATGGGTAGCAGGCGGATATCCCAGATCGCCCCCAACCAGGAGACGGAGAGCTGCCCCGAGCTGCTCGACGGACAGGGCATCACGGTGCAGCCGGAGGTTGTCCGCCTCGTCCCCAAGTGTCCACAAGGGGCGCGAGCGGGCTTGAAGCAGAGCCACGCGGCATGCCAAGAATTCCTTGAAGGTCATGGCACCCATCAGCTTCGCCGCCTCGGGGTCATTAAGCTTCAGGTCCGCAGTCATCTTCTCCAACACCTTCTCAGCCCGAGGGTCAGTGGGCTTCGCGCTGAGCCACCTATCACTCGACTCGGGCACCACCGTCAGCAGCACCAGCCGAGGATGGGAGCACTTGGCTTCCATGAGGACCCACTTGTTCCTGAAGTTCTCGGCCTTCTTCCCGGCTCTCGAGATTGGATTGGCCCCATTGGCCGCAACAAGGTTAGCACACCCCGAGCACTGGCCCTCCTTGATCCGTAGGTAGAAGAAGTGGCGAAGCAATGCCACGGACGGCATCACTCCCACAAATGCCTCATAGTAGAAGGCGAAGATGGATAGAAGAAGGACGGAGTTGGGATGAAGATGAAGGGCATGAAGCTTATAATGGCTAAGGACGGAGAAAATGAAATCAGAGAAAGGAGGGACGAGCCCCGTAACAATACTTCTCATAAATAAGGGATAGAAGGTACTCTTGGAGTCCTCCGGCAGGGCGGAGGCGGCTCAGACCGCAGTTTCCCCTTCTCGTTGGTGTCCTCCACCGTCATCAGGAGCACGGCGGCATGGTTCGTCTCCGAGATGGTGGGCGCCCAGAAGGCCGGCTCATACCAGGCGGGCGGAGCAGCGGCCTTCGACTTGCCGGACACCATTAAATGCGAGCTTGAAAGGGAGACGGCGGAGATCTGGAGCCTTGCAGAGAAGAGACGCAAGAAAGGCGATCTGTAGCAAGGCAAGGGCTAGCAATGAAGGCACAGCAACACGCACTTGCCTTTTGTCAGTCGTGCAATTGCCGAGGTGGCATGGGGAGCGCAGACGCCCACGTCCAATCAATTGCCACGTGTCAATAAAGGCCGCAGGCTTTTGGGGCCCGCGGCGCTCCGCACATGACCCTTGGCTTTGCCGCGAAGCCAAGCCCGAGCGCACCTTATGCCCGGGGGGTACTACTGGCGTTCTGGGAATGGGGGTACCCAGACTTGCCTGCCTGCAGCCCAGGGCGTGGCTCATCAGGTGGCCTGGTACGGCCCAACATCTTCAGCGACCACTCAAGACCCTCGCGAGGGACCAAGCCTCGCGAGGCAGACAACGCAGGACATCCCCTGGGGCGGCCTCACTAGGCTGGCTCATGAGGATCGGAGATATCAAGGCAAGGTCCTCGTGACGTGAGCAGTGACGACCAAAGTCAGGCGGGCGCCAGCGGGCGCAGAGTGCCGGTTTCCTCTTTGGTGCTAAAGGAGCAGGTACATGCAAGGAGTCCCGAGGCGTCAGGAAAAGATTTCCGTATCGGTGCAACGAGACCAAGACCAGCTGGACGGTAGAGCGGAGGTCATCGCGGAGCCCACGGCGGTGTCACCACCAGAGCCTTTGGCACGCGAAGACAACCTTTTGTCAGGATAGCTTGTACTAGCTGCCCTCCTTCAAATTTGGTCGTCGTCGGATCCTTTTCTGCGCAATATTTGGGAACAGGACCCGGGCCACTATAAATAGGACTAGCCACCACCATTGGGATCATCCCATCTCATCTTGAGTTGATCATATAGAAGGCCACACACCACAAGCTCACTCGAGCGCAAGAGCCCCTCTCCTTAGGAGGCAGTTCTTCCATGTACTAGTTCTTCCCCAGCCTACAAGGCAATCCACCACACCACACTGGATTAGGGTATTACACCACAACAGTGGCCCAAACTAGTATAAACCTTGTGTCCCTTGTTCTTTGGATCTGACGAGCAAGGCCTAGGGATCGGCGAGTAAACGAGCTAGGGCGGAAGGAGAGATCTTCATGCGCACCCGAGAGTTCGAACCTCATGGGTTTTGCCGGAACCCAAGATCCGACAAAATGGGAGACATCACGGAACATCTTTGGCCAATAATAGTTTTTGGAGAGCGTCACAAATGTCTTGTCACTTCCAAAATCTCCCGTAAGTCCTCCTCCATGAGATTCCTGCAAAACGAGCAAACGAAGAGGCGAGTCGGGAATGCAAAGTTTGTTAGCTCTCATAAGATAGCCATCCTTGATATATATCGTTCCCAAGAAGTGTGCGTCACACATTTTGCATAAGGATTTGCAAAGGAAGGATCATGCTCATATAATTCTTTTATGTGCGCAAAGCCAATAACATTCAATTCAATTTTGGTAACAATCATGCATTTGCGAGAAAGCGCATCCGCTACAACTTTATCTTTGCCTTTGATGTATTTAATGACATAAGGAAAAGTATCTATGAACTCAATCCACTTAGCATGACGCTTGTTCAACTTAGTTTGACCCTTAAGATACTTGAGTGTCTCATGGTCCGTGTGAAGAATGAATTCATGAGGTCGAAGATAGTGTTCCCAAACACGAAAACTCGTAGTAAGGCATAGAGCTCTTTATCATAGATGGGGTAGTCAAGTTGCGCTCCGGAAAGTCTTTCGCTAAAATACGCAATCAGGCGCTTTTCTTGCATTAACACGCCTCCTATGCGTGTTCCACTAGCATCACAATGTACCTCGAAAGGTTTGTCAAAGTTTGGTAATGCAACTAGAGGAGTGTTAGTAAGCAACATTTTAAGCTCATGGAACACGGTGTCTTGCGAAGGACCCCAAACAAAGGGTGTGTTCTTCTTGCTCAAGGCGTGTAGAGGCATAGCAATTGTGCTGAAGTCCTTCACGAAACATCGATGGAAACCGGCTAAACCAAGAAAGGTACGCACTTCTTGTAGATTCGTTGGTTGGGGCCAAGTTTTAATTGCTTGAATTTTTGTTTCATCAACATCTACACCTTGTGAAGAAACGACAAATCCTAGGAAAACAACCTTATCAACGCCAAAAGTGCATGTATCCATGTTAGCATAGAGGCGTTCTTTCCGAAGGGTTTGCAAAACCATAAGGATGTGTGTGATGTGATCCTCAATCGACTTGCTAAAGACGAGGATGTCATGAAAGTAAACCACTACAAAGACGCCTATATAAGGTCGGAGAACGAAATGCATGAGATGCATGAATGAGCCGGGTGTTTTCGATAAGCCCATCGGCATGACCAACCACTAATATAACCCAAACTTGGTCTTGAAAGCTGTTTTTCACTCATCACCCTCTTGAATGTGAATTTGGTAATAGCCACTTTTAAGATCGATTTTTGAAAAGATGGTAGCACCACATAATCAAGCATGTCATCTAAGCATAGAATAGGGTGACGGTATCTAACGGTGATAGCATTTATCGGACGACAATCAGAGCACATGCGAAAACTTCCATCTTTCTTAGGCACGAGAATAACTAGAACGGCACAAGGGTTTAAGCTTTCACGTACATGACCTTTGTCGATGAGTTGTTGTACTTGACGTTGTATCTCCTTGGTTTCCTCGGGGTTGACGTGGTAAGGAGTCTTGTTCGGAAGTGGTGAGCCGGGTATGAGGTCGATGCGATGTTCGATGCCACGAAGTGGAGGTAGACCCGGTGGTAGCTCATCGTGAAAGATGTCCGAGAATTCCTGCAACAATTGAGACAACACTGAAGGTAGAGGTGGTGAAGTGTTAGTAGGTTTTCCTTCCCCTTTGCCTAGAAGCACAAGGTGAAAGATGCTCGATGGGTTCTCACACACTTCTCCCATCTCACTTTTGGTGGCGAATAACACTAGTTGTTTCGTGTCGCTCATTGTGGAGGCGCTCGAATTTGGCTTGTGGCTCTCACTTTCCTTTTGGTGGTTGACTCTCCCACCATTCTCTCCATGATGGTTGGTAGGAATGTGTTTGTCAGCGACCACTTGACTTGGTGACATTGGACGTAGCACGAACTCTGTGCCCTTCATCTTGAAGCTATAATGGTTAGTCTGTCCTTTGTGGGTGACTCTGAGATCGTATTGCCATGGTCGTCCAAGAAGACTGTGGCACACAGACATAGGCACCACATCACACTACAATGTGTCTTCGTAGGCGCCTATCTTGAAGGATACTTGCACGGTGTGCTCGACTCAAATAGTTCCGGCGTCGCTAAGCCATTGGACCTTGTATGGATGAGGGTGCTTTGTCTTGACCAATTGTAGCTTGTCACAAAGTTCTTCACTTGCCAAGTTATGAAAACTTCATCCATCGATGATAACCTTGACGGAACGTCCATTGATGTCGGCCTTGGTATGGAAGATGGGACATCGTTGATCTTCATCTTGATGATGATGAAGTGTCAAGACCTTGGAGACAACGAGATTGGCACTCGAGTAATTGTCGCAAAATACTTGATGGTCTTCATCGTCATTCTCTTGTCGATGCATAGCTACATGTTCAAGGGCTTCCATTTCATCAACGCTCATTGAGTCATATGATCCGTCATCATTGATGATCATGGTGTGAATGGTCTTGCACTGAAATGACTTTTGGCCTCATCCTTGGCATTTGAAACACTTGATGGACCTCGTCTTGGAGGTATCCTCGGTTGGGGTTGTAGATGATGAAGCTCTTTGCTTGAAGTTATCCGAAAAAGGTGGACGACTTGATATAGTCGAATTTTTGTAGCTTGACTTGTCACCTAAGCTTGTAGATGGTTTGGTAAAGGTAGGAGGTGCCGAAGTCATTGAAGCTTGGTTGTAGGAGCCATAGTTCTTGGAGGTGAACTTGGAGTACTTGTAGTCTTCTTGTACTTGTCGCTCCGCTTTAGTCGCTTGGTGTACTAGTTGTCGGGAACCCGATCCTAAGTCACACAGGTCTAGCCTGTAACACATCATATCACTTTGCGGCCTCACACACGGTATCCCCACGGGTGCCACCTTACCTGGCCCGGGACCGTTTGCGCATTTTGGCACACGTATATGATAGTGTCGCTATGTGGGGACCCCGACTTAAGAGTCAAGATCACGGAATGCATGTGTACAGTGATCCCAGAGATCAATGCTCACAGAACACACGGAAGCTGAATAACAAGAGTCTTACATCCATACATACCGTCTTACACAAATTAAGGCCGTTATGGCCAAGTCTTACATAGATAAAGCCTCAAGGGTTGAATAGCAAATAACTCGAATAGCGGAAGTCTTTGATGATAAGTAGAACCCATGCCATCTGCCTTAACCCTACAGACATTCTGACTGGGATAGCATCCTAGTTCGCATGTTCGTCTCCATAGAACTCTTCTTCGTATTCCTATTCCTCCATGCCTGGCCATTTAAATAACCAGTGGCAAGCCAATGAGTACTTTGAATGTACTCGCAAGCAACCCATGATTTGGTGAAAGTAATAATGCAACTGAACAACAATGAGCAATCTAGCAACGAGCTAGAATAAATATTCTACCATCAAGTATATGCATCAATAAATTCACGTAACCTTGAGAACAGGTTACCGATATCAACATGAATAGGATTCATCTCACTGAGTCAAGTCACCACCTTGACTCATCACACACACATACTTTCACCGATATAGTAAAATTATGGACATAGTTTAAGTAGCACCACCCAACTGTCCATGACCGTGGACACGGCTATTCGAATAGTTTTACACTCTGCAGAGGTTGCGCACTTTACCCACAAGATCCGGGAAGCTTTCGTGTCACCCACGATCCCACAGTACCTCAAATACTCGGTGGAAGCACCCGGTCATTACCTTTCCTTAGACGACACTAACATAGGGTCCACTCGTTGGTGCACATCCCTCGAGTACAAACAATAGATCATGGGACTTGCCCTATTTTCAATGTCACGCATACACGAAGGGACCAACGGTGTGTCCGGTGCCCTATGAAAACAGTCATGGTCGCCTATCCGAGCACGACCCCGTCCCGGGAAAGACCTCAAGTCCTCCCGTCACTAGTAATGTGGGCACCATGCTAGTATCGGCCTAAGTAATCAATAACGCCCCGTCCCATAAGGGGTAGAGTGGTTGCACATGTTTGGTTGGGACGATAGTCACACATAAATCTAATGCATCATTTCACCCATGCACAAGATCTTTATCGGCACATCACTCTTTCTCAAGTGATGACCTAACTCAACATCACCCTCAGGCATCAGGGGCACCCGATGGTTTTTTTTTTAAAGAATGCATCGACGAAGGTTTTATGGCACAACATGCATCACTAAGCATCACTACTAACCATTAGCATTGCATCTAAGCACTTAGCAAGATCATGGATAATTCATGCATCATGTGGTGGTTCTCAACTAGGTCACCACCATAACTCTTATCATCATGCATTCGGAAACAAACGGGTTCCGAAGAACACAAGGGTATCATGGTCAAAGGGCTGCTTGCTTGCATTGGCTTGGTCTTCAAAGTCTTCAAATCCTTCCCCTCCTTCTTCTTCAGCAACCTCGTCAAATACGGTATCTAATCGTCGCAAAATAACAACGGGAAAATAGGACCACAATAAAAACAGAAAAATCAAAGTGCTCAGAAAACAGTCAACTTATTTTTGTTAAATACCAGAGAGAAAACTAAGATGGAAAAAAATTCTTAGTTTGAGTTTTGGAGTGGCAGAATGGGGTACATGAATATTTGAATAGAAGTTTTATTGTTCATATATGAATTTAAATTTGAACAGAACAGAAAAGGTCTATGGACATGTGTGAAAGTGACATCATTAAATAGGTTGGATTAGTTTTTAGGAACTGGAATTAATTCATTTGGACAAATATTTAATTCTGTGAAATTATTTGAAATTCCACAGAAAAGAAAAATGGAAAAAGTGTCTGTGCCACTGGGCCAGAACGGCCACAGTGCAACGGCCCAAGGCGAATTCAGCCCACCGCACGACGCCAGCGCGCGCCAGGGTTTTTTAAACCTGACTGGCGGGGCCCGGCGGTCAGCGTCAAAGAGGGGAGAGAGAGAGGGGTGAGGATGATAGGCGGGGCCTGCCTGTCATCTCCAACCTCGCGACCAGAGAAGCGGCGAGCTCACCGGCGGCGGTACGGTGCACGGCGGGGCAAACTGAGGGCAGGAATGGGCTCAGCAGTGTGTCGCCGTTCTAGTGGTGGTGGTGCGGGTCGCCGGAGGGTCCTCGTTCGCCGGCCGCGAGGACACGCGGCGGAGCAGCGTCGGGAGGATGCTGCTCCGGTCGATTCTGGCAGCTGCAGAGAGGGGAAAGAGGGGGAACACATCAGTTACGTGCTGTGGTGCTAGATCGAGCGAAAGGGAAGGCTAGGGCGGCCTGTACTAGGCTGGCAACGGGAAGCCGCCGCGACGGAGCTCGAGCTCGATCTTGAGCTCGGGTGGTCTGGAGAGGGGGCGAGTGGCTCTGGGGATGATTGAGAGAGGGAGAGTGTTGTTGGTGAAGAGAGAAGGGGCTCGGGGGCCCTATTTATAGGAGGACGGCAAGGTGCCGTGGACCGGTGCGCCGGCGAGCCTCTGCTCGTCGCCACAGTGCACGGGAGGCACTGGGGATACGTCTGTGGTGTTGCTAGACGAGTTCCAGGGCAGAGGAGGAGAAGAGGGGGAGAGGAGGATGCTTCTGGAGCTCGCGCGTGTGAGGCCAGAGGTTGGAGCTCGCGGGCGGCTGGCGCGCGTGAGAGGGCGTCTACTAGAGGGAGAAGGAGGACGGGGACAGCGACGGGGGGAGTTGCGGACGCCGAGGCGCGTTGAACGGCGCAAGGGGGAAGCACGAGGTGGTCGGGGCGATGGATTGGGCGAGGCTACAGTGCGGGTGCGCACTGTAGCACGCTCTGGAGCGTGCTTATCGCATGCCACGGCATGCCGTTGGCTCACTGGTCGTGTCCGCCGTGTCTGGGGGGTCCAGCACGAAGTAAACAACACAGCTGTGGCTTTGGATGCCATGGAAGCTCAGTGAGAGAGGAGGGAAGCTGGTAGATCGGTAGAACTGGACTGTTCAGCAAGGTAATTTAGGGTTTTCACCCATCAATCATGGAGCTCTGGTCCTGGGGAAGTTACTGGGGGCAGAATGTAACTAGGTGAGGCTGTGGTAGAAAGTTGAAGCAAAATTAAATAGTAAAAGAGGTCAAGATGATGGTTTTGGTAAAATGGCAGAAGGTGTTTGATCATGATTTGGGCAAGCAAATGGTCTCCACTAGCCATGACACTTAACATGATTGAATGTCATATGGAAATAGGGTGTTTCACCAAATTTGGGCTTGTTTGAAGAAACTACCAATGTAACTTTGGTGAACCCTAGAATTCAATAGAAATGGTTTCACCATGTTTAAGTCAAGCTAATCATCTCCTCTTGATGCACCACTTGGTGTAGTGTCATCATTTGGGGTTATGATCATGCCCACAAAGTTTGAAGCTCCAGGTAAACAGTTGGTAATGTAAAGTTGTTCAAACTTCAGATATGGCCAGAATGGTTTTGGAGGGTTTTGATGATGTTTTCTTGCTTCCCAAGGCATGGGGCTTGGCAAGATCATCAAATATGTCATATATGACATGATAGAATTTCCTTGGAATTTTTAGAGAATATTTCATTTGTAAATATTTCAAAAGCTTGAAATATCCAGAAAGGGTTTCTGAGGGATTAGCCCATTACTTTGAACATGACCAAGTGTTGAAACTCTTATATATGGACAATATATGTCCTATGAGTCTCCCTGAATTTTGGCAAATATTTTTGAATTAATTAAATAATTTTCCCCTATTAAAGACCATTTCTGGCCTTAAGAAAAAGCTTTTAAATAAAATAGGAAAATAACTGTTAAAATTATACTTTTGTGGTTTCTGGGAGTCCTATGACTACTAGGTCTCAAATATAGTTTTTGAATTAATTTTCTCACCCTAAATCAAGCACTTGCAGTGCAAACCTCAATTCAGGGGTTTTTGGAATACTAATTTTTTAAAATACATTTTGGCCAAATTATTTTTATAAGAAAATACTATACTGCTATAAACACTTAGTATGATCATTGGGCAGAAGTTTTGGGTAAGGAGATGAATTCTACAAGAGGTAGTAGTTGACTTTAATGAGCACTTGAAAAACATAGGAAGAAAAACTCAATTTCAAATAAAAGCCAAATGATGCCCAAAAAATTGCTGGTCCAAATTTTCATGCTTCATTGATGCAAATGACATTTTACAAAATGCAGGGTGTGACAGACCTACCCCCCTTACAAGAATCTCGTCCCCGAGATTCCTAAACTAGGTCTTAAAAGAGATCGGCATACTCGGATCTAAGATAGTCTTCACGTTCCCAGGTTGCTTCTGCTTCCGTGTGGTTGCTCCACTGGACCTTGAAGTACTTGATGGTGCGGCTTCGCGTCCGTCGTTCTGCCTCATCCAGAATGCGAATGGGCTTCTCGCGGCAGGTCAAATCAGGCTGGAGATCAATGGCTTGGTGATCAACATCCTTGTAGAGATCAGGCTTGTTCGGAACTTGGAGACATTTCCGGAGTTGTGACACGTGGAATACGTTGTGCACATCGGATAGCTCAGGTGGTAGTTCCAACTGGTAAACCACTTCTCCTCGTCGTGCAGTGATCTCAAAGGAGTTACCCCAGGTACACATGATCCCCGACATGGAAGCTCATGTCCCGGCGGTGAGTGTCAGCATAGCTCTTCTGCCTTAACTTGGCTGCCTTTAAACGCTCTCTGACTAGTTGGGCTTGCTCTTCTGCTTCGTGGATAATATCCGGTCCAAAGACTAGTCCTTCTCCAGTCTCCGACCAGTTGAGGGGTGTGCGACATCTGCGTCCGTACAACACCTCAAATGGTGCCATCTGAAGGCTCGACTAATAACTGTTGTTGTAGGAGAACTCGGCAAAAGGGAGGCAATCTTCCCACTTGGCTCCATATGCCAAGACACAGGCTCGGAGCATGTCTTCGAGAATTTGAATTACTCGTTCTGTCTGACCTCCGGTCTGTGGGTGGAAAGCCGTGCTGAAAGACAACTTGGTCCCCAAGGCTTCTTGGAACTTCTTCCAGAACCTAGAGGTGAACTGGGTTCCTCGATCTGACACAATCTCCTTGGGAACGCCGTGAAGGCTTACAATTCTGTCGATGTAGAGAGCTGCCAGCCGGTTGCCATCATAAGTGGTCTTGACGGGAATGAAATGGGCCACCTTGGTCAAATGGTTGACTATGACCCAGATGGAGTCATGTCCTCTATTGGACCTTGGTAATCCAGTGATGAAGTCCATTCCGACTTTATCCCACTTCCACTCAGGGACCTTGAGTGGTTGGAGCAATCCAGCGGGTCGCTGATATTCAGCCTTGATCCTTTGGCACACATCACACTTTGCAACATAGGTTGCAATCTCTCTTTTCATCCCGTGCCACCAGAATCTTTCCTTCAAGTCTTGATACATCTTGGTTCCTCCAGGGTGGATGGAATACGGAGTGTCATGGGCTTCTTGCAGGATCAGGTTCTTCAGCTCCATCTTGTTTGGTACGCAGATGCGGCCTTTGTACCAAACAATCCCGTGCTCGTCCTCGGAGAATCCTGGGGCCTTGACTAGCTTCATCTTCTTCTTGATGCCTTCAATGCTTGCGTGCCCACCTTGCGCCTTCTTGACTTCGTCCATCAGGGTTGGTTTGACTTCCAAATGATCCAGAAATCCAGGGGTGACCAATTCCAAACTGAATTGTTTGAGATCCTTAAACAGGGCTGGCTGTCTCTCTTGAATAATGGCATACAAGGAGCAAGCCTTTCTGCTTAAGGCATCGGCCACCACGTTAGCCTTCCCGGGGTGATATTGAACACTGAGGTCATAGTCTTTGATGAGTTCCAACCATCTTCGTTGCCTCATGTTCAATTCTTTTTGGGTGAATATGTACTTCAGACTTTTGTGGTCTGTGTATATCTCACACCGTTTCCCTAGGAGGTAATGCCGCCATGTCTTCAAGGCATGAACCACTGCTGCTAACTCAAGATCGTGAGTAGCGTAGTTCTCTTCATGAGGTCGTAGCTGCCTTGAGAGGTAAGCTATGACTCGGCCTTCTTGCATCAGAACGCTTCCCAATCTAGTTCGAGAGGCATCACAATATGTCACGAACTCCTTGTGAATATCAGGCATTGCCACAACTGGGGCGGTGGTCAACCTCTTCTTGAGCTCTTGGAAGCTCTCTTCGCATTTTTGGCGTCCACTCGAACTTCTTGTCCTTCTTGAGGAGCTGAGTCATTGGCCGGGCAATGCTAGAGAATCCTTCCACGAATTTGCGGTAATAGCCCGCAAGTCCGAGGAAGCTTCTGACTTCCTTGACGGTCGTTGGAGATTGCCATTGGGTCACAGCTTTGATCTTTGCGGGATCAACTGACAATCCTTTTTCGGTCAAGACATGACCTAAGAATCCAACTTTATGCAGCCAGAACTCACACTTGCTGAATTTGGCGTATAGTTGGTGCTCCCGAAGCTTGTCTAGGACCATCCTCAAATGTTGCTCGTGTTCTTCCTCCGTCTTCGAAAAGACAAGAATGTCATAGATGAAGACAACAACAAACTTGTCCCAATATTCCATGAAGACTTTATTCATGAGATACATGAAGTAAGCTGGGGCATTGGTTAACCCAAAGGACATGACCGTGCACGCGTACAGGCCATATCGGGTTACGAATGCCGTCTTCGGAATATCTTGGGGTCTGATCTTCAGTTGGTAGTACCCAGATCTGAGGTCGATCTTGGAGAACACCTTGGCTCCGCTGAGCTGATCAAACAGATCTTCAATCTTGGGAAGTGGATACTTGTTCTTGATTATAACTTCATTGAGGGAATGGTAGTCAATGCATAAGCGGATGGTACCGTCCCTCTTTGCCACAAATAGAACAGGTGATCCCCAAGGGGAGGCACTTGGGCGGATAAATCCCTTCCTTAGCTGCTCTTCCAGTTGCTTCTTCAACTTGGCTAATTCTTCCGTCCCCATTCTATAAGGCTTCTTATAGATGGGTCCTGCCCCGGGCATGAGCTCGATGATGAACTCAATGTCACGGTCAGGGGGCATTCCCGGTAGTTCATCCGGAAAGACATCAGGATACTCGCATACCACCGGTACTTGCTCTAGCCCAACTTCACACAGACAGTTGACTTGAACGGCTTGAGCGGAAGAGGAGTTGGGAGCAAACTTAACTTCGACTCCTTGGTCATTGGTCATAGTGACAGTCTGATTGGCACAATCTAATAAGCCTTGGTGCTTACTGAGCCAATCCATCCCTAAGATCACATCCAAGCCTTGCGATCTTAGGATGATAAGGTCTGCTAGGAAGTCTACACCGTTAATGGTAATACTAACTCCTTTACAGCCTATCTTGGCTCTCATCTCTGCTCCGGGGGTTTGTAACACCATGGGGTTATTCAGGGGTGTAGGGGTCATGCCACTTTTTAATGCAAATCTTTGAGTGACAAATGAATGCGTGGCTCCAGAATCAAACAAAACAGTTGCAGGTGCTGAGTTGACAAGGAACGTACCCAACACGACGTCCGGGTCATACTGGGCTTCTTCAGCAGTGACGTGATTCACACGCCCCTTCCCATGGTTAAGCGGGTTGCGAGGAGCTGGGTTCCTTGGTGGCATCCAGCGGCCTTGTCCCGGGTTCTGCGCATTGGGGCGCGGGGCATCAGGCTTCTTGTTGGGGCACACCCTTGAGATGTGTCCTGATTGACCACATCCAAAGCAAGTGACTTGGTTTGGATTATTGATCTTGTTGCCACCACTGTTATTAGGGTTGAATGCTGACCTTGGGTTGGCATACTACTGAGGCTGATAGTTGGTGCGAGGTGTAGGAGCTCTTGGTTGCTGATAGGTTGGCTTGACCGGGGCTGACTGCCACGGGCGAGGCTTCTGGTTGCTGGAACTTCCCTTGCTGACCATCTTGCGCTTGCGAGTGTCTTCCAAAGCACGCCGCTTGTCTTCAAGCATGAGTGCTTTGTTCACCAGGTCAGGGAAGGTTGGGCAGTCGCACACGACAAGCGAGTACTCAGAGTCTGATTGAGGCCTTCCATGAAGCGCTCCCTTTTTGCAGCATCAGTGCTGACATCTTCAGGTGCATACCTTGACAGAACACTGAACTTCTGCATGTTCTCCTTGATAGTGCCACTTCCTTGCTTCAGGGCTCGGAATTCACGCTCTTTGATAGCCATGATTCCGGAAGGAATGTGGGCTTTGCGGAATTCTGCCTTGAAGTTGTCCCAAGTGATTTCTTGTCCAGCATGCATGACCTTGAATCCATCCCACCAAGCTCTAGTGGTCCCCCCGAGGCAGTGGGCTGCATAAGCCACCTTCTCGCGATCTTCGGTGCATCCGACTAGCTCCAGCAAGTCCTCAATGGTGCGGACCCAGTCGTCTGCATCCAGAGGTTCAGCAGTCTCGATGAAAGTTGGCGGTGCATGCTTCTTGAACTCTGCCAACGTGGAACGTCCATTGCCATTCCCCGCCGGCTGGCGGTTGTTGGTGACAGCTTGAGCAATCAACTGAAGGGCTGCGGTGTTGGCTTGGCGTTCCTCTCGGAAAGCTTGGAAAAGCTGAGCCATGTCCATGTTCGGAGGAGGTGGTGGTGGTGGAGCTTGGTCGTTGGTTTGGTCGTGGCCTGCCTCTGATTGGGCGGATGCTCCGGCTTCAGGCTGCTGGGTAGAGGTACCAGTATGAGTTACAACAGGCATCCTGTTGGAGTGGTAAAAGGTCTCATGATTTGGAAGAGGGAAAGCAATATAGATGGGTGCCTAGTAAGGGGGTGGTTGTGACACTAATCAAATCATGCAAGGGCCGAAAGGGCCAAACACATTCATTAAAAACCAAATGGGTGATGTAGTCGTTTACATATTCCCGAAGGAAGAATACGACATACATCCAAACACAAAAAAAGCAACACTAGATGGTTTCATATAAACCATACAAGGACTCGACTGCGCATAGGGGTTACACGACCTATCCTACCATAGAGGTCACGAACTGGCATATCCGCGTTGCGAATAATGCCTAAGCGGCGGAATGCTCGGTCGCGTATTCTGCCTCTTCTGGGTCTTCCTCCTTGTCTTCATCTGTCTGGGCCCCCTTGTCACTTGGGGGTGTGGGGGAGTGGAGGAGTTGGATACGACGGTGCTTCGTCGGTGGTGCAGGGAAAAGCTTGCGATATTCCCTTGCCGTCATACGGCGTCGCCGAGGTGGTTCTTCATCCTTGGAAGATACATCTCCTGAGGGCCTTCCGCCTCGGTACGCGATAGCAGATTGTCCTGGAGGCACACCTTCCTTCTTGATCATATTTGTCTTCTCTTGTGCTCGTCGAAGAAGTGCCTTGGTCCTGTGAAGTTCTTCTCGGAGCTTCATCGATTCCGCGGCCAAATCTTGTGCCAAGCTGTCGGCACATAGACTGAAGTAGGTCTGGAATCGAAGCGGGAGTCCTTCCTTCAATGGAGGGGCTAGTGCGCTGCTTTCATCTTCACCTTCCTTCCGGTAAGGCAAGAAGCGGGTTGTCATCTCGGCTGCCATCTCCGGAAGAAGCTCGCGGAGACGAGTTAGTGCCTTGAGTGCAGCAGCCTCGACAGCGAGAGGTAGTGTTGCCATCTGGGGTCCCTCAAAGAACAAACTTGTGGGAGGATCGTTTGCCTTCACGATCACTTCCACATGGTACTCCACCTCGGTGTTGCTAACCCAATGCTCAGGGTAGGTGAGGATGGGTGCTCGGTGGAACTGGCACTCCTGGAGGCTATCCTCGAGAAGCAAGGGAAACCCAGTGGTCAGGTGCTCTTCAGGTACAGCGGCCATCTACAAAGGTGGAATAGGAGAGGTTAATGAGCTGATAATATCTCAGGTTGGTAAGGTTTAGAAACGAAGAGAGGTTCAGAAGGTTTCTGAAAAAGGGGTCTCATCTAACTAACGCCCATGCTAACTAAGGCTTCCTACAATCAGGATGGCTCAGATACCAGCTCTGTGGGGACCCCGACTTAAGAGTCGAGATCACAGAATGCACGTGTACAGTGATCCCCGAGATCAATGCTCACTGAACACACAGAAGCTAAATAACAAGAGTCTTACATCCATACATACCGTCTTACACAAATTAAGGCCATTATGGCCAAGTCTTACATAGATAAAGCCTCAAGGGCTGAATAGCAAATAACTCGAATAGCGGAAGTCTTTGATGATAAGTAGAACCCATGCCATCTGCCTTAACCCTACATGTATTCTGACTGGGATAGCGTCCTAGTTCGCATGTTCGTCTCCATAGAACTCTTCTTCGTATTCCTGTTCCTCCATGCCTGGCCATTTAAATAACCAGTGGCAAGCCAATGAGTACTTTGAATGTACTCGCAAGCAACCCATGATTTGCTTCAAGTAATAATGCAATTGAACAACAATGAGCAATCTAGCAACGAGCTAGAATAAATATTCTACCATCAAGTATATGCATTAATTAAGTTACTTTAACCTTGAGAACAGGTTACCGATATCAACATGAATAGGATTCATCTCAACGAGTCAAGTCACCACCTTGACTCATCACACACACATACTTTCACCGATATAGTAAAATTCTGGACATAGTTTAAGTAGCACCACCCAACTGTCCATGACCGTGGACACGGCTATTTGAATAGTTTTACACTCTGCAGAGGTTGCGCACTTTACCCACAAGATCTGGGAAGCTTTCGTGTCACCCACGATCCCGCAGTACCTCAAGTACTCGGGGGAAGCACCCAGTCATTACCTTTCCTTAGACGACACTAACATAGGGTCCACTCGTTGGTGCACAGCCCTCGAGTACAAACAATAGATCATGGGACTTGCCCTATTTTCAATGTCACGCGTACACGAAGGGACCAACGATGTGTCCGGTGCCCTGTGAAAACAGTCATGGTCGCCTATCCGAGCACGACCCCGTCCCGGGAAAGACCTCAAGTCCTCCCGTCACTAGTAATGTGGGCACCATGCTAGTATCGGCCTAAGTAATCAATAATGCCCCATCCCATAAGGGGTAGAGTGGTTGCACATGTTTGGTTGGGACGGTAGTCACACATAAATCTAATCCATCATTTCACCCATGCACATGATCTTTATCGGCACATCACTTCTTTCTCAAGTGATGACCTAACTCAACATCACCCTCGGGCATCAGGGGCACCCGATGGTTTTTTTTGAAAAGAATGCATCGACGAAGGTTTCATGGCACAACATGCATCACTAAGCATCACTACTAACCATTAGCATTGCATCTAAGCACTTAGCAAGATCATGGATAAGTCATGCATCATGTGGTGGTTCTCAACTAGGTCACCACCGTAACTCTTATCATCATGCATTCGGAAACAAACGGGTTCCGAAGAACACAAGGGTATCATGGTCAAAGGGCTGCTTGCCTGGATTGGATTGGTCTTCAAAGTCTTCAAATCATTCCCCTCCTTCTTCTTCAGCAACCTCGTCAAATACGGTATCTAATCGTCGTAAAATAACAACGGGAAAATAAGACCACAATAAAAACAGAAAAATCAAAGTTCTCAGAAAAATGTCAACTTATTTTTGTTAAATACCAGAGAGAAAACTAAGATGGCAAAAATTCTTAGTTTGAGTTTTGGAGTGGCAGAATGGGGTCCATGAATATGTGAACAGAAGTTTTAATGTTCAAATATGAATTTAAATTTGAACAGAACAGAAAAGGTCCATGGACATGTGTGAAAGTGACATCATTAAATAGGTTGAATTTTTACAAGTTTTTAGGAACTGGAATTAATTCATTTGGACAAATATTTAATTATGTGAAATTATTTGAAATTCCACAGAAAAGAAAAATGGAAAAAGGCTCTGTGCCACTGGGCCAGAACGGCCATAGTGCAACGGCCCAGGGCGAATTCAGCCCACCGCACGGCGCCAGCGCGCGCCAGGGTTTTTTAAACCTGACGGGCGGGGCCCGGCGGTCAGCGTCAGAGAGGGGAGAGAGAGAGGTGAGGATGACAGGCGGGGCCCGCCTGTCATCTCCAACCTCGCGGCCAGAGAAGCGACGAGCTCACCGGCGGCGGTACGGTGCACGATGGGGCAAACTGAGGGCAGGAATGGGCTCAGCAGTGTGTCGCCGTTCTAGGTGGTGGTGCGGGTCGCTGGAGGGTCCTGGTTCACCGGCGGCGAGGACACGCGGCGGAGGAGCGTTGGGAGGATGCTCCTCCGGTCGATTCCGGTAGCTGCAGAGAGGGGAAAGAGGGGGAAACGCATCAGTGAGGTGATGTGGTGCTAGATCGAGCGAAAGGGAAGGCTAGGGCGGCCTGTACTGGGCTGGCGACGGGAAGCCGCCACGGCGGAGCTCGAGCTCGATCTCGAGCTCGGGCGGTCTAGAGAGGGGGCGAGTGGCTTTGTGGATGATTGAGAGAGGGAGAGTGCTGTTGGTGAAGAGAGGAGGGGCTCGGGGGCCCTATTTATAGGAGGACAGCGAGGTGCCGTGGACCTGTGCGCCGGCAAGCCTCTGCTGTCGCCACAGTGCACGGGAGGCGCTGGGGATACGTTTGTGGTGTTGCTGGACGAGTTCCAGGGCAGAGGAGGAGAAGAGGGGGAGCGGAGGATGCTTCTGGAGCTCGCGCGTGTGAGACCAGAGGTTGGAGCTCGCGGGCGGCCGGCGCGTGTGCGAGGGCGTCTACTGGAGGGAGAAGGAGGAGGGGGACAGCGCCGGGGGGAGTTGCGGACGCCGAGGCGCGTTGAACAGCGCGAGGGGGAAGCACGAGGTGGTCGGGGGCGATGGATTGGGCGAGGCTACAGTGCGGGTGCGCATTGTAGCGTGCTCTGGAGCGTTCTTATCGCATGCCACGGCATGCCGTTGGCTCACTGGTCGTGTCCGCCGTGTCTGGGGGGTCCAGCACGAAGTAAACAACCCAGCTGTGGCTTTGGATGCCTTGGATGCTCAGTGAGAGAGGAGGGAAGCTGGTAGATGGGTAGAACTGGACTGTCCAGCAAGGTAATTTAGGGTTTTCACCCTTCAATCATGGATCTCTGGTCCTGGGGAAGTTACTAGGGGTAGAATGTAACTAGGTGAGGCTGTGGTAGAAAGTTGAAGCAAAAGTAAATAGTAAAAGAGGTCAAGATGATGGTTTTGGTAAAATGGCAGAAGGTGTTTGATCATGATTTGGGCAAGCAAATGATCTCCACTAGCCATGACACTTAACATGATTGAATGTCATATGGAAATAGGGTGTTTCACCAAATTTGGGCTTGTTTGAAGAAACTAGCCAATGTAACTTTGGTGAACCCTAGAATTCAACAGAAATGGTTTCACCATGTTTAAGTCAAGCTAATCATCTCCCCTTGATGTACCACTTGGTGTAGTGTCATCATTTGGGGTTATGATCATGCCCACAAAGTTTGAAGCTCCAGGTAAAAAGTTGGTAATGTAAAGTTGTTCAAACTTTAGATATGGACAGAATAGTTTTGGAGGGTTTTGATGAAGTTTTCTTGCTTCCCAAGGCATGGGGCTTGGCAAGATCATCAAATATGTCATATATGACATGATAGAATTTCCTTGGAATTTTTAGGGAGTATTTCCTTTGTAAATATTTCAAAAGCTTGAAATATCCAGAAAGGGTTTCTGAGGGATTAGCCCATTATTTTGAACATGACCAAGTGTTGAAACTCTTATATATGGACAATATATGTCCTATGAGTCTCCCTGAATTTTGGCAAATATTTTTGAATTAATTAAATAATTTTCCCCTATTAAAGACCATTTCTGGCCTTAAGAAAATGCTTTTAAATAAAATAGGAAAATAACTTTTAAAATTATACTTTTGTGGTTTCTGGGAGTCCTATGACTACTAGGTCTCAAATATACTTTTTGAATTAATTTTCTCACCCTAAATCAAGCACTTGCAGTGCAAACCTCAATTCAGGGGTTTTTGGAATACTAATTTTTGAAAATACATTTTGGCCAAATTATTCTTATAAGAAAATACTATACTGCTCTAAACACTTGGTATGATCAATGGGCAGAAGTTTTGGGTAAGGAGATGAATTCTACAAGAGGTAGTAGTTGACTTTAATGAGCACTTGAAAAACATAGGAAGAAAAACTCAATTTCAAATAAAAGCCAAATGATGCCAGAAAAAATTGCTGGTCCAAATTTTCATGCTTCATTGATGCAAATGACATGTTACAAAATGCAGGGTGTGACACGCTAGCATCCATATGACAGAGAACCCGGGCCGACATGACCAGTTATAAACCAAAAGTGGCACTAAATTACAGAGACATGCATACATGACCCAGCGACGAACGTGTCGGTCATCAACGTATGAACCCTAGTCGTAGCAAGATACAAGGACTTAAAGGAACAACGTGTGACATTTCCCCTAAGGGACAGACACGGGAACGAAGAAGGACACATGCCAGCCAGCCTAAGTGTTCCGGAGCAGTAGCAAGCTACCATGGCTCAGTGGAAGCACTAGGAGACATTTCCCTGTAAGATAGGCTACCAAGGGTAAACAACTAGGTGTTGGATCCCACACATAGCAATGCACATTACACGTACGCATAACATGCAAGTATGTGCTGTACAACATGGCATCACAACATAACTCAACAACTCATATAGATAAAGGCCCAGAAGAGCCATCATAGCATTTATTACAAACAGAGGTCACATGACCCAACATACAAAGCATACAGGCAAAGGAAGCCTAACATGTCTGAGTACAGACAACTACAAATGAAAAAGGCTGAGAAGCCTGACTATCTACAAGACCCTCCCAAGGGTACAAGATCGTAGCTGAGGTAACAAGCTAAACGTCGAAGTCCACGCGGAACCACTAGTGAGACTAGAGTCTCTCTGCAAAAACATAAATTAAGCAAACGTGAGTACAAAGGTACTAAGCAAGACTTACATCAGAACTAGCTAAATATGCATCAGTATCAACAAAGGGGTGGTGGAGTTTGACTGCAGCAAGCCAGCTTTGACTCGGTGGCTATCCTGAACTACGACTGCAAGTAAGTCTTTTGAGGTGGCGCACACGAGTCCACATATTCACCAATCAATACACCACTATGGATCTGCTCCCGTCTCCCTATGAGAAGGCCATCCATAGCACTCACGCTTATCTTGCGTGTTTTAGAGTATCCACTTCCACTTGTCTATGAACTGTTATAGGCAACCCAGAAGTCCATTTCCGCGGACATGGCTATTCGAATAGATCATATATAACCCTACAGGGGTGTACTTCTTCACACACGCTCTCACCACTTACCGCCGTTTACACGACATGTACTCGGAAACCTTGAAGCGGAAGCCCGGCGAGGGTGTCGGCCATAGCCTACCTAAACACTCAAGTCTCTAGTCCAGGTTTATCGCCTATTCAGGTTCCATCCACAGGGAGTCCGGCCGAGGTTTCCACATACGGCCCCGAACGATGTGTACAGGGTTCCGCGACACCAAACGGGCGCCCGGCATACCCGGCCACGTGCCTACCGCATCACAGCCCACCCCTCCGGTCAGCGCTGCGCACGGCCTCCAGCATACTACAAACACCAGAAACTACTTGCAACTCCTGGACAGAGGACAAGGGTGATTAAGAAGCCGAGAAGGCTTGGAGCGCCCGGAGCCCAATGCGTGGTAGTAACTGTTCATGGATCAACCAACACAGAACTCAGTTCCTGAGGATGGCTGCAATGAGATAACCCACCATGTACTCCTACATGGCCTCTCATCGCTACCTTTACCAAATCGTGTTCACACACTTAGCTCACACACATTAGGACATGTTCATCACCATTCCAATTCATCCCCGATGAATCAGACCTGACACAACTCTAAGCAATAGCAGGCATAACCAGAAAGCATGAATGAGTAGGCACAACATGGCTCAAACAACTCCTACTCATACTAGTGGATTTCAACTATTTACTGTGGCAATGACAGGTCATGCAGTGGAAAGGGGTTCAACTACCGCAGCAGGTAACAATTGAATCGTTGTTGTCCTAATGCAGTAAAGAGAGCAAGAGCGAGAGAGTGGGATTGTATCGGAATGCTCAATGGGGTTTGGCTTGCTTGGCACTTTAGAAGATATCATTGGGTCTTCATCGGTGTCATCGATCATATCGTCGGAACAGCGTCTACTGAGAGAGGTCAAACACCGGCAAACAAGAGAGAACACAATCAATGCAATGCGACAATATGATGCATGATCATGACATGGAAATATGTTGTTGATTGAGCAAATGCAACTAGCAACCATATTAAATGAAGTTGGTTTGAACCAAAGGTTCAAATTCAAACTCCATATGTGATTATCTAGATATCATTTAATTGATTTGACCTGATTAGCAGGTTTAACTTGTTCAAACATGCATGAAAATGCCATAAATAGATTCCTTGAATTTTTCTGATCATTTTTCATATATAAATTATTTTCATCTGAGCTACGGATGATTTTATATGATTTTTGGAAGTTTGGGGTATTTTTTGGAATATCCTGAAAAAGAATAAATCCAGAAAATACTTATTACGTCAGCGTGACGTCACTATGATGTCAGCGGTCAACAGGGCCGGTCCAGGTCAAACCCGACGTGTGGGGTCCACACGTCAGTGACACAGTAGTTAAACAGGCTTAACTAAACTTAACAGAAGATTAAACTAAACTAAATAGGCACAGGGGCCCACATGTCAGTGTCTCGGTGGTTAACTAAAATTATCTTAGTAACTAAACTAATTTAGTAGGGCCCTAGGTCCACCTGTCATCGACCCAGGGGGGGGGGTCATTAGCACTGACTAACGCGTACCCGCCGGAGTGACTCGCTGGCGACCACAATCTGCGGCGGTGTCTCGCCAGAGAGGCTCGGGTTTCGCGTACAAGGGGTGGTTTCGGGCGCGGTTAGTCCCGTTGGAAAGCTGGCACTCGGCCGCATCCAACGGTGCAAGCTGTACGACCTGAGGTGGCCGGGAATAGAGCTGGCGGTGAGGTTTGCGGCGGCCGGAGCTCGGGTGGGTGCGGGCGCGGCACTAGGGAGCACGGGAGGAGAGGCCAAAGAGTGCTACGTGATCCTGGGAGTATGTTGAGTGCGCTGATGGGCTCGGACGCGAGCGGCGGCATCTGTGGCCGCGGCGGCGACATGGCCGGCGGAGCAAAGATCTCGGCCACGGCGGCGGAGCTAGCTAGAGGAAGGAATCGGCACAGGGAGTAGAGGGGAACGACGGAGGAGCTCACTGCGAAGTCGAGGAGCAGGTCAGCGGCTCGAGGGAGGCTCTGGAGGTGACGGAGCGACGACGGCGATCTCGGACGGCCGTGGTTGAAGATGACGGCGGCGAGGGCGTTCGGGGGCGTCCGGCGGCGCATGGGTACTCGGGGAGGCGTAGAAGACGGAGGCGGAGCTCGTGGACTTGTTGGGGAGGCGAGGTGACGGCTGTGGGCACGCGGGCGGCGAGCGGCGGCGACTGCAGTGCTCGGGCTACGCAGGAGAGAGAGCGAGGGGAGAGGGAGGATGTCCAGCGAGATAGAGGAGAGATAGAGGGGGGGTCGACTACGTTCCTGTGGCGCGAGGACAGGGCGAGGGGGAAGCAGGAGGTGGAAGCAGGAGGTGGAGCTCGGGCGCGCGCGCGTCGACACGCCTCTGCCTACTGGTAGAGGTTGAAGACGGTGGGGAGGCCTGGTGGGCTGGGCCAACACTGCCCGGTCAGGTGGGCTGGGCCAGGTAAGCTGCACGTAAGAGCTCTCTCTCTCTCTCTCTCTCTCTCTCTTTTCTTTCTGTTTTCTATTTTTCTTTCTTTGTTTTGATTTGATTTACAAACCAAACCATTTTAAAACTTTATGTAAATTTTTATGTGAGCTCAAGGAGCTAGTCCAAGGTCACATGCAACTTACAAAAATACTTGAACTTTATTTCTTATATAACAAAAATAAATTCAACTCAAATATGTTATTGATTTAATTCAAAGGCCCAAAATAAATAGTTTAAAGCCTCCAAAAATATTGGTTTGAATTTTATTCGTGCCAATATTTTCCAAGGTTTAGCAGGAACATTTTCTTAGGCTTCTTTGAGAAGATTTTAATGTTGACTATTTTTTTAACTGCTTTCTGAGGGTTTCAACCATCCTCAATTCAACTTTCAGAAACTTAAACGTGATGCAACAGACAAGTGCTATCCTATTGCAAGGTGAAGCTGGGGATGTGACAACTCACCCCCACTAAACAAGAATCTCGTCCCGAGATTCAAGCGTTGGGTAAGAAATCAGAGGGGACACTAACTAACACAATCTTCATGATCCAAGTTGCACTTCATAAGAACGTTGATTGCCTGCAACATGTTAATCTTGACATCCTTGCTATCGAGATCTTTGTCCAACACGGTGAAGACGAAAGAAGCTCTACAAAAATGATCTTCTAAAAGATCAAGCGACTCAAGATCAACTCATGGAGTGAGACATTGAAACATCTCTTGAGCTGAGGCACGGAACACACATCCAAAGGGATGGAGTGAAACAAACGATGAAGATTCACTTGACAGGCAATAATTCCACACTTAAGAAAGATGGTGATCGAGTTCACCAGACGGGGCACCTTAGAGAAGGTGACTCGTAGAGTTATTCCCTTAAGTGGCAAGAAGAATTACTTTTGATATAGAGATCATTGAAACTCTCTATACCAGCTGGAGGCAAATCACAATCGATCGTTTGACGGAGTTCGAAGAATGACATTCTCGGGCCAGAATGGATGATGTGGACTACCTTGTTGAAGACAACACAAGGGATGATTTTGCTTATCATCGGATATGGATGGAATCCATGGTAAAATGGCACATTGGTAGTGCAAGTTGGGAACAAAATGCAAATGCTGGGAATGATTCTGGTAACTGGGGTGAATCCCAACAGTAGAGAGTAAATCTACTCTTTGAGCGGTTATAACATAACCAAGAACACAGGGAGCAGTCTCGGTTAGTGCCAGTGATAACACCTAGTGCTTGTGCGTGCTCTCGAGAACTTGAGTATTCCCATATTCATCAAGGTTTTACCAATATCCGTGTCAAGGATCCTGGCAACACCACATACTACCATGATGAATAGTGATGGACGATGCAGATGCAAAGGAAGATAACACTTCTCAGGTTTCACCTTAGCGGAGTCAAGGGGCAAAATCTGGATGATCGACCGAGAGACATTTAGCACTCCGCTTCTAATGTTCCCCTTGGTTTACTAGGTACCACGGTCAATGCTTAAAAGCATCAACATGGCCATCAAGTAAAGGTCAGACTTCGGGAGCACAAAAAGTCCATAAGGAACAACTAGAGAGTAATTCCTACGAAGTCCTTATGGGGAGGTGGCTAACTTCTTCAATCAAGATACTACAACAATAGGTCTTCCGGCTCGGTGTGTTGGCCACGACATCCACTTTACCGGTAATCGAGAGGCCAATATTATAGTTCTTGGAAAATGCTCCAACCATCATAGCTGCCTGAGATTCAGTTCTGGTTGGTGTCAGGATATTCCAGACGTCATGTCTGGAAACGAAAGTTTGCAACACAAATCGACGAGATGGCGTTGCGAGATTCTCGGGGAGTGAACTACGATAGCAAGCTCCAAAACATGAGCTAGTTCTGCTACATACCTGTGAACACGTTGTCCCAGACAAGCATGACCACATAGTAGTCTTATAATACAATACTACCGAGCTCAGATTGGGAATCATCATTGAAGATAGCAAAGTCATGTGCATGTCCATCTGGTCCCTTCGGGAATAGCATTTGAATTTCTTATCTTTAACAAATCAATCAGTGGCTTGGTGTGCTAGGGATACGTATGGAATGAAGATGATCAGTCTATCAGACCATGGAATACTTCGCACGTATGCATCACTGAATTGGGATGATTCCAGAGGAGATAAAAACAAGCTTTCTCAAATTCACAGTGGCAACTTACATCATTTACTCGTGAATTAGGGGAAGCCACTTCTTACTTCAAGACATCTACTTCATGAGCTAACACAAAGATGATGCTTACAAAAGTTTCCAATGCTAGCTTTAATGTTCATCATGAATCATGGAGAAGATAAACATGTCGTCGATGGACTCGACAACAATTCATCGAGGCTTCCATAAAATGGAATTCCATAACTATGTGAACAAAGTGATAGCATTGGTCAGACCAATAGATGTAACGATGTATGCTCAAGGGATCAACCACGAGTAAGACAACATTACGAATACCATTGATTCTGATTCGACTTGACGATAGTCCACACTCAAATCAAAGTTTGGACAAGACAATAGATCCAACAATTGATCACGAGGATCAATCGATGAGGATATCATCTTTCTTCAACAAACACACAGACACAAGGATAACCCTTTGGCAAAGAACCAAGTGAGACAAGCTTTCATCTTCCAACTCTCCAAGTTGTTGTTTAGCTTTACCAACTAGCTCAGGGGTATGCAACACAGATTCTTGGAGAAGGGGTGGTTTATATGAAACCAACTTGATCACGAGCTCAATGCATTGGTCAGGGGACAACCTGGTGATACTTCTGGGAAGATAACCAGAAAATCACGAACCACCGATATGTTACTAAGCTCGAGAACAATCTTTCTTTTCAAGGCAAGACGATATGATCAAATGAGCGAGGACTTAACAAAATCCTAACTCATCAATCGAGGAGTGCACCAGGAAAGTGGACTAGGTAGCACGATCAACCATATGGTGATGATTCAATAATCAACTCGCTAAGGATGAGGTTATTGTCCATTTAACTACCAAGCAATGGAGTTGCTAGGAGTATTGATTTCACACATCACAATTTACTTGTCGGTATTCCGGTTACAATAACACGGAGACCGAGGAATGGCGATAATGGTGAGAAGTATCACCCTATCAAAAGTTCATAGGAGGTTGTGCAATTCCCATGACATTCTTGACATAAAAATGGTAATACTCCAGGATAGAACAGATTAGAAGCTGGATTAGCATTCTTCATCTGCGAAGTACAACTTCTTTGACCCAATCCTGGATATGGATAAGGTTCTGGAGTTTGTTTCTCCTAGTCATTCCAGAATAGAATGGCTTGACGGACCACAAGAGTAAAAGGCATCGATGAACACGAGTGCACAACTACTCCTGACTATCAATTGATAGACGGGGTCATAATACATCTAGAGAGGGACAACTCAAAGGCACATATAACTTTTTGAGTTGTGGATGCATAGGTTAGCATGTCGAGCTAGTCAACATATTTCTTCCGGATAACCCATGCAGAAAAGTAGGACTGGCAGAGTCACAATATGAATGGAGTACTACTCAAGAGCACTCTGGTTGTGATCTTTTGGTTCGGGAGAACTTCTGCCAAGGATGGTTCATGGTATTTGGAAGAATGATATACCACGGACCTCGAGGACTATCACAAGGTTACTAATATCCTAAAGGGACGAGCAAATACTACCAACATGAGATAAGTGGAGTGAGTCTTGGGTTCAAGAACCCAGGAATAGAATGCCTACCAACTAAATGGCATCACAGGATGCTTTTCAGAATAATGGCCAGAATCATCACACTGGGAATATAAAGCAATGCTGCATTACTGGGTGATTCTCGAAGACACCTAGGGTCATAATAATAACTCCAACACATGTGTCGAGGTATCGGAGTACCTCCACACACCGACTAGTGTGATTAATCTGGCCTAAAAGGACATCGGAAACAAGGAGGAAAGGTTTGCAAATGCATCAGATTATTTAGCAACCTGCGATGACTCGAACAGCATAACGACTGTAAATGCTCGAAAATACTTTTGAGTTCCAAGCAAAAGGGTAGCATAACCACTTAGCATCATAAAGTCAAGGTTCTGAGTCCAACAGTTGAACAAACAGAAGTAGTAGAAACTAAACTGAGGGTTGAATCCACCATTAACGTGATCCTGATAATTAGAATGAGAATCCTAGTTCTTAATCCCCGTAGAAGAAGAAGGTGACTCAGATCAAAAGGTCATGGGGTAAAGGAGTAAAAAGAGCCTTACGTTCCCTTCCACAATCAATTCCCTTATATAACTAAAGAATTTCTAGACACGACTTCGTCCAGTTTGGCTTACTAATCCTACAGGCAGTCAGGCTCTGATACCAAAGCTGTCGGGACCCCGATCCTAAGTCACACAGGTCTAGCCTGTAACACATCATATCACTTTGCGGCCTCACGCACGGTATCCCCACGGGTGCCACCTTACCTTGCCCGGGACCGTTTGCGCATTTTGGCACACGTATATGATAGTGTCGCTAGCATCCATATGACAGAGAACCCGGGCCGACATGACCAGTTATAAACAAAAAGTGGCACTAAATTACAGAGACGGGCATACATGACTCAGCGACGAATGTATCGGTCATCAACGTAGGAACCCAAGTCGTAGCAAGCTACAAGGACTTAAAGGAACAACGCGTGACATTTCCCCTAAGGGACAGACACAGGAACGAAGAAGGACACATGCCGGCCAGCCTAAGTGTTCTGGAGCAGTAGCAAGCTACCAAGGCTCAGTGGAAGCACTTGGAGACATTTCCCTGTAAGATAGGCTACCAAGGGTAAACAACTAGGTGTCGGATCCCACACATAGCAATGCACATTACACGTATGCATAACATGCAACTATGTGTTGTACAACATGGCATCACAACATAACTCAACAACTCATATAGATAAAGGCCCATAAGAGCCATCATAGCATTTATTACAAACAGAGGTCACATGACCCAACATACAGAGCATACAGGCAACGGAAGCCTAACATGTCTGAGTACAGACAACTACAAATGAAAAAGGCTGAGAAGCTTGACTATCTACAAGACCCTCCCAAGGGTACAAGATTGTAGCTGAGGTAACAAGCTAAACGTCAAAGTCCACGCGGAACCACTAGTGAGACTGGAGTCTCTCTGCAAAAACATAAATTAAGCAAACGTGAGTACAAAGGTACTCAGCAAGACTTACATCAGAACTAGCTAAATATGCATCAGTATCAACAAAGGGGTGGTGGAGTTTGACTGCGGCAAGCCAGCTTTGACTCGGTGGCTATCCTGAACTACGACTACAATTAACTCTTTTGAGGTGGCGCACACAAGTCCACATATTCACCAATCAATACACCACTATGGATCCGCTCCCGTCTCCCTACGAGAAGGCCATCCATGGCACTCACGCTTATCTTGCGTGTTTTAGAGTATCCACTTCCACTTGTCTATGAACTGTTATAGGCAACCCAGAAGTCCATTTCCACGGACTCGGCTATTCGAATAGATCTTATATAACCCTGTAGGGGTGTACTTCTTCACACACGTCTCACCACTTACCGCCGTTTACATGACATGTACTCGGCAACCTTCAAGCGGAAGCCCAGCGAGGGTGTCGGCCACAGCCTGCCTAAACACTCAAGTCTCTAGTCCAGGTTTATCGCCTATTCAGGTTCCATCCGCAGGGAGTCCGGCCGAGGTTTTCACATACGGCCCCGAACGATGTGTACAGGGTTTCGCGACACCAAATGGGCGCCCGGCATACCCAGCCACGTGCCTACCGCATCACAGCCCACCCCTCCGGTCAGCCCTGCGCACGGCCTCCAGCATACTACAAACACCATAAACTACTTGCAACTCCTAGACAGAGGACAAGGGTGATTAAGAAGCCGAGAGAGCTTGGAGCACCCGGAGCCCAATGCGTGGTAGTAACTGTTCATGGATCAACCAACACAGAAGTCAGTTCCTGAGGACGGCTGCAATGAGACAACCCACCATGTACTCCTACATGGCCTCTCATCGCTACCTTTACCAAATCGTGTTCACACACTTAGCTCACACACATTAGGACATGTTCATCACCATTCCAATTCAACCCCGATGAATCAGACCTGACACAACTCTAAGCAATAGCAGGCATAACTAGAAAGCATGAATGAGTAGGCACAACATGGCTCAAACAACTCCTACTCATTCTAGTGGATTTCAACTATTTACAGTGGCAATGACAGGTCATGCAGTGGAAAGGGGTTCAACTACCGCAGCAGGTAACAATTGAAGCATTGTTGTCCTAATGCAGTAAAGAGAGCAAGAGCGAGAGAGTGGGATTGTATCGGAATGCTCAATGGGGTTTTGCTTGCCTGGCACTTCAGAAGATATCATTGGGTCTTCATCGGTGTCATCGATCATATCGTCGGAACAGCGTCTACTGAGAGAGGACAAACACCGGCAAATAAGAGAGAACACAATCAATGCAATGCGACAATATGATGCATGATCATGACATGGCAATATGCTGTTGATTGAGCTAATGCAACTAGCAACCATATTAAATGAAGTTGGTTTGAACCAAAGGTTCAAATTCAAACTCCATATGTGATTATTTAATTGTCATTTAATTGATTTGATCTGATCAGCAGGTTTTACTTGATCAAACATGCATGAAAATGCCATAAACAGATTCCTTTAATTTTTCTGATCATTTTTCATATATAAATTATTTTCATCTGAGCTACGGTTGATTTTATATGATTTTTGGAAGTTTGGGGTATTTTCTGGAATTTCCTGAAAAAGAATAAATCCAGAAAATACTTATTACGTCAGCGTGACGTCACTGTGATGTCAGCGGTCAACAGGGCCGGTCCAGGTCAAACCTGACATGTGGGGTCCACACGTCAGTGACACAACAGTTAAACAGGCTTAACTAAACTTAACAGAAGATTAAACTAAACTAAATAGGCACAGGGGCCCACATGTCAGAGTCTCGGTGGTTAACTAAAATTAGATTAGTAACTAAATAAATTTAGTAGGGCCCTGGGTCCACCTGTCATCGACCCAGGGGGGTCATTAGCACTAACTAACACGTACCCGCCGGAGTGACTCGCCGGCAACCACAATCTGCGGCGGTGTCTCGCCGGAGAGGCTCGGGTTTCACGTACAAGGGGCGGTTTCGGGCGCGGTCAGTCCCGTTGGAAAGCTGGCACTCGGCCGCATCCAACGGTGCAAGCTGTACGACCTGAGGTGGCCGGGAATAGCGCCGGCGGTGAGGTTTGCGGCGGCCGGAGCTCGGGTGGGTGCGGGCGCGGCACTAGGGAGCACGGGAGGAGAGGCCGAAGAGTGCTACGTCCTCCTGGGAGTATGTTGAGTGCGCTGATGGGCTCAGACGCGAGCGGCGGCAGCTGTGGCCGCGGCGGCGACATGGCCGACGGAGCTAGCTAGAGGAAGGAATCGGCACAGGGAGTAGAGGGGAACAACGGAGGAGCTCACTGCGAAGTCGAGGAGCAGGTTAGCGGCTCGGGGGAGGCTCTGGAGGCGACGGAGCGACGACGGCGATCTCGGACGGCCGTGGTTGAAGACGACGGCGGCGAGGGCGTTCGGGGGCGTCCGGCGGCGCATGGGTACTCGGGGAGGCGTAGAAGATGGAGGCGGAGCTCGTGGACTTGTTGGGGAGGCGAGGTGACGGCTGTGGGCACGCGGGAGGCGAGCGGCGGCGACGGCAGTGCTCGGGCTACGCGGGAGAGAGAGCGAGGGGAGAGGGAACATGTCCAGCGAGAGAGAGGAGAGATAGAGGGGGGTCGAGTACGTTCCTGTGGCGCGAGGACAGGGCGAGGGGGAAGCAGGAGGTGGAAGCAGGAGGTGGAGCTCGGGCGCGCGCGCGTCGACACACCTCTGCCTACTGGCAGAGGTTGAAGACGGTGGGGAGGCTTGGTGGGCTGGGCCAACAGTGCCCGGTCAGGTGGGCTGGGCCAGGTAAGCTGCACGTAAGAGCTCTCTCTCTCTCTCTCTCTCTCTCTCTCTCTCTCTCTCTCTCTCTCTCTCTCTCTCTCTTTTCTTTCTGTTTTCTATTTTTCTTTCTTTGTTTTGATTTGATTTACAAACCAAACCATTTTAAAACTTTCTGTAAATTTGTATGTGAGCTCAGGGTCACATGCAACTTACAAAACTACTTGAACTTTATTTCTTATATAACAGAAATAAATTCAACTCAAATATGTTATTGATTTAATTCAAAGGCCCAAAATAAATAGTTTAAAGCCTCCAAAAATATTGGTTTGAATTTATTCTTATCAATATTTTCCAAGGTTTAGCAGGAACATTTTCTTGGGCTTCTTTGAGAAGATTTTAATGTTGACTATTTTTTTTAACTGCTTTCTGAGGGTTTCAACCATCCTCAATTCAACTTTCAGAAACTTAAACGTGATGCAACAGACAAGTGCTATCCTATTGCAAGGTGAAGCTAGGGATGTGACACTAGCTCTAGGAGATTCGTGTATGGTTGGAAGTCCGCAATTTTTTTCATAGGATAGTTGAGTCCATTCAAGAATCTCGCCATAGTTTGCTCTTCATCTTCCGCGATGTTAGCTCTTATCATGGCTATCTCCATTTCCTTGTAGTACTCTTCAACAGACTTGGTTCCTTGCTTGAGGAGTTGCAACTTTTTGAACAAGTCACGGTTGTAGTGTGTTGGCACAAAACATGCTCTCATGACTTCCTTTATTTGACTCCAAGTAGTGATAGGTGGTTTGCCTTTTGCTTCTCTTCTCTCGATGACTTGCTCCCACCAAATAAGAACATAGTCTCGGAACTCAAGGGATGCCATTGCGATCTTCTTTTCTTCATAAAAGTTGTGGAGGCGAAAGATCTTGTCAATTTTCAATGCCCATGAGAGGTAGTCTTCGGGATCAATGCTTCCGGAGAACTTTGGCATGGTGAACTTGAGCTTGCCATAGCGATGCTCTTCATTGTTTGCTTGCCTATTGTGAGGGCGTTATTGATTTGGAGAATCATCAACCTCATGTTGCTCTTGGCGGAATTGATGCTCATTGTCATGTTGTTCTTGTCGAGCTTGTGGTTCTTGTCGAGGTTGTTGCTCTTGTCGTGCTTGAGGAGGAACTTGACATTGCATTCGCGCTTGATAACGCCTCTCTTGAATCTCATCGCGAAGTGCTTCATCCTCATGACGAATGTGTCAGTTGCGAGTTGCAACATTGCGATGTGAGTCACGTAGGGCATGCTGCGCCTCAACAGCTTGAGCTTCTCGGCGTTGTTATACTTGGCGTTGTGCCTCAGTGTCTTGCTCATCTTGGTGTTGGCACGCTCTCTCTTCTTGGTTGTTGGCGCGCTCGCTTTCTTATTGTTGGTGTAGTCATTAACGTTCTTGTGCTTTCTCAAGTGTAGCTTGGTTTTGACGATGCCGACTTTCTTGCTCTTCAAATAGGTCTTGTGAACTCTTGTCATGAAGTGGGTTCCGGTTGTCATGTCGAGCTTGACGCGCGGCTTGATGAAGAGTGTTTGATGTAGGTGTACTTGAGCCATAAGTGTAGTCGGTATGACGACTTGAGCGGCTCCGACTTTGAGAGGACGTAGATGAAGAGTGTCGGTGGACTATCAAAGTCCGTAGCTCGTCGAATTTGGTAGACATGTTGTTGTTGATGATATCTAATTGCTCTCTTGTGCGAGCTTCGGATTGTCGTGCGTCGACGGCAACTTTCTCAATGCGCTCTTTCATCCCTTCATCTCTTGATGTAGAGCTCGTTGGACACCGAATAGATGTAGTTTGGTGACGTAGCTGTTCGATTCTTGAGGATCATCGAATAGAGGGTTCGTAGATGTACTTGGCCTATCCATCATTGCAAGCAAGAATGTCTGAGTTGGAGAAAGGAAGAACTATACCAAATGTACCTTCACCGAAGTTGAAGATGGATCAATGATCACTCAATAATGTAACCCGGAAATAGCAAAATTGGTATTGTATCTTGTCGATCTCTCACACCTACACAAGTAAAGCTTTTAGTGGAGCTTGGTTAGGATAGTGGCAAAAAATCAATGCAATCGTTAACAAGAATCAATGATGTTGGAAATGATTCACAAATTTGCTCAAGAAACAAGTAGATCACTAGCAAGAATAAGTCACACGGGACACACACACACGAATAGATAGATGTGGTTGTGCAACCAAGGATGAGGGAAAAATGTGGAATCCATGGAAAATGCTCATGTTGCACAACACTAGAGAGATGCTAACCGATTGCTTAATAGGCGGATACGCACTTGTGCACAACCTATAAGAGACAAAAGTAGCAACTTCCTATCACAATTATGATATAAGTGTATGATATGCCAATGCTTATCACAAGATGGTGTATTGCTATTCCATAAGATCGCTTCACGATGTATGATGCTAAGGCCGTTTGCTTATAAGCTTTTTGATGGCTCTTTTTCTTAGAAGCTTGAGCTCTTCCTTTGGCCACTTATGCGAAATTCTCGTACCAAGATAGTTATTGTGTATGCGGAACACTCTTGTGACACACCGGGGTGTAACAATGTAGTATGCAATATCTATGACTATCCTAATGTGCACAAGTGTCGTGGCCCGGCAATACTCAAATGGCTAGTCTCAATAGGAAAGCTACGCAAAATGGTCTATGGGGTGACAATTCAATTGCAAGGATGTCGTCGATGTTACCGTCCTTGTCAAGGATGAGCGGTGGTGTTGTCGAAGTCATCCCGTTCCAAGTTAGCCTAAACACCCGAGGAAACAGTGAAACCACAACTCAAGTATCTAAGACAAAGCGTGACAAAAATTGTCAAATATCGTATCGGAAAAACGATGGTGGTTGCTAAGATGGGTGGTATGCGGAAGTGTGGCGGCAAGGGGAAGATGGTGGATATATGCAGAAATGGGGCGGCAAGTGGGGTAATGGAATTGGGCTGTAGGCGCCGGATGTCCGGGCTCAGAGCCGGATGTCCGGGGTATCGGGCCGGATGTCCGAGCTCCCCAATCCTTGATGAACTCGTTTTGAAAAGAAAATTCAGGCGAAATTTGATGGAATTTTGTGGATAAATTTTGGGAAAAAGTGGGGGAAGTAGTAGATCCACTCGTGGCAAAGCAAAACTATGGATCAAATCCAACAAAACCTCATCGAATCAACCGATCACAAAATTTTTGGTAGGGCTATTTTTGTGGGGAATTTTCAAAATTGGGACAAAATCAACAAAACTAGGCTAGAAAACAAGGGAAGGGGCTCCAAATTCATGATCAACCTAGGCTCTGATACCAAATGATACGGGGAAAACCCGATAAGAGGACGATCTTTCACGAAAAGGAGGGATCCCGACGAAGAACACGAAGAACACGAGGGATAACATGAGAGAAACAAGAGGAAAACACTCAAATCAACAAGTTTAGGTCACACATATGCTAGATCCGGAAACACAAAGAGTGATGCATGATCCACGATCAACTAAGGACGATACAAGTAGCGATAGTCTTGATGCGGAGCATCCGGCGAGCATCCCCATGGACACTCCGTCATTGGCACAAGCACGCAAGGGACCAATGACTAGAGCACGTGCACACGCTATCGAGGACGAGGTGAATTCTCTCCTCTTCGAGTTTCGTTTGGATTTGCATGAGGATTGGGTTCTACCTCACAAGGAGATGTTGTGCATTCTCAGTTACCAAGGAGATGATCACGTGGAAGCAAAGAAGAACCTGTTCATCCCGGAACACGTGGAAGCAAATGAAGACCTGCCCAACCCGGAACGAGCGGTACTACCATTCCTCCAAAGCAGTACTACCGCTCATGCCCAGTCCGGAACAAGCGGTACTATCGCTCCTTAAGCGGTACTACCGCCTGCAAGCGGTAATACCGCCTGAGGGGCCGGTACTACTGCCCTGCCTGCGCGCAGCCTTCGGCCTTTGGCCATGTAACCCTTTTCCCCTCTTACCCCTTCGTGGCATAGACTATAAATAGACCTCCCCCACATCTTTTGAGGGTCAGCAAAGATATTGAGAGACCTTGAGAGCTTTGCTTCTTGTATCCCATCCTCTAGGAGATCAAGACCTCCAAGGGAGAAGAATCCTTGTGGATTGCAAGACCTCCCAAGGGAGAAGAATCCTTGTGGATTGCAAGACCTCACCTCCTCTAGGAGTGGGAAGAACCTTACCTTTGTGCTTGTTTCCTTGGATTGATCTTGTAATCTTGTGGATTCTTTGTATGCTACTCTAGTGGATGTGATATTGGGTTTGTTTTGAGAGATTTGTTTCTTGTGTTCTTGTGTGTTCTTCCTCTTTTTCCCCCTCCAAGTGTGAAAAGATCCCCCTAGGGTTTCACCCTACAACATCTTGGTATCATGAGCAAGGTTGATTCACATCATGGAGTCCCATCCCCCCACTTTCTAGCTTGATTTTGTTGTGTTCTTGCCCAATTTCAAAAATCCCCACAAAAAATAGCCCAAACTTTTTCTTGCAATTTGTTGGATCTTGTGAGATTTGGTTGTTTTGGTCCATGAATTTGATGTTTGGCAAGTGGATCTAGCCCCTCCACAACACTCCCCACCCATCCCACCACGAAATCCATCCAATTTTGCCCCCGAAATCATCCATTTCCGCCCATAATTCGCCCCGATCCCGATCTACGAACATTACCCGACACCAGCGGCACTACCGCCCCTCCAAGCGGTACTACCACCTATAACCACAAGCGGTACTACCGCCCTACAAGCGGTACTACCGCCCCTCACTGTTTCAGCCTTCCGAGTTTCTCCGTTTTGACCATAACTTTCACTCCCGAACTCCGATTTGAGTGTTCTTGGGCTCGTTGAGAAGCTAGCGACGTGCCCGAGCTGCTCATCTTAGTTTTATAACCATTAGCCTCCATCCAAAAATCAACACAACAATACCCACCTTCCGCATTTGTATGGTTTCGAGTTGCGATTTGGCGTTTCCTAAGGTGTTTCGGCTACTTAGGAGCGTGTGACATCGACATCATCGCCTCGGAGTCATCTTCGCCGCTAACCGTAAGCAAGGACGGTAACCTCGATGACACTTACCTTTTGCTTTTGCATTGATAGCCCGAGCCATTTGCGTTGCTTACCCATCGAGACTAGCGAGTTGAGAATTGTCGGGCCACGCTCTTGTGCACCGTAGTGATCATGTTATCATCGTAGTGCCATAAGTCTCTCCTGTGCATATCTTACATACTTGTCTCATATTATCCTCGGCTCGAGCATCAAGCTTCCAAAAAAAAAGGAAAGAAAAACTTTTAAGCAAAAAGAGGAGCAACAATGAGCTTATAAGCAATAGCATTGAGAAACCTTACTTACTCATATCATCTTGGTCATCGCATACATAGCATAGTTGGGATCGAGGACAACACGTTTCTCTCATAGGTTGGTGCACAAAGCGTATCTCGCCCATTTGAGCAATCGAGCTAGCGTCTCTCTAGTATTCGCACAACAAGAGCATTTTGCGTGATCACTCACATTTTGCGCTCACCCTTGGTTGTGCAGATCCCATCTATCTTCCGTGCGTGTGTTCCTAGTGATACACTTGGCTTTGATCTATTTGCTTTACTTGCATTTTCTTGAATCTTCTCAACCTTATCGATATCTTGACTAACATTTTGTTTGAAATTTTGCCACCATCCTAACCAAGCTACTCCATAGGCCTCTTTACTTGTAGGTGTGAGGAACAAACCCGGTTCCAATTCTACTATTGTGGCATTTCATTGAGTGAAACTTGTTACATTTTCAATCTTCGGAAGAGGTAACCTTGGTATTGTTCTCTCATTTACGTACTCACCTCCTACTTACATGATGGATAGGCCAAGTTCTTCTACCGACCCGATCGACGAGCATCTAGTGGAAGCACCGAACTACGTCACCAAGAATCACCTTTTCGGTGTCCAACGAGCTCTTCACCAAGAAAGCGAAGCTTTGGGCGACCGCATCGAGCAACTCGCTTCCGACTTTCGCACACAAATGCAAGAGTTCCGCCACATCTTGGTGAACCGCACGTCTCCGCCTGCTTCATCAAGATGGCGCCATTCAAGTCGACGCTCAAGCGACCACTCTTCGGCTTACTCTTCCTCGGATGCAAGTCCTCCACGGCCTCGTCAAGCTCAACAATTCGTCAATCAAGATCAACAATCTCCGGACAATCCATTCCATGGCAATGGGTTACGAGATCGAGTTCGAGCACGTGAGCAAGGGCTCCGCCAAGAACAACAACGCCCACATCAAGTACACGAAGATGACGATGCAATCCGGCAAGCACAAGAACGGCGTGACAATCAAGCACGCAACACACAACAAGCTCTTTGTGACTCCACGCGCATCTTTTCCGACCGCAACCGCCAAGTACGTCAACAAGAAGCACTTCATCAAGAGCGACAAGAGGAAGCCGCTCATCGCGAAGCGGAGCAAGAACGACGAAATAGGAACGACGTGCCGTACCAACGTCGGCAAGACCATCGCGAGGAGCACGTTTTCGCGGAGCGACCACATCGTCATGAGCGACACCACCATCATCAACATGACGAAGAACAATGCTTCGGCAAGGTAAGGTTCACTATGCCCAAGTTATCCGGAAGCACCGACCCCGAAGAATACCTCTCATGGGCATTGAAGGTCGACAAGATATTCCGCCTCCACAACTTCGAAGAAGAGAAGAAGATTGCCATGGCCTCTCTCGAGTTTCAAGACTATGTCCTCATTTGGTGGGAACAAACGATCAAGCGACGACATACAAGAGGCGAACCACCCATTACAACTTGGTCGGAAATGAAGAATGTCATGCGAGCTCGCTTCGTGCCTACACACTACACATGTGATCTCTTCAAGAAGTTGCAACTTCTCAAACAAAGCACGAAGACATTGGAAGAATATTACCAAGAAATGGAGATTGCCATGATACGAGCCAACATCAAGGAAGATGACGAGCAAACAATGCCTCGCTTCTTGAACGGCCTCAATCACCCAATCAAGCGGATAACCGACTTCCAACCATACTCCAACCTTCTCGAGCTAGTTCATCAAGCGTCAAAGGCCGAGCGGCAAGTCCAGGATGAATTCAAGTATGCCAAATACTCATCCAAGACCTACGGCTCCTACTCTCAAGCACCCGCGACTTCGACACCTCCTACCTCAACTAGAGCATCACCAAGTACCAGCGACAAGTCAAGTTACAAGCAAACTACACCTTCATCGGCTCGTTCTCTGGCAAGCAACTACAAACCCAAGACTCCCTCACCTTCGGCACCACCTTACGACACCGTGAAGACTAGTTCCTTCAAGTGCTTCACATGTGGTGGCCGAGGTCACAAGTCCTTCGAGTGCACCAACAAGAGAACCATGATCTTCAACGACGATGGCACATATGACTCGATGAGCGAAGACGAAGTGGAAGCCATTGAGCACGTGGCCATGCACCGGCGCATCAACGGAGATGAAGATGATCAAGTGTTTTGTGACAACGATTCAAGTCCCTCTCTCGTGGTATCCAAGGTCTTGACCCTCCAACACCATCAAGATGAAGACCAACGATGCCATATCTTCCACACAAAGGCCGGCATCAACGGATGTTCCGTCAAGGTCATCATCGACAGAGGAAGTTGTCACAACTTGGCAAGTGACGAGCTCTGTTCCAAGCTCCAATTGGTCAAGAAGAAGCACCCTCGTCCATACAAGGTACAATGGCTGAGCGACTCCGGCACCATTCAAGTGGAGCATACGGTACAAGTTTCTTTCAAGATCGGCGCCTATGAGGACACCTTGGAGTGTGATGTAGTTCCCATGACGTTGTGCCACCTTCTCTTGGGACGACCTTGGCAATTTGACCGTGGAGTCATCCACAACGGACGAACCAACTACTACAGCTTCAAGATGAAAGGAAAGGAATATGTGCTTCGACCAATGTCACCAAGCCAAGTGATCGCCAATAAGCAAGCATCCACCCATCGTGGAGATCCTAGTGAGAGAGTGATCCACCAAAAAGAAAGTGAGAGCCACAAGCCAAAATTGAGCGCCTCTTCGCCATGAGAGAAAAACTTAGTCCTCCTAGCCACCAAACGTGAGATGAGAGAAGTGTGTGAGAACCCCTCGAGCGTCTTCCACCTTGTGCTTCTATGCAAAGGGGAAGCCAAACCTACTAACACTTCGCCACCTCCACCTTTTGTGTTGTCTCAATTGTTGCAGGAATTTTCGGACATCTTTCCCGATGAGTTACCACCGGGTCTACCTCCACTTCGCGGCATCGAACACCGCGTCGACCTCATACCTGGCGCACCACTTCCGAACAAGGCTCCTTACCGCGTCAACCCAGAGGAAACAAAGGAGATACAACGTCAAGTACAACAACTCATCGACAAAGGTCATGTACGTGAAAGCTTAAGCCCTTGTGCAGTTCCCGTTATTCTGGTGCCTAAGAAAGATGGAAGTTTCCGGATGTGTTCTGATTGTCGTCCGATAAATGCTATCACCGTTAGATACCGTCACCCTATTCCACGCCTACATGACATGCTTGATGAATTATGTGGTGCCACCATCTTTTCCAAAATTGACCTTAAAAGTGGCTATTACCAAATTCGCATTCAAGAGGGTGATGAATGGAAAACAGCTTTCAGAACCAAGTTTGGGTTATATGAGTGGTTGGTCATGCCGATGGGCTTATCGGAAGCGCCCGTCTCTTTCGTGCGTCTTATGCATTTCGTTCTCCGACCTTATATCGGCGTCTTTGTAGTGGTTTACTTTGATGACATACTAGTCTTTAGCAAGTCGCTTGAGGAACATGTCAACCACGTCCGTATGGTTTTGCAAGCCCTTCGAAAACAACAATTATATGCTAATATGGAGAAATGCACTTTTGGTGTTTATAAAGTTGTTTTTCTAGGATTTGTCGTGTCTTCACAAGGTGTTCACGTTGATGAAACTAAAACTGAAGCAATTAAAACTTGGCCTCAACCAACTAACCTTCAACAAGTGCGTAGCTTTCTTGGTTTAGCCAGTTTCTATCGATGCTTTGTGAAGGACTTTAGTACAATTGCTATGCCCTTACACGCCTTGAGCAAGAAGAACGCACCCTTCATTTGGGGTCCCTCGCAAGAGACCGCGTTCAATGAACTCAAAACTTTGCTTACACACGCACCACTTCTTGCCCTACCGAACTTTGACAAACCGTTTGAGATACATTGAGACGCTAGTGGCACCGGTATAGGAGGCGTGTTAATGCAAGAAAAGCGTCCAATTGCATATTTTAGTGAAAAACTATCCGGAGCACAACTTAACTACCCCATCTATGATAAAGAACTATATGCTTTGGTGAGAGTTTTACGTGTTTGGGAACACTATCTTCGACCCCATGAATTTATTCTTCACACAGACCATGAGACGCTCAAATATCTGAAGGGTCAAATGAAGTTAAACAAGCGTCATGCTAAGTGGAGTGAATTCATTGAGTCTTTTCCCTATGTCATCAAATACATCAAGGGCAAATACAATGTTGTGGCGGATGCGCTTTCCCGCAAATGCATGCTTGTTACCAAACTCGAGTTGAATGTTATTGGCTTTGAGCACATAAAAGACTTATATGAGCATGATGTTTTCTTTGCAAATCCTTATGCCAAATGTGTAGCACATACTTCTTGGGAGCAATACTACATAAAGGATGGATATCTCATGAAAGCTAACAAACTTTGCATTCCCGAGTCTTCGCTTCGTTTTCTCCTTTTGCAGGAATCTCACGGAGGAGGGCTCATGGGACACTTTGGACGCGACAAGACATTTGCTACGCTCTCCAAGAATTACTTTTGGCCCAAGATGTTCCGTGACGTCTCTCGCTTCACCAACCAGTGCTCTACATGCCGCAAAGCTAAGCCAAAAGCTCAATCCCATGGCCTACACATGCCACTTCCTATTCCTTTCCATCCATGGGAAGACATTAGCATGGATTTCATTCTTGGATTACCTAAAACTCGCAATGGAAAGGATTCCATATTCGTTGTTGTGGATAGATTTTCCAAGATGGCACATTTCATTCCTTGTCACAAGATAGACGATGCTTCACATATTGCGACTCTCTTTTGTAGGGAAATATTGCGCCTACATGGAGTGCCCAAGACGATTGTCTCGGACCATGACGTCAAGTTCTTAAGCTACTTTTGGAAGACTCTATGCGCCAAGCTCGGCATCAAGTTACTCTTCTCCACGGCATACCACCCTCAAACCGATGGCCAAACCGAAGTCACCAACCGGACGCTTGCAACTCTCCTACGTGTGTTGATCAAGAAGAACATCAAGGAGTGGGAGGAGTGCCTACCCATCACCGAGTACGCCTACAATCGCGCGAGACACTCTACAACCGGCAAGTCCCCCTTCGAGGTTGTCTACGGCTTCAATCCATTGTCACCTTTGGACATCCTTCCTCTCCCGCTTCAAGAACGAGCCAACATGGACGCAAGAGCAAGAGCAGCCCACCTCAAGAAGATGCATGAAGAAACACGTTCCACGACCGAGCGTCAAGTACAACGCCGCGCCGTCAAGCTCAACACTAACAAAACACCAATGGTGTTCCATCCGGGTGATCTCGTTTGGTTACACCTTCGCAAAGACCGCTTCCCCAAGGAACACAAATCCAAGCTTCTTCCACGAGCCGACGGACCATTCAAGGTGCTAGCACGCTACAATGACAACGCTTACAAGATCGACATCCCTCGTGACAAGTACAACGTAAGCGACATCTTCAACGTCAAAGACTTGGCCAAGTACCATGGTGATGAAGACCACGATCCGTGGACGGATCTTCCCCAAGGGGGGGGGAGATGATGCGGAGCATCCCCATGGACACTACGTCATTGGCACAAGCACGCAAGGGAACAATGACTAGAGCACGTGCACGCGCTATCGAGGACGAGGTGAATTCTCTCCTCTTCGAGTTTTGTTTGGATTCGCATGAGGATTGGGTTCTACCTCACAAGGAGATGTTGTGAATTCTCAGTTACCAAGGAGATGATCACGTGGAAGCAAAGAAGAACCTGTTCAGCCAGGAACACGTGCAAGCAAATGAAGACCTTCCCAACCCGGAACGAGCGGTACTACCGTTCCTCCAAAGCGGTACTACCGCTCCTGCCCAGTCCGGAACAAGCGGTACTACCGCTTGCAAGCGGTAATACCGCCTGAGGGGCCGATACTGCCGCCCTGCCTGCGCGCAGCCTTCGGCCTCTGGCCATGTACCCCTTTTCCTCTCTTACCCCTTTGTGGCATAGACTATAAATAGACCTCCCCCACATCTTTTGAGGGTCAGCAAAGATATTGAGAGACCTTGAGAGCTTTGCTCCTTGTATCCCCTCCTCTAGGAGATCAAGACCTCCAAGGGAGAAGAATCCTTGTGGATTGCAAGACCTCCCAAGGGAGAAGAATCCTTGTGGATTGCAAGATCTCACCTCCTCTAGGAGTGGGAAGAACCTTAGCTTTCTGCTTGTTTCCTTGTATTGATCTTGTAATCTTGTGGATCCTTTGTATGCTACTCTAGTGGATGTGATATTGGGTTTGTTTTGAGAGATTTGTGTCTTGTGTTCTTGTGTGTTCTTCCTCTTTTTTTCCCTCCAAGTGTGAAAAGACCCCCCTAGGGTTTCACCCTACAACAAGTCTTCTCCGTGAGGAGGTCTTGAGTTCTTCTCCATGAGGAGGTCTTGAATCCTTGTGGATCTTCTCCATGGAGCTCGCGGTCTCTCAAGGAGATGAACCACAAAGGATGAGAAATGCTCTAGGTTTAGATGCGCTATCACAATGCTAACCCTAACTAGGAAGAGGTACGGGTCTATTTATAGTCAAAAGGGGTGAGTGGATACATGGGCCACAGCCCAGAGGAAATGCACGTAGGCATCAGTGGCCGGACGTCCGGGCGTCAGGCCGGATGTCCGGGCTGTCTTGAGGCGCCGGATGTCCGGGCTTGGCGCCGGATGTCCGGGCTGGGAGGGTTGAGCCACGAGTATGATTCTGTAGTGGCGCCGGATTTCTGGGCTGGGACCCGGATGTCCGGGCTCTGGTGCCTGGTCGGATGTCCGGCCCCTGTAGCATCGGCTGTGTGGGTCTACTACTGTAGATGCTCCAGGGGCCGGATGTCTGGACTTGGGGGGCGGATGTCCGGGGCCTGGACTCTTCTTTGGTTCTGCTCGAAGTTCCTCTTCTTCCATGAACTTGGGGACTTGTCCGTCTTCATGAGCCTCTCCGAGGGGGTCTTCTTGGCACCTGAGTATGCAAACAAATTCCGTTTGAGGTAGTACCCATGTCTCACATGATTCACATGGAAGTTGGTTAAGGAGAGATGTAACCTCAGTCTCGAGAGCTCTTGCACGAGCACGTGTCATGGGTCCACTTGGCACTTGGTGAGACGATGATAGGTCCATGGGGATGACCTTGGGATGCTCCACATCAGAAGTAGTCCAGCACGCCTATCATTTTTGACATCGGGGATCACCCTGACCATACAACTGCGGTCGGGTGTTTGTCGTTGTTGGTTTCACCAACGATACACAACCTCAAGGTGATGAAAGTGCTAGTTGACTGTGGGGCCGGTCTGAACCTGATCTCACCCGCTGTAATCGAGAGGCTACAAATCCCCGATGGAGATCTCCAGGAGATGGGCATGTTTCAAGGGGTCAACCCGGGGAGGAGTTAGCCGAAAGGAAAGATCGCTCTACCCGTTACATTCGGGGGCGAGCTGAATTATAAGACGGAGAAGATTATCTTTGACGTTGCCAAGATCCCCTTGCCCTATAATGGGATCCTCGGCCGCCCGGCGCTGGCCAAGTTTATAGCGGCATCACACTATGCCTACAACAAGTTGAAGATGCCCGGCCCAATGAGCATCATCATCGTCCCCTCCGACAAGAAAGACGCGCTCATATGCACCGACCAGCTCTACTGAGAGGCAATTGCAGCAGACGCCGCCAAGGGACTTGCTCCTACCACTGAATCCCCGAGGGAGAAGAAAACCGGCAAGACCTTTGCCTCTGCCGGCAAGGCCCCTTCCGGCAAGGCTTCTGACTGCGGCAAGAGCTCTTGCACCCCTTCTGGAAAACGCGCCTCTTCGAAGTGCCGCGTTCCGGTTGGGGATGTGCCAGAGAGCTCCGCCATTGGGAGCAAGAGGTCCAAGGCGGCCCCACCCGACACCAAGAAGGTCCCTGTCAGGGAGGACAACACGGGTGGGGCTTTTACCATAAGGTCCACCCTTGACAACAAATAGGAAGGCGCACTCGTCACCTTCCTGCGGGAGAATGTCGACGTGTTTGCATGGCAAGCATCCGACATCCCCGGCGTTCCCAGGGAGGTGATTCAGCGCCACCTTGTTGTTTGTCCCCATGCGCGGCCCGTCAAGCAGAAGGTCAGGAAGCAAGATTTGGAGCGCCAAGAGTTCATCGAGGAGATCAGGAAGTTGGAAGCAACAGACTTAGTCAGAGGAGTCCACCCCACGTGGTTGGCCAAACCAGTGGTAGTGCGTAAGGCAAATGGGAAATGGAGGCTGTGTATCGACTATACGGATATCAATAAAGCCTGTCCAAAGGACCCTTTCCCTTTGCCATGCATTGACCGGATAGTGGACTCCACTGCCGGGTGTGACATGTTGTCATTCCTCGACGCCTACTCAGGATACCACCAGATCTTCATGATGAAGGAAGATGAAGAAAAAACTGCTTTCATCACCCCATGTGGTACGTACTGGTTTGTACGGATGCCTTTCGGGTTGAAAAGTGTTGGTTCGACATTCGCCCGAGCAGTCCAAATTGGTTTTGACCCCCAGCTGCATAGAAATATGGAAGCTTACATGGATGACATAGTGGTCAAAACCAAGGACAAGGCCACACTCGTGCAGGATCTGGAAGAAACGTTTGCAAACTTGCGCAAGATCAATCTCAAGCTCAACCCAGAGAAGTGCATGTTCGGCGTCCCATCCGGCAAACTCCTTGGGTTCTTTGTGTCTCAATGTGGAATCGAAGCAAATCCCGACAAGATCAAAGCGATTAAGCATATTGAGGCGCCAAGACGAGTCAAAGACGTCCGTAAGCTCACCGACTGCGTTCCTGCACTAAGTAGGTTCATCTCCAAATCTGCTGACCATACCCTCCCCTTTTTCATATTTTTTGAAAAGGCGGGTCCAATGAAATGGACTCCGGAGGCAAAGGCAGCGCTAGCCAACACTAGTCGCGCCTAAACCGCAAGAGCCATTGCTGCTATATCTAGCGGCAACGAATCAAGTGGCCAGTGTTGCACTAGTAGCGTGGAGGGAGTTTGAGGACAAAGCAGCGGTAGCGACAGATTCATTGAATGATGGGCCAGAGCTCTTCCCGGCAAGGCCTGATACCGGCATGGCAGAGCCCCCAGCAAGGGTTGGTCCCGGCAAAACAGAGTCTGCGCAAGGAGGCGAGGTCGAACAGAAGAAGAAGATGGTGCAGCACCCGGTCTATTTTGTTAGTTCCCTCTTACACGGGGCTAGATCAAGGTATTCTGGTATGCAAAAGCTACTTTTCAGCCTCCTTATGGCCTCGTGAAAGCTGCGCCACTATTTCCAAGTGCATGAGATCACCGTCGTCACTCGCCTCCCTTTGCAACGGATCTTGCACAACCCAGATGCAACTGGGAGGATTGTGGAGTGGGTGTTGGGACTATCAAGCTTTGGCCTCAAGTTTGAAAGTACCTTAATCAAGAGCCGAGCCTTGTCAGAGTTCATAGCAGAATGGACCTCAATGTCCGACGAAGAGACTCAGGAGATCACCCTTCCCGGCAAGGAGACGAGACATGATTGGATTATGTACTTTGATGGAGCTTTCTCGCTGCAAGGTGCTTGTGCTGGCGTGCTACTCGTCGCACCCACCGGAGAGAGCCTCAAGTACGTAGTCCAGATGTGCTTTCCCCGGGAACAACCTACAAATAACACTGCAGAGTACGAGGGACTACTTGATGGTCTTAGGATCGCGGCAGACCTCGGAATCGGGAAGCTTATCATCAGGGGTGATTCATAGCTTGTCGTCGGGCAAGTTAACAAGGATTACCAGAGCCCGTTGATGGAGGCCTATGTGGATGAATTGAGGAAGTTGGAGGAGCGCGTCGACGATTTGCAGGTAGAGCATGTTCCCCGAGCAGAGAACAGCATTACCGACGACTTGTCCAAACATGCTAAACTCAAGCTACCTTTGGAACCAGGTACCTTTGTGCTCCAATTAACCCAACCATCTGTTGAGCCATCTGCAGGACAGAACAAACGAAGGAAGGCGGGCCCCGGCAAGTACTTTCCCGTTGAGCTCCCAGGAGCCGCCGGCAAGGACATTGTCGGGTAGCCCAAGCTTGTCGGGGAGCAGCAACCTTCGACACGGGCCCAAGCCCCAACCATAGAGGCAGCTGCCCCCACGACCGAAGATGAGCCTTTAGTCCTTGTCGTCGAGCCCCAGGCTCCGGCATGGGCGCAGCACACCGTCCGTTTCCTCCAAATAGGGGAACTCCCTGAGCAACAAGAAGAGGGAGAGAAAGTAGCATGTTGGTCCAGCATGTACCAGTTTGTGGATAATGCCATGTACAGAAGGAGACCGAAAAGTGTGAAATTAAAGTGCATTCCTAGGGACGACAGACTGAAGCTGTTGGCAGAGATACATGGAGGCATGTGTGGCTCCCACATAGGGTCAAGAGCCCTTTTTGGGAAAGCATTCTGGCAAGGTTTCTTCTAGCCCATCACCCTCCAGGATGCAACTGCACTAGTAACCAAGTGTGAAGCGTGCCAGTTCCATTCAAAGAAGCTTCGTCAACCAGCTCAAATTCTTCAGACAATCCCTCTTTATTGGCTATTTTCGGTCTGGGGGCTCGACATACTGGGCCCCTTTCCCCGCGCCGTTGGGGGCTTTGAGTACTTGTACATCACAGTCGACAAGTTCACAAAGTGGCCGAAAGTGGAACCAGTGAGAAAGGTGACAACACAATTAGCCGTCAAGTTCTTCAAGGGACTAGTCTGCCATTTTAGTGTGCCAAACAGAGTCATCACTGACAACGGCACACAGTTCACGAGCCACACTTTTATGCAGTACGTCCAAGACCTCGGCGGCAAGGTTTGTTTTGCTTCTGTTGCCCATCCCAGAAGTAACGGCCAAGCTGAGAGAGCGAATGCAGAAGTGTTGTGAGGTCTCAAACCTAGGACTTTCGACAGGCTACACAAGTGCGGAAGACGCTGGATTTATGAGCTGCCAACAGTTTTTTGGTCAATCAGGACGACACCAAATCAAGCCACTGGCCAGACACACTTTTCCCTGGTATACGGGGCAGAAACAGTTCTCCCCACGGAACTCATATATGGGTCACCTCGAGTGCTTGCTTATGATGAGCTTGAGCAAGAGTAGTTGCGCCACGTGACGCTCCTTGAGGAAGATCGTCTTTAGGCTGCTGTGTGAGCCGCTCGCTACCAGCAAGCCTTGCGCTGCTACCATAGCCGAAAGGTTCACGCCAGAAGCCTTGAGGAAGGCGACCTTGTTCTTCAGCAAATCCAATCCACCAAGCATTGAAACAAGTTGACGCCGAAGTGGGAAGGCCTTTATCGGGTAACACGAGTCACCAGGCCCGGCGCAATCCGCCTAGAGACCAAAGATGGCATTCCGGTAAACAATTTTTGGAATATCGAACATCTTCGCAAGTTTTATCCCTAAGGCGCGGTTGCCGGGAGCCCGGGCAACCCCCATTTTTGTACTAGCCTTACTGGCAAGGCATGTAACCCTATGTACAAAGCCAGGCGCAGACCATGTGCATAGTCGGGGAAGAGAAACCCTTTAGTATGTACAGTTTCCCGTTGATTTCCATGTTTATATATATGCGTATGTACATGCTTGTCGAGGGTATTGTACTGCTTTTTGATTCCATCAAGTGTTAATAGACCGCCAAGGTTCCATGCTTCTATCCTCTCTTCTTTCCAGCCACGGCAAGGATGCTCGATCCCGCCAAGAACCCAGCTTCGGCAGGAAGTTGGGGAGACTGCCCATAGTGACTCCTAGCAAACCAAATAGATAAAGTTCACCTCTTGCCCTTTCATGTTCGTAACCTGTGATTGGTGCATTAGATAACCCCGCCGCTCTCTTTTAAACTCGGGTACTCCCATCCCTCATCCGAACGATGCTTCGGTTAGGGCGGTTGTAGTAGCCTTTACTAAAAGAAGGTTGACGGGGGGCTGGACCCTCTATCTGCAACCCGACAGATGTGATTCGCCGGTAGGCACAGAGGGCGCCGGCAGGATAGCTTGCCGACAGAACTCGTTTATTTGTGTTAAAGAGGCATTTCGCCTCTACATGGACGTATACATGCACGAGTCCCCGGCTGTGACACCCCGAGATCGATGCGCCAGGTGTCAACCAATTATTCGTCGCCGTTGCCATGCCATCTGCTTGCATGTTGCACTTTGCTTTGTCATCATGTGCATTGCATCAACATGTTTTCAAAACTTGCATTCGTCCAAGCCCGCCCGTACTCTATGTTGTCCGTTCTAAGCCCAGACACACTAGTTAAACACAGGGTTTAGGGTTTTGCGTGGGTGGTTGACATCCAGCCTCACGTCTCAATATATAGATGATCACAATACAGTTACATACGTACAAATACGTGTACATGTACAATATGCTAGACCCTTTATTTTACTTGCCCCCTCAATCTGAACTACATACAAGATTCAGATTAGTTCTGAAGCGGTCTAGCATTTGTCTAGTAGCGGGTTTAGTAAATACATTCGCTAACTGATCATCTGTAGAAATAAACCTGACTTCCAGTTCACAAGCCGCTACTCATTCTCTCACAAAATGGAAATCAATCTCAATGTGTTTAGTCCGAGCATGAAACACTGGATTCGCCGTCAGGTAGGTTGCCCCTAAGTTATCACACCACAATATAGGAGTGAGCTGTCGTGGGACTCCAAGTTCCGTGCTAGTAGTTCCTTGGGTGGAATGAGCCATATAAAACATTTCCAAACATAATTTTGGAGAAGTTGTGTTATCTCTCCACATAAATTATATTTGTTTTATTGGAAATATTTAAGTGGCATGAAACTCCAAATAAGATTTAATTTCGAATGAACTCAAAATTCAAAGAACTCCAAATGGAATATTCATCCCCACATTTGAGAAAGTCATTTTATTCTCACTCCATAAGTTTGAAAGTGGTTCAAAATATTTGTTAGGAGTACAAATGAAAGAAATATAATTTGAATGTTTTCAACCAAGAATCAAAAATATTATTTTTTTTAATTCCCCCTGAAATCATAGCAATTCACTCAATAATAACTTATTATTAACATTCCAAAAATTGGAAAATTTGGGGATGTCACAACAGGGGAAGCGTTCCTAGAGTTCTCTGGAGCGGTTGTTGGTTTGGTCTTCTTAATGCGCTCTTGTATCTCATAATGAGTGGCTTCTCTGGCTTGAATGTTGCATAAACTTGGCGCTTTCCGAGGAGTGATGTCGCAATATGTATGCGCATACGTCAGGGCAGTGAACGCCTAATTTTACTGCACCAACGGGAGCCCCCAGACCTAGGTCATACGTGTCGCCGGGCATCGTTGAGCTAGGCTCAAGGATGCGCAGACCTACGCATTGACCTTGCCGAAGACGGTGCGATATTTTCAGATCTTCTTTGTTTCTTCATTAACCTAGGTCTAGGCCAGCCTCATGCTTTGCCTTATTATATCTTGACGCTCTCGACAAGGCAGTCCGTTTGCGTCGAAAACTAGGGGCGCGCGAGTACACAGGGTGTCGTTAGGGTGCCCGTGTGTAAATTGAGATAACCGCCATTTTACCTAAGTTCAACCACCACCCTTTCCGTTTCCTCCACACATGCTGCACGCATTGTGCGGGGTGAGTGGTGGATGAGCGGGCCATGGGAACGTGTACCTTGGCAGGAGACGTAGCGCCACAGATTGGTGTACTGGGATGGCCGCTGGAGCAACGTGCCCGTCCGTGAGCCCCTGCCGTAGGATTGGCGGAATTGGGATGTTTCTCCTGGACAATGGGGAGCTAGCCCCATGTTCCTGCTATAAAAGGAGGGGGTGTGGGCAGCGATGCTCATCCATGTTCCTTCTCCTCCTTTTCCTTGCATCCATCACCACCATGGCGAGGGGATGAGGTCGTGCTCGAGCTTCCGCTGTGGTGACGAGAGTTTGTCCTCGTGATCACGATGTTGCTTCGGTTGCAGCAATGGAGGCTGGTTCCAGTGCGTGAGGCGGGGCCGCAGGTCGAGGTCGGGGTCAGCGTGGTGCCCGCGGCCTAGGTGGGCGGAGCAGCGTGCTCGTCGTTCCCTCTCCAACCACCACATCCCCAGCAACAAGCATACGGTGGGCATGGCACTTGAGTTCATTGTCGAGCTGCACGGTCCTCCTTGTAGCTGCCTATGACTTCCTCGCCCATTTGCCAGGGTGATAGAGGTCGATGAGCCGCACGAGCTGTGGCTACGCATGAGCGGTTGCTGCAACGATGCCGTGTGGGAAGACATTGAGTTCCCCACGCCGTGTGTTATGTACCTCAAGTGTGGGTGGAAAACCTTTTCCCGCACCCACTACTTTGTAGAGGGGCATGTCTTCTGCTTCAAGTTAGTGGAGTCTGATACGCTCTCCATCAAAATGTTTGGGCCTTGGGGCGCTCATCTTGGGTGCTGCGAAGAAAGCTCGAGCGATGACAAAAGTTCCTCCTCGAGTGATAGCGACGAGGAGGATAATGTCGGTGAAGAGGACGGTAGAGATCCCCTGCTCATCAAGTCCAAAGACGCTGACTCGGACTTCAACTGAGCGTCGGCGGCACCTTCATCACCAGCTAAGCACCGGCAGTTCCATCATCTACAGTCAGCCCCCAGCGGAGCGATTTCCCGAGGGTACTTAGTCTGGATGCCACTGTCACCTCCAACTGGACCCTGGCATGCCCACTCATGGGCTCTGGCTTTGTCATCTCTGCCGGGGGAAGCGTCTGTCTCTCTCTGGCCTCACCCTCCCTGCCGGGATGGGCGCTCTCCCAGTCTTGCCGGGCTGCATTTCTCTGGCCCTGGTAGGGGTGACCAGGGCATCGCCTAGGCGCTCCTTTGGCCCTCATTGTACTCGGAATACACCCTGAGAGGAGAGGGACAAGAAAGGCATTACAGAGAACTTTTCCTTTTTTATAAAAAGATGTAACCATGAATCAAATGTAAATATTTCCTTTCTATATTTTCACTTGTATGATTTACATTTATTGTTCTACGCAATCTTGAGGGAGGGAGTTTGCCAGAGACATGTACTCGCCTTAGACTGCTCGAGGAGATAACCCCTAGCAATTTTCAGCGTGTGAGATACCCAGGAAAGCCTCTTGCCAGCCCCAAACGCATCTACTACTATGATGCACTGAGCAAGCTCAAGGCAACTTTTACGAGCGCGGATGGAGGTCAGCCTCCTGTCGATTTTCATGCACAGCTATAACTGATCCCGTCAAGTGGGCTCAAGGCGGGGACAAGAGCGTGAGTGAAAGATGTGGCAAAGTCTCCTCGCGTGCAAGTTTACCATTTTGCATGCGAAATATGGACTGACGAGAAATTTTAAATGAAACAAACTCTTGACTTATCTTTCTTTGTTGTAAAGAGGTTGCCATGGGTCCAAGCATTGTGCCACTCCTCTTCCCTTTCCCTGGGAAAGTTGCCCGCGAGAGAGATCTTCCGTCCTGAGGAAAACAGGAATAAGAAGGGAGATAACATGGGGCCTCGGCGGCACATTAATCAGCTTATTCAAACAAGTGTACATAAATCATGTGACGACATATAAGTAAATATGCATGCAATTTTGAAAAAAAGTACTTGGTTTTATTTAGATATGCACAGGGTCTTTGTTCGGCTTTGTACAAAGGGTTACAAGCCTCTGGGGCTAGGCTTGTACAAAACTGGTTGCTAGGGGCAAGGCCCGGCAACCGCGCCTTATAGGTAGAACTTGCAAAGATGCTCAATATTCCATGAGTTTGGCACTACGATGCCATCTTCGGTCTCTAGACGGACTGTGATAGGTTTGGTGACCTGTACTATCCGGTAAGGGCCTTCCCACATTGGCGTCAACTTGTTTATTCCTTTGGCAGACTAAACGTGCCTAAGGACAAGGTCACCTTCCTCAAGGCTCCGGGCGTGAACTCTATGGATATGATAGCGGCATGGAGCTTGTTGGTAGCGTGCAGCACGCACAGCTGCCCGGAGATGATTTTCCTCGAGGAGCACGGCATCGTCATGCCGCAGTTGTTCTTGCTCCACTTCATCGTAGGCAAGTATTCGAGGTGATCCGTAAGTGAGTTCCGTGGGGAGCACTGCTTCAGCACCATATACTAGGGAGAATGGAGTATGTCCAATACCTCGATTTGGTGTCGTTCTGACCGACCAAAGAACCACAGGGCACTCATCAATCTAGGATTGCCGCATTTTCGCAATTGTCATAGGTTCTTGCTTTGAGTCCACACAACACTTCCGCATTCATCCTTTCAGCATGTCTATTGCTCCCTGGGTGAGCGACAGAGGCGAAATATACCTTGCTTCCAAGGCTCTAGATATACTAAATGCAGGTGCAGCTCGTGAACTGGGTGTCATTGTCAGTGATCACTCTGTTGGGTACAACAAAACAACACACCAATCCCTTAAAGAACGTGATGGTTGATTGCACACTAACCTTCCTCACTGGCTCTACCTCGAGCCACTTTGTAAAATTGTTGATTGCAACGTACAATAATTCAAAGCCCCTGACAGCACGGGGAATGGGGCCCAAGATATCGAGCCCCCATACCGAGAAGGGCCAGGATAAAGGGATCGTCTGCAAGGCTTGAGCTGGTTGATGGATGTTCTTGGAACGAAACTGGCATGCTTCACACTTGGTGACTACCTCAGTTGCATCTTGGAGGGAGGTTGGCCAGTGGAAACCTAGTCGGAAAGCTTTCCTGACAAGTGCTCGTGATCCTATGTGTGAACCGCACACGCCCCCGTGTATCTCTGCCAACAGCTCCAGTCGCACTTCAGTTTCACACCGTTTGGCCTCTTTCTGTATAGAGTGTTGTCCACATACTGATACATACTTGACTGGCGGGCTACTCTTTCAGCTCTTTCTTGATCATCGAGTAGTTCTCCTGTTTGCAGGAAGTGGACTATGTGTTGTGCCCATGCCAGAGCCTGTGGTTCGATGACAAGGACCAAAGACATTTCCTCTCTTATGAGAGTGATAACCTCTACGGCAAGGACTTGGGGTCCTGCGGGAGGACGCTTCTTGCCAACTCAGGTAAGGATTCCCCTGGCTGCTTCCTCACCAGCGGCTCCCGGGAGCTCTACCGGGAAATGCTTGTCGGTGTCCAATTTTCTTCTTTTCCTAGCCAGCGCTAAAGGGGAGACCGATGGTTGAGTTAGGTGGAGTACAAAAGTTCCTGGTTCCACAGGCAGCTTTTGAGTAGCGCACTTGGACAGGTGTTCAGCAATACAATTCTCTGCATGGGGTACAGGTTCTGTTTGCAGCCTATCAAAGTACTCCTCCAACTTCCTTACTTCTTCAACATATGCTTCCATCAACGGGCTCTGGTTATCCTTGTTTATTTGCTTCACAACAAGTTGAGAATCACTACGAATAATTAGCTTCTTTATTCCCAACTCCACTATGATCCTGAGTCCGGCAAGGAGCCCCTCGTACTCTGTTATGTTGTTGGTGGCTTCCTCCCTAGAAAAGTGCATTTGGTTAATGTACTTGAGGCGTTCTCCGGTGGGTACGACAAGAAGCACTCCAGCACGGTCTCCTTGCAGCGAGAAAGCACCATCAAAGTACATGATCCATTCTTTGAGAGCTTCTTTGTTGGGGAGAGTTGTTTCTGGCACCTCTTCATCTGGCGTTGGCATCCATCCAGCAATAAATTCTACCAGTGCTCTGCTTTGGATAGTTACCGTGCTTTCAAACTTCAGAGCAAAACTTGATAGTTCCAAAGCCCACTCAACTATCATGCCGGTTGCCTCCAGATTCCTCAAATGCGCTACTGCGGGAAACGGGTGACAATTTTGATCTTGTGTGCTTGCCAGGAGTGGCGCAGTTTCCTTGAAACCTTGAGAAGCCGAAAATCATCTTTTACACTTGAGAGTACCTTGACCTAGCCCCTTACAGAAGGGAGCTAACAAACTAAACTGGCCACTGCACCACTTGCTTCTTTGCTAGCATCTTCTGGTTGCCGGTATCTACATGTGTCACTTCTCCACCGCCAATGCCAGGTCCTTTAGGGATGATCTTGGCTCCTTGCTGGGTGATTCCTCTGCCTCGGCTCCTTCGCTATCAGCTTCCCTCTGCGCCACCAGCACGGCGCTAACCACTTGATTCGTTGCCGCTAGGTATAGCAGCAACGGCTCTTGCGGCTTTGGTGCGACTAACGTGTGTGCAGAGGAAATGTAGGTTTTCAAATCCTGCAGCGTGGCTTCTGCCTCTAGGGTCCATTTAATTGGACCTACCTTTTTCAATATTTTGAAAAATGGCAAAGCATGCTCAGCAGACTTTGAAATGAACCTACTTAGTGCAACGACGCAGCCACCTAGACACCTCACATCCTTGACAGTTTTTGGTGCCTGGATCTATTCTATTGCCTTGATCTTGTCAGGGTTGCCTTCTATCCCTCGCCGAGATACAAAAACTCCAAGGAGCTTGCCGGACGGAACGCGAAACACGCATTTCACAGGATTGCGTTTCAAGTTAATCTTCAGCAGGTTTGCAAAAGTTTCTTCCATGTCTCGAATGAGTGTGGACTTGTCCTTGGTTTTGACTACTATGTGATCCATGTATACCTCCACATTTCAGTGCAACTCTGGTTCAAAATGAATTTGCACAGCCCTCGCAAATGTAGAACTGGCGCTTTTAACCCGAAAGGCATACGTACAAAGCAGTATGTGCCACATGGAGTTAAACGTGGTTTTCTCTTCATCCTCTTTGGCCATGAAAATTTGATGATATCAGGAGTATGCATCCAGAAATGAGAGAAAATCACATCCTGAAGTGGAAACAATGATCTGATCAATGTGCGACAAGGAAAAATAATCCTTTGGACATGCCTTGTTACCTTGCGAACCACCACTGGGTTTGCTTGCCATGTTGGATGCAACACCCCTCTGACCAAACCAACTGCTTCCAGTTTCTTGATCTCTTTGACGATGAACTAATGTCGATTCAAAGCTTGCTTCCTGACCTTCTGCTTAACCGGACAAGCATGAGGACAGACAACAAGGTGGTGCTCGACTACCTCCCTGGGAACACCGGGGATGTAAGATGCTTACCATGCAAACACATCGGCATTTTCCCGCAGGAAGGTAACGAGCGCGCTTTCATATTTGTCATCAAGGGTGGCACTAATGGTAAATTTATCGTCAGTGTCGTCCTGCCTCGCTAGAACCTTTTTTCGTAGAGGGAGCATCCTTGGATTTCTTGCCAGCTGAACTCCCCAGCAAATGACCATCGGGTGCAGTGCACTCCGAAGAGGCGTGCTTCCCACAGACCTTGTGAGCGTCCTTGCTGGCTTTCTTGCTCTTCTTTCTTTCTTGGCGGGAACTAGAGCCTTGGTGGACTCTGCTGCTATCATGTCTCGATACATCTTATCGATGCATATGACTACGTCCTTCTTATCTGACGGGCTGGAAATGACTCCCTTTGGCCTCGGCATCTTCAAGGTGTTATATGCATAGTGAGACGCCAACATGAACTTGGCCGAGGTTGGGCGATCAAGAATCTCATTGAATGGCAGAGGAAGTTTGACAACATCGAACACAACCTTCTCGGTCTGGTAATTTAGCTCACCGGCCAATGTCACCGGCGACGTGATCTTACCCTTAGGCTGGCTCCTCCCCTGGTTAATCCCTTGGAATGTGCCAGTTTTCTTGAGATCTTCATCATGAATCTAGAGTTTCTTAATCACCTCAGGAGAAATCAAGTTCAAACCTACCCCCCCCATCAACCAGCATCTTTGGGACCTTGAGGTTGCGAATCGTTGGTGAAACCAAGAACGGCAGGCATCCGACCGCAGTAGTGCGATATGTATGATCCTAAACATCAAAGATGATGGGCGTGTTGGACCATTTGAGTGGCTTCTGAGCACCCATTGCCGGCTCCGCTGCATTGACCTCACGCGCTCGCCTCTTAAGTTTGGCGGTGAAAGGAGTGCAAAGATGCAGCCCCGTTAATTCACATGGACTCAGTAGCCTTTTGGAATTCTTGTTCACTAGATTCATCATCATCCTCTTCTTCACTTTCATCCTCCTCTTCTTTCTTATCGCGGCCCTTGGTGGGCTTTTCCTTCTACTCTTTAGCCTTGTCGTGGCGTCCTCCACGGCCGCCACAACCTTTCCCACCAACACCCTCTTGGCCCTTCTCCTTATCATGCTTCTCGTCCTCAGCCTTATGTTTCTCAACAAGTTGTTCAACCTGATGGCATTCTTGGAGATCATGGCACTTGGTGTAGTGAATTTTGCAGTATGGCCCGTCGGACTTGCCAGTTTTCTCCACCGTCACGACTGCCCGGTAATCAGCGCACATAGAAGCTTTCTTGCCTGGCGCCTCGGTTTTAGCCTTGTCACTGGCGCTAGGATCACAGGAGCTCTCAACGGCCATCACTGCTTTGTTCTTGCGCTTCCTGTTGCACCTTCAGCCTTTCCTTCTTGGGGTAGCAACGTCATCGTCGTCTTCTGAATTGACCTCGGCGCCAGCCTCCTCTCCAGGTGTCGCCTCCCTTCTTCAGCACGAGCACACTTGTCCGCCAACGTGTAAAGTTCATTGACGGTCTTCGGCAACCGAACATTCATCTTGGCACGCATCCTTTGATTACGCACGGTAGTGTGGAACATGACAATTACTATTGCCGGGTGTATCTCTGAGATGTTGAAGTGTACTCGACTGAATCTTTGCACGTACTTGCGTAAACTTTCACTCCTTCTGCAGGAGGACTTGCAGGTTGCTTGGATGCCCCGGCTCCTGGTGGCCACCCGTGAAGGCGCCAATAAACTCATTGCACAAGTCGGCCCATGAGGAAATGGAATTCTCAGGAAGGTGCATCAACCAAGATCTTACATTGGCTTGAGTTCCAATGGAAAGTAGTTGGCGAGAACCTTCTCATCTCTTCCCCCGATGGCTTGAACGGCTATCGTGTAGATGCCCAAGAACTCTGTCGGGTTCAGCTTCCCATCATATTTCTCTGGTAGCTAGGGCTTGAAGGTACGGGGCGATGGCCAGCAGACTTGTCGCAACTCATGAGTGAAGGCAGGGCATCCTACCTCGTAAGGCAGATACTCGCCAACACTGGCGTGAGCTCGTCGACACCTGGGCCATTACGCATGTCAGATTAACGGCGCGTCTCACGGCGCCGCTCGATGGCGACATGGGCATCCTCCTTCTGCATGTCCGTCAACACACGACACTGATCTTACTGGGTCTGCGGGTCGGACAAGGCCATCGATACTTCGTCCAGCTCGTCGACAGGCTGGGCTCACTACAGTTGTCTTTGGTGTGGTTGTCGTGGAGGAGACTGCATCATGAGTGTAGTCTTCTCGACATGGCCAACATCACAGACTGGAGCCGTCACCTGCGGGTGCCGCGAGGGTTCCGCTTGCCGTGATATGTAGGCTTCAGCAAACCGAATAAGGCTCTGCATGGTGGTTCTCCACTCGTCCATCTTGTCAGCTGCCGGAGGAAAATTCAACAACAATGGAGCTCGTGCCATTGCTTCGGCCGCCGTCCCTGGCATAATATGGGAAGCGGAACGTGACATCGCTCGACTCCTGGCAAACCGAAAAGGAATGTCATGGTGTTCTTTCTACCTTGGACCAATCGCAAGGGTGGTCTGGCATAGTCGAGGCTGCTCTTGCGGGTCGTGCTCTTGACGGACCGGAGCCTTGCCGTGAGGACATCATCGGTGTGGGTCGACGGCACCACTCCGGGTCTTGTCACGCTCGCCCTACGCAGGGTAGGGAGCGTACCTTGATGTCGTACCCCCGACCGGGTGGCCAAAGGATCTTGGCTCACGCCGGAGCGGGCGTCATTACTGCGCTGGTTGTGTTCGCTAGTGTGACTGAAAGGTGGAAGCTGGGTGCTCCCACCACGCGCACAGTGAACATGCAACTAATCCACGGGTAGTTTTGGTAATTAATAACAATATATAGTTCATTGAACTAATGTCGATTCAAGTTAAATATTTCAGGAAGTTCAATGATTGGCATGGCATGGACTAGAGATGTGGACCCCTCAAAATGTTAAGGACAAAGATTGGCAAAAGCTCAAGAGTCTCCATTTTCATTTTAGTGATCCAAGATCAAACTGAGTCTATAGGAAAAGCCAATATTATTAAAAGGGGATGAGGTGTTGCTTAATGATCTGGTTGCTCAAGTGCTTAGTGATATAGCTCAAAAAACCCTCAACCACTTTCTCATTTCCACATATGTCCAAAACCCTAAGTCAAACTCGGCCCCACCGATTTGATCTATCCAGTGCCACCGAGTTCATTTGACATAACCACTGCTACAAACCCTAGACAATTCGGTCACACCGATACGGATCTCGGTCTCACCAAGATGGCATTGCAAACTCTTTGTTTCCTATTGTAATTATTTCGGTCTCACCGAAATGTGCAATCGGTCCCACCGAGTTTGCTTAACCAACTCTCTGTATTGCTCTTTGCTGAAATTGGTCTCACCGAGTTCATGCAGGTAATGCCACTGAGATGAGATTTTGCCCTAGCCCTAGCACATCGGCCACACCGAGTTGATCATGCAGGTCCCACCGAGATTCCTAACGTTCACATTCTGAACTAGTTCGATCTCACCGAGTTCTCCTATTCGGTCTGACCGAGTTGGGTCAAATGTGTGTAATGGTTGGATTTTGTGTGGAGGCTATATATACCCCTCCACCCCTTCTCCATTTGTGAGAGAGCCATCAGAATGTGCCTACACTTCCACTGCTCATTTTCTGAGAGAGAACCACCTACTCATGTGTTGAGACCAAGATATACCAATCCTACCACAAGAATCTTGTTCTCTAGCCTTCCCCAAGTTGCTTTCCACTCAAATCATTCTTCCACCATATCCAAATCTGTGAGGAGCTGTTTGAGTGTTGGGGAGACTATCATTTGAAGCATTTGAGCTAGGAGTTCATCATCAACACACCGTCTATTACCTTTTGGAGAGTGGTGTCTCCTAGATTGGTTAGGTGTCACTTGGGAGCCTTCGACAAGATTGTGGAGTTGAACCAAGGAGTGTGTAAGGGCAAGGAGATCGCCTACTTCGTGAAGATCTACCCGAGTGAGGCAAGTCCTTCGTGGGCGATGGCCATGGTGGGATAGACAAGGTTGCTTCTTCGTGGACCCTTCATGGGTGGAGCCCTCCATGGACTCGCGCTGCCGTTACCCTTCATGGGTTGAAATCTCAATCAACGTGGACATACGATAGCACCACATATTGGAACCACGCCAAAAATCTATGTGTCTCCATTGCGTTTGCACTCTCCAAACCCTTCCGTTTACCTTCATATGCATTGTTTTACTTTCCGCTGCAACACTCTTAGAATTGCATGTGTAGGTTGGTTACTTGACTTGTTCTAATTGATAAAATCTGCCAACACTTGAAATTGGGAAAAGGCTAGATTTTTATTTGGTCAAGTAGTCTAATCACCCCCCCCCTCTAGACCTACTTTCGATCCTATAATTGGTATTAGAGTTTGGTCTCCATTTTCCTTGATTTCCATAGCTTTGGTGATCATAGCCTTGGTTTCACAACCTAGGAGAGTATGGCGTCTAGCGATTGAAGTTACCATCGTAGAGGTCCTTACTTTGATGGTAATAATTTTGCTAGTTGGAAACATAATATGAAAATGCATATTCTTGGTCTTAACCCCGTCGTTTGGGCTATTGTGTGAATTGGTTTGCAAGGTGAATACTTCAAGGATGGAAGAGAACATGATCATGAAGCGTGCACAGAAGAATTGAAGATGTTGCAATACGATGCTCAAGCTTGCGATATTCTCTTCAATGGATTGTGCCCCGAAGAATTCAACAAAATCAACCATCTTGAGAATGCTAATGAAATTTGGGATACTTTGGTTGATATGCACGAAGGTACCGAGTCCGTCAAGGAATCCAAGTTGGATGTGCTTCAAAGTCAACTTGACAAGTTCAAGATGAAGGATGGTGAAGGAGTCGCTGAGATGTACTCTAGGCTTGCTCTCATCACAAATGAGATTGACGGCTTAGGAAGTGAAGAGATGACCGATAGATTCATCATCAAGAAGATCCTAAGAGCCTTGGATAGAAAATGTGATATCGTGTGTACCTTGATCCAAATGATGCCCAGCTACAAAGATCTCAAGCCAACGGAGGTCATGTGTAGAATTGTTGCTCATGAGATGTCACTCAAAGATAAGGAGGAGCTTCACAACAAGTCTAGTGGTGCTTACAAAGCCTCATGTGACACTCCTACCACATCAAGTGAGAAACAAGTCTTGAACGAAGAATTGAGCTTAATGGTGAAGAACTTCAACAAATTCTACAAGACTAGAAGGAAAGAGAGAAGTTCCAAGTCAAGGTCCTACAATGTCAAAAGATCTTCTAGTCCTGATCGCAATTGCTACAATTGTGGAAGACCCGGACACTACTCAAATGAGTGTACGGCTCCATACAAGAGAAGAGAAGATTCACCGAAAAGGAGAAGCAAAACAGATGAATCACCACCAAGAGAGAGAAGGAGTAGATATGATCGTTATGAATGAAGACCCTCTCGTAGAAGCAAGGATTCAGAAAGGAAAGACAAATCATCAAGGAGCTATATAAGACGAAGACAACAAGATCAGTTGGTGAATGGGTATCCAGTTCCGACTCCGAAAACTACTCCGAGAGAAGCTATCACTCCGACTCTGAAGATACTCAAGATGAAGGTGTTGTCGGAATTGCTGTTGTGTCATCCAACTCCTACGATATATTTGACTCACCTAATGAAGGAATTGGAAGATGCTTCATGGCTAAAGGCCCCAAGGTATCACACCCTGAGTATCTTGATTTCAATAGTGATTTGCTAGAAGATGATGATTTACTTGTTGGCAACACTAGTGATGAAAATTATGATTAAATTGCTATTAATCATGCTAATCAAGATGAAACGAATGATAATGATAAGGAGAGTGAGTGTTTAACTAAAGAACTAAATACTCTTAAGTTAGCTCATGAAACTACCTTAGAGGATCATCGAGAACTTTTAAAAACTCATCAGAAGCTATGCTTCGAGAAGCTCAACTTAAAGCAAGAGCATGGGTTCTTAAAAACAATCAATGATGATCTTCGATAGAAAGTTCTTCTTACATTTCCAAGCGTTTACTCTTGTCTACTTATATGCCTCAAGTAAAATCTAGCACCAAGTACAAGAAATATTCTTCTTCTAGTAGTAACAATAATCATGTTAAATCCAATATTGTTACTTCTAGTAGTTCTCTTGATTCCACTAATGATTCTCTTAGCCAAGTTATACTTGAGCAAGAATTCTCTCAGCCAAGTTAGAGAGAAACGTGTTTACAAGAGCCTTGCATGGAGAAGCAATTTCAGGGAATTGTATGCAAGCGGGGAAGGCACCAGAAGAATCAAGGTGTTTGTTTTGAACGAAATTTCAATGCTAATGGAGTTGGGTGGGAATAAGATCAATACCCCAAGAAAAAGTTTGTTCCTCAAAAAGAGAAGTATGACCCCACTTCCTTAAAGAGAACACAAGCTCAAGATGATCTTCCACCACAAGACCTCAAGCTAAAAGGCAAGGACAAGCTTCAAGAAGAGATTGATTCATTTGACGAAGCTCCTAAGGCCTTGGTCAAGTGGGTTCCGAAGACTACTTCAAGTTCTACTTCATCTAGTACGACTACAACTCCAAGGGTTCCCATCAAGTTGATGTGGATTCCAAAGAAGAAGAACTAGATAGTTCTTGAGGGTGACTCCGCCAACATATTTCACTCATATTCATTTTGGCAAGGACAAGTGCAATCAACTTCCACATCTTGCACTAGTTCAAGGAGTCACAAACCCTCTTGTTGGTAAGACAAGGGACAAGGTAATCTAATGCTTTAATGGACATCATTATGTGTGTGTTTCACTCTATGTGTATGGATATCCTTGTATGTTCCTTGTGGGACTAACCCATGTAGGTATTGAAAGTGCAACTCACTCGAATGGATTGCTCCAAATGATCTACATCAACATTGAGCATCCCAATCTTCAACATCTACATGAAGTCATCATAGACAAAACGCGGGCTTAGTTCATCCCTCAAAGGGGGATATAACATCTAGGGGGAGCTTTACTCTAAGAAATGAGCTAATCAACTCTAATGATGATAAGACAATAATGCTTTATGTAAAAGTGGTAACCTCACTTATGCTTAAACGATGAGTATGACCTATGATCAAATGTTCTCATTTGACTCCTAAGTCAATATACACATATATAGATGACCTAGTTATCGCCAATTGCTTGACAGATGCTAGAGTGCTCGTGCATGCTTTGCCACATGTTTTATTTGCCAGCTTATTGTGTGAGCATGTTGGTTGCATATTTTCTCTATTTGAGGAGGTCCATTTGTTGCTTTGGTTGTTTGGCTTTTTCTCTTTTGCGAAATGGATGGACAAGAATGCCTAAGTACTCCCTCTAGCTATCTATGTTTTTCTCGTCTCAAACTCTATTCATGCTACATCACAAAGTTTGAACAAGTCAAATTTGGACTCTCCGGGTGTGGAGCGCTCTGAGCCACCGATCTGTCAAGGGCTCATCTTCCAAAACCTCTTAATGCATCTCGGTCAGACCAACCCACTCCTACTCAGTCTTACCGAATTCATTAAGTTGATCTAGGTTTTCACCTCGGTGCAACCGATTGAAACAATTTGGTCACACCGAGTTGCAGTAACTGCCAGCAGTTTTGCATCTTGGTGCCACCGAGTCATTCCACTCGATCCCACCGACAGTGATTGGGTATATATACTGTGGGTTGAAAATTTGGAAACTTCTCCAAACACTCGACCACGCCTCCCAGCTCTGCCGCCCCCTTGGTCTTCGGATCGTCGCCGTCGTCCCAGTGCCTCCTGCTGATGGTCTCCGCCGCCGTCAATGGGATTCTCACCGCCGTTGCCGCCGTAGCAAGTTTGTTGCCAAGTTAGGCTATGCACTTGACCCTTTTATGCCTCCTCCCATTTCGATTCTTGCACAAAAGGAAATTTCATTGTTCTTACCACGAATGAAATCATTATATCCACTCAAAAAAACCTTTAGAATATATTTGATGCAAAAACTTAGGGTTAGGTTTCCACCGAACCCATCTTGGACCGATCAATCTGAGGATCTCAGTCACACCGATTGGCCTTGGTCATTGCACTGTGTATATCTCGGTCTGACCGAAGTACACAAATCGGTGCGACCAAAATCACATTCTCTGTGGAACCCTAGCTTCTCGGAGTCGCCGAAATGCCTCTTGGTCTGACCGAAATGGTATGTTTAGACTCTGGTTATGCTTCGGTGCAACCGAGTTTGTCAAATCGGTAGCTCCGAATTGCTTCTGCAGAAAACTAAAGTTAAGTTTTTGTCTCATTTTTGGCAAAAATAGTTGTTCTTTGTGATGCTCATCCACTCTATCCACGCCTATCTATTCCCAGGATCAGCCTGTAGAGATGTCAGAGAGGAGTGACAGCCAGAACAGGTCTAAAGAGCACATGAACCTTACTGAGGGCACAAGCCCATCCTCTAGCTTTGATGAAGGTAGCAGAAGCACACCTAGTAACTTGCCAAAAGCTTCTACCAATACAAGGAAGAAGAAAACTTCTGATAGTGAAGATGAGGACTTTGTGGCTCAAGAGGTCACTTCCAATAAATAGGCTATAAGGAAGGAATATGTTGTTGCTGGTGCTATCAAGCCAGGATTGAACAAGAAAGCTTCTTCCAAGAGGATTCCCATGTCAAAATCCAGAGCCTCCACTCAGGGAACTATGGAGTTCACTCTTGGATCAAGAGAAGATGAGGTTGCTGGAGGAAAGAAATGGAAGAAAAGAGTCAAGAAAACTATGGCCAGAGTCATTGGAAGACCATCCATGATGGAGGATGAAGAAGAAGAGGAAGAGGAAGTTGTTAAACCCCCTATAAAAACACAGAAGCTGATGGGAGATGCTATTAAATCCAGGGTTGCTCCATCTAATCCCAAGACTGCTCCCAAGTCTTTAGCTCAAGCTCAAGCAACCAAGCCTTCAGCTCCCAAGAGGTCTACCAGAAACAATTCCACCAAGCAAAAGACTGCTCACAAGCCCAAGACTGGTCACAAGCTAAGCCCAGGACTGCTCACAAGCTCTCACGATCAACAGAGGTAAAAAACCCTTATCTTAGGGACAACCCGATCAGACTCGGAATCCCGGTGCATAAGACATTTCGACAATGGTAAAACAAGTCCAGCAAAACCTCCCGGCGTGCCAACACCCTGATAATAGCCGCGCGTATCTCGTCTCAGGCCACGTCCGGATAGGTCAGCCTACAGGTAAAACTAGCCCTCGAGTTTCCCCACGGTGGCCCCGCGGTCCGCCTGTTTTGGACCAACACCATCAGCACTAGCCCCCTGTATGTGGAAAATAATCCTCGGGTAGCACTAACTCCCTATGCAATTTAATTAATTAATTAAGTTTTTATTATGTTGCAAATTAAAACCAAAGTTCGGCCTTGCTGGAGGAGATTTATTCAAAGCAAACTATCAAGGGGTCCCCATATACCAAACCGCATTAGGAATGCAAAAATCAAGGAACATAACACCGGTGTATCGTTTCCTAAGGCGGCATGAGTGGAACAAAACACCAAGCAAAAGGCCAAGCCTTCCACCCATTGCCAAGTATATAGGTGCATTAATTTAAGTAATAGATATTGTGATATTCCAAAAATCCAAGTTCTGACATGGAGCAATCTTCATCTTCACCTGCAACTAACAACGCTATAAGAGGGGTTGAGCAAGTGGTAACATAGCCAATCAACGGTTTGCTGGGATGGTGCCAAAGGTTAGAGGTTTCATGGCAACAAATGAGAGGCTGGCAAACAAATAGATAGGTAGTGCGACATATAGCGATAGCATCGAGACAACTAGCATAACAATGATAGTAATGACATCCAAGGTGACGGTCATCTTGCCTGAGATCCCGCTAGGAACAAGAACGAGTCCATGAAGAAGATGAAGCCACGTAGACGAACCAAGCGTAGTCGAACGAATCCTCACGATCGCAACGAAACAGGAACTATCGAGAAGAAGCACAACCAGAAAGAAGCAAACAACACGGTAAACACACAACACAAAGACAAGACATGATGCTCAAACAAGTATGATGCATGACAAGATTAAATATGCATGGCATGGCAAGGTGCAACAAACAATACTACAAATTAAGTGGAGCTCAATATGCAATGAGTTGCATATTAACGAATCACCACATTCAAGTATTTAGTTCGCTCTTGTTCATATACACAACAATATTAAATGTTGATTAACATGGCAAGGGGTGAAGCATAAGTAAACTAACTATTTAGGCAAGTTTAAATGAGGTCGAAAACACAAATAACAATTCCGGAAAATCCCCATATGCATATTACGAATTTGGTACTGTTCTGCCCTATACACAATTTTAATGTTGTTAAATAGCAATATAAAATGCACCGAGTTAATCTAAGTATTTTTCTACCCCATTTACATATAAAGTTTATTAAATTTGGAGCTACAGTTATTTAGATATGAATAAAACCATTTTAACATGTCATTTATGCAAAAGTAACAAACAGCAAGTTTATACATTTTTAACATGTATGTAAGTTGGAAATTATGAATGTAGATGAAATTCTAAGCATTGTACATATATGACATGTTTCATTATGATGCATGGACATTTTAGATAGGAGCAATGCAATTTTAATGGCATTTGTAAATATGCAATTCACTATATAATATGATAAGATGCAGGGGATAGAAAAAACAATATACGGGGCGAATGCAATGCACTGTGCAAGCCCAGCAGCAGAATTGGCCCGAAGCGGATGTTTGCACGTTTGGGGAACAAAGAAAAAACACCATTTGGGGAAAAAACACCAAGGAAAAATATCTGAGGGCCCATGGGATTCGATATGAGCAATGCAACCATTTTAACAAGTCATTTATGCAAAAGTAACAAACAGCAAGTTTATACAGTGTTAACATGTATGTAAGTTGGAAATTATGAATGTAGATGAAATTCTAAGCATTGTACATATATGACATGTTTCATTATGATGCATGAACATTTTAGATATGAGCAATGCAATTTTAATGGCATTTGTAGATATGCAATTCACTCTATAATATGATAAGACATAGGGGACAGAAAATGCAATATACGGGCCGAATGCAATGCATTGTGCAAGCCCAGCAGCAGAATTGGCTCGAAGCGGATGTTTGCACGTTTGGGGAAAAAAGAAAAAACACCATTTGAGAAAAAAGAAAAAACACCAAGGAAAAAGATCTGAGGGCCCATGGGATTCGATATGAGCAATGAAACCATTTTAACAAGTCATTTATGCAAAAGTAACAAACAACAAGTTTATACATTTTTAACATGTATGTAAGTTGCAAATTATGAATGTAGATGAAATTCTAAGCATTGTACATATATGACATGTTTCATTATGATGCATGAACATTTTAGATATGAGCAATGCAATTTTAATGGCATTTGTAGATATGCAATTCACTCTATAATATGATAAAACGCAGCGGACAGAAAAAACAATATACGGGCCGAATGCAATGCACTGTGCAAGCCCAGCAGTAGAATTGGCCCGAAGCGGATGTTTGCACATTTGGGGAAAAAGAAAAAACACCATTTGGGAAAAAAGAAAAAACACCAAGGAAAAAGATCTGAGGGCCCATGGGGTTCGATCCCAGGACCTCCTGGTGTTTTGCGATGTGGTGACCGGTTGGACTGGCTCAGTGTTACTGATTGAGGTGGGGCTTAGCGTCAATGGACACAGCAAGAACATGGGACACAAAAAATACAAAAATAAGGGGGCACGCCTGTGATTTGAACCCCAGATCACTTGGATGTGTGCGAGCGCGCTGACCAGCTGGCTTAGTGGTGGTCTGCTGACAAAGACAAGGCAGTGCTCTACTTAACACAGCTACGCGCCTGTGAAACACAGAAACAACCTAGAACGAAATATAAGGAAAAGAGGGCATTGGGGGAGTCTTACCAAGGATCTGCTGCAGGTGTTCGCGCGAGAGTAATCAGTATGCTACAAGGCAGATTGTGAATGTATTGGGGCGCGGCCTCTTAAGAGACATCCCACAGTCGAGCTCCTCTGTTAAGACAGAGAAGACGACGGCTGCGACACCGGCGCCGGCGAGGGCAGCACGCGACGCGAGCGGCGGGAGAGCTGCAGCGGGCGTGCGGAATTGGGATCCTGTGCAGGTTTAAGAGCGCGGAAGCTAGGAGAGGCCGGGACGCTCGGGTTCGAGCAAGCGCTCGTCTCGGGCCAAGGCGAGGCACGGGGATGCAAGGGGCAGTGGAGGTGCGGCGAGGTTCTAGGGCATGCACAATCAGCTGCGAAGCACTACGGGTGCGCAAGAGCGTGAGAGTGCGGCTCGTGTGCTCGCACGGATGAGCGTGCATGCGCATGAGCGAGCGTCTCGGGAGCGAGGGAACTTGAGGTTGAGCAGGAACTCGTCTCGGGTGCGAGGCATGGCGCGGATGAGGCGAGGCCTTCGGGTGTTCAAGCATCCAGATGGAGAAATGGAGAGGAGGGGCGTTACCCAGCTCACCACAGGACACAACATGGTCGACGGAGATGCGCTAGAGACGACGGCAGGGAGCTCTGAACCATGGCGAAGTTCTGCCCGTAAAGGAAGAGGAAGCAGAGGAGGGAGACGTCGATGGACTTGGCGTCGGGGAAGAAGCCTTCGGGGTCTGCGCGGCCTCGTGCGATGTCGTGGAAGAAGAGGAAGACATCCGCGACGCTCCCGTGGATGAAAAAGACGGCTACGGTGACGATCAAGGCGGGGAGAAGCTTGAGCTCCCCTCGGCCATGGTGCGGGCAACGGCTGTGGTGGATGGGCATGGCTTCTCTTGGCTGCGGCGGCAGTGAGGGAAAGAGGAGGGTTAGGGCAAGGGTGGAGAGGACTGGCTGGGGCTTTATGGAGCATGGAGTGCTCCCATCGACCGTCCCATCAGTGGCCGAGGTGACGTGGCTGTCTCCGATGCTCTGCCATACGAAGGAGACATGAAGGGAAAAACGGGCTGGAGTTGGGCTGAAATGAACAGGTAAGAAATGGGTTGGCTCCTCTCTCACTATTTATTACTACTCTATCTATATGAAAATGAATAGAGATAACAAGGAAAAGGTCAAGGGGATTGGAAAGGAATATGAGCGACATGAACATACCCTTGTACTCCTGAATTTATCCACTAATTGAATAAAATGTCTTGGCAATTTTTAGAGGCTACAACTTTATGCAAGTTTGAAAATAACTCAAACTCTAATAAATCCTAACCCAACCAAAACACTTTCAAAAGACCTGAAAATTGGAGTATGGGGAATTTTCATTATTTAGGAACTATGGGGAAAAGTCGAACATTTTCCCGAACAGGAAATACTGTCATAAGAGAAAATAAATGGAATAAGAAGAAAGGAGAACTTTGGATGGGATAGAAACTTGGGTGAACTTGATGAATGGTTGCTGGTATGTGTGTGCATGAATGAGGTGGAGATAAGAAGAACAGGGGGTTCCACACAAGATCACACAACAAGACTTACAGATGCAAACTAAGGCATGGTGATCGTGATGCAATGCAAGAAAATAACAAGAGGCACATCTAAATCATGTAGCATATATCAAAGTGAGATGAACATGGCAAAAGAAAATAAGCATGGCACAATGCAATATAATAAAAGATGAACATGTCGCATGAAGCAAAACGTAACAAAGGCACTCATCATGATCATGGCATTAAAAAAACAATGCAAGACAAAGATGAATATGATGCATGATGCAATCAAAGACAAGTGCAACATCCAAAACATAAGTAGCATGCAACAAGGAAAGATCACATAACAAAATAGCGTAGGACCTGATCTTGGGGTGTCACAACACTCCCCCACTAACAAGAGATCTTGTCCCGAGATCTTAGAAATGAGGTGGAAGAGGAATAAGAAGAACAAAGTTCTTCTTGGGGAAATGAGTGAAACGAAAGAATCTTCATAGGTTGAACAACTTGAAAGAAGAACACAACAAAGATGAACAAGGTTGGGAAGCTCCATTACAAAAGAGGAACACGGAACATTATGAGAACCTTGAAGGTTGAAGTATATGAAACAAGAGTTGAAAGCACAAGAATGAATTCGAAACCACTCCGGCTAAAATGGAAGGAATAGGACAAGAACCTTACAAGATGGAACTAATTATGATGAGATGAACAAGACATCTCCTCCGGAAGAATTGAAAGAGATGATTGAAACGAACGGAGAAGAGGGCGACAACTTCTACAACAATTGGATTTGAAAGCATCCTTGCGAAGAAGGGATGAAATTAGTTGCTGAGAAAAAATCAACAACAAAAGAATTGATTTGCGTGGGCTTATGTAAACATCTCAGAACTTGAGGTGAACTTCCGCCACTACCAAATGTTTGAATAGCTGAGAATGAAGAATGCAAAACTCCACTCCGTACGGAGAATTATTTGCATTTCGAGACGTGAGAAGAAGAATACTTGAGCTGCTCCAATAAGAATTATTGATGAACACTTGAAGAATGAATTAAATCATGACGAACCACTATGAAGAACTTCGGTGACAAAAGGATGATGAGATAGAAATGAAGGCTGAAAATAATAAGATAAAAGCTTGGGATTATTTAGATAGAGGTTCTGACAAGAAGGCCGAGATACTTTGAACTCCGGAAAAGAAAAGATGAAATCATTTGGGATTAGAATTTATTCATCATGAACAAACTCCAAAGAAATGGATTAATCAACTTGACGAAAAAAGAATAAGAATTATGTTGTGCTTATCCTTCACCAATTAAATTGATGAGAAGCAATGGATTTGCATACTACTTATTCACGTTGATAAAGATTAAAGAGGGATATAGCTTGAACTTGAGAAAGTCTTCATGAACCACCAGTAGGATTTGAAAGAACGAAAGAATTGACGTGATAAGAACGGAAGTGAAAATCTTGAACAAACCACCGTAAGAATTGAAACCTGCTGAAGAAAAGATAATGAATCGCTGGAAAGTATTAGAAAACAAATAAAGAGCTTGAGGAAAATAGACAGAAGAGATCGCGAACAGATTAAATGATACTTGGACAAAGCATCGGAAGAATATGGAGACGAACGAAGAGGCGTCAATGAAGAATAGTTGGAGGACGAAGTTGAAAACCGAGAACGAAGAAATCTTATGAAATGATGGCCTTCGGAGGAACATAATGGAAAGAATTCATGAAATACTCTGAATGTTTAAGGAAAACAATTTATGACCACAGAACAATTTGAGAGGATAACATGAGCTAGAACCACCAATTTGTAAGAGAACGGACAAGGATTTAGAGGGAAACTCTTCTTCGGTCTTCAAATGTTGACAATGACGACGAGATACACCACCAAAATTGTTTACATACTCCGGAAGGATGAAAAGAGGATATGTTGAACCACACATGAAAAGAATTTGAAAGTGATCTTGGAGAAGGCATGACTGATGGAATCCATACGTACGTCTGCTACCTCTTGAGCTTGCGTTGTATTCCCTCGAAGAGGAAAGGGAGATGCAGCACAGTAGCGTAAGTATTTCCCTCAGTTTTTGAGAACCAAGGTATCAATCTAGTAGGAGACCACGCGCAAGTCCCTCGCACCTACACAAACAAATAAGAATTTCGCAACCAACGCGATAAGGGGTTGTCAATCCCTTTACGGTCACTTACGAGAGTGAGATCTGATAGAGATGATAGTTTATATTTTTGGTATTTTTGGTTTAATAAAATAGTAAATAAAAGCAGTAAAAGTAAAGTAGATGTAGATTGATATGTCGAGAATAGACCCGGGGGCCATAGTTTTCTCTAGTAGCTTCTCTCATGATAGCGATATTCTACGGCAGGTAAACAAATTACTGTCGAGAAATTGATAGAAAAGTGAATAATTATGAGACTATCCAGGCATGATCATTGTATATAGGCATCACGTCCGAGACAAGTAGACCGACTCCTGCCTGCATCTACTACTATTACTCCACACATAGACCGCTATCCAGCATGCATCTAGTGTATTGAGTTCATACGAACAGAGTAACGCCTTAAGCAAGATGACATGATGTAGAGGGATAAACTCAAGCAATATGATATAAACCCCATCTTTTTATCCTCAATGGCAACAATACAATACGTGCCTTGCTGCCCCTACTATCACGGGGAAAGGACACCGCAAGATTGAACCCAAAGCCACGCACTTATCCCATTGCAAGAACTATAGATCTAGTAGGCCAAACCAAACCAATAATTCGAAGAGACTTGCAAGGATATTATGAGCACACATAAAAATTTCAGAGAAGAACCAAATATCTTTCATAGATAACTTTGATCATAAACTCACAATTCATCGGATCTCGACAAACACACCACAAAAAGAGATTACATCGAATAGATCTCCTCAAAGATCAAGGAGAACTTTGTATTGAGATCCAGAGAGAGAGAGAAGAAGCCATCTAGATACTAGCTATGGACCCGAAGGTCTGTGGTAAACTACTCACAACTCATGGTGAGGGCGATAATGATGATGATGAAGGCCTCCATGATGGATCCCCCTCCGGTGGAGCTCCGAAACAGGCTCCAAGATGGGATCTCCACGGGAACAAAAGCTACGGCGGTGGAATTAGGGTTTTCTCTCTGTCTATGGAGTTTCTAGGGTACGTGGACTTATATAGGAAGAAGGAGGGCACCGGGGGACGCTCGAGTAGGCCTCGAGGCAGGGGGCGCACCCTGGGAAGGGGGGCGCGCCCCCCACCCTCGAGGGCCACCCGAGGCTCCCCTGACGTGGTTCTCAAGTTCCTCTGGCGTGATTTTCTCCAAAAATATCTCTCGCGAAGGTTTCATTCTGTTTGTACTCCGTTTGATATTCTTTTTCTGCAAAACCCTGAAATAGGCAAAAACCAGCAATCTGGACTGGGCATTTGGGTTAGTAGGTTAGTCCCAAAAATGATATACAAGTGATTGATAAAGCCCATTAAACATCCAAGACTTCATAAATAATAGCATGGAACAATCAAAAGTTATAGATACGTTGGAGACGTATCAAGCATCACTAAGCTTAATTCCTGCTCGTTCTCAAGTAGGTAAATGATAAAGAAAGAATTTTTGATGTGGAATGCTAACCAATATAGTTTTTCAGTGTAATTCTCTTAATTGTGGCATGAATGCTCAGATCTGAAAGATTCAAGATAAAAGTCTATATTGACATAAGAAACAATAATACTTCAAGCAATACTAACAAAGCAATCATGTCTTCTCAAAATACTATGGCTAAAGAAAGTTATCCCTACAAAATCATATAGTGTTGGCTATGCTCCCTCGTTATCACACAAAAATATTCATATCATGCACAACCCCGATTTCAGCCAAGCATTTGTTTTCATACTCTATCTTTTCAAACCTTTCAACCTTCACGCAATACATGAGCGTGAGCCATGGATATATCACTATGGGTGGAATAGAGGTGGTTGTGGAGAAGACAAAAAGGAGGGAGATAGTCTCACATCGACTAGGCGTATCAACGGGCTATGGAAATGCCCATCAATAGATATCAATGTGAGTGAGTAGGGATCGCCATGCAACGGATGCACTAGAGCTAAATACGAATGAAAGCTCAACAAAAGAAACTAGTGGGTGTGCATCCAACTTGCTTGCCCACGGAGACCTGGGGAATTTGAGGAAGCCCATCGTTGGAATATACAAGCCAAGTTCTATAATGAAAATTCCCACTAGTATATGAAAGTGACTAAGCATGAGACTCTCTACAATGAAGAACATGGTGCTACTTTGAAGCACAAGTGTGGAAAAAAGATAGTAGCAATTGTCCCTTTTTCTTTTCTTTTTTTGGGCCTTTCTTTTTATCTTTGGCCTTTTTTTGCGGAGGGGCTTTATAGATTTAGCCTTTCCTCCCATGAGACAATGCTCTAATAATGATGATCATCACACTTTCATTACAACGCGATATTACAACTCGATACTACAACAACAAAGTATGACTCTATATGAATGCCTCCGGTGGTGTACCAGTATGTGCAATGAAACAAGAGTGACATGTATGAAGTTATGCATGGTGGCTTTGCCACAAATACGATGTCAACTACATGATCATGCATGGAAATATGGCAATATGATGTGTGTCATATAAACGGAACGATGGAAAGTTGCATGGCAATATATCTCGGAATGGCTGTGGAAATGCCATGATAGGTAGGTATGGTGGCTGTTTGGAGGAACAATATGGTGGCTGTTTTGATGAAGGATATATAGTGGGTTTATGGCACCGGTGAAAGTTGCGCGGTACAAGAGAGGCTAGCAATGGTGGAAGGGTGAGAGTGTGTATAATCCATGGACTCAACATTAGTCATAAGAACTCATATACTTATTGCAAAAATCTACGAGTCATCAAAACAATGAAATCAACACATGCTCCTAGGGGGGAGGTTGGTAGGAGTTAACCATCGCGCGCCCCCTACCTCCACACAAAGGTTGGCACTCTACAAATACCTCATGCTCTAACTTCGTCACATAGCGGAAATTCTTCTTGCTACCTCTTGAGCTTGCGTTGTATTCCCTCGAAGAGGAAAGGGAGATGCAGCACAGTAGCCTAAGTATTTCCCTCAGTTTTTGAGAACCAAGGTATCAATCCAGTAGGAGACCACGCGGGAGTTCTTCGCACCTGCACAAACAAATAAGAACTTCGCAGCCAACGCGATAAGGGGTTGTCAATCCCTTTACCGTCACTTACGAGAGTGAGATCTAATAGAGATGATAGTTTATATTTTTGGTATTTTTGGTTTAATAAAACAGTAAATAAAAGCGGTAAAAGTAAAGTAGATGTAGATTGATATGTCGAGAATAGACCCGGGGGCCATAATTTTCTCTAGTGGCTTCTCTCATGATAGCGATATTCTACGACGGGTAAACAAATTACTGTCGAGCAATTGATATAAAAGCGAATAATTATGAGACTATCTAGGCATGATCATTGTATATAGGCATCACGTCCGAGAAAAGTAGACCGACTCCTGCCTGCATCTACTACTATTACTCCACACATCGACCGCTATCCAGCATGCATCTAGTGTATTGAGTTCATATGAACAGAGTAACGCCTTAAGCAAGATGACATGATGTAGAGGGATAAACTCAAGCAATATGATATGAACCCCATATTTTTATCCTCAATGGCAACAATACAATACGTGCCTTGCTGCCCCTACTATCACTGGGAAAGGACACCGCAAGATTCAACCCAAAGCCAAGCACTTCTCCCATTGCAAGAACTATAGATCTAGTAGGCCAAACCAAACCAGTAATTCGAAGAGACTTGCAAGGATATTATGAGCACACATAAAAAATTCATAGAAGAACCAAATATCTCTCATAGATAACCTTGATCATAAACTCACAATTCATCGGATCTCGACAAACACACCGCAAAAAGAGATTACATCGAATAGATCTCCTCAAAGATCAAGGAGAACTTTGTATTGAGATCCAGAGAGGGAGAAGAAGCCATCTAGATACTAGCTATGGACCCGAAGGTCTGTGGTAAAATACTCGCAACTCATGGTGAGGGCGATGATGATGATGATGATGAAGGCCTCCATGATGGATCCCCCTCCGGTGCAGCTCCGGAACAGGCTCCAAGATGGGATCTCCACGGGAACAGAAGCTACGGTGGTGGAATTAGGGGTTTCTCTCTGTCTACGGAGTTTCTGGGGTACGTGGACTTATATAGGAAGAAGGAGGGCACCGGAGGACGCTCGAGTGGGCCTCGAGGCAGGGGGCGCGCCCTGGGAAGGGGGGCACGCCCCCCACCCTCGAGGGCCACTCGAGGCTCCCCTGACGTGGTTCTCAAGTTCCTTTGGCGTGATTTTCTCCAAAAATATCTCTCACGAAGGTTTCATTCCGTTTGGACTCCGTTTGATATTATCTTTCTGCAAAACCCTGAAATAGGCAAAAAAAAATAGGAATCTGGACTGGGCCTTTGGGTTAGTAGGTTAGTCCCAAAAATGAATGATATAAAAGTGATTGATAAAGCCCATTAAACATCCAAGACTTCATAAATAATAGCATGGAACAATAAAAAATTATAGATACGTTGGAGACGTATCAACATCACACTTGGAAAGACTTTGGGAATACTCCGGAAATATTAGAAGAGTAAGGTAAGATCCTGGGAAAAGACCTGTGGGTTATGAGCCCACCGAAGAGAAACACCGTTCGAAAGGATTGAAAAGGAGATAATGCGCCGGAATGATTGGAAGACTCGAATGAGGTGACGAGCTCGGATAAATTGGAACACAAACGAATCTCCTAAGATGTCTTCTGAATTCTAGAACGATTAAATGCCAAGAGGCCAACGAGCAATTGGAAACATTTGAGCCAAGGGAAAGAATATGATGAGCACCAAATACAAATTGGATTCGAACCACCAGAGAAGAAAAAGAGCTGAATAATGATGAACTAGACGAGAAATCACCAGTTGAAATAATAAAGGAAAGAATAAAGTGACTTCACACGAGTAAGATGGATACTCGATTAAAGACTCCGGCTCCAAGAAGAAAAAAGGTGGGCGGGTGGGAAAAGAAAGACGACATTCGACGGGGAAAATGACACCGGTTGGAAAGAATTAAGTATTGAACTATCAAAAGATGAAGAGGAATGAATCAACTCGACGAGAAATGCACCGGATAAAAAGAATATACATCGCAACGAACGAAACTAATCGCGTGATCCTAAAAAATTGAAGGGGAAGAGAAGTAATTCAAAACACCTACGTCAAGATTCCTCACCAGAGCGACGAAGGGGCTGAGGATTAAAAAGAATTCCTACTCTCCGATATAACTAGAGTCCAAAATAGTTTTCTTCTAGACTCGACAACGGCCAAACTATGATCAATCAAGGGGGATCCTATGGTCGGTCGAGGCTCTGATACCAACTTGTCACGCCCAAGATGTGATTCTATCTTGATCACGTGATAACTTAGTGATTGGGGCACAACCGCATTTCGGGCGCTTAGCAAGATGGATATCATTACATCGTACCATTACATAAATAGATGGGGATACAACAAGTCATGCAATAGTCACATGAATGCAACACATTAAACACAAAACATCCGACTACGGATGAAAACATGAAAAGCACACGACATCCATCCTGTTCTCCCAGGCTACCGACCAGGAACCTATCCCAAGACTGACGAAGAAGAAGAAGAAAGAACTCCAACACAAGTAAACAATGTGCTCACGTCAAGTCATCAGAAACCTGCACCTGCAACTGTTGTTGTAGTATATGTGAGCCACGAGGACTCAACAATCCCATAACTATGGGTATCAAGACTAGCAAAGCTTATTGGGTAAGGACAAGTTAAGTGGTGAGGTAGCAGCAGCGGCTAAGCATATGTATGGTGGCTAACTTACGAGTACAAGAATAAGATGAGCATCTATGCCAATGGTCGCAAACTAGTAATGATCACTAAGTGATCCTTAACTACCTACGAGTCAAATATAACCTCACCGTGTTCTCTTCTCAAAATGAAAAAAGACAGTCACGGTTACTCACACGGTTGGTGTGTTTTATTTTGAAACCTCTGTCAAGTTTTCTACAACCGGACATTAACAAATTCCAATCTGCCACATAACTGCGGGCACGGCTTTCAAAAGATCATAAGCCCTGCAAGGGTGTCCCAACTTAGCCCATCACAAGCTCTCACGGTCAGCAAAGGTAAAAACCCCTTATCTTTGGGACAACCCGATCAGACTCGGAATCCCGGTGCACAAGACATTTCGACAATGGTAAAACAAGTCTAGCAAGAACTCCCGGCGTGCCGACACCTTGATAGTAGCCGCGCGTATCTCGTCTCAGGCCACGTCCGGATAGGTCAGCCTACAGGTAAAACCAGACCTCGTGTTTCCTCGCGGTGGCCCCGCAGTCCGCCCGTTTGGTACCAACACCATCAGCACTGCCCCCTGTATGTGGAAAAGAATCCTCGGGTAGCGCAAACTCCCTATGCAATTTAATTAATTAATTAAGTTTTTATTTTGTTGCAAATTAAAACCAAAGTTGGGCTTTGCTGGAGGAGTTTTATTCAAAGCGAACTGTCAAGGGGTCCCCATGTACCCAACCGTGTTAGGAATGCAAAAATCAAGGAACATAACACCGGTTTATTGGTTCCTAAGGCGGCATGAGTGGAACAAAACACCGAGCAAAAGGCCAAGCCTTCCACCCATTGCCAAGTATATATGTGCATTAATTTAAGTAATAGATATTGTGATATTCCAACAATCCAAGTTCCGACATGGAGCAATCTTCATCTTCACCTGCAACTAACAACGCTATAAGAGGGGCTGAGCAAGCAGTAACATAGCCAATCAACGGTTTGCTGGGATGGTGTCAAAGGTTAGAGGTTTCATGGCAACAAATGAGAGGCTGACAAACAAATAGATAGGTAGCGCGACATATAGCGATAGCATCAAGACAATTAGCATAGCAATGATAGTAATGAGATCCAAGATGATGGTCATCTTTCCTAAGATCCCGCTAGGAAGAAGAACGAGTCCATGAAGAAGATGAAGCCACGTAGACGAACCAAGCGTAGTCAAACGAATCCTCATGATCGCAACAAAACAGGAACTATGGAGAAGAAGCACAACCGGAAAGAAGCAAACAACACGGTAAACACACAACACATAGACAAGACATGATGCTCAAACAAGTATGATGCATGACAAGATTAAATATGCATGGCTTGGCAAGGTGCAACAAAAAATACTACGAATTAAGTGCAGCTCAATATGCAAGGAGTTGCATATTAACGAATCACCACATTCAAGTATTTAGTTCGCTCTTGTTCATATACACAACAATATTAAATGTTGATTAACATGGCAAGGGGTGAAGCATAAGTAAACTAACAGTTTAGGAAAGTTTAAATGCGGCCGGAAACACAAATAACAATTCCGCAAAAATCCCCATATGCATATTACGAATTTGGTACTGTTCTGCCCTATACACAATTTTAATGTTGTTAAACAGCAATATAAAATGCATCAAGTTAATCTAAGTATGTTTCTACCCCATTTACATATAAAGTTTATTAAATTTGGAGCTACGGTTATTTAGATATGAATAAAACTATTTTAACATGTCATTTATGCAAAAGTAACAAACAACAAGTTTATACATTTTTAACATGGATGTAAGTTGGAATTTATGAAAGTTGATGAAATTCTAAGCATTGTACATATATGACATGTTTCATTATGATGCATGAACATTTTAGATATGAGCGATGCAATTTTAATGGCATTTGTAGATATGCAATTCACTCTATAATATGATAAAACGTAGGGGACAGAAAAAACAATACATGGGCCAAATGCAATGCACTGTGCAATCCCAACAGCAGAATTGGCCCGAAGCGGATGTTTGCACATTTGGGAAAAAACACCAAGGAAAAAGATCAAGGAAAAAACACCAAGGAAAAAGATCTGAGGCCCCTTGGGATTCGATCCCAGGACCACCTGGTGTTTTGCGCTGTGGTGATACGTCCAAAACGTATCTATAATTTCTGCTTGCTCCATGCCTCTTTTGGGTGATATTGTTATGATATTTATACACTTCCATACACTTTTGATCATATTTGGACTAACCTATTAACTCAGTGCACCCCAGTGCCAGTTTCTGTTTTCTGCTGTTTTTGTATTTCAGGCTTTCCCATTACGAAAACTGCCAGAAAAATCCCGGAAAAATTATATAAAAAATCAGCGTTCCAGAAGCTTCCCGGCAGCCGAAGTAGGGCCGGAGGGGGGACACCAGGGCTCCAGGCGCCCTGGTGGCGCGGCCCCCCTCCTGGCCGCGCCGGGGGGGGCGCCTGGGCCCCCCAGGTCTCCGCTGATGCCCCCTTTTGGCATATATTTAACACGCGTCCCGAAACCCTCGGGAAGGGAACCCTTTTTCGCGATCTCATCTCTGTTCCGCCGCCACCGCGCTTCCAAGATCGGGAGCACCAGGAGAACTCTTCCCGGCACCCTGCCGGAGGGGAGGATCACCACCGGGAGCGTCTCCACCACCATGGACGCCTCCAGTATGAGTTGTGAGTAGTCTCCCTTGGACCATGGGTCCATGACCAGTAGCTATGTGATGTTCTCCTCCCCTTCTTGTGATTCACTAATTAGACCTCGTGAGCTGCCCTACATGATCGAGGCACATATGTAATCCTTATGCTGTTGCTATGTTGAGTTTGCTGGGATCCGATGGATTGTGAGATTATGTTCAGATTGTGTTTGAGTAATATATTTGATTCACCTCTTTTATATTTATGTTCGTAATTAATTCTTGCATGTTCTCCGTTGTTATTTATTGCTTTGGCCAAGTAGTAGGTAGTGACTCCAAGAGGGAACGTTATGCTTGATTGTGGGTTCATGCCCCTCGATGACTAGCTTGAGTGACAGGAACATGAGTCTAGGGGATGTGATGTTGCCACAAGGGGGAAAACAACGGTGCTTGTGCCCGCGGGTGCAAGGATTGTTTACTTTACGCAAAGTTCTTTTAATGCAGTTGTCTGTTGCTTTGAGTTTACACTATGGGTGGGACTCGCAACTTAATACCAGCGAGATGTTCTGGATAGATATCTCAAGGTGGATGATTAGTAGTAGATGCAGATGGATTTCGGTCTACTTGCCTTGGCGTACCGCCCATGCTTTGAACCTCTACCTTTCTTGCAACATAGTTAGCATTGGTTTGCGCACATAATTCTGTCAATTGCCCAGCTGTAATTTGTTTACCTCACATAGCTGTTTTATCATCTTTTGGGAGAGAGACATCACTAGTGAACATCATGGGACCCCGGTCCATATTACCATCACTGATCACATCTGCTATTTACTTTCCGCTTTTACTTACTATTTGAAGCAATACCTATCACTATTATCACTTGTGTTTGATCCTTTGTAAACGACAAGGCCGGAGGGATTGACAACCTCTCTGTACTCGTTGGGAGCAAAGTTATTTGTATCTGTGTGCAGGTCCACGTTGATTGCTAATATCTGGCGCCGTTAGCAGTTAACACCTTCTTGTTGAAACTGGGAGTCTCAGGGGAAATCGATCCTTGGTATCTTTGCCAAGGGAAAACTTCCGCTACACTGCATCTCAAACCTTCCACTTGGAGTAACCAACGAGGGGCGAGAAGCCATCAAGCAAAGTTTTCTGGCGCCGTTGCCGGGGACTCCACTCTTCAAGATAGGGGAGTTGCACACTATCTTTTACCTTTGCTTTTTAGTCTTGTTAGTTTACCTTTCAGTTTTTGCTTTAGTATCTTTTATCGAAAATCATAAAAAAATATTTTAATTATTTGCTGGTAGTCCTTTCTGTTTAGTCAAGCATGTTAGGATTTGGCGCTTTGAGGGAATCAGAAGTCCTAGATTTCCATCAAAGGGATGGATAAAATATGAAGAAGGCATGGGACAGAATTTCTGATGCTCATAGGAGAATTATGCCTTGGATACCTATAAAAATTGTGCTTAGAAATTTTTACCATGGTCTTATTAAATGGTGTCAACACTCTCTTGATATTATAGCTGAAGGAGATTTCCTAGAGTGTGATGAAGCTAGAGCTCTTGAAATTATACATGGTCTATCTAGTTACTTTGTTTATGATCATAATTTTGATACTGTCATAGATAGACTTGCTACTATTGAGAAGAGAATGGATGCTCTAGACTTAATGAAGGTAGAGAAACCCAAACCCAATAAGAGAGATATTTTGGAAATAGACAATGATTGGGAGCCTTTTGTTACGATTAGCATCTCTAATCAAGACTTCCTTGCTTATTGCGATATTGGATCTATGGTTTCTACTATGCCAAAAATTGTTCATGATTCTTTAAAATTTGACATGGATAGATTATCATCTTATCATGAACACACTAATGGAGATATTTCTGAAATCCAGAGAAGAATAAAAGACGTGCCAGTTAAATTCCTTAAAGGGGTTGCAATGATTGATTTCTTCATCATGGAGCCAAACCAAGGAAATATAGTGCTTGGAAGGGACTTCCTCCGAGCGGTAAAAGGCTTCATCGATATAGGTAAGGGACAAATCCGCTTACGCGGAAAGGCAAAAGGTGTGTACCCCTTTCCTAGAAGGAACAAGAGTGAACTTGTTGAGGAACCATTTGAAGCAATTTATAACTCCGATTATTATGATGGTTATTGATTCCTCTTTGCATTATGCCTAGCTTAAAGGCATAAAAGAAAGCGCTTTTGGGAGGCAGCCCACATGAATAAAATTTTATTTTGCTTTTGTTGTGTCTTGATGTTGTTACTACAGTAGCATCATCATTGTATCTTTGCTTTTCAACTTTGTGCCAAGTGTAGCCTCTGATTGCAGGAAAGTTCAAAAGTTGTGACGTGCTATCCAGGAAACAGATTCTGTCCTTGGATAGAAAAATTCGTATAAAATCACCAGATCATCTTTTTGGTCTGAATTTTTTCGACAGCATGCTCTATACAATTGTCTTTCGTGCGTATGTTCTGAGTTTTTTGATTAGAGTTGCAGAAGTGCCCCAAAAAAATCATTTACTACCTGCTGTTCTGTTTTTCACAGATTCTGTCCTGTTTTGCCTTTCCTTCATTTTGCAAACCTTGAGCTTGCTTTTTCTTTGCAAAAACCTTTTGGCAATCTTGAGAAACAGTAGACCTTCAAGAATATCCTTATTTCCAGCAAGGAACAATTATATCATTATGGGTACTAACCTCGCTAATCAGATTATGATGAGTTATGTATGAAGGGAGTTTTCAAGTGTGCGAGGGAAGATGATAAAGAGATTCAGGAGTGTCAAACGCTCAAGCTTGGGGATGCCCCCATGCACCCCCAAGAAATATTCAAGAAGACTCAAGCGTCTAAGCTTGGGTATGCCCCCGTGCATCCCCTTCTCCATCAACAATTATCAGTTCGTCTTTCGTTCCACTATATTTTTATCACTTCATGTGTTATGTGCTATGCTTGGAGCGTCTTGCTTTTAGTTTCCTTTTTAGTTTTCTTTAGCTTTGCTTGCTGTCATAACGAGTTGGAACCCATCTTTCTTTGTGTGGGAGAGAAACACGCTCCACTTCAACCTAGAACATAACATAGAATTTTCATGTCTATCTTTGTTGTGTGTGTTCTTTGTCTTTCAATAGCTAATATCATGTTTAGCTCTTAGTTTTCATGCTTATCTTTTTAAAGAGCTTTTGTTTAGTTGGTTGCTTGAACTCTCTTTAGTTATCATGCTTATCTTATTAAGAGAGTTTGCTTCTGTTGCATTGGTTGATATGTCTATGATAAAAATGCTACGTGCATAATGGTGCTTAGTAGTTCATGTTTTGTTATGGTTAGTCTCAAATAGCTGGGGGGTTTCCAATGTGTTATTGGAGTACCAACATGATTTGTTTGCCTATGATGTGGTATGGTTCAGTAATATCTTCCTTCAAGAATTTATTTTGATTAACTTGGCGTATGCTCACGCATATTTAAGACTGTAAAGAAAGTCTGTCAAGCCTTGATGATCTTTAATTTCTGAGTAGCGATATAACTTCCATGCCTGATTCAATGTGCTTTGTCGCTCTGCATGATTGTGACCGTCATTGCTCTTTTAGTTGGTCGCTCCCAGTCTTTTGCTAACCTTCGCCTGTACTAAGCGGACTGACTGCTTGTGCATCCAAAATCTTTTAAACCAGTTATGCCATATGAGTCCACCATACCTTCCTATACATGGTATTTACCTGCCATTCCTAACGGAGACTTTCATGTACCATCTCGAAATTATTCAAAGAAAAAAAGCATTCCTATTTTGTGCCTATGTTTTAGTTCATGAGGAAGTAGTAGTTAATTCATGATCTTTTTAAGTTGGACAAGCTTCACCCCGGGATTGCATGTCTAATGTGCAAACCCATAATACGAGAAGGAACTGGCAAAGAGTGCGCCCGGCTCAAAATTAATATAACAAACAAACCCTCCTTCACGCTTTGTTCATGAGAAATCAGAAAACTTTGGCAGTGGTAAACAAAGGAGATTAAGAGGATGTGATCGTCCTCATTCGGGAGCCGTTCCTCGAAACTTGTCCATCTCAAGAAGTGATTGAGTTATCTGCTAGCATTCGTTGACGGAACATGCATAATCTAAAAAAATAATTATTACTTCTGTTTTTAAAACCAAGAGCTCTGGTACATGTTTTGTCTTTGTTTCCGACCACGGGTTTTCAACCTTGCCAACAAAAGCCACGGTTCGAGAGTCTCCACCTTCTTTTAAAGCACCAACTACTGAGAGCATGATTGTCATTCTGAGTGTAATGTGCATTGTCCCAAAGTAGCATTGTCTTTTGCATGATTATGATATCGTTTTTTCTGAAATCATTGTATCTAGTCATCACTTAAACCTTGGAGGTGCCCCTGCATTTATGTTTTGCTTCACTAAAGGGGGCAAGCGAGATATCACTTTATCATATTTGCACACCATGCTCATTACAAATCTATTTGATGTTTCAGTATCATATTGTAAACCTTTCAGTTCCTTGTGGTTTTCTCATGAGGCAACTTAATTACTACAGATTCGTTGTCTCAGTAAGCTTTTGTCATATGACTGTGAATAAAAGTCCTATATGGTAAATAACATGTCACCACAGAAATTATTCTTGTTATCATTTACCTACTCGAGGACGAGCAGGAATTAAGCTTGGGGATGTTGATACGTCCAAAACGTATCTATAATTTCTGCTTGCTCCATGCCTCTTTTGGGTGATATTGCTATGATATTTATACACTTCCATACACTTTTGATCATATTTGGACTAACCTATTAACTCAGTGCACCCCAGTGCCAGTTTCTGTTTACTGTTGTTTTTGTATTTCAGGTTTTCCCATTATGAAAACTGCCAGAAAAATCCCTAAAAAATTATATAAAAAATCAGCGTTCCAGAAGCTTCCTGGCAGCCGAAGTAGGGCCGGAGGGGGGCCACCAGGGCTCCAGGCGCCCTGGTGGCGCGGCCCCCCTCCTGGCCGCGCCGGGGGGCGCCTGGGCCCCCCAGGCCTCCGCTGATGCCCCCCTTTGGCATATATTTAACACGCGTCCCGAAACCCTCGGGACGGGAACCCTTTTTCACGATCTCATCTCTGTTTCGCCGCCGCCGCGCTTCCAAGATCGGGAGCACCAGGAGAACTCTTCCCGGCACCCTGCCGGAGGGGAGGATCACCACCGGGAGCCTCTCCACCACCATGGACGCCTCCCAGATGAGTTGTGAGTAGTCTCCCTTGGACCATGGGTCCATGACCAGTAGCTATGTGATGTTCTCCTCCCCTTCTTGTGCTTCACTAATTAGACCTCGTGAGCTGCCCTACATGATCGAGGCACATAGGTAATCCTTATGTTGTTGCTATGTTGAGTTTGCTGGGATCCGATGGATTGTGAGATTATGTTCAGATTGTGTTTGAGTAATATATTTGATTCACCTCTTTTATATTGATGTTCGTAAGTAATTCTTGCATGTTCTCCGTTGTTATTTATTGCTTTGGCCAAGTAGTAGGTAGTGACTCCAAGAGGGAACGTTATGCTTGATTGTGGGTTCATGCCCCTCGATGACTAGCTTGAGTGACAGAAACATGAGTCTAGGGGATGTGCTGTTGCCACAAGGGGGAAAACAACGGTGCTTGTGCCCGCGGGTGCAAGGATTGTTTACTTTACGCAAAGTTCTTTTAATGCAGTTGTCTGTTGCTTTGAGTTTACACTATGGGTGGGACTCGCAACTTAATACCAGCGAGATGTTCTGGATAGATATCTCAAGGTGGATGATTAGTAGTAGATGCAGATGGATTTCGGTCTACTTGCCTTGGCGTACCGCCCATGCTTTGAACCTCTACCTTTCTTGCAACATAGTTAGCATTGGTTTGCGCACATAATTCTGTCAATTGCCCAGCTGTAATTTGTTTACCTCACATAGTCGTTTTATCGTCTTTTGGGAGAGAGACATCACTAGTGAACATCATGGGACCCCGGTCCATATTACCATCACTGATCACATCCGCTATTTACTTTCCACTTTTACTTACTATTTGCAACAATACCTATCACTATTATCACATGCGTTTGATCCTTTGTAAACGACAAGGCCGGAGGGACTGACAACCTCTCTGTACTCGTTGGGAGCAAAGTTATTTGTATCTGTGTCCAGGTCCACGTTGATTGCTAATATCTGGCGCCGTTAGCAGTTAATACCTTCTTGTTGAAACTGGGCGTCTCAGGGAAAATCGATCCTTGGTATCTTTGCCAAGGGAAAACTTCCGCTACACTGCATCTCAAACCTTCCACTTGGGGTAACCAACGAGGGGCGAGAAGCCATCATGTGGTGACCGGTTGGGCTGGCTCAGTGTTATTGATCGAGGCGGGGCTTAGCGTCAATGGACACAACAAGAACATGGGACACACAAAAATACAGAAAAGGGGGGCACACCTGGGATCTGAACCCCAGATCAGTTGGATGTGTGCGAGCGCGCTGACCAGCTGGCTTAGTGGTGGTTTGCTGATAGAGACAAGGCAGTGCTCTACTTAACACAGCTATGCGCCTGCGGAACATAGAAACAACCTAGAACGAAATAAAAGGAAAAGAGGGCGTTGGGGGAGTCGAACCTAGGATCTGCTGCAGGTGTTCACGCGAGAGTAACCAGTATGCTACAAGGCAGATTGTGAAGGAATTGGGGTGCGGCCTCTTAAGAGACAGCCCACGGTCGAGCTCCTCTGTTAAGACAGAGAAGACGACAGATGCGACACTGGCGCCGGCGAGGGCAGCGCGCAACGGGAGCGGCGGGACAGCTACAGCTGGCGTGTGGAATTGGGAGCTTGTGTGGGTTTAAGAGCGCGGAAGCTAGGAGAGGCCTGCGCGCTCGAGTTCGAGCAAGCGCTCGTCTTGGGACATGGCGAGGCACGGGGATGCAGGGGGCAGTGGAGGTGCAGCGAGGCTCTAGGGCGTGCACGATCAGCTGCGAAGCACTACGGGTGCGCGAGAGCGTGAGGGCGCGGCTCGTGTGCTCGCACGGACGAGCATGCGTGCGCATGAGCAAGCGTCTCTGGAGCGAGGGAACTCGAGGTCGAGCAGGAACTCGTCTCGGGTGCAAGGCATGGCGCGGATGAGGCGAGGCCTTCGGGTGTTCAAGCATCCAGATGGAGAAACAGAGAGGAGGGGCGTTACCCAGCACACCACAGGACACTGCGTGGTCGACGGAGATGCACCAGAGACGACGGGATGGAGCTCTGAACCATGGCGAAATGCTACCCGTGAAGGAAGAGGAAGTAGAGGAGGGAGACATTGATGGACTTGGAATCGGGGAAGAAGCCTTCGGGGTCTGCGCGGCCTCATGCGACACCGTGGAAGAAGAGGAAGACGTGTGGGACACTCCCGTGGACGAAAAAGATGGCTACAGCGATGATCAAGCTGGGGAGGAGCTTGAGCTCCCCTAGGCCATGGCGCGGGCGACGGCTATGGTGGATGGGCATGGCTTATCTTGGCGGCGGTGGCAGTGAGGGAAAGAGGAGGGTTAGGGCAAGGGTGGATAGGACTGGCTGGGGCTTTATGGAGCATGGAGGGCTCCCGTCGACCGTCCCATCAGTGGCCGAGGCGACGTGGCTGTCTGCGATGCTCTGTCGTATGAACGAGACCTGAAGGGAAAAACAGATTGGAGTTGGGCTGAAATGAACAGGTAAGAAATGGGCTGGCTCCTCTCTCACTATTTATTACTACTCTGTCTATATGAAAATGAACAGAGATGGCAAGGAAAAGGTCAAGGGGTTTGGAAAGGAATATGAGGGACATGAACATACCCTTGTACTCCTGAATTTATCCACTAATTGAATAAAATGTCTTGGCAATTTTTAAAGGCTGCAACTTTATGCAAGCTTGGTATGGAAGGCAACCGTGGATTCGGCTAGCCATGGCTTGTGAAAGTTTTGTGGAAAAGGAAACACCATATCCAATCTAGATACCATCACAGAGAGGTTTACCACTTCCATTGGTGCCTCTCCGATGATGCGTCAGTAGTTCTTTGTAGACCTATTGGTCCGTAGTTAGTAGCTAGATGGTTTTCTATCTCTATTTTGATTATCAATACAATGGTCTCTTGGAGATCCATACGATGTAACTCTTTTTGTGGTGTGTTTGTTGGGATCCGATGAACTTTGAGTTTATGATCGGATCTATCTTTTTATATCCATGAAAGTGATTTGAGTCTTCTTTTGATCTCTTATATGCACGATTGCTTATAGCCTCGTATTTCTTCTCTGATATTTGGGTTCTGTTTGGACAACTTGATCTATTTATCTTGCAATGGGAAGAGGTGCTTTGTAGTGGGTTCGATCTTACGGTGCTTGATCCCAGTGACCGAAAGGGAACCGACACGTATATATTGTTGCTACTAAGGATAAAACGATGGGGGTCTATTCTGCATAAATAGATCTCGTCTACATCATGTCAACGTTCTTATTGCATTACTCCATTTCTCCATGAACTTAATACACTAGATGCATGCTGGATAGCGGTCGATGTGTGGAGTAATACTAGTAGATGCAGGCAGGAGTCGGTCTATTGATCTTGGATGTGATGCCTATATAATGATCATTGCCTAGATATCGTCATGATTATTTGAAGTTCTATCAATTGCCCAACAGTAATTGTTTTCCCACTAGTGAAATCTACGGCCCCCGGGTCTCTTTCTCATATTATTTGCCTTTGTGATCTATTTTCCTTTGCTTTCATTTTCAGATCTACTAAACCAAAAAACCCAAAAATACCTTGCTGCAATTTATCTTATTTGTCGTTCGATCTATCAATATTTACAACTCTATCACGTCTGTTACCCAAAAGGGATTGACAACCCCTTTTACACATCGGGTTGCGAGTATTTGTTATTTGTGTGCAGGTGTTGTGTACGTTGTGTTGCTTGGTTCTCTTACTGGTTCGATAACCTTGGTTTCATCACTGACGGAAATACCTACCGTTGTTATACTAGATCATCCCTTCCTCTTTGGGGAAAAACCGACATAGTTCTAGCAGTCATCAATGATCATCTTGTGGCAGAAAACATGAAGATTAGAAAGGATGCAGGTCTGAGACTTTGGAGACAGACTGATCCCTATGCCACTAGGATAAGAACTATTGTTGACTACAGATTTCACACCAAAGCACAACAAGACTTCTATGAGACTGTTCTTTTGGATAAGAAGCCTATTGTTTGTGACATGAAATGGGTTGACTGGAAGTACATTGGCAACAATGCAGTTACTTTCCCCATGTGCACGAGAGCTTCAGAATGAATGAGGTTGACAAATTTGTTGGACAAAAGTTGACATGATGGAAAGATGAGATGATCATGCAATTCTACTCCACTGCCCACTTCTACACTGATGGAAGGATTGTCTAGATGATAGAAGGACTAAAATATCAATCTACAATCTTAGAATGGGCAAATTTGATCAGTGCCCCCAAGGAAGAGGAGAATGACACATATGTATATGCCAAGCCTAGGAAAGATCACAACTCTATGGCCAACATGTATAAGCCTATTCCTGATAAGGACTTGGAGTCACACAAGTTTGGTTCAATATACCATCTATTGCCTAGACTGACCACTATCAACACTATCTTGAGGCACACTCTTTTTCCCAAGTCAGGAGATCATAGGATGATCCGTGGTCACTCAATCAACTTGCTTCACATGTTTGATATACCAGAGAAATTTAAAGTCATGAGCCTGATTGTTGAGACAATCAAGAGAATTGCAGCAGATCAGAAAAGATCTTGTGGATATGCCCCTCACATTCAGATGTTGATCAACTCCAAGATAGCAACAGGGACATATCTGCTTGACAAGAGGCATTTACCTGTTAATTAGGCCAGATTTCAAGGACAATGATGTTGTCTTGGATGCATCACATCCTACTTCAGTTGAAGGCCAAGCCAAAGCAGCAAAAGCAGCAAGTTCTTTTGGAGTCCCTAATAACAAGCAAGATTAGCTTAGTCATCTGATTGAGGCCACCATGAGGATTGAGAAGAGCCTGACCAGCTTGACTCAGAATCAAGAAAGTCTTGAGAGGATCATTGAGACCAAATTTTATGATGTTGTTGTGAAGATCACTGAGATACAAACAGTTGTGGAGAACATTAAAGAGTATGCAGAGGATAGGGATGAGATACCCACTACTGATGCTTTCCAAAGACTCCCAAGAGGACCAAGGTATTCAGCTGTGCCAGTTGTCTATCCCAGGACTACCACTTCAGCACCTGCAGCCACTATCACAGTTGTTCCTCCAGTATCAACTCCTCCAGCTCCATAGACTTCTTCTGAAGTGTTTGGAGATGCTCTTATCTCCATGTCGTCTACGCACACCGGAGCCGCCAGCGAGAAGACCCCTTCAGCAGCTCCCGGAGATCGTGCCTAGAGTGCCATATAGCACTAGGCATTTTCAAGCTTTTTGGTAACTTGTTGCCAAAAAAGTGTATAGGTCATTAGGCTTAAAGAGAGAGTTTATTTGGTTATTGCTACAGTTTTCTTATGCTCGTGAGATACTTATATGGTATTGTGATTATTCATACTATGCTTAATGTATGCTTGCATGTTTGTGTATGATCATTCACTTGTTTATTTTGGTGATGAGTGCTTGTTGTTTAAATCTTATCATTTTGAGGGCTCCACCAAGATGTATGTGACATGGAAGAGTGACCCATGGTCTTAATCGATTGTGCCTTTGTATTCAAAATAAAATCTTAATAATTCACAAATTTAGGGGGAACTCTTGCTTATCACATACTTCTCAAAGCGACGATGTATTTCATTCCTATTACCATTTGTCGAAGCTTTGACCTATATGTTGCCATCAATTACCAAAAAAAGGGAAATTGAAAGTGCAACTAATCCCCGGGTGCTTTTGGTAATTAATAACAACAAATAGTTCATTTAACTAATGTCCATTCAAGTTAAATATTTCGGGAAGTTCAATGATTGACATGGCATGGACTAGAGATGTGGACCCCTCAAAATACTAATGACAAAGATTGGCAAAAGCTCATGACTCTCCATTTTCATTTTAGTGATCCAAGATCACATTAAGTCTATAGGAAAAGCCAATACTATTAAAAGGGGGTGAGGTGTTGCTTTATGATCTGGTTGCTCAAGTGCTTAGTGATATAGCTCCAAAAACCCTCAACCACTTTCTCATTTCCACATATGTCCAAAACCCTAAGTCAAACTCGGCCCCACCGATTTGATCTATCTGGCGCCACCGGGTTTGTTTTACATAGCCACTACCACAAACTCTAGGCAGTTCGGTCCCACTGATACGGATCTCGGTCTCACCGAGATGGCCTGGCAAACTCTTTGTTGCATGTTGTAATTATTTCGGTCTCATCGAAATGTGGATTTGGTCCCACCGAGTCTGCTTCACCAACTATATGTATTGCTCTTTGCTGAAATCGGTCTCACCGAGTTCATGCAATCGGCGCCACTGAGCTGAGGTTTGGCCCTAGCCCTAGCATATCGGTCACACCGAGCTGATCATGTCGGTGCCACCGAGATTCCTAACATTCACATTTGAATGGGTTCGGTCTCACCGAGTTCTTCTATTCAATCTGACCGAGTTGGGTCAAATGTGTGTGACGGTTGGATTTTGTGTGAAGGCTATATATACCCCTCCACCCCCTTCTCCATTTGTGAGAGAGCCATCAGAACATTCCTACACTTCCACTACTCATTTTCTGAGAGAGACCCACCTACTCATGTGTTGAGACCAAGATATACCAATCCTACCACAATAATCTTGATCTCTAGCCTTCCCCAAGTTGCTTTCCACTCAAATCATCTTTCCACCATATCCAAATCTGTGAGAGAGAGTTGAGTGTTGGGGAGACTATCACTTGAAGCACAAGAGTAAGGAGTTCATCATCAACACACCGTTTATTACCTTTTGGAGAGTGATGTCTCCTAGATTGGTTAGGTGTCACTTGGGAGCCTCCTACAATATTGTGGAGTTGAACTAAGGAGTTTGTAAGGGCAAGGAGATCGCCTACTTCGTGAAGATCTACCCGAGTGAGGCAACACTACTGCAGGATGCTGCTAACGCGACACTACTTTCAGAGACCCTTCGACGAAACTGTGTGCTATGCAATAATCGCAAACGATGGTGTAAAAACGTCAAAAAGGTGCAAAACGTTCGCGATGATGGATGCATCAAACACGGTTCAGATTTTAGTTGCGTGTGTGATGAAGGGCATACGGTTGATCCAGAAGAACTGTTTGTGATGAGGAAGAACAACAGAAACGGGTAGCCATATCAATGTGTGTGCAATATACGGCATACATATCGCTCCGATGACCTGTGTGCTATTAGGGAATGCAACAGAAACGGTCAGCCAGATCATGGTATGTGTGATATACGACATATGGTTCAGTCGGACAAACTATTTCCGATTAGGCAAGAGAACGGAAACTGTTCATCTTAACAAGATGTGTGTGATATGCGGCATTTTGATGAGCCAAAAGAACATAAACGATTCGTGTAAACCAGATGTGTGTGATACACAGCAAACAGCCCACTCAGATGACCTGTTTGCGATGAGAAATTACAAAATAGACGGTTACTATAGTAAGTTCATGTGCGATTATGTTCATACAAAAAACTTTGAAATTGCAACTAGTTGCTTGCAGTGGCTAGGAGTATCGCACACGATGCATGTGCGAGTACTCGTGTGTGATGATTAGTAAGTTACATGTAATTAACGGCCACAAGGGTGATATGTTGATCATGGAGTCCGAGAAGACCATCGGAAGGAAGGCCGCCGGCTCAGCCTTTTATCCTATATTTTATTATAATTGTATGCATAAGTAGGTCATGACTGTTTTGTGCCTTGCCGCATGTGGTATTTTAAATTATCCTGAATATGTAAGACAATTATTAACCGTTTCCATTGTAAATTTACCTCAACAGTGAGCAGAGCACGCGCAGGGACGCCACGGTGAGCAACCTCGTGGTCAACCTTCTGGCACCCCGTGGGAGACGCGACGGCGCATCCATAGGACACAATGGTGATATTATGACCGTGTGTGATAGTGGGCAGACACGTACACGTACATCCGAGAACAAGGGCCCATGTTTCGGGTTGCCGATGTGTGGCATACGGTTGATCCAAAAGAACTGTTTGCGGTGAGGCAAACCAACAGAAACGGGGCTTTGTAGGCCTAGAACCATCAATATATTTTGACTTTTTTTCTCATCACATTGCAGATTACAGCACAATAAGTAATTGCAAATCTGTTCACACAGATCAAACTAATATGTGTTTACACCGATCAAATTAATATGTGTTCACACTTAGCACCGGGCTATAAAAACGGGTCTTTCCTGTCAAGTCATTCTGCCATGACCGGTAGGAGGAGTTTTGGGTGGACATATAACCAGGCAGCAAAGACCAAGGCCGTGGAAGCACTAGAGAGGTCCCGCCCCGAAGCGGCAGCCACAGCAAAGATGTCCCGACGCGTCGCGGAGCCCTCGAAAGAGCTCTCACGGGCACGCGAGGGCTCTCACAAGCGCACTCGCCGCGTCGGCGATCGTGATGAGCTGGCGTTGCTGAAGTCCTTGGCTGACGATGATGACATTCTCGCTGGCCTCATTAAGCAGCAGGAGTTGGTTGACGGCTTGATGAAACTGCTCGAGATCAGTGATGCCTCGGTTGACAAGGAGACCGGCCACGTCGAGCAACTCATGGCTGACAATGTGAAGCTCCTCAAGGCGCTAGCCGAGAAGGAGGAGGATGCCGCCAGCTGAAACATGCTGCATGAGCAGAGCAGTGCCTCGGGGATGACACTGACAGTGGTCATCGAGGAATTGATGGGTGACTTGAGGAAGCTCCGGATCGAGCGCGAGCAGGAGGTGGAGGAATATGTGGCTTCTTTGAAGCAAAGTTGTGAGGGATTGTAGAAGGAGCTGGAGGATGTCGTCGCCCGACGATCCATCGAAGAGTATATACAGTAGCAATCCAGATCATTGTCTGCTATTTCCTTCTTCTCTTGCCCCCATGTCTTCCGTGCTTTGCCGCATGTGGCATTTTAAATTATCCAGAATATGTAAGACAATTATTATCTGCGCCATTGTAAATTTGTCGTCGTATTATCCGTTGCCATTTTATTTGTCGTCGTATTATCCGTTGCCCTATGTGGCAATTTAAATTAGGCCCGAATACGAGTTGAAAACACAAACAAAGCAAATGTTGCCATGGGATCACAAGCAAACACCCTCTGTCCAGGCGCTTTAATTAACCCATTAATGGAGAAGTTGTGAGCGAGGCGGGCGGTGACTGGTGCATGGAGCTCAAAGAGCTCGCTTCCCGGTGAGAATGGGCGGCCTTGCTGCTCGCATGTGTCCCGTCGAGCCTGCGAGGTGGATAGGATGCACGCGTCTCATCGAGCCTGCACGGCGTACTGCTCGCGCATGTCCCGTCGAGCCTACACGGCGGACTTCTCGCGCTTGTCCCGTCTAATCAAATAGCTACACGAACGCCACCGAGTATTGTTAAATTATGACACGGTTCATATAATACAACCGTTTGCGATATTAACGTGTCAGCTTTTTGTTTCAAAAAGGACTTCGTTGGCTACTAATGTGTGCGCCTGTTCTCAAACTGGACGATGTTTTTTACCACGACACATATGTGCCATGTCATGAAACCATGCCAAGTTTCATGTTTTTGGGTGAGTTTTTGATTTACTGGGATTTAAAAATCGAGATTCTCAATGTTTCAGGACGATGACAAGTTTGTAATTCATTCCCATTCCTTAAATGAGACCTAAACATGCACCCAATGACACATGTACGATTTCCCACCCATTTTGCTTCACTGGAGCATGTGCTTGTAGTTCAAATTTGAATTATGGACTACATTAAATGTGTAGAAAACTTAATTAGTAATATATACAATGGCCAAACGAACCCTGAATAGTTTCAAATTTCAGCACGACGCTCCTGTTATTCTATGTTGCCTGTAAAAAACAAAGTTCACGGCGAGAAGAGGCAGCGATTATCGTTTCGCCCACCGAGACCACGAGGATTGTGACAAGCTTCGGTTTGTAAGAGGCTTGTAATATAGCTTCGCCCAAATTGGACAATTATATGTACCATGTAGTGACACCCTGCCAAGTTTCATGATTTCCTGGTGAGTTTTAGGTTTACAGAGATTTAAAAACCGAGATACGCAATGTTTGTGGCCAAGGCAGGACGGCGAGACGGTTGAATTCATTCCCATTCGTTCCATGGGACCTAAACATGCACCCCAAGGACACATGTATGTTTTTTCTACCCATTTTGGTGCACTAGAGCATGTATTTGTAGTTCGGATTTGAATTATGGACATTAAATGCCTAGATAACTCAATTAATGAATAAAAAGGGTCAAACGAACCCTGAGTAATTTCAAAGTTCAGCGTGAATCTCCTGTTGTTCTGTGTTGCGTGTAGAAAAAATACGAGGCTAGAAGAGGGAGCGATTATCGTTTGGCCCACAAGGGGACACGTTTCCCTATCAAAACCACGAGGATTCTTGCAACAGGCTCCAGTTTGTAAGAGGTTTGTAATAAAGCTTTGCCCAAATTGGCAATATTTTTACCACGACATATATGTGCCATGACGTGACACCATGCCACCTTTGATGACTTTCTAGTGAGTTTTGGATTTATGGGGATTTAAAAACCAAGATTCCAAGTGTTTGAGGACGAGCCAGGACGCCGGTACGATTGTAATTCGTTCCCATTCCTGGCATGGGACCTAAACATGCACCCAAGGACATATGTACAATTTTTCTAGCCATTTTTGTGAACTTGAGCATGTATTTGTAGTTCAGATTTGAATTATGGACATTAAATGTCTAGGAAACTCAATTTGTATATAAAAAGGCCAAACGAACCCTGAATAAGTTTAAATTTCAGCATGGATATCATGTCGTTCCATGTTGCCCGTAGAAGAAAATACAAAGCGAAAAGAGGGATCGATTACATTTCGCCACAAGAGGAACACGTTTCCCAATCGGAACCACGAGGCTTCTTTGAGAGAAGCTGCGATTTGTAAGAGGTTTGTAATAAAGCCTGGCCCAAATTGGCAATGTTTTTACCACGACATATATGTGCCATGACGTGACACCATGCCACCTTTGTTGACGTCCTGGTGAGTTTTGGATTTATGGGGATTTAAGAACTGAGATTCCAAATGTTTTAGGACGAGTCAGGGCGCTGGTACGGTTATAATACGTTCCCATTCCTAGCATGGGACATAAACATGCACCCAAGGATACACGTACAATTTTTCTAGCCATTTTGGTGAACTTGAGCATGTATTTGTAGTTCAGATTTTAATTATGGACATTAAATGCCTAGGAAACTCAATTAGTGTATAAAAAGGCCAAACGAACCTTGAATAAGTTTAAATTTCAGCATGGATATCCTGTTGTTCAATGTTGCCTGTAGAAGAAAATACAAGGTGAAAAGAGGGAGTGATTATGTTTCGACAACTAGGGGAACACGTTTCCCGATAACCCTATCGGAACCACGAGGCTTCTTTGAGAGAAGCTCCGGTTTGTAAGAGGTTTGTAATAAAACTTGGCCCAAATTGGACAATGTTTTTACCATGACATATATGTGCCATGACGTGACACCATGCCTACTTTCATGACTTTCTGGTGAGTTTAGGATTTACGAAGATTTAAAAACCGAGATTCCAAATGTTTGAGGATGAGCCAGGACGCCGGTACGGTTGTAATTCGTTCGCGTTCCTGGCATGGGACCTAAACATGCACCCAAGGACACATGTATATTTTTTCTAGCCATTATGGTGAACTGGAGCATGTATTTGTAGTTCAGATTGGAATTATGGACATTAAATGCCTAGGAAACTCAATTAGTGTATAAAAGGGCTAAATGAACCCTGAATAAGTTTAAATTTTAGCAAGGTTATCTTGTCGTTCCATGTTGCTGGTAGAAGAAAATACAAGGCGAAAAGAGGCAGTGATTATCGGTTCCCCCACAAGGGGGCCGCGTTTCCCTATCGGAACCACGAGGCTTCTTTGAGAGAAGCTCCGGTTTGTAAGAGGCTTGTAATAAAACTTGCGCCAAAATGGACAAAAAAATCCTCGACATATATGAGCCATGTCGTGACACCATGCCAAGTTCCACAATTTTCTGCTGAGTTTTGGATTTATTGGGATTTAAAAACCGAGATTATTCTCACGAAATGTTTTCAAATAGCACACGCTCACGAAAGTTGTGTGCCTACCAAATCGTGGTCGAGACACCCCCCCCCCCTCCCCCCTACTCCCCTACTGCGTGCGCGATCTGAGTCGTGCATTCTGATTGGCCAGAGCCCAAACCCCACGGATCGTACATCTGCACCATTGGATGCTCCCAAATTGAACGACAACCATCAACCTTTTGACAGCACATGCAGTACATGGGTAAGCATTGTGCGCATGCGTCGTGCTAGCTCACGCTTCCTTATCTACTACGTTTTCTAAACAGGCTACCGTTTCCCGCCACTCATACCATTGGTTTCCCGCCTCTTCTCCCATCGGTTTCCCGCTTCCAATGTCAGTGATCATTGAAGGCTAGACGGCGACACACCAGCCATGTAAATATCGCACACAGTTTCTAAAAGCACAAATGTGCGTGATAGGAGGGAGTAGGTACCATAGGGTGACTAGAGTGAAACGCCTTAAAGGCGAGGAGGCAATTCCTATTAGCAAGGTGCCGCTTCCCATCCGCTAGCCTAGTCGAATAGAACGCAGAACTTAAGCGTGCTCGGGCTGGAGTGGTCCAAAGATGGGTGACCCGGTGGGAAGTTACATATCTCAAGATTCATTTAATTGCCATGACACGGTCATTATAGAGATAAAGATATAAATATCTCTGTAGTTTCCTTATCTCTATATGACCTAACATGATGATTATATAAACCTTGGGATCCTTGTTTTGCTAATTTGTATACTATGTTTTTATAGGTTATTTTTTGTTGTAAATCACCACGACTGCGCAAGTGCGAGCAAATGGTGGAGGTACTGGCTTAATCGTGTGCGATGCAAGTGCGCTACAAAATCACCATGACTGCGCAAGCTAAAGGCAGGTAAGTTTATTTAGAAATTAGGACGAACCGTGTGCGATAGACCAGCTAGCTAGAAATATAAAAACAAACTACACACCTTGAGCGTTGCAAAAATCGGCGGTTCCGCCACTTTTCCTTATTATCATACACGCATATTCTTATTGGACCATGCGCGGTCTTGTGCACTCCCGCCTTGCATCAATTCCTTTACCCAAATTTTAGTAGCCGTCGTACTTCAACCGTCGCCCACACTCCTGCAGCACCGACCTTATAGTAAAATTGCAGTAGCTGAGGTATTTGAACCGTCGCCCTCTCTCGTCCACCACCATCTGCACCCACCATTACTAAAAATTTCAGTAGCCGCGGCGTATCCTCAACCACCACCATCCCCCGTCCTCCACAGTCCCCCACCCGGCCCCATCCCCCCTCGAACCCTAGCTCGCGGCCACCGCCGGCGCTGCCGCCAGCCCATGTCGGTCTTCCCATTCCTCCTAGCTTAGATAATAAAGTACAAGTTACACAGCGATTCCCATACCGTCGCCCCACTCCCCTGAGTTTTTAGATGAGGCATGCGGTGTCTCTCTCCGCCAGATCCACATCCCCTGCTCCAGAATGTCGCAGTCTAAGCTCGACCATGTATCCCGGGGAGCCCGACGAGCGTTCAGCCAAGAAGAGGTTTATCATGGCCTCTCCGGCGGATGTTGGCGAGGTGGCCGCCATTCGCCCCGACCTGTATATCCCACAGAAACACGTCGCCGCGGAAGCCAGTGAAGACGTTGACTACGTTGCCATGCCGAAGGCTTCATGTCAGCGGGCTTGGGTATTATTGTATCTCGGGAAAGCTGGCTACAACATCAAGCTCGTCGACAGCGATGGCTTCACGTGGGCCATGTCACATGTTACGTGGTCCATCCCCAACCCCTCTGGTTCAACCGCCGTCAATCTCTTCGATGGCCCTGTTCTGATCTCCTCCACCAAGCGGTCAAAGATTTGCGATCCTTATAAGCCATCGAGCCCATTTTGTCATTTCTGAAGGACACGTTCTACGGTGGCGGCTTGGGGTCCTGAATTGCCAAGTGAGATCACATCGACCACGACCACGAGGAGGGCACCCACAAAGGTTCTTCCAAGGTGAAACAGCCCATCTATGACATTAGAGAGCGCACCATGGGTCTGTGCTCTTCCAGCTGGAAGGATCCCGTCCATAAAATGTGAGGCAACATCCTATCAGCAAATCTTACCTTTTCTAGCTTGCCAACCCGTACCCTTTGTTGTAGTAGCATTTGTCGTGCGGTGCTATAAATGTGCCTTGTTTAATTATTTCAGTTATGCAAAAATGTATCGTTCAATAGGGCAATGTGATGTTTAAGTACGAATTGTCCACTTTAGTTTCACGAATGGCTATATTTGGTTGTTTATAGTGAGTAGATGCCTTTTTTATTTGTGTTTGGTTGTTAGGTTGGTTGTAGTGAGCATTATTCCAGTTATCGAGCCGATGCCTTGTTTATATGTATTTGGTTCTTAGTTTGGTTGCAGTGAGCATTTGTCCAGTTATCAAGCAGATGCCTTGTTTATCCGTATTTGGTTGTTAGGTTGCTTTTTTAGCATTTGTCCAGTTTTCAAGAAGATGCCTTATTTATCTGTATTTGCTTGTTAGGTTGGTTGCAGTGAGCATTTGTCCAGTTTTCAAGCATATGCCATGTTTGTCTGTATTTGCTTATTAGGTTGGTTGCATTGAGACACTGTCCAGTTTTCAATGGCTATATTTGGTTGTTATACTGATCATTTATGCCTTGTTTATTTCAGTCATTCACAATGTGTTGTTCATTATGTGCAAGTCGGAACTATGCTGCTCGACTGCATTAATACCAGTTTGAACGACTATATTTGGTTGCCATTATGCCTGGTGTAGTTAACATGTGCCCTTTATTTCAGTTTTACACATTTATCAAGTGTGATGTATAAGCATTACCTACGTTCTATTCATTTTCAACAATACCAGTTTGAATTGCAATATTTGATGGCTGTTAAGCCTGTTGTCGGTAACATTGCCTTCCATTTTATATATGCTTTAACAGCATGCTGAAACCAACACAATCAAGCTATCATTTGGAGATGATGTTGTTTACCTTTGCTATATTTGTTTGATGTTAAGGTTGTTGTACTTATCATGCCTCTCCACTACTTATGCAGGACAACAACGGGAGCCGCCGTTTTCTGCCGAGGTTAGCTTCATCCCTCGGCTTGTACTCCCCCTGTCGTTCCATAATGTAGTGCATATAGATCCAGGCCTGGACACTTGCTAGCTTCTAATATTGAATTGTTGCTTGTAGGTACATATGCCCTTCGCAAGGATCCACGCATCGACCCTTTTTGCGTATGGGGAAATGAGATATTCATGAACAAGCATCAAGTGAGGAAACTGATAAGGATTATTAGCAAAAAGATACGAATGGTGGCAAGCAAATTATTTGTTGATGTTCTATCCAACACAATAGTGAGCTGTAGGATGGTAACTACAAACTCTCTTTGCTGCCTTCTCTTTTTACTACCCATAATGAGCTGTTAGACAACAATGTCTGAATCTTTTCGTTCGTAGTGGTTCCTGAAGCAGTTCACTCAAGATTACCTCGCAAAGTACATGATTGGTGGACACGCAATGAAGGTTAAAGTATTTCATCCAGACTACAATGAGCATTGAGAAGTCGTAATGAAGACAGTGAAGGATGGACGGGTAGCCATCACAAGGTGTTGGCCTAGATTCGTGCGCGCATTATGCATGGAGGAGGGCACAATATGGACATTCCGCTTCATCTTCTCCAGCAACCAGAATGTCTTTCGCGTCTCTCTTTACAGTCTTTAGTACAACTGTGGTTCTTCATTCTTCACTTGGTGCTTCTGTAGTTCTTTAGTATATGTACTTGTGCATCGAATTATGCATTTTGGGTGAACCTATATTTGTAATAAACATGGTTGGATATGAAATAAGTGATTGCCTACTATCAAATTCAAAACATATGATTTTTAAATTAGGGATTAATTAGGGATCACACTTCACACGGTTGGCGAAAGTGAAACGTCTGCGATAGATGTGGAGATCAGACACATTTTTAGGATCCGCTACGTGTGCGATCAATCTCCACTGCACACACGATCAGCCAAGAAAAAACGTGTGTGATCAATCTCCACTACACACACGATGAGCCAAGAAAAAACGTGTGCGATTAACAACAGCATCACACACGGTTCTTTCTTATTAAATGTTTGCGATAGTCACCATATCACACACTCTTCGAAATTATGGACTGTTTGTGATGGTGTGCACATCGCAAACGTTTGGTCATAGAAGAATGCGCATGATAGGTACTTCTTGGATTAACTGTGTGGGATGTACATACTAACGAAAACGTATTCCTTGGATGGACTGTGTGGAATGTACATACGAATGGAAACGTTTAGCGAGGACTGACTGTATGGGATGTACTTACAACCGGAAATGATTTTGCATGTATAATTGTATTTTTTAGCACTATTGTACGTGCACTACAAAAAAATAAACTTCGGTGATGATACGTGTTTGTCACAGTAGGTCCCGTTTTCTATCATGCATGTACATCAATGACAATTTTATGACAGAATGAAGATAGTCATACATGTGCTGTCGTAGAAGTGTCCCATGACATTACCAAAATTATCATCACGGAAGTGTCCACTTCCATGACGATAAATCGCGCGTCACATAAGTGCTTTCGTCAAGGGTGACCGACACGTGTCATCCACCGCAACGGAACGCCGTTAAGCTATCGGGTCCGGTTTTGGATCCGATAACCCGTTAACAGCCTGGACCAATGGGGATTTTCCACGTGTAAAATTCTGATTGGCTGACAGAAACACATGTCAGCTCCGCGTTGGCATAGGTGTCACTCATCCAATGGGCGATATGCGCCTATGATATGTTGACACGTGGACCGGCCCAAACGTGGCCCATAAAGTTTAAATGGGCCGGCCCAACTAAAGGCCCGCAAGATTTTGCGGACTGAAATGGGCCGGCCCAACTAAAGGCCCGCAAGATTTTGCGGACCGAAATGGGCCGGCCCAACTAAATGCCCACGAGATTTTGTGGACCATAATGGGCTGGCCCAGCTAAAGGCCCACAAGATTTTGTGGGCCATAATGGGTCGGCCCAGGTAAAGGCCCACAAGATTTTTGCGGGCCATAATTGGCCGGCCCAGGTGAAGGCCCACAAGATTTTTGTGGACCATAATGGGTCGGTCCAGCTAAAGGCCCACGAGATTTTGCCGACATTAATGGGCCGGCCCAGCTGTAGGCCCACAAGATTTTGAGGACCCGAGTAGGCCGGCCCATTAACTGGCTACCATGTTTTGGGCAAAATGCTGGCCCATATTTGATCTGGTCCATTAATGGCCTGCCACGTTTCGGGCCTAACAATGGCCCGTATGAGATCCGGCCCGTTAAAAGCCTACCATGTTCTGGGCCAAATTACGGCCCAGATCAGGTCCGGCCCTTTATGAGGCTTTGGGCTAAATTATGACCCATATCAGATTCGGCCCATCAACTAGACACTATGCTTTTGGGCCCACTTGCTAAAGGCCCGTTTAGTAATTCGGATTGATATTAGTTTCCGCCTGTTAAGGGCCTGTTTAACATTTCGGCCCTATATTAATTTCGTCCTGTTAAAAGCCCGTCATATAGTTGGGCCTAACTACGGCCCAATTTGCATCCGGCCTGCTCGCAGCCGATAATCTGATTGGGCCAAACAAGGACCGAGACAATTTTGGCCTGTTATAAGCTCGTGATTTGATTGGCACATTCATGGGTCGGGGTCTATTTCGGCCTGCTGCCAGCCCGTGAGCTGTTCGGCACGTTTCAGGCCCAACCTAATTTTCAGCCTCCTAAAGGCCCATTGAGTTTTCTTGGGAAAATAGGGTCGGCGGTTTACTCGGCCTATTAAAGGCCCGAATCTACTAGTGGGCCAGTTTACATTTAGGCCTGTTAACGGACCAATATGACGGGGCCCATGATGCGGATGATACATGGTGATTTGCATGAGGGCCCGATTATGTACCGTAATTTTACGGTTTGGCCGGTTTACTACGAAGACAGGATATATATACAGTAAAATAACTGCAGCATCGTGAATAAGAAAAAAACCTATACTATACAATAAAGAAATTACGGCATATTACATCCACTGGGTATCAAAGTTCGCCACTATGATAATAAAGCACAAGCAGACAGCAGATTACATACACTAGGCATCAAAGATCGCCACTAGTGCAACTAAACACGCCGACGAAATAATATACAAAACCGATAGCACTTCAATAGAGTTCAAGAAAGGTTAGCCCTGCTTAGGAGCTGCAGCGCAAGCAGCTAAGCAAGCTGGTGAGACTGCACTTGTTTGACACTTATGTCCTCCTCACTCTGAAAGATAAACAAGAAGACAGATGATAGGTTTTGCACATATAAGTATCAGTGCTGACAATTCATCACATTTCTTACTGACGAATAAAGTGACACAGTTCAAAATAGCATTAACACAATATGGTATTGTTCAGGGCAAGACATGGCAGGAAATGACATTGTGAAGGAGTTGGAAGCTTCACGACACCACTGGATTACAGATCAAGAACTCATAAGTATCAATGGTTAGTGTGCTATCAATTTATCCCATTTCAGATTGGCAAAATAAGATCACTTGCTCTGTATAGTTTAATTTACATGGTATGACGATGGAACTTGGTTGTACAACTGAAAACTTAAATTGAGAAGGACAAACTTTTGTTTATGAACTGGAGTACATAATAAACTTTATACATGCAATTTGATGCAAACACCAAAAATAAACAGCTGTTGCAGTCATGCCTAACCAAATATACACAACAAAGTTTGAAGGCTTGAGAATGACAAACTTACATTATTGGTGAAGGCAGGCTCTATAAAGCCCTTGTCCATTCTGATGGGGGGGGGCAATTCAAGAAGTTTACCATAGAATCTTCTTCATAAGCATTGCCTTTATTCTACATTTTGTTAAGAGTAAATATAGATGTGATAATATAAGAAAAAATGGAGAATATTTAAGATAAGATGAAGAGTGATGCTACATAACCAAGTAGCTATAAATGTAAGTACATCGATACAGGCAAAAGGTACAGCCAAGAGCAATGCAGAGCTAAACTTCTTCAATACCATCAGTGTTATCCAACCTTATGGTAAGAGTAAATATAGATCTTATGTGTAGAAAATGGAGGGCAAAGGAAAATAAGCTGCGGAGTGATGGTACATGAACAACTACCTGTCAATATAAGTACACTGATAAAGGACAGCAGGTACTTACAAGAACAATCCAGAGCAAAAAAATCATTGGCATTGGATATATTCTACACTAATGTAACCATTCATACAGATCAGATAATTTGGAGCGAACAATTGATAAGCAAGCTATCATGCATACTGCTGTCACATAATGAACCAGATGTGTATGCAAGTACAGTGATACAGGACAACATGTACTAACAAGAGCAAAGCAGCGGGCAGCATATTTGCGATATCATGTCGTTCTTTTCAAACCGGAATTCCTTTTCGAGCAGATTTCCTACAAAAAAGATCTGTAAGGCACATGCGGAAAAGTAGAAGTTCAAATTTTCATGCGATATCATAGACAGTACCTCATCCTCAGAACGAGACCGGTGCATAACAAGGTTTTTCCATTCAATGTCTTCTAAATTTAGCACAAGAGACTTCACCAGAAAATCGTTTATAGACTAGCCATCAAAGTGTGATTTCCTCAAGTAACACCAATAATGATGCAATGCTTCCTTGAAAAGCGCAAGCAAGCTTTGCTCGTCATGACTATCCAGATTGACCCTCGCCTACTTACAACAATGTAATGTAAATCATTGATGTGTTCAATCAGCAGAAAACAGGAAAATAATCACCATGAATAATAGCACTTACACGTAAGTGGGACAGAAAGATGTGAAAATGGTGGTTGTCTTCACTATAATATTCCAATGATGGGAATATATGAACGTAGTCCCTAACAACATTGAAAGCATTGTCTTTTCCAATCTGCAGGAATTGGCCGTCTCTGCAGTTGGGATAGGTCTTCGGCCGGTGGACTTGCTGTACTTTTTGCTGGAGTGGGATTTTTCTGTGGTACGGCTGGTGCTATGGCAACTGAAATCGGCATACCTTTTGCTGGATGGCAGGTCCTGTGTGGTGTAGCTAGTGGTGTGGCCAGTGAAGTATGGGTACAATCTGCTGGAGTCGGTCCTACATTTTGTGTCACTGGTTGTACAGCCAATATAAGTGGGGTGCTTTCTGATTTCTCCGGCACAACCATGTTTTTCAAGGATTTTGCTGGTGCCCCTTCAGGTTCGGCAATCACCCTCTTCCTTTTTGATGTCTGATGCAGAAGAACAGCATTTGGGTGGAAAAACATGGTATGATGACAGATGGAATATGTATTGATAATGGATGGGCATGGAATCTCGACATATATGATGAGTAAACTAAGCAGATGGTGGTGCAACAAAGTAGAAGAAATGCAAGACAACATATGCAAGATACACGCAATCAATAAAACCTTGCGAAATTAGAGCAGGCACCTTGATGGGTGAACATGATAGGCCATCTGCCTTTGACTCCTCGAGGTTAGAATAGTCATTAGGATCATATTCTGAACAAGAATCTACAGGTGGGAGCGTATGAGTTTCATTGCATCCAGAATGGCACTCAATGCCTTGGTGCCAATTTTGTAAGTCATTGCAGTGTTCCACAATACTCTTCTGATGCGCGGATTATGATATTCACTATAATTACGTATAATATCTAAGCACCAAGAAAACATAAATAGTTGTGAGATTATCTTTGTAATGCAGAGGATATTTTAATATAGGGGCGTCCCTGTAAACACTTGTGTGCTATCACTGGATTCTGATGAGAGAGCTCATGTGTGTTGTAATATGGTGCATGCATTTATATAATCTGGCACAAGTACACACACAAATAGGCTGCAGAAGTAAGGATAGTTGGCAGATGATAGGTTCAAAATATAATGTATAGAGAGTTTATTGCCAAACCATGATAACAAGAGCACAAAGCAACTAGGCAGATCATAGTGTACATAAAAGGGGTACACCATAACCACGATATATAAATCAGGAAAGTGGAACTGGCTTGAAAATACGGTGTTGTATTGCCGCTAGTAATTGAAAGCCTATCAATCAAGTACATGCCAGCTCTATCAGCTGTTGACTGCAGATGCCCCTGCTCTCCTTCCTGACAAGGAACATACTGTACGTACTATATACAGAATAACAAAAGAGGAGCATGTTAAAGAATACAAGAGGAAGCATATTCTTGAGGTTCCGCTTAATTGCATACAATGTTTGTTGCCCACTTATGATGAATCACAGCGCCCAAAGAAATGCAATTCCATGATGTCTCTCTATATGTAATGCCCAGGATGGGACTATACCTCCTACGTGTCGAGGCACGACTTAACGGTATAAGCCCATCCTAGAATGATCTCAAGTTTGGTATCTTTGCACGACTCATGTAAAAGAGGGATTAAATTGCAAAAGAAGATAGTTGGCTTACACTCGCCACTTCACACAATACATTACATAAGCCAAACATCAGTCAAAACATCACAACCCGACTACGGGCGAAGATCCAAAAGAAAGATACCAAAACAACATAAAGCCACAGGTCTAGATCGAATCCTAGTAGAAACCACTACTGATCGTCGAAAACGTCACAAGCATACGGCCAAACTCTTCATCGAGCTCCCAGTGAAGTAATGATCCAACTCCTGCTTCATTCTCGGCTGAACCTGCATCTGGTGTTGTAGTATCTGTGAGCCACGAGGACTCAGCAATCCCATAACCATGGGTATCAAGACTAGCAAAGATTTATGGGTAGGAAGAGGTAAAGTGGTGAGGTTGCAGCAGCGGCTAAGCAAGAATATGGTGGCTAACTTACGAGTACCAGAATAAGATGAGCATCTACGCAAACGATCGCAAAAGTAGTGATCGCTAAAGATCCTGAACTACATACGAGTCAAACATAACCCCACCGTGTTCTATTCTCAAAGTGAAAAGAGACAGTCATGGTTACTCACACAGTTGTGTGTTTTACTTCGGATCCTCTGTCAAGTTTTCTACAACCGGACATTAACAAATTCCAATCTGCCACATAACCGCGGGCACGGCTTTCGAAAGATCATAACCCTGCAGGGGTGTTCCAACTTAGCCCATCACAAGCTCTCACGATTAGCTGAAGTGATAAATATAATATCATCACCCCTTATCTTAGGGAAAATCCGATCAGGCTCGGCATCCCGGTAGCACAAGACATTTCGACAATGGTAAAACCAGTCCAGCAAGACCTCCCGGTGTGTCGACACCCTGATAGCAGCCCCGCGTATCTCGTCTCAGGCCACGACCGGATGGGCGAAGCTATAGGTTATACCAGATACCTCGGGTTTCCCCAAGGCGGCCCTGCAGGCTCCCCGTTTGGGACCAACACCATCAGCACTGGCCCCCTGCTATGTAGAAAGAATCCTCGGGTAGCGCTAACTCCCTATGCAATTTAATTAATTAAATTGTTATTATGAGCAAATTAAAACCAATGTTGGGCCTTGCTGGAGGAGTTTTATTCAAAGTCGAACTGTCAAGGGGTCCCCATCCACCCATCGTGTAAGGAACGCAAAATCAAGGAACATAATGTCGGTTTATCGGTGCCTAAGGTGGCATGAGTGGAACAAAACACCGAGCAAAAGGCCAAGCCTTCCACCCATGCCCAGTATATAGGTGTGTTAATAATAATAATAGATATTGTGATATGACAACAACAAGTTCCCTCCTGGAACGAACTTCATCTTCACCTGCAACTAGCAACGCTATAAGAGGGGCTGAGCAAGCGGGTAACATAGCCAAACAGTGGTTTTGCTAGGAAGGTTTCAAAGGTTAGAGGTTTCATGGCAACAAGGAGATGCTGACATAAAAGATGGGTAGCGCGACATGTAACGATAGCATCGAGACAACTAAGCATGGCAATGGTAGTAAAGGTATCCAAGGGTATGATCATCTTGCCTGGGATTCCGAAGGGAGAAGAACAAGTCCATGAAGTAGACGGAGCAACACAGTCGAGCGAATCCTCACAACTCCGGAACGCAACCGAAGCTAACAAGAGAAGCAACCGGAAAGAAACAAACAACATGGTAAACACACAAGCATAAACATGGCATACGATGCACATCCAAGTATGATGCATGTCCGGTTTAAATATGCATGTCATGGCAAGATGCACAAACAATACTACAAGTTAAGTGGAGCTCAATATGCAACGAGTTGCATATTGACAAAACACCACATTTAATTATTTAATTGACTCTCGTTTATTTACAAGACAAGATTAAATGTTTGTTAACATGGCAAGAGGTGAAGCATAATAAAACTACACTATCTAGGCATTTTAAATGAGGCCGGAAATAGCAACAAAAAATTCCGGAAAATCCCCATGAGCATGTTTAGCAATTATTAAGCAACAACAATTCACACATATAGTGTTGTTAATATGATGCGGATGACATGAACAAGTTTATGCAATTTTTATTAAAAGTTGACATGAAGAAGATAAGGAGCATTGTCACTGTGGTGGAAGGAAAGGGTGCCACGGCAACGATCCGAAAATGATGCAACGACAACATCTCGGTTCCGGTAACCCGCTGAAAGACCGGTGCAAAAGATAGATGGCGTGAGCGAGCGAAACAAGAACAAAAGTGGGGTGATCCCGTCACCGGGTTCCCACGGCTCGACGACAAAAGAGGGGCACAACGGCCACGGTGCAACAAGGGAAACATTCATACAACACAACAAGCATCCACGGTTCATCGTCTCGGGGTTATACCTTCGAAACACTCGTTTCGGGGCGGTTCGAGATCGTAGAGGAAGTAGTGGTTCTCGCAACTCGTAGAGGAAGTAGGCGTTCCGTGAGTCGTGGTACATGGGTCGTAGAGGGAAGTAGTCGATCACGTTTCCGAAGAGGTACTCGCCGGCGGGGTACTTGTCGAGTCGTCGTTGACGTAGGGGTACACGTTCGTAGAGGTACTTGCGGTCTCGGCGACGGTAGTAGTTCACGTTCGTAGAGGTACTTGTCATCGGAGGGGTACTTGTCGAGTCGGTCGTCGTGGTACTTGGGTGGTCTCGTTCTCGTGTCGTAGATGTTCAAGTCGTCGGTAGTCGAACTTGACGAAAAACACTCCAACTGTAGTTGTACTCGGGTCGTAGACGAACTTGACACAAACCGATGCACACAAAAGAACAAAAACACACGGGCTTCACGGAGGCAGCAGCAAGGAGGCGCTCGGGAACACGCCTGCGCGGAAGGCCAGCGAAGAAGCAGAGGGACAAGCGGCGGCTGCTGCTGGCCTTGGCGATGCGGAGCTGGGCGCGCCGGTGGCCTGGAGACGGAGGCGCGCAGGTGGCCTGGTGCGGGGCTAGCAGGAGAGCGGGCGGCCGCTCTGGAGGACGATGCCGGCCCGGCGCGAGACGAGCTGGACGAGGCCATGGTGGAGCTGAAGTGGTGGCCGGCGGGGCGGCCATGGCGAGCTGGGGATGGAGGAGGCAGAGGCGCAGCTGGCGAGGAGGCAGGGCCATGGCGCGGACGCGGCGAGGAAGAGGCCCGGGGCAAGGAGGCGGGGTCTGTCCATGGCGTCGCTGGCTTGGGGCGGCGGCCTGGCGGAGGGAGCGGGGCTCTGGACGCACCAGGGAGCGGCTGCTCCTGGCGCGCGACGGAGGGGGCCGGCGCTGAGGAGGGGTGCGTCGGCTTGGGGATCGAGGACGGGCGATCCTGGCGATGCGGGCGAGAGGAGGGAGCTCGAAGGAGTGGTCGGGTGCTGCGGGAGAGATCGAAGGGGCTCGGGGCGCTGCGTAGAGAAGAGGAATCGGGCAGAGGTGCGGGGTGGTGACGAGAGGAGCGAGGAGAAGAGGAAAGGTGCGGCGCCTGGTGGGAGAGGGAGGAGCGAGGGAGCCTGGGGTCGGCCTCACTAGGGTTAGGAGAGGAATTGGAGGCTGGGCCTGCTGGGCCTCGGTGGAGGAGCTGCGCAGATGGGCCTAGCAGGCCAGTTGGGCTGCTCGGTCCCTCTAAAAAAATAAAATAAAAAGAACAAATCCTAAAAGAGAAGGAAAAGAAGGAGATGGAAGAGGTGGAATCCGGGCAAGGGGATATTTTCTCTGGACTCGCAAAAATGTAAGGAATTTAATTAAAATTGTTGGAGGGTTTTTGGAAGAACCCCGATAAACGGGAAAAGAATATAGGGAGGGTTTAAGGCAAGGAATTGAGAAGAAAAGGCATGGGGAAAAATATGCAAGTGTGTTACGGTTAATTCCAAACAAATGGAATATTTATTAATATAGCTCCCTAATTATTGGGAGGATATGTTATAAAGAGAAGCCAAACTTCCCTCGATTTAAATGGACCGAAGGTCCACACAATTTATTAAGTTGAGATGCAAAATAAATATGACATGAAGGCATGATGATATGATGCAATGCAAAATTAATAACACAAGCACAAATGAAACACACGGGAGAACCCGGAACATCTGGAATCTTCTGGGACGTCGGTCTTCGGGCGTCACAACTCTCCCACACTAACAGAGGATCTCGACCTGAGATCCTAGAGATAGCACCGGGTAGAAACGAAAAAGAAGAGGTAAAACAAAGTTGCTTCTTTGACAGACGAGTGAAACCACGAACCTTGAGAGGTTGAACAATCTTGAAAGAAAGAATGCAACGGAGATGAACGAAGGTAAGAGCACTCCGTTAGAAAACAGGAACAAGGAACATCACGAGAACCTTGCAGGTGAAAGACATGAAACAAGAGCTTACGAACCAAAAGAATAAGAAACTATAACAGTATAGCCAAGGAATTAGAAAAACAGAATTTGGACAGCACTTCGTCTGAAAATGGAAGGAATTAACAAGAACTTGAGGAGATTGAATGATACTTGATGAAATGAACAGCATATTGCCTCCGAAACAATTGAAAGGATGGCACAAGGGGTTAGAAGGATTTCAGATAGCACTCCGGTTAAAAAGATAGGCAAAACTTGAAAAGATGAGAGAACTAGAATGGAGGACACAACACTACGGTTAAAAGGCAAGCAAGGGAGAATATGATCTCGATAAAAACGAGATGATGGTTAAAGAGAGCAATATCACAATGCCTCCGGAATGAAAGAATAGCATATAAATCAATGAAAGCATTGAATGGAGAAGAAAAAAATGACAACTTCTCCCACAATTGAATTAGGACCTTACAAAGAAGGGTTGAATGGAGTTGTTGGAAAAATCAACAACGAAAACGAATAAGCTTGTTGTGGGCTTATGGAAACCATCTCAAAATTAAGAGGTGACAACCAGCCACTAATGGAAACAATTGATTGGATTGAGATCAACAAGGAGACGATAAACTTATTTCACTGGAATGATAAATGAAGAACTTGGGTCATTTATAAGCACCATAATAGCGACAATCCTTAGGGAAAGCTTTAGGTGAAATACAACCCAAGATAACTCCAACGAATAATTAAAGGGTTGACAAGATCTCCTGAACAAGGAAAATGATGTTTTAAATATCTCATTCTTAATAACTCGTGAATCATAAAACATGAAGGAATTGTCAAGAATGGCATAACACCATCTGAAAAGATAAGGTAGAAAGGATTGCAATTGGAAGCATGATGAAGAATGCTTGAGCTCCAACAAGAATCTTGATGAAGACTTCAAGGATGAATTAAAACATGATGAACCACCATGAAAAACTCCGGTAATGAAAGCATGAGAAGTGAAAGATGAAAAGAATAAGATTTAAGGACTGCGATGAATTAGATGGAGCTTTGGAATGATATAATTGAAATAACTTGGAGCTCCGGAAAACAAGATGAACAACTTAGGACCAAGGATATGATATGATGAACAAGCTCCGAAGGAAGGAATTAAACACTTGAAGGAACAAGAATAAGAATTATGTCATGCATCTCCTTCACCAATTAAAATTGATGACAACCAAAGGATTTGGCATACTACTTATTCTCGTTGGAAAGAATTAAGAGAGATCTCGCACAAGCTTGGGTAAATCTTCAACGAACCACCGGTAGGATTATGAAAAGAACGAGTGAATTAATACGATAACACGAAAGAGTAATCTTGAACGAGCCACCGTAAAAATATGGAGATGAACGAAGAGGCATCAATGAAGAATATTTGGAGGACGAAGTTTAAAACTGAGAACGAAGAAATCTTCTGAAATGATGGCCTTCGGAGGATCACAATAGGAAGAATTCATGAAATGCTTCGGATGGTTATAAAAGAATTCCCCACAATCGGAACAATAATGAGGATGGCATGAAGCTAGAACCACGAATCTTGAGAGAACGGGCCAAGATTTAAGAGAAACACTTCTCCGGTCTTCAAAAGTTGAAAATGACAACGAGAAATGCCATGAAGAATTTCGAGATACTCCGGACGAATGACAAGAGGAAGGTGGAGCAAAAGATGGAAATAATTGAAAACAAGCTTGGAGAAGGCATGTGACTGATGGCAAATCATTCTTACGTCACACTTTGAAAAGAATTGAGTATAACTCCAAAAAAATAATTAGAAGAGTCAGGTAAGATCCTGGAAAAAGACCTGTGGGTTAGGTCCCACTCAAAAGAAATCACCGTTGGAAAAGATTGCTGAAGAGATATTGCACAGGTTGAATTAAATGGCTTGAATAAGATAAAGATGATAATCCTGAAAATAGTTTGAATGGATTAAGAATGGAATTATGAATCAGCTGAGTTATCTTCAACACTCCGGATATGAATAGCAAGAGGAGAATGATTAATTGGTACACTGGAATAAGAAAGCATTGTGAAATGAGGAAAAGGATAAGATCAACACCGAAATCTTGAATTACATCCACCGACAGAATTTGAGAACAAAAGAATGATGAACTTGAAGCTCTTGAGCATCTTCACGATAAATCACCGGATAAGAACATTGAAGGAAAAGAATGAAGAAATATCACATGAATAAAATGGATATTTCATTTGAGAATTTCTGACTCCAAGAAAAAGAAGGGTGGGAGGGTGGGGAAAAAGAAAGACAACTTGAGATGAATGAATACAGACAAATCGTCAGATTTCTCAACGACGTTCGTATGGAATAACTTGAAGAGAAGGCACACCGGTTGAAAAGAATTTAACATGACCATCTTGATGGTCAAGAAGAATTAGCACCCCCATAGAAATATGAGAACACCGATTAGGAAAGGTATGGAATCAACATTTGACATCGAAGTAACTCGAATACCAGAATCAAAACAAAAAAAAGGATAGATATGTTTATGAAGAAGATTATGTTGCAACATATCTATCCGAACAGAGAATTGAACGAATGAATTCCACAGATACATCAACTTGACGAGAAGCCACTTGGGAGAACAAAAGATAAATAAAAGCAACAAGGATCAGATAGAACAAATACAAGATAGAAGCTTTGTTCGACATATTCATGCTGAAAGCTCATGGAACGTGTTACAAAAGGGTTTTGCAATCCCCGGATCAGCATAGCCAAGGACCCTTTAAGATGCAACTCCCGATCAGAACAAGCCCATAAAACCACTTCGCTCAATGTAGAACCGCGAACTTCATATCGTGCATCCGTTGGAAGAATGCCTAGAACTACTAGATGAACCCACCTATTAATTTCCGAAAGTTTCCAGTTATGCAATCAGGTGTTGGGGATACAGGGGAAGCACCGCGCACTCAACTCTAATCCTACATCCAGCTGTATCCATCCTTCAACACATAACCAGTTATCTCCGGAAACCGTTTACCTCGGACCTTCGAAACGCATCCACTATACAAGCTATGGCAATACTCCCGAACTACCTCCCCAGTACTGGGTGATGTCGGGGTTATCTTGCCACTAACCGCATAGGAGAGTTTTCGATGTCGGCCGTCTTAAGTATTCTAGTACTGCCACGATGGATTTGTGATGACAACACCTCGGAGCTCAACTCCCCGGGACACTGCCACAACCCCTAATGACAGGAGGCATTGAGAACAATGTTCTAGTCACAAAGACATCGAAACAATCCAAACAATACTCGCGTGATCTTAAAAAAATTTGGTGCAATTTTTGAAAGTAGAAGAGGCAAGAGTAGTCGTCAGGAGTCCTCACCAGAGTGAAAAGGGATGAGGAGCAAAAGAAATCCTACTCTCCGATATATATATAGGACTCAAAATATTTTCAAGTGTGTGCCTAGACTCAACCGTCAACGATTCGATCAATAGTGGGGGCTTCTAGGTCGGAGAAGGCTCTGATACCAACTTGTAATGCCCAGGATGGGACTATACCTCCTACGTGTCGAGGCACGACTTAAAGGTATAAGCCCATCCTAGAATGATCTCAAGTTTGGTATCTTTGCACGACTCATGTAAAAGAGGGATTAAATTGCAAAAGAAGATAGTTGGCTTACACTCGCCACTTCACACAATACATTACATAAGCCAAACATCAGTCAAAACATCACAACCCGACTACGGGCGAAGATCCAAAAGAAAGATACCAAAACAACATAAAGCCACAGGTCTAGATCAAATCCTAGTAGAAACCACTACTGATCGTCGAAAACGTCACAAGCATACGGCCAAACTCTTCATCGAGCTCCCAGTGAAGTAATGATCCAACGCCTGCTTCATTCTCGGCTGAACCTGCATCTGGTGTTGTAGTATCTGTGAGCCACGAGGACTCAGCAATCCCATAACCATGGGTATCAAGACTAGCAAAGCTTTATGGGTAGGAAGAGGTAAAGTGGTGAGGATGCAGCAGCGGCTAAGCAAGAATATGGTGGCTAACTTACGAGTACCAGAATAAGATGAGCATCAACGCAAACGGTCGCAAAAGTAGTGATCGCTAAAGATCCTGAACTACATACGAGTCAAACATAACCCCACCGTGTTCTCTTCTCAAAGTGAAAAGAGACAGTCACGGTTACTCACAGAGTTGTGTGTTTTACTTCGGATCCTCTGTCAAGTTTTCTACAACCGGACATTAACAAATTCCAATCTGCCACATAACCGCGGACACGGCTTTCGAAAGATCATAACCCTGCAGGGGTGTTCCAACTTAGCCCATCACAAGCTCTCACGATTAGCTGAAGTGATAAATATAATATCATCACCCCTTATCTTAGGGAAAATCCGATCAGGCTCGGCATCCCGGTAGCACAAGACATTTCGACAATGGTAAAACAAGTCCAGCAAGACCTCCCGGTGTGTCGACACCCTGATAGTAGCCGCGCGTATCTCGTCTCAGGCCATGACCGGATGGGCGAAGCTACAGGTTATACCAGATACCTCGGGTTTCCCCAAGGCGGCCCTGCAGGCTCCCCGTTTGGGACCAACACCATCAGCACTGGCCCCCCCTGCTATGTAGAAAGAATCCTCGGGTAGCGCTAACTCCCTATGCAATTTAATTAATTAATTAAGTTGCTATTATGAGCAAATTAAAACCAATGTTGGGCCTTGCTGGAGGAGTTTTATTCAAAGTCGAACTGTCAAGGGGTCCCCATCCACCCATCGTGTAAGGAACGCAAAATCAAGGAACATAATGCCGGTTTATCGGCGCCTAATGTGGCATGAGTGGAACAAAACACCGAGCAAAAGGCCAAGCCTTCCACCCATGCCCAGTATATAGGTGTGTTAATAATAATAATAGATATTGTGATATGACAACAACAAGTTCCCTCCTGGAACGAACTTCATCTTCACCTGCAACTAGCAACGCTATAAGAGGGGCTGAGCAAGCGGGTAACATAGCCAAACAGTGGTTTTGCTAGGAAGGTTTCAAAGGTTAGAGGTTTCATGGCAACAAGGAGAGGCTGACATAAAAGATGGGTAGCACGACATGTAACGATAGCATCGAGACAACTAAGCATGGCAATGGTAGTAAAGGTATCCAACGGTATGATCATCTTGCCTGGGATTCCGCAAGGGAGAAGAACAAGTCCATGAAGTAGACGGAGCAACACAGTCGAGCAAATCCTCACAACTCCGGAACGCAACCGAAGCTAACAAGAGAAGCAACCGGAAAGAAACAAACAACACGGTAAACCACACAAGCATAAACATGGCATACGATGCACATCCAAGTATGATGCATGTCCGGTTTAAATATGCATGTCATGGCAAGATGCACAAACAATACTACAAGTTAAGTGGAGCTCAATATGCAACGAGTTGCATATTGACAAAACACCACATTTAATTATTTAATTGACTCTCGTTTATTTACAAGACAAGATTAAATGTTTGTTAACATGGCAAGAGGTGAAGCATAATAAAACTACACTATCTAGGCATTTTAAATGAGGCCGGAAATAACAACAACAAATTCCGGAAAATCCCCATGAGCATGTTTAGCAATTATTAAGCAACAACAATTCACACATATAATGTTGTTAATATGATGCGGATGACATGAACAAGTTTATGCAATTTTTATTAAAAGTTGACATGAAGATGATAAGGAGCATTGTCACCGTGGTGGAAGGAAAGGGTGCCACCGCAACGATCCGAAAATGATGCAACGGCAACATCTCGGTTCCGGTAACCCGTTGAGAGACCGGTGCAAAAGATAGATGGCGTGAGCGAGCGAAACAAGAAGAAAAGTGGAGTGATCCCGTCATCGGGTTCCCACGGGTCGACAACAAAAGAGGGGCACAACGGCCACGGTGCAACAAGGGAAACATTCATACAACACAACAAGCATCCACGGTTCATCGTCTCGGGGTTATACCTTTGAAACACTCGTTTCGGGGCGGTTCGAGATCGTAGAGGAAGTAGTGGTTCTCGCAACTCGTAGAGGAAGTAGGCGTTCCGCGAGTCATGGTACACGGGTCATAGAGGGAAGTAGTCGATCACGTTTCCGAAGAGGTACTCGCCGGCGGGGTACTTGTCGAGTCGTCGTTGACGTAGGGGTACACGTTCGTAGAGGTACTTGCGGTCTCGGCGACGGTAGTAGTTCACGTTCGTAGAGGTACTTGTCATCGGAGGGGTACTTGTCGAGTCGGTCGTCGTGGTACTTGGGGGGTCTCGTTCTCGCATCGTAGATGTTCAAGTCGTCGGTAGTCGAACTTGACGAAAAACAATCCAACTGTAGTTGTACTCGGGTCGTAGACGAACTTGACACAAACCGATGCACACAAAAGAACAAAAACACACGGGCTTCACGGAGGCAGCAGCAAGGAGGCGCTCGGGAACACGCCTGCGCGGAATGCCGGCGAAGAAGTAGAGGGACAACCGGCGGCTGCTGCTGGCCTTGGCGATGCGGAGCTGGGTGCGCCGGTGGCCTGGAGACGGAGGCGCGCAGGTGGCCTGGTGCGCGGCTAGCAGGAGAGCGGGCGGCCGCTCTGGAGGACGAGGCCGGCCCGGCGCGAGACGAGCTAGACGAGGCCGCGGTGGAGCTGAAGTGGTGGCCGGCGGGGCGGCCATGGCGAGCTGGGGATGGAGGAGGCAGAGGCGCGGCTGGCGAGGAGGCAGGGCCATGGCGCGGACGCGGCGAGGAAGAGGCCCGGGGCGAGGAGGCGGGGTCTGGCCGTGGCGTCGCTGGCTTGGGGCGGCGGCCTGGCGGAGGGAGCGGGGCTCTGGACGCACCAGGGAGCGGCTGCTCCTGGCGCGCGGCGGAGGGGGCCGGCGCTGAGGAGGGGCGCATCGGCTTGGGGATCGAGGACGGGCGATCCTGGCGATGGGGGCGAGAGGAGGGAGCTCGAAGGAGTGGTCGGGTGCTGCGGGAGTGATCGAAGGGGCTCGGGGCGCTGCGCAGAGAAGAGGAATCGGGCAGAGGTGCGGGGTGGTGACGAGAGGAGCGAGGAGAAGAGGAAAGGTGCGACGCCTAGTGGGAGAGGGAGGAGCGAGGGAGCCTGGAGTCGGCCTCGCTAGGGTTAGGAGAGGAATTGGAGGCTGGGCCTGCTGGGCCTCGGTGGAGGAGCTGCGTAGATGGGCCTAGCAGGCCAGCTGGGCTGCTCGGTCCCTCTAAAAAAATAAAATAAAAACAACAAATCCTAAAAGAGAAGGAAAAGAAGGAGATGGAAGAGGTGGAATCTGGGCAAGGGGATATTTTCTGTGGACTCGCAAAAATGTAAGGAATTTAATTAAAATTGTTGGAGGGTTTTTGGAAGAACCCCGATAAACGGGAAAAGAATATAGGGAGGGTTTAAGGCAAGGAATTGAGAAGAAAAGGCATGGGGAAAAATATGCAAGTGTGTTACGGTTAATTCCAAACAAATGGAATATTTATTAATATAGCTCCCTAATTATTGGGAGGATATGTTATAAAGAGAAGCCAAACTTCCCTCGATTTAAATGGACCGAAGGTCCACACGATTTATTAAGTTGAGATGCAAAATAAATATGACATGAAGGCATGATGATATGATGCAATGCAAAATAAAGAACACAAGCACAAATGAAACACATGGGTGAACCCGGAACATCTGGAATCTTCTGGGACGTCGGTCTTCGGGCGTCACACTATATGTGGCAATTTTGAACAAGAGTCATTAGGATCATATTCTGAACAAGAGTCAACAGGTGGGGAGCGTATGAGTTTCATTGCATCCAGAATGGCGCTCAATGCCTTGGTGCCAATTTTGTAAGTCATTGTGGTGTTTAGCTTCAAGAGTGGACTGCTGCTAGTGCGACACAAAGTAGCTACACATATCATAGTGTAGATATAATGGGAAAACCGTAAGCATCAGAGTAAAATCAGCAAAGTGGAACTTGCTGGAATATATGTGCTAGTATTGCTGGTACGGCTAGAAAGGCTTCGGATACTAGCTCTCTTCAACTGAAGGTGCGGTACTGTTAGTATCAGTGTAACTCTCAAAGGCGACATAGCTCCCCGCATTTTCTTGCTATTCTTATAGGATTCAAGTGGGCAGGCCACTAGAAATCATATTCCCATGTTTACAAATCCTACAAATCAAATAGGCCCGAAGAGTTCAAAGTGTCCATACCAACCGACCGTATAGACCTCTACACTGCAAATGTCCTTGCTCATATTCACTACAAGGAACATACTGTACTACTATCATACTCACTCCGTTCCAAAATATAAGTCTTGGCAGAGATTTCCACTATGGATCACATACAGATGTATCCAGATACATTTTAGAGTGTAGATTCACTCATTTTGCTCCATATGTAGTCTATGGTGGAATCTATACAAAGACTTGTATTTAGGAACAGAGAGAGTACTTATTAAAGAAGAACGAAAGAGGAACATGCTAAAGAAGAGCAAGCAGATTTTGGATAATAAAATGTTCGTTGCGCAGTGCTCACACATGATGAACCATAGCGCATTAAGAAAGCAACTCCCTGCTGTCACTCTATATGTGGTGCACGTGCTTTTTCGAAAGTAAAGTAGGAACATTAGCTGACCAATTAAATGTTATTTGTCTTAGTAATATCAGAATCATATTAGATTCGTACTTGAGCCACAAGTTTGGAATTATGAGTGGCACGTTGTTTAGCTTGATGGATTCAGGAGCAGTGCTAAGCAGGTACGTTGATGGTACTGAATATAAAGGCATGTCTGCATGCAAGTCGCGTGACTTTTGTCATTTGGGTCAGTCGACCATTTCAGGCGGTTGGATGAAGATCCTACGTCTCCTAACCCTTCTTTTTCCTCGTCTCTGATTCTTCCCATATAGAACACCGCACGGGCCGCCGACCGGAGCACCGGCCCCCACCGCATGTGTTCCTCCGCCACCCCCGCCCCCACCCGCATC
>LR738712.1:328786259-328861646 GCA_902687465.1 Secale cereale
CACACACAACCAAAGTCCCCACCCGAGCCCCTTCATTCGCACCGGCAAACTCCGGTGAGCTCTAAAAAATCGACTGACCCAATTTTGAAATTTAGTCTACTGTGATTTAACTAGTGTGGAATATAAACGGGGAAAACCATAAGCATTGGGAGTATAGTGTTGAGCGTGCCATGGCGGATCTGAAGGTGCAAACCGGACGAAGGCAACTTCGCAACCAATGTTTGCTCTCAACTAGAAAGTAAGTGATGGACAAGAAATCAGAGTAAAGCAGTGGCAATCTATTTTCTTGCTGCGATAAATAAGTTGAGCAGATACGAAAGACTATCACCTCTGGTGCGGCGCCGTGTATGCATCTGCTGAGAATTTGACGGTGCTGTAGTAGCGATGGCTGTTGGCGGCGTGGAAGCAGATCTAGCAGGGTAAACGGTGGCGGTGGGGCGCGGTGGACGAGATGGTCGTAGAAGCGGTGCCGGCAAGGTGGACGACGGCGGGGATGAAGCGAGAGGAAGGGATGCAAGGATCCCGGTCCGAAGCCGTGGATGATAGAGGTCGATCTCTTGTAATGGACGGCGGCGTCGGGGTATCAGGTCCGGCATGGTGGAGGAGGACGGCGGTGGATGGGGTGGCGGACGGAGGAGGATGGGGTGGAGAGGGTGTTTTGGCACCCACGGAGTACGAATGGGGAAATGGAGGTGGAGAGGAAGGGGGAACCATGTGTGCAGGGCGCGCTTGTCTCAAATGCGAGGAAATTTACAAACTTAGCCCTAGTTTCAAATTTCCTACATCACAACAATATTAGTCGGTTGGGGATAGGATGGTAATCTCGCATACACCGAATATGTGCCGATGAGAGTTTGTTTTTGGTGCCCACCGTGTTTGAATCGGGGAGGGAGTCGATTTCGGTCGAGGACACACTGTGTTTTGGCGCCCACCATGTATGAATCCGGGTGAGAGGCGGTTATGTCACGTTTGAGTGAAATTACAAACCTACCCCTATCAAAACCTATAGAAATCGAGCAGATAGGCTTTGCGTGGCAGGGATAGGCACTAGTAATTTCCATCTCGCGGATTTTGGTTTCGGGCGCGCTTCGTTCAAATTTTGTAGAGTGCACGTTTATCGTGCCAACTCAATTTGAATCGCGTTTGTATTCTATTTTTTTCGGGCGGGTTCCATTTTTGATTGGAAGAAAATTCTATGTACATCATTTTTTATATATACTTTCAAAAGCACAACAAAGAATTCTGCTCCTTTATGTGTATAATATGATTTACAAATACAATGATCTCAAAATCATAAGGTTGAAATCAAAAAATTAAACCAAATCGTGTGCTACTAAAATGTATGGATCAGTAATATCTACATATTAAATAACATAGATGCGTGTGAATTCATATGAGTATGCAGGTTTGATAGATCAATTTTGGTTCAAGTATGGATTACATGTATCATCATCTCGAATTCAAATATTTGAATCCCTTTTATGTTCACTCCTTTCATGCCCATCTCTCTCGCATGCATGCTCCTTCATGTAGCTATCGCTCTCTTTTCTCCAGCTCACCCGCACGCTCACTTCACGTTTCTCCTATCCTCGCAAACATGGTCTCTCGACGTCTCCCTTGAGAAGTGTCACACTCTCCCTATCATTATACATTACACGGTTTTCATTGTGTCTCACGTCTCTACCGTTCTCTGATATCACTAGGTACCTAAGCTACCGCCACACACACAGTCTCCACTTGTCTTTCACTTTGTCTTTCTCTCTATGGGATTCTCTCACACACCCTATATGTCTCTAGATATGAATCATACCACTAAAATTACTCTCTCTCTCTCTCTCTCTCTCTCTCTCTCCTGTAGACACAACATTTGTTGCGGTCTCCTTTTTGTCTCCATCCCAGACTAACATTATTCATTTGTTTACCGATCAGACAAACTCCCCCCCCCTCTCTCTCTCACACACACACACACAAATCCTGCTTCCACTCCCCTTCCCGACTACCGTCTCTCTCTCACACACACAAAACTCTCGCTTTCGCACCCCCGACTCGTATTTCTCTCACAAACATTTATCGACTAGCCTCTAGATAGGTTTATACACCCGCACACTCGTGCTTCCACTATCGCATACATGTCTCTCTCCCGCTCCTTGTATCAATGTAGATTTTTCTTCCCTTCTTGAGACACGCCCTCTCGATTGTGCATACACACACTATCGCCTCATTTTAAGCTGATACCTCTCGCGCACACACTCTTTGTGTCTTTGTCACACATGCACTCCGTCCTCCTCCTCTCTCCCTCTCTCTCACACACACATGGGCTTTTTGCAACAACTAGCAAGATGCCCATGCATTGCACGGAACATCAAGATGCATTTTTATGAGTAGTTTATCTTCTGGGAGAAAAGGATAAACAAGGGAAGGCCCTATTTGCAAGTGTGGAGAGGGGTGTGGGTATCTTTTTGCAAAATTTCCATAATTTCCTTCTTATCCATCAGATATAGATCGGACGGCCTATATTGCAGGATGGCAGGCACACGATCATCACCGACTATGCTTTTTATAAGAGTAGGGATCAAAAATAGAGTTGGTGATGATGGTGGACCTGCCATCCTGCAATATAGGTCGTCCGATTTATGTCTGGCGGATAGGAACGAAACTATGGCAATTTACCCGCACTCCTCTCCACATTTGCAGGTAAGGCCTTCCCTCGTTCACCCTTTTCTCCCACAAGATCTTGATGTTCCGTGCAACGGACGGGCATCTTGCTAGTAAGAGTAGAAATTAGACATATACCACTTCTCGAATATTGAAACCAACAACATTCCTCCCTTATCTCATCAAAACTGCCGAAGGAATATATTTTGAGTGAAACATAACAATTTTTTAGTGATATACGTATTACAAAACTAGACTTTTTTTCTATCAAATCGGTGAATATGTATTAATCTACTCAGATCATGTGGCAACGCATTGGCACATTGCTAGTAGTTATTAGTATAATTTTTTGGACACCTGACAAACGGTGGAGTACATATATGAAGAGAAGAGGCGCACGCATGCAGTCGGTCTCTCTCTGCCTCGCACACACGAGTGTTACGTAAAGGCAATGTTAACAAATAAACCCTAAAACCCTGGGTGCACGATTGCTGCATTCGCGGGTAGTGGGTACGTGGTGGAGCGCACCTTTGTAGGAATAGTCAGATCGCATGATAACTTGATCTGTAGGAGTTGATGGTCGGGACCACAGGTGAACGACTTGGAGGCGGTGGCTCGCCAGTTGCCACAGATCGAGTAGCCACGTTTAAAATATCATTTTTTAGCGGGGTTAAGAGTTCCGATTTTCAATGGCGCGTTATAAGTACTAAGTAGTTTTTAGAACGATTGGTATGGAGCAAAAATGGAATTCATAGTACTACGTACCTCCTTGGCGTATGATTGCATGGGTTTATGTTGCCAGATGTTGAACGTGGTAGTTCTAGGGTAAATACTATGTTTAGATTTAGATGTTGGTTTTCAGTAATGAAAATCGAAAGGAGGAAACCCTTCTTTGATTAGAAAAAAAAACTACTACCTCCGTTCTGGTTTACTAGTCCCCATCCTATTTTGGGTCAAAGTTTGTCCACGAATTTTACTTGTAAAATGTGAATGGAAAACGAGATTTTGTTATACGCAAACAAAAAAGGACTGGAGGGAGTGATTGCTCTGACATGGACGCAACCTCTCATAGCGCAGGCATTGAACCGGCGCGCTGGCCAAGAGGGCCCCACTCGTTGGAGGCCCGGCTGAACACGCCTCCTCGCCGCATGCAACCGGCTTCAGACTGCCCCGCCTTCCTTCATTGAATCCGCGCGTGTGCTGGCAACGCGTCCTTTCGCGAGCCGGGCGGCATTTTAGAACACAAAAATGACCAAAATATAATTAATTATGCATGGTCTTGACTTGTTGTGCTCGCACTGGTAGCAGGAGCTAGAGGTTTTTCTTTATTCATAACTCTCCTCAAAAAAAATTGGCTTTGAAGTGAATCATGGTTGTGGACATTATGTATGAATGTGGAGATATCTGTGAACATGAGTTTGATGTGGAGGTTGAACTTGGAATGTCGAGCTTGTGCATGAACTATACCATGTCCAATGCTTCGTCTGTTATTGTTTGGAAAGTAATTGCACTTATTACATGACCCGAAAAAAAAATTGTGCCACATCAGTAGATGCACGGACATCACAACAGGCATGCTGACTGGATAAACATTTGAACCTAGCTATTATGAAGGAAATTTTGTATTGACAACAGTTTTAGATAGCAGGAGACGCCTAGCCTGCTCTGCCTCTGCTAGCTTATTTCTGGCTTCTTCCATCTCTTCTTTGGCTTGGGTGAAGAGAGCATCTGATTGCTCTTTTCGCTTCTTTAGGAACTCAGCTACATTCTCAAGGGCTGCTGCACGCTTTCTTTCAGCCTTTACTAGAGCCACGAGGACATGAACAGCTGACGACTCCACCTGGCTTGTGTGTAATCCAGCATCATCTGGGAATTTGCACCTTGTGTCTAATCCAGCACCATTAGGGAACTCGCACCTTGTGTGTAATCCAGCCTCATTCTGGAAACATGATCTCGAGGTTGACCATAGTTCCCTCCTCGCAGGAACTGCATCCTGACATGAAGTTACTTCTTTTCTAGATAATTACTCAGAGCAACCCAGATCCATTTAGTAGAAGCCAAATAAACAGAACTGGGAGAAGTGAATTCAAAAGAAAAAAAATATAAAAACAGACTACAAGGTAAGAACACCCACTTCCTACATCAAGCTAAAAATGAAAGCATTAGGATGATTAAGACTCTTCTTATGACACATCGAAGAACACGAGGCTTAAGAGAAACAGAAACTACAACATATACACATCGAAGAACACGAGGCTAAACGAAAGTAATTGAAACGGTGTTACTTACCACAGCTCGTTTTACAGGTTCGGTGCAGCTCCTCTTTAACTTGCCACGCTCCTTGAAGATGTCCCTAATATCCCGTGTTTGGTCTTCATTGCTCCTCTGCATGTTCGCACTCGTGGTTTTAAAATCTCAACATGGCAAGAAAAATATACTACTAGTAATACTCGCGCATCTTGTGGGCAACATTAAAGCACTCGTCTGCCATGTTAGAGCATCTCCAACAGAATCGCAACGCGCGGCGCTTTAAAAAAGCATTTACAGTGCTGAGATCGATAAGTAGAGATAGAGAGTAGAGGATAGTTCTCAGCATAGATAGATTAAAAAAGATTATTCAACTACTCCTCGTCGTCCGACTCCTCCTCGGTGATGTCCTCCTTCGACGTCTGACTGTAGGCCTGAAGATACCGATCGTCATCGGATCCCCAGGGCAACGCTGCTCCTAGCCTCATGTTGAATTGAGCGTCCGCTTTTCGCCTATGCTTGTCCTCGCGATACGCGGCTCGCTCCGCCCTCCTTTGCTCATAGAACTCGCGCTCGTTGATGATGTCTTGCGGGAAGCGTTGGCGCCACAGCGCCATGGCTTCCTCGTCCATCTCGGAGATGCCGAGACAGTGCTCCCGCCTCCGGTGGTCGCGACGATCCTCGTCGGTGATAAGCCGCGGCAGAGGCGCGAGCTCCTGTGCCCGCTCCCGTGTCGGCACATTGGGGAAGTTCAATGTTCTATGAGGCCACCGGAGGTGCCACGCCGCCACGTCGTATGCGCGGGCGGTCTCGTTGGCGGTGTCGAAATTGCTTAGGCCGAGGCGCATCCCGCGGAACCGGATCTCAGCGGAGAAGCCACCGGAGGAGCGCACGTGAACGCCGCGGAATCCCCAAGTTTCCCGGTGATGCAGCGGCATGGTGGCGCGACGGCGGCGAGGCGAGAAAGGGCGGGGAGAGAGCGGTGGCGAGGCACAGAGCGGGGAGAGAGCGGTGGCAAGGAACAGAGCGGTGGGAGGGCGTTGGATTTTATAAAGCGTGTCGGACGCCGCGCGCCAAAACTAGCGCATGCCCGGCCGATTTTTCCCACGCGCGCGCAATCCTTTCCCGACGTCTCTGCTATCTCTACTCTCTTCTCTACTGTTATATTTATTTTATATTTAATATTTATCTCTACTTCTCTACTCTCTATTTTTTCTCTACTTTTTCCCTAATCTTCTAAAAAACGGAGTTGGTGATGATGGTGTTCCTGCCATCCTCCAATATAGGCCATCTGATTTATATCCGACGGATAGGAAGGAAACTGTGGCAATTTTGCAAAATGATACCCACACCCCTCACCGCATTTGCAAATAAGGCATTCCCTCGTTCATCCTTTTCTCCCACAAGATAAACTACTCGTACAAATGCATCTTGATGCGTGCAACGCATGGGCATCTTGCTACTTCTAAAAAACTATCCATCATTTGCCACACTACTGGTTGCAGATGAAATACCTACCCAAGCACAGCGCGATACAGGAGCGATGCACAATTACAAGATGATATTCTGTTGGACAATGGAGGCTATAACCAATTACTTTTACGGGAACAATAGCACCCAGGAAATTTTAAGGGTAGGTATGAACAAAATTGGAACTGCACATGTACTGCTAAGTAATTCAATACACACATTACCAATCGAGGAGAAGAATGATGGTCGCGGCAGCCTCTGTGAGTCATGGTCGGCAACGGGAGTCAGTTCATTGTCCACGACGGTGGTGATTCTGCGCTTGGCATCGGCTTCCGGGAAGCAGATCCGAGACCGTGGAAGATGGTGCCGGGGAAGAGGCTCCATGTACGACGATGAGGGTGGACCGGCTCCAGTACGGCGTACGAGGTCGTCGATGAGGCAGATGCGCTGTGGTGGACGAGTGCGCCGATGTAGAAGGGGACGAGCACGAAGGCTGCGGTGCCATGGAGAAGTCTGGGACCCACCGAAAGGGCCTCTGTATTTCGCAAAAAAAAAAAATTACCGCCGCTGACAACTCGGACCCACCAGCTATATCTTCGCACGCAAGGAAGTGTGTCCTTACTACACACACAAAAATGAATACTCCCCCTACTAGCTGGGACCCGGTATAGTGGCAGGCTGACTTGTGGGCCTACTAAGTTGACGGGGACGGAGGGCGTTGTTAACTTAGTCAATATGCATGATTCTAGCTCCAGTGACTATACGATGTGCATCCAACGGCCATACGTAGTGATTCTTCAACCTCTGGTCTTCTTGCTCCAGCCGCCCAAACCAGCGACGGTCGTGCCTCGTGCTCCTGCCTCCCGTGGCCGGCTGCGATGTGGCGGAGGCCTCACCGCCCCCTACTACTCACACCGCTGGCCAGGCTATCCCTCTACTCATCCACACCCCCTGTTATTCTGTGTCAACAACGGCCTCACACCGCAGCGAACCAGTGAACCCTCATACTCATCTACGTGCGGGCATCCACTACCGCGTCTTCCTCGGCTCCGCGTCGTCCCCTTCCTAGGTGTTGTAGGGTGGAACCCTAGGTGGAGATCTTTCACGAATTGGAGGGGAATCCCCAAGAACAAGAAGGACATAAGGGAAGAACACAAGAGAAACACTCAAGAACAAGTCCAATCACACATCCACTAGACTCACAAACACATGAGATCCACAAGGTACACGAACAATCAAAGAGAAATAAGATACATGGTAGAGTTCATCCCAATCCTATGAGGAGAGAGGTCTTGATAATCCACAAGGATTCTTCTCCCGTGGGAGGTCTTGCATCCACTAGGGATCTTCTCCAAGGTGGAGGTCTTGGCCTCCAATGGAGTAGTCTCTCTCTCTCAAGAGGAGAAGGTAGGAGCAAAGCTCACATACAAATGAGCTATCATATTTGCTAATCCTAGAAAGGAGGTGGAGGTGGTCTATTTATAGTCTAAGCCACGAAGGGGTAAGTGGCGAGGGATACAAGGCCAAAGGCCGACGGTTGCGCACAGGCAGGGCGGTAGTACCGGACCTCGGGCGGTAGTACCGCTTGGGAGCGGTAGTACCGCCTGTAAGCGGTAGTACCGCCCGTTCCAGACTGGACAGGCCATTCTTCTTTCGTCTTCGCTTCCATGCTTCCCTCGTTGATGGTGTAGGCGTTCCTTGGCGCTTGCGCTCCTCCTCGTCGTCCGTGAAGCTCCGACAATACCTATGCATGCACACGAGTGGAGTGTCAAGTAGTATACCATCCTCGAAGGGGTCAAGTGAACACGTGTAAAGGAGAAGATTCACCTTTATGTATGAGAAGTAGATGGCGCACGTGTCACTTGCCAAATGGGCTCTTGACATGGTGATGTCCGTAGGATGCTCCGCATCATCCCCTCCCCCTTGGGAAAGATCCGACCTCGGATCGAAAGCCAAATCACCATGGGAAAGAGATGGCGTCGCCATGTCGAAGCGGTCGATCACCAAGCACTCATCATCTTGAAGCTCGAAATGGGCACTCTCCAACGTTGCACCGTCTAGTGATTCCTTCAAAAGGAGCAAGGACAACAAACACTTGGAAAAACAAATGTGGTTAGCATTAGTGCAAAACCAAGCATTCAAGAGGTGATTCACCCAACAAGTGTTGTCATCAAGCATATCATGTGGTGTGATAAAGGATTGTGAGATGGCATGTAAGCATATGAATTGAGCACAATCAAGGTCATCATGGAAACAAGCATGTAAATGTGAGGTAGAGATGCACATATGTGTGACAAGAGAGTAAGCATCTACCTCAAGGTCGTAGCAAGCATGCATAAAGTGCTCAATGAAAGGTCTATGGTAGGCATAGGAATCATTCACAACACCAAATAAAATGAAGTGTCTAAACACATGAGTCAAGTGCAAGACAATACAAGCATAGCGTGCATATGGTGTAGCGAAAGTCGTGTGGCACTCAACACAATAGAAAGAGAAAGTATTCAACATGTGTGAGGCAATCAAGCGAAGCATGTGACAAGCAATGGGACACGGCATATGTGAAGAGATGACATTGTTGCAACCAAGCATATGATAGGGACAAGTAATCAAGTCGTATGCAACACACAAGGCATATAGATCATGAAGCATGACAATGTGGCAATGGCAAGTCGAAGAAAGATCTCTAGCATGTGTGCAAAGTGTTTTGGTGCAAGCAACACAAGTAGTGTGATCCACAATATGCATGCACATGGTTTTTGGTTCCTCGAATGAGAAGGATATCACCTTGAAAACGTGTCCTTGTGCATCCTTCACAATGCCGAAGCACAAGCAAGTGCGATGTAGAAGCGCCGTGGTAGAAAGTGGTTCGCTCTCAAGAGCTCGAATGGACAACTCACATGAAGTGGAAGTCGACACGAAGTCCAAGTATCCTACACATGCACACAACAAAACAAAGAATGTATGCGCATGGTAGATAAACACATCATCCATCATGATGGTTCTCTTCTCTTGCACATAACCATTAGGAGCAAAAGTGCATGAATAATACGATGCAACAATGGCTATATTCATGGCACTAGGCATATGGTACAAAGAGTTAACACAAGCATGCTTCACAACAAATATGTCAAAATCTCCAAATAAATGCGAGAATGCTATGGGGGCAATCTCATTTGCAAGACTAAAATCATGGTTGCGCTCAATGCATGGACAATCATATAGCATGAGAGAGGCAACATGTGGAGACATATGACAACAAGCAATATCAATCATGTGCAAAGCATGGTAATGGTTGACATCAACCGCATGAAAGGAGCAAGTATGAATCGTCGGTGATGCAACATAAGCAAGCATATCAATCATGTCGTGCAAACTAGTGGCGTGAAGATGCAACACACTATAGGAAATCATGGCAATCATGTCATGTGAGCAAATAGTGGATATAGGCAATGCACATGAGATATCGCAAGCATGATCACAAATCAAGATCAAAGCATCATAATAGGCATGGGGTACAAAGGCATCATGGCAATAACAAGTCATATCTCCACCAAGCTTGCAAATACACATACAAGTATGAGAATCAATCATCATGTGTAATGCAAAGCATGGGTCACAAATGCATGGCAAAGGCATATAAATGAGCATATCATGCAAAGTGAACATGGAAAGATGGGCGTAAGAGACATAATGGAAAATAACCCATAACCATGTGAGTGCCATGTAGAAGAGATGCGCGAAGTCTTTGCGTGAAGGGAGCGGTTGGAAGGATAATCCATGGACTCCCAAGTCGTCGTTGCTCTCTAGAGCTCGTTTTGTCAACTCGTGCTCTTGCGAGGTTGACGAGTAAGTATGGGGACCTACACAAAAGACACACAAACCAAAGAATTGTGCGCGTGGTAAATGTACACATCATCCATCATGATGTGTATGTGCACGTTAGAGTTAGCACAAGATAAGCATCTCTCAAAGAAATTTGATGCATGGTATAAGAACATGTCATCCATCATGAATGAATAGTTATTGTGTATAGCATGATGTGGATGCAAATTGAGCATACAATTATATGGCACATCTATAGCATGTTCATTCATGGGGAGCATATTGTGCACACAAGCATGGGGATCATGCAATGGATGGGATGGGTCAAAATCTCCTAAAATGTATGAGGAAACTATGGGGGTCTCCTCATAAGCAATATCGGAAGCATAATATGGAGAAGTGGAACGATCTCCGAAACAATGCATATCCGAAGCTAGGTGGTCATGGCATGGCATATGAGATAAGTGATGCAAAGGTAGCATGTCAATATCATCACAAGAAAAACAAATGCCAATAACCATGGGCTTGTCATGTATGCCATAAGTGCAAATTGGATTAATCTTAATGGCATATGCATAGTTACTATGATGAGATTGCAAATATGACATATTGTTGATCTCATGCATAGCATATGACAAGTCAAGCGGATTGTCAAACATGGTGTGACCTAGAGAATTATCACATGAAATCCTATGCAACATGGCATCACAACTAATAGACTCCACATGGCAATCATCAAACTCATCATAAATGGGTAAATCATCGCATGGGGAAATCATACTAGCACGAAGCATGGCAATAGGTGGATCAACATCATGCAAGCAATCAATGTCGACATGGTCCACTAGTGGGACGAGAGCATCACCTTCACCTTTGTTACCTTTCTCATTCCACTCATGTGGTGTAGGTGAGGTGGGAAAGACCAAATGGTGGTCATCATGTTCATCTTGATGGAACCATGTGGGAGGTGCATCATATTCTACCATGGCCATCATCTTGTCCAAAGGAAAGAGGAAGTCGTCGAGGAACGACGCGTCATCATATATGGGACCTAGCACCAAATGAGAAGACACAATAGAGGTAGAGGTCAAGTCGTTAGTGTTGAAAGTGGCCTCACACGCCCTATCAACTACCTCACTCTCTCTATGTGGTGGTGGCTCACTCACTCCCTCAAGGTAGGTGCACTCAATGTCACATATGGTGGAGTCACTCAAGTGGTGGTGGTGGTAACTCTGCTCACATGGGAATTGTGGCAGCTCATCATATATGGGGCTAGTGGTGAAGTCACTCTCACTCTCAATATGGTGGCAAAAGTCACTCAAGTCATCATACGCCGCCGTGGTCGAAGGGAAAATCCCATGCTCAACCATCTCGTAATCGTCGCCGTGGATGAAGGCCGAAGATGGCACATCATCACTCTCGCCTCCAAAGATGGAAGCATCATCCTCGCTCGCCGTCGTGTTGTTCGCCTCCAAAGCTTGGTCTTCGAATGGCTCCGTAGTCGTAGTCAGCGCCGCACCATCTTGAAAAAGAGTCAAAGTAGACTCGGCATCATCAATGCCACAAAGAGGGGTGGCGGTGGAGTCGAACTTGGGAGCATCATCTTGGAGCTCGTTGGGCTTGGACATTGTGGTGGTACTAGCCTCATGCTCGCCATCTTGGAGCTTGGTCTTCGAGAAGTGTGCTTGTGGTGGGGAAGCCTTGGCCTTCATGAGTTCTTGTTCTGCCTTGAGAGCACCAATGTAGTTGTCGTCGAGGGACTTGTAGTTCTCGAGGAAGATAGTCTTCGAGATGTCGTTGTCCAATCCCATCATGAAGTAAAACTTCATCCAAATGGGGTCGTCCACGCCGGCTCGTTGCAAGGCCTTCTTCATCTCCTTGAAGTACGCGTCGATGGACTTGGATCCTTGTATGGTGTTCTCCAATTGGCGAAGAAGATGTTCCGTGTAAGTAGGAGGTACGAACTCTCGCCGCATAGCTTTCTTCGTCTTGGCCCAACTCATGTCGTAGCTCTCCGAAGGTGTGTGAAGCCACCATGTCGACGCGCGGTCGTGGAAGTTTCTTGTGGCGCATTTCACTTGATCTTCGGGAGGAACTTGAAGTAGCGTGAGGTAGTCGTCCATCAAGCGCTCCCACTCGAGATACTCCTCGGGGTCTTGAATCCCATAGAAAGGAATCGCGTGGTCGTTGTCGAGGTCATAGTAGCTCGTGGAAGTCGCGGACTTGATCTTGGGGAGCTTCTCTTGAGGTGCGGGTCGGCGAAGATGCCGCAAGTCCGAAGGCGAAGATGCCTTGAAGCCACTTGGCGAAGATGCCAAGGTAGATGGTGAAGTCGTTGAGCGGTTGTTGATGTTGAGCTCGTGACCTTCACGTTCATGTCGTTGATGGTGTCGATGCCGATGTGATCTAGTCATGGCACCGAACTCGTCATTGTTGTTGTAGACCAAAGTAGACGTGCTTTGCCTATCCATCACAAGACTCGAGTAGAGGGTGAGTAGGAAATGAGATAAACAATACCAACATACTGTTTCCCAAAGTTGAGGATGTATCCCGTTTCACTCAAAGTGAAATGAAAGAATAGTGGAATTGGTATCGGACTTGTTCACTCACACCTACAAATTAAAGCTTATGGTGGAGCTCGGTGAGGATAGTGGCACAAAAATTTGATGCAAAAAGTTAGCAAGAGTCAATAATGTTGAAAGAGATTCACAAAATCGCAAATGTAACAAGTAGACCAATAGCAATATGTGGCACACGGAAACACACACACGGATAGATAAATGGGGTCGTGCAACCAAGGAATGAGCACAAAATGTGGAATCCATGGAAAACGCTCGTGTTGCACAACTCAAGAGAGACGCTAGCACGATTGCTCAATAGGCGGATACGACACTTGTGCACAACCTATAAGATGTAAAATGTATGAGCCGTCTATCCCAAGTATGCTATGTGTATGATGTTCTGGTGCTTTTAGCACAAGATGATCCAAGATGATCAAGTATGATATGATATGATGCGATGCTATGGCTCTTGCTTACAAGCTTCTTTGTCTGTCTCTTTTTGCTTAAAAGCTTATTCTTTTTTTTTGATATGGCCACTATGCACAAACCAAGATAGCAATTGTGTATATGCGGGAACAATCTTGTGACACAAGTGATGGTACTATGATAGCAAGATGATACCAATATGATATGGTATATATGCAATGGAAGGTGTATATGGATGACCACTAATGTGCAGAAGTAATGTTGCCGGCAATACTCAAATGGCTAGTCTCAATGGGCAAGTGACGCAAAATGGGCTAGGGGTTAACAATGCAATTGCAAGGGGAATATACAATGGTGTCGTCGAGGTTACCGTCCGATGATGGTGATGAGAGGCGGTGTTGTCGATGGCGACCCGTTCCTAATTAGCCGAAACACCTTAGGAAACGGAAAAACCACAACTCAAAATCTCAAGGACAAATGTCAAATGGTGGTAGCGGACAAGCGGTGGTGGTTGTGTATGATGGGCTATACACGTTGTCGGAGTTGAAGTCACGGTCCCTAAGTAGCCAAAACACCTTAGGAGACACAAGCCACAACTCAAACAAGCTCAACAAAAATGGGTTAAGTTGGGTTGGCGGAAATGTATAGTGGGCAATGGGTATGCGGAAGTGGTGGTGGTCGTTGATGAAGAAGCAATTATCCCTAAGTATCCTAAACACCTTAGGAGACTCAAATCACTACTCAAGCAACCACAAATGCTAAGGGAAACAAAAAGGTTAGGTTGCGGAAAGGTATGGTGGCTATGCGGATGATATGGTGGAGGGCCTAGGAAAACATGCCAAATTTGACAAAATTTGATGGAGTCAAATGATGATGGTAGTATTTTTGTGGTATGGGGGATGTCAAGAGCTTCAAAACGAGCTCAAGAACATCAAAATCGGACTCCGGATGAATTAGTTATGGTCAAAACGGTGAAACTCGGAATGCTGAAAATGTGCGGGGCGGTAGTACCGCTTTGGTTGGGCGGAAGTAAAAAATTAGTACCGCTTGGAGGGTGGTTGTACCGCTTGGATGGGCGGTAGTACCGCTGGTGTCGGAAAAAATTTGCAGATCGGGGTCGGGGCGAATTTGGGGCGGAAATGGATGATTTCGGGGGCGAAATTGGATGGATTTCGTGGATGGAAAGTGGTGAAACTTGGGGAGATGCTAGATCCACTCAAAACCAAGCAAATCCATTGATCAAATCCAACAAAACATCATCAAACCAACAAATCACAAAAAAAATTGGGGCTATTTTTGGTGGGGATTTTTGAAATTGGGCAAGAACACAACAAAACAAGGCTAGAAAACACGAAGGGGGGCTCCAATTTCGTGAGAAATCATAGCTCTAGATACCATGATGTTGTAGGGTGGAACCCTAGGTGGAGATCTTTCACGAATTGGAGGGGAATCCCCAAGAACAATAAGGACACAAGGGAAGAACACAAGAGAAACACTCAAGAACAAGTCCAATCACACATCCACTAGACTCACAAACACATGAGATCCACAAGGTACACGAACAATCAAAGGGAAATAAGATACATGGTAGAGTTCATCCCAATCCTATGAGGAGAGAGGTCTTGATAATCCACAAGGATTCTTCTCCCATGGGAGGTCTTGCATCCACTAGGGATCTTCTCCAAGGTGGAGGTCTTGGCCTCCAATGGAGTAGTCTCTCTCTCTCAAGAGGAGAAGGTAGGAGCAAAGCTCACATACAAATGAGCTATCATATTTGCTAAACCTAGAAAGGAGGTGGAGGTGGTCTATTTATAGTCTAAGCCACGAAGGGGTAAGTGGCGAGGGATACAAGGCCAAAGGCCGACGGTTGCGCACAGGCAGGGCGGTAGTACCGGACCTCGGGCGGTAGTACCGCTTGGGAGCGGTAGTACCGCCTGTAAGCGGTAGTACCGCCCGTTCCAGACTGGACAGGCCATTCTTCTTTCGTCTTCGCTTCCACGCTTCCCTCGCTGATGGTGTAGGCGTTCCTTGGCGCTTGCGCTCCTCCTCCTCGTCCGTGAAGCTCCGACAATACCTATGCATGCACACGAGTGGAGAGTCAAGTAGTATACCATCCTCGAAGGGGTCAAGTGAACAGGTGTAAAGGAGAAGATTCACCTTTATGTATGAGAAGTAGATGGCGCACGTGTCACTTGCCAAATGGGCTCTCGACATGGTGATGTCCGTAGGATGCTCCGCATCACTAGGCCTCGCCATTGTCCACCGCCCTGGTGCTCTCGGCGCGGCGTGGTCAACTTGGTCAAGGAATGACTTCCATCAGAAGAGTATTGTATGTGGAGTGGCTGGCAGCTGGGTCCACGGCAACCGCAAGGAAGTGCCTCCTTATTACGCCAAAAATAATTATTCATCCACCTGACAGCAGGGACCCACCGGATGGGCCACAGTATTTGGCGAAAAAAACATTTCCCCCCTGACTGTTGGACCCACCGGACGGGCCACCGTATTTCGCAAAAAAAAACGTTCCCCCGTTGTCAGCTCGGACCCACCGGAAGTGTCGCCTTATTACGCACAAAAAAAATGAATACTCCCCCTGCTAATTGGGACCCACCTTGGTGGGTGACTGACTTGTGGGCCTACTAAGTTGACGGGGACGGAGTAATTTGTCAACTTAGTCAATATAAACGATTCTAGCTCCAGTGACCGTACGGTGTCCATCCAACGGTCGTAGTGCTTCTTCAACCGCTGGTCTTCTTGCTCCAGCCACGCAAAGCAGCGCCGGTCGTGCCACATGCTCCTGCCTCCCGTGGCCGGCTATGCTGCCGCGGAGGCCTCACCGCCCCCTACTACTCCCACCGCTGTCCAGGCCATCCCTCCACTCACCCACACCCCCTGTTATTCTGCAGCGACGGCAGCCTCACACCGCAGCCGAAGCAGTGAACCCTCATACTCCTCTATGCGTGGGCATCCACTGCCACGTCTTCCCCGGCTCTGAGTCATCCCCTTCCTAGGCCTCGCTGTCGTCCACCGCCCTGGTGCTCTCGGCGCGGAGTGGTCAACGTGGTCAAGGAACGGCTTCCATCGGACATGGACTGTACGTGGAGAGGTTGACAGCTGGGTCCACGACCGCAGCAAGGAAGTGCCTCCTTATTACACGCAAAATAATTATTCCTCCACTTGACAGCGGGGACCCACCAGACGGGCCATCGTACTTCACGAAAAAACATTCCCCCCTGACTGCTGGGACCCACCAACTACATCTTCGCACGCAAGGAATTGTGTCCGTGCAAAAAAAATGATTCACCCCCCGTGACTGCTGGGACCCACCAGCTACATCTTCGCACGCAATGAAGTGCCTGACAGTCGGGACCCACCTGGTCGAAGCGTACGTAGCGTTGTTATTCTGGTCGCGAACGTGTACGTACATACTGGTCGGTGTAGAGGCGCGCACGTGTCATGTACATGTACGTACAGCGGCTAGTGTGCAAGAAAGAAAATATGGCCACGTACGTACATACAGGCAGGGTCTCGAACGCCTACTCGTGCATACGTACGGCCCGGGCTCGTGTACATGGCTGGGTCGGAACGGAGAAACAGCGTTGTCATCGTGTTCATGGGGAGCCAACCGGCTGGGTCGGAACCGAATGCGTCGTCGTGTTCATCGAGAGGGCTTGGGCAGAACAGCCGATGGAAACGAGGCCTGGCGTACCACAGAACGGAGGAAACGGCCTTGTGTTCGACCAGCCACGTTTGAAACGAGATCATGTTCATCGGGAGGGGTCTGGCGTACTGCAAAACGGAGGAAACGGACCTCCTACGGTCGAAACGGGGGTCCTGTTGATCGGGAGGGGTATGGCGTACCGCAAAACGGAGGAAACGGACTTGTGTTGGAGCGCTACGATCGAAATAGGAGTCATGTTCATTGGGAGGGGTGTGGCGTACCGCAAAACAGAGGAAACGGACTTGTGTTGGAGCGCTACGGTTGAAACAGGGGTCCTGTTCATCGGGAGGGGTGTGGCGTACCGCAAAACGGGACTCCACGGGATACTGTTCATCACCACCGTCGACCCCCTCCAGCCTCCACGGGCTACTGTTCATCCACCGTCGACCTCTTCCAGCCTCCACCTGCGACTGTTCAGCCTCCACCGCGCGCTACTCCACCGGCTACTGTTCAACCAACCCTCTCCACGGGCTCCTGTTCAACCACCCCTCCACGGGCTACTGTTCATCCAGCCCTCCACCATCTACTGTTCATGCAGCCCTCGACGGGGTGGTCCTGTTCATGAAGCCCTCCACGTGGTCCTGTTCATGCAACCCCAACCGGCTCGATCGAACGGGGTCTTGTTCATGCAGAGGCAACACCACGGGGTCCTGTTGAGCCACCCACACCGGGAACTGTTCATCCAAACCCCCCCAGCAACGCTCACTGTTCATGCAGAGGCAGCATCGATCGGCTTCAGTTAGTAGCAGTAGCGAAGGAATCGCTCGATCGGGTTTAGTTAACAGCCATCGATCGACCACTCGGGTCCAGTAACGCGTAGCCTGCAGTGCTATCGCTCGGGTTCAGTTAGAGCTCAACGCCTCGCTCGGGTTCAGTTAGAGCCCAACGCCTCGCACCCATGCGCGTGCGTGTACGAGAGAAACACGCATCGCTCGGCCCCGACCACCCACCGTAACCGGGAACACCCCGATATTTTCCTCGCCCTCGCTTCTACCATGGTTTTTTCCGTCATGGACGGCCCAAAGAATGGCATGCAGCTGCGTCTCCAGCCCGCCTAGGACGAAAAGCCCATTTTCTGTCATGATTTTTTGTCATAGAAGTAGGACCCCGCCACATCTATGATGATACCGGGTTTTGTCACAATTATTTCATAGAAGTGTCATAAGTATGATAGAAAAAAGTTTCGTTCGGCCCGAAATGTCACGGATGTGTCTTTTTTTGTAGTGGTATAACCGTATTTGAGCGCTCGCCGGTCGCACACGACCTCATTTTGCCGAGCGTCTATCCCAGGAGGGCATATCCCCGACGATTTCTGGTTCATGTGGGAAGGACCCTCTATCGCAGTCACTCACTTGGCAATGGTTCCGAACGCCGTCGCGGAAAGGGGTTAAAACCGTTTGTATAGCACCGACGGTACCAATGCAAGTCCTTCGTGGGCGATGGCCATGGTGGAATAGACAAGATTGCTTCTTCATGGACCCTTCATGGGTGGAGCCCTCCGTGGACTCGCGCAGCCGTTACCCTTTGTGGGTTGAAGTCTCCATCAACGGGGATGTACGATAGCACCACCCATCGGAACCACGCCAAAAATCTCCGTGTCTCCATTGCGTTTGCACTCTCCAAACCCATCAATTTACCTTCATATGCAATGTTTTACTTTTCGCTGCTACACTCTTAGAATTGCATGTGTAGGTTGGTTACTTGACTTGTTCTAATTGCTAAAATCTGCCAACACTTAAAATTGGGAAAAAGGCTAGATTTTTATTTGGTCAAGTAGTCTAATCAACCCCCCTCTAGACCTACTTTCGATCCTACACACAAGCATGACCATTCTCGCTAGAAGGTTGGGGAAGCTGGGCGGCTCCTGCAGTTCCAACTCCTGCTTCAGCTGCGGTGGGCACGACGACAGGGCCGCCTACGCTGGTCGTGCCACCTACGACGGTTGATGCATCTGTGGCACCTGCGGCCGCGTGTGAAGGCCGGTGGGATGCGCTGCCGCACCGTTGTTCTTCTTGGGAGCCATTGGTGAAGTTGAAGACATTGAAGATCGTCGCGTTGGTTGTCATCTGAGATTTGCACAAGTGAATCCCCCTACCTGGCGCGCCAAATATGTCATGGTGGATGATCATGATCACCTATGGGGCCACTAGCACCTTTGTGGTTCGGCGGGGGGACGATCACATTGCACAAAGACGAGAAGCAACAAGACAACACGGCGGGGAGACCCATTTTTACCAAGGTTTGGGCCGCTATGTAGCGTAAAACCCTACTCGGTACATCACTTCTCGCGGTGGACGGCTCCTGCGACCCTCTACTCCCTCCCGCGGCCTACCCTCTCCCTCTTGCACTGCCCCCACGTGGCGGCGGGAAGAGCTTCCGGCGCGGCCGCCCCCGAGTCCCCCCTCCTCCCTCCTCCTCTCCTGCCACCACTAGAGGGCCTAGCCAGGAAAAGCTCGCCTGGGCCGGCGGCGGTAGGGACTTCTGGCTCCCCCGCGTATAGAGGAGCAGCACAGGCCCTTCTCTCCGGTTACGGTGTGGCATGGGTGCCGGACACCGCGGCGCGACGTCGCCTGGCGCGCTGGCGGCGCTGTGTGGTGGTCGCGTGTCCGGTGGCTCGGCTAGTGGTGGGTCGCGTGGGACCCAGACATCGCAGCGGATCTGGCGCGTAGGGGCTCCTGCGATGAGGGCGGCGTGGCCCGGCGACCCTAGGCGTCGGCCGACGGAAGCTGACAGTGAGGGGACCGGCACAACAGTGGCTTGCTGGCAGTGGTGGCGGTGCATGCCGGTCGGATTTGGCATTTTCCGGCGGGCGTCACGGGGTGGGGCACCTGCCCGGGGTGGCTGCTGCTCCGGCTGTGGATGGCTACGGCGAGGCAGCTCAGTCCTCTAGGAGTGGAGGCTTCCATTCGTCGCGTCGGCACCACGGCGGCTCGGCGGGTCGGCTGCGGCGGCAGCTGGATTTCTAGCGTCGGTTCATTTGTAGGCGGCCTGGTTCGACCTTCAAGCCATCTTGATGGCGTCCGACCGCTATCTTTGTTGGAGGACTGTCCCTCCCCCAGTTGCGGTCCATCACCCATCTCGCACCCGGCAGCATGACCGAGCTCGTCTCGCACTCGGCGGCACGACTGACCTTGTCTCGCACCTGGCAGCAGGACCGAGCTCGTCTCGCGCCCGGCAGCAGGACCATGCTCATCTCAAGCCCAGCAGAAGGACTGAGCTTGTCTCGCGCCCCATGTTGTGGAATGGGTAGATGGAGGCCAGTTTTGGCCGGCCTATTGGGTCTCAGCTCTGGGGGCCGCCCATGGTTCTTTGGTTGGGGTAGCGGTGGATCTCGAATGAGGTGGTGTCAAGGTCTTGGATGCCGGGGTGGTGGTTCCACGGTGCTCATGGGTAGAGCTCGTGGCTTGGTGTTGCCCGGTTGCCACAGCTATGTGGGCGGCGTGGTAGCCGGGGTGTGGCGTTCGGTGGCGGTGAGTGGTGGTCGGGGTGAAAAGCTGCTCTATCTTCGAACGGACCGGCGACGGCGAAACTTGTTCCCTTCTTGAAGGCGTCATCATGGCTCTCATTTCCTGTCGTGTTTCTCGAGGGGAAACTCTAATCCTTGGATCGGGCGGTGGCGGCGCTCCGGTGTCGTCCTCTTCCTGAAGGCGCTGCCTTGGAGCCCACGGTTCGTCATATGCGGCTTCACCTCTTCGTGTAGTGCTTGGGTTGGTGTTTCTCTGCTCATCGCCTATGTATCCTACCTTAGGTGCGTGTGTGTTGTGGGGTGTGCGTTTGTACCGGGTGTTGTTGATCGTTGCTTTATACATAAAGCGGAGCGAAAACCTATTTCGGTAAAACCCTACTCCTGCTTTGGTGGATTGATTGGAGGGAGTACGAATATGCGGAGAGCTCAAGACCGGCAAGGGTGCCTCGGGGAGAGCAGCTACGCGCGTACAAGTGCTAGATGATCAAAAGATCGAATCCTTTTCTAGGTTGCCTCGGGCCTCCTTTTATATCTTAAGGGGTGACCATAGTGGCAAAACAGTCATTATGTGATGATTAGACAACTAGTAGTGCTATCGTAACTAACTCTGGCAGCTTAGAACAAAACGACATTAATGCTAGCTTAGGTGTCACGCGGAGAAGCTGTCCCGGCAGGGTTCTTCCACTGCTTACTTAACCACCTCTTATTTTCTTGACACGCCTCTGGAACGGGTGTCATTAAAGGTAACCTCTCCTCAAGTAGGCTACTATGTGCTCGGCATGATCCACCTAGCCTCTCAAGAGCTTGGCACCTTATTGATTAGTGACTGGAGTCTCGATGAGGTGGAGTGATGGTGACTGGTGGTTTTGCCGGCACGGAGCCTGTCGGGCCTTCGCCCTGAGGTTTTGCTATAGTCTTGGTGGCTCTGGAGACCTAAGCGGGCAACAACCATCGCTGCTATGCTGGCGCGCGGGCTCAGCAAGGCTAGGAGATGTAGGGCCCTTGGGCTAGCAGGAGCTCCTGAGGCGCGATGCATAAAGATCCCCTCTTTGGGTACTCGGGTGACTTGCGCTAAAGAGCAGAAGGTGCTTTGAGGAGAAGAACGAGAATATGAAAGAACCAGAGGGTGCCACCGAAGCTCAAGGGGTGTTCCGGCCTTAACTTTTTCGCTGCTTGCCGCCTGTCACGGTCGCGAGGCCCGTTGGTTGTGAGGCGTTGCGGTCATGGCCTCCTGAGGGGGAGCTCCCGAGGCCTTCAGTGTCCTGCATTAGGAAAGTTTTCAAGTTTCTGCAAATAGCACAGGTGGGCGCGTGCTCGTCGTGTCGCCTGTGGGTGTCATGCGAGAAGACAAAAAACACCAAGGATCTTGGTGAGGTGGCATGCACGGGAGCGGGCCCGTGAGCCGGAGCTCAGTCACTTGGGTCCTTCAGCGCTGTTGGGACTGACCCGAGCACATGCACCGTACCCAACCACCGCTCGCGTGAAACCCATAGGGTACACTAGGAGCGTGCGCTCCTCCAAAGGCAAGTATATGAAACGAAGACGCATGGTATTACTTAGGAAACAAACTTTACTGATGCATGAAGTAGCTTCATTATGGGCGTGTTTGGTTGGGTGGCTCGCACCTGTCTCGTATGGGGCATGCAAAATTCGGCCTGTTTGGTTTCCTGTGTGGGCTTCTCAGCCTGGCCCGGCTCGTGCAAAAAGAGACTTCTCAGCCAGGCTGAGAGGAACGCGAGAATCGGGCGTATCGCTGATGCAGCACCGCGCCTGCACCCACGCCTCCACTTAAACGAAACGGTATTTGCGACTGGCCCTGTTGTTTGCGGGATTTACTTCGAAAGTGCCATTGTAGCCTCCCGTATCTCTCTTTCCTCTCCCCCACACATGGAATCAGATCGATTCACAGCAATCAATCGCCGCCGCCGGCGGCGGGGGAGCTCCCTCTTGCGCGTTCGGTCCGAACTCCGTCGTCCGCCTCAACCCCGCCATCTGCGCTCCCTCTTTCTCCACCGGCCCGAGCTCCATCGTCCGCTGCGTCCCGCCGTTGGGTATCCATGCTCCGCCGCCCGCCGGCGTGTGCTTGGCAAGGGCTGCGTCGGATGAGGAGGCGGGCCTGTGCTGGATCGGCACGACCGTCTGCGGTCACGACGGCGTCATGGGGCGCTGGTGGTGCAGGTTCAGGTGGATGACGGGTTGGTGTGTGTTTGGCCTGAAAGAATTTTGTCGCCGTCATGCTTTTGGGAAGCACATGCAGATTTCGTACAGCCTAGCAAACAACTTCTCGCGTTGGCCTGCCCCAGAGTATGCACACAACCAAACATCCATCTCAACTCTTTTTTGCACCAGCTTAGCCAGGCTACACTCAGCCAGGATGGTGCATACGATGCAGTGTGAGGCTATGCAAGGAACCAAACACGCCCTATACAACCAAAAAGATGCATGATGTCATGCTGGACACAAGCAGCTTGAAGATGTGACGGCCAGGAGGCCTCTCAAGTATGGAGAGGCGTGCTGCCATGCTGGACATGGGTCAGCTTGAGGATGTGACGGTTGGGAGGCCCCTCAGGTAAGTAGTCGGCTAGCGGTAAGCATGGGGCTTCCACGTGGTGGGCGGGAGCTCTCACGTGTCGGAGCAGCGTGGGTAGAGAAAGGTCTGGAGTGTGTACAGGTCCATTTCACTCGTATCCGTGGGGTCACAGATAGAACTTACGGAGATGTTGGATGTTCCAATTTTTTGCACTAGAACACCCTCCTCCGTCTGAAGTCACGCCGCGCCGGGCCGGGAGACATTTGTTACCTTGAAAGGGCCTTCCCACATGGATGAGAGCTTGTGGAGTCCTTCTCTGCATAGAATCCTGCGCAAGACTAGGTCACTAGCCGCAAGGGTGCGGGAGCGTATGTGGCAGTTGTGGTAGCGCCGCAATGCTTGCCATTAACCTGCCGCGTGGAGGCCAGCCTTGCGGCGAGCGCCCTCAAGGAGAGGATGTCCTCCTCACGCATGCTATCCTAGAGAGCCTCATCGAAGGCCAGGACCCGTGGGGATTGATGCTTGATCTCGGCGGGAAGGACCGCCTCAGCCCCGTAGACGAGGAAGAAAGGTGTCTCGTCAGTGGGCTTGGTCGCCATGGTATGGATGGACCATAGCATGGATGAAAGCTTGTCGAGCCAGCCCTTGTCGTAATATGTGAGCTTTTTGTTGAAGCTCCTTGTCTTGAGGCCCCTCGGGACCTCGGTGTTGGTGCGCTTGGCTTGGCCATTGCTCCATGGGTGCGCTACAGAGGTGTAGCGTATCTGTGTGTTGATGTTGACGCGGTAGGACTTGAAGAGGCCTCTAGTGAACCGCATGTTGTTGCCCGTGATGATGCGGTTGGGGACTCCGAAGCGGCGGACGAGGCCCTTGATGAATTTTACGGCAGATCCTGCAGGGATGGTGCGGACGGGCTCGACCTCTGTCCACTTGGTGAATTTGTCGATGGCTACATAGGGGTAGAGGTAGGCGCCTGCATCATGAGGTAAGGGCCCCAAGAGATCCATCCCCCGAACCGCGAAGGGTCGTGAGAGGGGATGGTCTCGAGTCCTTGCGTGGGCTAGTGGATCTGCTTAGCGTGGAACTGGCAGGCCTCATAGGACTTGATGAGCTCGGTGGCATCCTCGAGGGCATTGGGCCAGTAGAAATAGTTGCAGAAGACCTTTGCCAGCATGCATGATGATCAGTGATGCTCGCAGTCTCCACCGTGGATGTCGGCAAGCAACTCACGCGCTTGCTCCTCTGAGATGCAGCGCAGTGCCACTCCATTGGTGCGATGGTGGTAGAGGTCGCCGTTCCTCAGGCAGTAGAGCACCGCTTGGCGGGACATGCGCTCGGCCTTGGAGTCGACCTCTGGCAAGGTACCATCTTGCAGGTAGGCCTTGAGGCCGGTGCCTCCATCGGTGAGCGTCTTGGTGACGGCGATGTTGCTGATGGTGGGAGCGCACAATAGAGAGATAGCCCCCATAGCTCTGGTGGACATGGAGTGGTCGCTGGATTCGAAGAAGATGGGGTACTCTGACCACTTGAGAGGCCAGGCGGACTCGGCCGCCGGGAGTGCCGCGTTGACCTTGCAGGAGAACTGCTTGAAGTGGCAGTTGGAGGGAGGGGCCCGGGACCCACCCAGGATGCACACCACCACCCCACGAGGCTCTTGGTAGCCCCCCGGTGTCCTCAGCAGGCTGTTCATCGTCATCCCTGGGGATGCGAGGCATGTCGGCGTTTGCATGTGGGCTGGCTTGCCGAGGCTAGTCACGCCAGCCCTAGCGGCTATTGTCGTTGCGACCATCCCTGCCACCGCAATCACCCCAGCGACCCTGTCGTGGTCGCCGCTGTGTCCCCTGCTGCGTTCTCCGCGACTATTGTAGCGCTCAGGGCGGTTCTCGTGAAGCAGCTTGAGTGTTGGGGGAGTTGACGTTACGGTAGGCGCATAATGGGTGGCCATCTTTGTTGGCCTTGCCGCGGTCGCGGCTGCGCTTCTGCTCGGGCTCCGCCGCAAGCACAGAGGTGCCCTTGCACTTGGCGTCCTTGGCCTGGAGCTTGGAGTCGCCAAGCTCGGTGTCAAGGTCATTGCGGAGGACGAGGCGTCCCTCCTCAGCCTCGGCACAGCGGTCGGCAAGATCGAACAGCTCGGCCGTAGAGTCGAGCTCGTCATTGACGGCGAGCTTCTCGCACATCCTCACGTCGGTGACGCCGTTGGTAAAGGCAGAGATGATCGCGGCATCAGAGTCCCTGGGAATCCTGTGGCGCCCCTGGCTGAAGCACTGGATGAACTTGCGGAGGGTCTCGCCGAAACGCTGACGCACAGCCCGCAGGTCGTTCATCGCGAGGGGACAGTCGCTCGTGCCCATGAAGTTGGTGACGAACTGCTTGCACAGGTCGCCCCATGAGGAGACGAATGCTTCGAGATGGTTCAGGAGCCAAGAACGTGTGGAGTCCTTCAGAGCCATGGGGAACCAGTTTGCCATGACCCGGTCGTCTCCCTTTGCTGCCGAGATGCAGATTGTATAGAGAAGGAGGAACTATGTGGGTTGACGGTGCCGTCGTAGCGCTGGGGAAGTTTGGGCTTGAACTTGTCGAACCACACCACGTGACGCAACGCAGACGCAAGGACAAGGCAGCCCTTGTTGCTGACAGCGCCTCCCTCAAGAGCGGCACGGTTCTGGCGCCCGGCATGGGCCATGTTGTGTAGGACACAGTGTGGCGGTTGCGCTGCTTCTCCAGGAGCACACGCTCATCCGGAGGAGCATGATGGACAATCTGGCAGTTGTCACCATTGGCTTGTGGCGAGACCGATCTGTGGGAGGGCTCTGGAGCCAGGGCGATGGCGAGGAGCTGCATCATGAGCCGGAGGTCGAGGAGGCACCGTGTCGCGCACTGCCTGGCGGCGACGCGACGGGGAGAGCGCGATGGCGTCGGGTCGTCTCCTGCCCTGGCAGTATTGACGAGCTCGGTGAAGCGCGTGAGCCAGGCGTCGTAGTTGCGTCAGCTGGGTGGTAACGCTGTAGTTCCCACACCATGAGCAGTGCGGCGTGCGGGTTGAGCGACTCGCGACGTGCGAGGGAGGAGGCGGTGGCGATGCGGTGAGACAGCTCCGGGTTCATCGACGGGTGCTGCGGGGAGGCATGTCGCTCCCCAGTCCCTACTGGCACGGTAGCGGCGCCGGCGCACTGGCATCAGTTAGCGTGGCCGGTCGGCGCCTGGTGAGTGCTAGCGGCCCTGTGCTGGGCGCGCGTGAGGCGACAGCCTGCGGCTTCGTCCATGTCGAGGCTGAAGACGGATGCCCGAAAACAAAGCCCCTACCTGGTGCGTCAAATATTGGAGTCCGGGGACCTGCGTCCATGAACTTGCTGAGGAATTGAGGTTCGAACACTGGGGCTCTGATTCACAACGTAATCAACTAGACGTGGATGGCAACGAGGGCTCGGGATACGCACGCAAGCACAGAGCATGGCAAGGACACACGAATTACCCAAGTTTGGGCCACCGTGCTGGTGTGAAACTGTAGGATCGAAAGTAGGTCTAGAGGGGGGGTGATTAGACTACTTGACAATATAAAAAAAATCTGCCTTTAGATCATGCAAAGTTTTTGGCAGTTTCACAAACAAGATCAATTCAAGTAACACCCTACACATGCAATTCTAGAGTATATGCAGCGGAAAGTAAATTGCACATGTAAAAAGGAGGTGGAGAAGATCAAACGCAGTTTGGTGACACGGAGATTTTTGTCGTGGTTCCGATAGGTGGTGCTACCGTACATCCACGTTGATGGAGACTTCAACCCACGGAGGGTAACGGCTGCGCGAGTCCACGGAGGGCTCCACCCACGAAGGGTCCACGAAGAAGCAACCTTGTCTATTCCATCACGGCCTACGCCCACGGAGGACTAGCCTTACTCGGGGTAGATCTTCACGAAGTAGGCGATCTCCTTGCCCTTACAAACTTCTTGGTTCAACTCCACATCATCAAGACGGAGGCTCCCAAGCGACACCTAACCAATCTAGGAGGCACCACCCCCCAAAAGGTAATAGACGGTGTTGATGATGATGAACTCCTTGCTCTTGTGCTTCAGATGATAAACTCCCCAACACTCAACTCTCCTCACTGATATGGCTGTGGTGGAAGAAAGGTTTGAGTGGAAAGCAACTTGGGAAGGCTAGAGATCAAGTTTCATATGGTAGGAATGGAATGGCTTGATCTCAACACAAGGGTAGGTGGTTCACTTCTCAGAAAGTGTATGATAGAAGTGGTGGTACTTTCTGATGGCTCTCCTCACGAATGAAGAGGGGGTGGAGGGGTATATATAGCCTCCACACAAAATCCAACCGTTACACACACATTTGACCAATCTCGGTCAGACCGAAGTGAAAACTCGGTCAGACCGAAAGTTCAAATATAGTGAACGTTGGGATTTTCGGTGGGACCGAAAATACCATCTCGGTGAGACCGAAGTGAGTCAAAGGTTAGGGTTTGCCATTTCGGTGAGACCGAAAATATAAACTCGGATATTCCGAATTGATGTCAACTGATCACAGAAGGTTGGCAGCCCTTTTTCGGTGAGACCGAAACTCAGAATCGGTTTGACCGAGAAGCTAGGGTTTGGAGAAACAACTGAAGAGGTTCATCTCGGTGGGACTGAGTTGGATAAATCGGTGTGACCGAGATGTTAGGGTTTGTAGAGATAACTTCATCTCGGTGAGACAGAGCTGGTTTGACCGAGATTACTTATGGGTGTGTGTTAAGTAGTGAATAGTGCTGATAGTTGAGGGAGTTAGATCACCAAGCACTTGAGCAACAAGAACATTAACACAACCTCATCCCCTTTTAATAGTATTGGCTTTTCCTATGGACTCAATGTGATCTTTGATCACTAAACCAAAAATGGAGTCCTGAGCTTTTGCCAATGCTTGTCTTAGCATTTTGAGGGGTCCACTTCTTCAGACATTTCCATACCCATATCATCGAACTTCTCTGAAATGATTCTCAAGATAATATTAGTTCAATGATATATATGTTGTTATTAATTACCAAAACCACCCGGGGATTAGTTGCACTTTCAATCTCCCCCTTTTTGGTAATTGATGACAACATATAGATCAAAGCTTCGACAAAAGATATAATCAATGAATAATATCGTCGCTTTGAGAAGTATGTGATAAACAAGAGCTCCCCCTAAATTTGTGCATTATTTAAAATTTGCGTTTGAATGCAAATGCACAATCGATTAGGATTATGGGTCACTCTTCCATGTCACATACATCTTGGTGGAGCGCACAAAATGATAAGAATGAATAACATGCACTTAATCACCAAGACAAGAGTAAATAGCCATACAATAAGGAATAGCATAGGATAAGCAAAAAGCACACATTAAAGCATAGTATGGCTAAGCACTCATTAAGGTAGCATCAAACGTAGTAGCAAGCACACTTAAAGTTTCAGGAACCAAAAGAAACCAATGTATCTCAAGGAAAACCGGCAAAAGAACGAAAAGACGAAAGAGCACTCTCTCTCTCGAAGCCCTATGATCTATAACAATTTCTCCCCCTTTGGCAACAAGTTACCAAAAAGTTCGAAAGGGTATAGAGCTAAACGTCACTGCGGGCTCGGCTGGCTGCTCCCGTCTGGGTCGATGTCGGTGTAGAGATAGCTGCATCTGCGAAGACCTCTGCTGATGTCTGCGGTGGAGGAGTGGATGCTGGAGCTGTAGGAACTGCTGGAGCTGTAGCTGGTGCTGAAGTGGTAGCCCTGGAGTCTGTCACTGGGATAGCTGCAGATCTGGATCCTCTGGGAACCTGAGCAGCCTGGCGATGAGAGTCCTGGACTAGATCATCCTGCATAAGCTCTGCTCTCTCCTGCCTAGTCTCCTCCATGTCTGCCTCAAGCTTGTTGACAGACACCTGAATCTCAGTCAGCTTCACGTCTAGAGCGTGGATCTTGTCCTTGACAATCCTCTCAAGGCTCTCCTGAGATTGCTCAATGCTGGCCAGGCGTTGTTCAATTCTCTGGGTTGCTTCAAGAATCTGTTCTCCAAAGCTCTTTGGCTTAGCTGCTGCTGCTGCTGCCTCTTTGTCAGCTTTGGCTTTCTTTGCAGCTTCGATCTTGGCTTGCCCTTCAACTGAGGTGGGATCCTCTTCATCCATCACAACTACGTTGTCCTCATGCTCTGGCTGCAGTGGCAAGTGCTTCCTATCCAACATGAATTTGCCCGTGCCAAACTTGGCGTTGATGAGCATCTGTATCTGCGGTGCAAACCCACATGACCTCTTTTGGTCAGCTGCAGTCCTCTTAATGGTCTCTACCATCAAGTCCATCACCTTAAAAGGTGCCTTCTCATCGAGAATGTGCAGCATGTTGATAGGATAGCCTCGTATCATCCGGTGGTCACCTGACTTAGGCATCAAAGTATGCCTCAGAATAGTGTTAGTAGTGGTCAGACCTGCTTGGAGATAATACACTGAGCCGAGCTTCCATCCCTCCAAATCAGCAGCTGGGATCTCCTTGTACATATTCTTCATAGAATCATGACTCTTCTTAGGAATCCCATAGACATCAATGTCGTCCTCTCTCTGCACAGGAGCGTTCAGAAGTTCTGCCCATTCTGCAACAGTCGAAGAAAACCGTTGACCTTCAGTCATCCAGGTGATCTTGCCATCGGGGTAGAAGTGGGCTGTGGCATAGAACTGCATGATCATCTCGTCATTCCATGCTGTCAGTTCTTGACCCACAAAATCAGCAACTCCACATGCAGTAAAGCTCTCATGCACATGGGGAAAGAAGTCCCGGTGCTCTCTACTGTCAATATACTTCCAGTCAACATATCTGGTGTCAGCAACAATGGGCTTCTTATCCATTAGCACGGTCTCATAGAAATCCTGCTGCTCTCTGGTGTGGAATCTGGGGTCCACAGCAGTCCTTCTTCTTACGGCATATGGATCAGACTGTCTCCATAGCCTGAGACCTTTGTCCTTCCTTGCCTTCATGTCCTCAGCTTGAGGATGAGCATCATTGTGGAGTGGCAACTTGGGACGGAGCTTGAGCAACACATGCTCTTCATCTGACTCAGAAGGTGGCATCTCACCTTTGTTCTTCTCAGAAGCTGGAATGCTTCTGGTTGTCCTCTTGGGCTTCGCTGGAGCTGCCTTAGCTTGAGCAGGCTTCTTGGGCTTGGAGGAGGCTTGAGCCCGAATAGCATCACCCATGAACTTAGCTTTCTGAGGAGGCGGCTGGGGTGCTTCTTCTTCTTCTTCTTCTTCAGCAGCATCAACTTGAGATTCAGCATAAACAACTCTCTTCCTCTTGGAAGTCTTCTTCACCTTGCTTGGAGCAGGCTCTTCCAAGTTGAGCTTCTTGGCAACTGCTGATTGCTTCACTTTACTTGTGCCTTTCCTTGTTTGCTGCCCTTGGTGCTCTTTGGCAACCACATTCTTCTTGGGCTTGGAGGTAACTTCCTCAGCAACAAAGTCGGAATCCTCATCATCAGAGGTTCTCTTCTTCCTGGTTCTCGTAGCTGCGGGAGGCAGACCACTAGGGGTGCTCCTCTCACCATCATCACTAGAGCTGCTTGCAGGACTTGTATCTGCCTCTGGAATTTCAGCAAATGGTGATTCAGACCTGTTCTGGCTGTCACTGACATCTGACATGGCTGAAAGACCTGTGAAAAGATAAGGTGTAGGCAGAGTAGAAGAGTTATCACAACTGCAGAAGTTTTTGCAAAGAAAAATGAGTTTAAAAACTTAGTTTTGAGTTTTCACAGAATGTATTTCCGTCAAACCGATTTCAAGTTTCGGTGTAACCGAAGTGTTCAACAGAACCTACACACCACTTTCGGTCAGACCGAAATGGGTTTCGGTCCTACCGAAAACTTAGGGTTTCACAGAAACTTCAATTCGGACATTCCGATTTCCACAACTCGGTCAGACCGAACTATGTAGTGCAATGGTCAGAGACCAAATCGGTCAGTCCGAGTTTCAGGAATCGGCTTCACCGAGATGCATTCCGTGGAAACCTAAACCTAAGAATTTTCCTCGAAACTAGAAGATCTGAACAATGTATTGGGATCATATCAAACGTGGATTGAATCAGGGCAGTCCTATCATGCAAGAATCAGAAGTGGAGCATGAAAGGGATCGGGACACACCCTAACTTGGTGGTGTCCCTCTACGGCGGCAACGGCGGAGAAGATTACCGTTGACGGCGGCGGAGACCTGCGGCGAGGGCGCACAGGTGATGAAGGCGACGATCCGTAGACCAGGGCGGCGGCAGCAGGGGTCTTGGAGGGCGAACGTTTGAAAGGAATAGATCGCGCGCAGCCCTCAGTATATATAACCCCGTGCTGTCGGTGGGACCGAGTTGAAAAACTCGGTGTCACCGAGATGCATAATTGCAGTGCAGTTACGCATATCGGTCAGACCGAGATTTTGAACTCGGTTTCACCGAGATGAAACCTAGATCAATCTAAGTGTTTCGGTTGGACCGAGATTGGGAAGCCGGTCAGACCGAAATGAACTTAGAAAGTTTTGGAAGTCAGCCTTAGACGAATCGGTGGTTCCGAGTGCTCCTCACTCGGACTGTCCGAAAAAGACTTGTTCAAAGTTGTGATATAAGCATGAATAGAATTTGAGACAAGATAGCATAGATAGCTAGGGAAGGTGCTTAGGCATTCTTGTCCATCCATTTGGCCAGAAAAAGAAACCAAAACAATCAAAACCACAAATGGATGTCCTTGAATGAATAGAATCATGCATTCAACATGCTCACACAATAAGATAGCAACTGAAATATGTGTCAAACATGCACAACCAAAACTCTAGCTACTAGCACACAATTTGTCGATGACTAGGTCATCTATATATGAGTATATTGACTTAGGAGCCAAATGAGAACATTTGATCATAGGTCATACTCATCGTTTAAGCACAAGTGGGGTTACCACTTTTACATAAAGCATTTATGTGTTCACATCATTTGGAGATGCTTTAGCTCAATTTTTAGAGCAAAGCTCCCCCTAGATGTGAGAACCCCTTTTAAAGGGTCAAACTAACCTTGGGTTGTCGTAGAAGACTTCATGTAGATGTTGAAGATGTGGATGCTCAATGTTGATGTAGATCATCAAGAGTTGAGAGTTATCCTTGGATTAGGGCACTTTCAATACCTACATGGGTTAGTCCCACAAGGAACAAACAAGAATATCCATGGACATAGAGTGAAGTACACAAGAGATGATGTCCATGAAAGCAATGATTACCTTGTCCCTTGACTTACCAACAAGAGGGTTTGTGACTCCATGAACTAGTGCATGATGTGGAAGTTGATTGCACAAGTTCTTGCCAAAACGAATATGAGTGAAGTTTGTTGGCGGAGTCACCCTCAAGAACCTACTAGTTCTTCTTCTTTGGGATCCACATCATCTTGATGGGAATCCTTGGTGTTGTAGTTGAGCTTGACGAAGTAGAACTTGATGTGTCCTTGGGAACCCACTTGACCATGGCTTGAGGTGCTTCAATGAATGCATCAATCTCCTCTTGAAGCTTGTCCTTGGCCTTTAGCTTGTGGTCTTGTGGTGGAAGGTTATCTTGAGCTTGTTCCACATTGGAAGAAGTAGGATCATACTTCTCCTTTTGTGAGACAAACTGTGGAGTAGGGTATTGACCTTCTTCCCACTCAACACCTTTGGCATTGAACTTTCGCTCAAAACCAATCCCTTGATTCTTCCGGTGTCTTCCTTGTTTGCGAACAATCTCCTCAAAGTTCTTGCTTCCGGCAAGACTCTTGTAGACACCTTTCTCTATGATTTCCTTCAATAAGCTATTTTCTTGCTCAAGTGTAACTTGGCTTGAAACATTGTTAGTGGAATCAAGAGAACTACTAGAAGCAACAATATTGGATTTAACATTGTTGTTGTTACTACTAGAGGAAGAATTTTTCTTATGCTTGTCATGCTTAGTCTTAATAGGTGGCAAGAAATTAGACAAGAGAAGTCGTTTGGCAAGATATGAAGAACTCTTCTTTCGAAGGTCGTCATTGATCGCTTTTAGAAACTCATGTTCTTGCTCTAGAGTGAGCTTCTCGAAGCGTAGCTTCTCATGAGATCTTAGGAGCTCTCTATGATCTTCTTGAGTTGTTTCATGAGCTAACTTAAGAGTGTTTAGTTCTTTAGTTAGACGCTCAATCTCCTTCATAGCATTGTCATTCGACTCTTCTCGACTATAAAGACTACTAGCATTTTCATCATTACTAAGCTCACTAGATTTATCATGCAAGAGCTCATCTTCACCAAGTAAGTCATCCTCATCACTATCAAAGTCAATGAATTCAGGGTGTGTTACCTTGGGGCCTTTAGCCATGAAGCATCTTCCAATTCCCTCATTTGGTGAATCAAATAAGTCGTAGGAGTTGGAGTTGGAGGATACTAGTGCAAGTCCGGCAACACCTTCATCTTGACTATAGTCGGAGTCGGAGTGATAGCTTCCATCGGATTGTCTGTCAGAGTCGGAGCCGGAGACCCATTCACCAACATGAGCTTGATGTCTTCTTCTTGTGTAGCTCCTTGATGACTTGTCTTTCCTCTCCGAATCCTTGCTTCTCCGAGAGGGTCTTCGTTCATAACGATCATCTCTACTCCTTCTCTCTCTCCGAGGTGACTCATCTCTTGCTCTTCTTCTTGGAGATTCTTCTCTTCTCTTGTGGGGAGCCGTACACTCATTTGAGAAGTGTCCGGGTCTTCCACAATTGTAGCAGTTTCGATCACGACTAGAAGATCTCTTTCCATCATATGATCTAGACTTTGAGCTTCTTTCTTTGCCTCTATTCTTGTAGAACTTGTTGAAGTTCTTGACCATTAGGCTTATCTCTTCATTGGAAATTAGCTTGTCACTTGAGGTAGTAGGAGCATCACTTGTAGCTTTGTAAGCACCACTTGACTTGTTGTGAAGCTCTTCCTTATCCTTAAGTGTCATCTCATGAGCAACAATTCTTCCAATGACTTCAGTTGGCTTGAGAGTCTTGTAGTTTGGCATCATTTGGATCAAAGTGCACACGGTGTCATACTTTCCATCCAAAGCTCTGAGAATCTTCTTAATGATGAATCGGTCGGTCATTTCTTCGCTTCCTAAGCCAGCAATCTCATTTGTGATGAGAGCAAGCCTAGAGTACATTTCAGCGACTCCTTCACCATCCTTCATCTTGAACTTATCAAGTTGACCTTGAAGAATATCTAGCTTTGATTCCTTCACAGATTCAGTACCTTCATGCATTTCAACCAAAGTATCCCAAATCTCTTTAGCATTCTCAAGACGGCTGATTTTGTTGAACTCTTCGGGACACAAAGCATTGAAGAGAATGTCACAAGCTTGAGCATTGTTTTGCAACATCTGCAACTCTTCGGGTGTAGCTTCGCGATCCGGAACTTTTCCTTCTTCAAAGAAATCACCTTGCATGCCAACACAAATAATGCCCCATGCGGCAGGGTTATGACCAAGAATATGCATTTTCATTTTATGCTTCCAACTAGCAAAATTTGTACCATCAAAGTAAGGACCTCTACGATAATTACCCTCACTAGACGCCATACTCTCCTAGGTTGTGAAACCAAGCTTATGGAGTCCAATGCAATGGAAACCAAGGCAATGGAGACCAAAGCTCTGATACCACTTGTAGGATCGAAAGTAGGTCTAGAGCGGGGGTGATTAGACTACTTGACAATATAAAAAAAATCTGCCTTTAGATCATGCAAAGTTTTTGGCAGTTTCACAAACAAGATCAATTCAAGTAACACCCTACACATGCAATTCTAGAGTATATGCAGCGGAAAGTAAATTGCACATGTAAAAAGGAGGTGGAGAAGATCAAACGCAGTTTGGTGACACGGAGATTTTTGTCGTGGTTCCGATAGGTGGTGCTATCGTACATCCACGTTGATGGAGACTTCAACCCACGGAGGGTAACGGCTGCGCGAGTCCACGGAGGGCTCCACCCACGAAGGGTCCACGAAGAAGCAACCTTGTCTATTCCATCACGGCCTACGCCCACGGAGGACTAGCCTTACTCGGGGTAGATCTTCACGAAGTAGGCGATCTCCTTGCCCTTACAAACTTCTTGGTTCAACTCCACATCACGACGGAGGCTCCCAAGCGACACCTAACCAATCTAGGAGGCACCACCCCCCAAAAGGTAATAGACGGCGTTGATGGTGATGAACTCCTTGCTCTTGTGCTTCAAGTGATAAACTCCCCAACACTCAACTCTCCTCACTGATATGGCTGTGGTGGAAGAAAGATTTGAGTGGAAAGCAACTTGGGAAGGCTAGAGATCAAGTTTCATATGGTAGGAATGGAATGGCTTGATCTCAACACAAGGGTAGGTGGTTCACTTCTCAGAAAGTGTATAGTAGAAGTGGTGGTACTTTCTGATGGCTCTCCTCACGAATGAGGAGGGGGTGGAGGGGTATATATAGCCTCCACACAAAATCCAACCGTTACACACACATTTGACCAATCTCGGTCAGACCGAAGTGAAAACTCGGTCAGACCGAAAGTTCAAATATAGTGAACGTTGGGATTTTCGGTGGGACCGAAAATACCATCTCGGTGAGACCGAAGTGAGTCAAAGGTTAGGGTTTGCCATCTCGGTGAGACCGAAAATATAAACTCGGATATTCCGAATTGATGTCAACTGATCACAGAAGGTTGGCAGCCCTTTTTCGGTGAGACCGAAACTCAGAATCGGTTTGACCGAGAAGCTAGGGTTTGGAGAAACAACTGAAGTGGTTCATCTCGGTTGGACTGAGTTGGAGAAATCGGTGTGACCGAGATGTTAGGGTTTGTAGAGATAACTTCATCTCGGTGAGACAGAGTTGGTTTGACCGAGATTACTTATGGGTGTGTGTTAAGTAGTGAATAGTGCTGATAGTTGAGGGAGTTAGATCACCAAGCACTTGAGCAACAAGAACATTAACACAACCTCATCCCCTTTTAATAGTATTGGCTTTTCCTATGGACTCAATGTGATCTTTGATCACTAAACCAAAAATGGAGTCTTGAGCTTTTGCCAATGCTTGTCTTAGCATTTTGAGGGGTCCACTTCTTCAGACATTTCCATACCCATATCATCGAACTTCTCTGAAATGATTCTCAAGATAATATTAGTTCAATGATATATATGTTGTTATTAATTACCAAAACCACCCGGGGATTAGTTGCACTTTCAGAAACCCTACTCCTGCTTGGCTGGGATTGCTCGTGGGCAACAGTGCACTTGGAGCTACAAGGCGAGGTGAGGAAGAGAAGAAGCTCCACCCTACAATGGTTGTCCTCCCTTCTTATAATGCCTTGGGCCTCTTCCCCAAAAATATGAGCGGGAAAGGGCTTCCACGGGGCGACAAGTTTGAAGGGGCACAAGGGCGCAAATATTATCCTGACCAAGGGTGGTCTTCGCCTGCTAAAGGTGTTATCCTAATGAAGCGTGGGCTCGACGGTGACGCGTGTCATGGACACGGAGCTATCTTGATCTTCACCAAAGTGGAAAGCTTTGGGACTTGCTTTGGAGGGAGGCAATCACAGCTGCTCCCTTAGCACCAAAGTGGAAACTGGTCTCCGCCGTACCCTGCCATCCTTATCCTAACAGCAGGGCATCAGCCATGTGACATGCACGGTCCTCACAGCTGGGGCCCCGAGGCTGGCCTCGCAAGATAAGCCTGATGAGGCGGCCCCGTGTGCCGACTCGCGAGGCTGCCGAGGACTTGGTGAAATCTGCTTTGTCTTGCCTGGCAGCGGGCGAGGCTCGCAAGGGTGGCTTGCTTCCCTGGGGGCGGTCTTGGGCCAATCTTCTTGAGCTCTCGAGGGCCGCCTCCTGGGTCGTAGCTAGACGGGTCGTGGTACCCCGGTATCCACTGGACCGACCACGAGCGATGATCCATAGACCAGGGCGATGGCAACAAAGGGGTCCGAGGGTGAAATGTTGAAGTAATTTTCAACGTACGGTCTATAGTGATATCTATACCCTTTAGTTGTCCGTAGTACCGAACGAAACAACTCGGTCTCACTGAAGTGCATAACTGCCAGTGATACAGTATATCGGTGACACGGAGATTTTCAGATCGGTCTTACTGAGATAGAAATAGAGACCAGTCTAAATGCAATCGATGAGATTGAATAGGAGTGAATTGATCTGACCTAAATACACTTAGAGGGTTTCGGAAGTCAACCCTAACCATATTGGTGGCTCCGTGTTCTCCTCACCCGGAGGGTCCGATAGGAACTTTTTCAAGTTTTGTGATATAGCAGGAATGAATTGACACAAGTTGATATAGATAGCCAGAGAAGGTTCTTATGCATTCTTGCTCATCCAATTGGCCAAATAAAACCAAATCAATCAAACTACAATTGGAGGTCCTCGAACGAGAAATATGCATTGTAACATGCTCACACAATAAGATAGCAAATGAAATATGCCAAACATGCATAACCAATTCTAGCAACTATCAAGCAATGGGCGATGACATTGTCGTCTATATATGAGTATATTGACTTAGGAGTCAAATGAGAACATTTGATCATAGGACATACTCATCGTTTAAGCACAAGTGGGGTTGCCACTTTTACATAAAGCATTAATGTGTTCACACAATTATAGTTGCTTTAGCTCAAGTCTTAGAAAAAATCTCCCCTAGATGTGATATCACCCCGAGGAGGGATGAACTAACCTTGTGTTTTGTCAATGATGACTTCATGTAGATGTTGCAGATGTGGATGATCAATGTTGATGTTGACCATCAAGAATTGGGAGCAATCCATTGAGTTAAGCACTTTCAATACCTACATGGGTTAGTCACATAAGGAACAAACAAGGATATCCATGGAGATAGAGTGAAATGCAAAAAAGATTATGTCCATGAATGCATTGAATACCTTGTCCCTTGACTTAGTAACAAGAGGGTTTGTGACTCCACAAACTAGTGCAAGATGTTGAAGTTTGTTGCACAACTCCTTGCCATGAATGAATATGAGTGAAGTTTATTGTAGGAGTCACCATCAAGAACTTTCTAGTTCTTCTTCTTTGGTACCCACATCAACTTTATGGGAATCCTTGGAGTTGTAGTTGTACTTTATGAAGTCTTGGGAACCCACTTGACCAAGGCTTGAGGTGGTTCTTCGAATGAATCAATCTCTTCTTGAAGCTTCTCGTTGCCTTTTAGCTTGTGGTCTTGTGGTGGAAGACCATCTTGAGCTCGTGTCCCCTTGAAGGAACTAGGATCATACTTCTATTGTTGAGGGACAAGCTTCGTATTTGTGTATTGATCTTATTCCCACTCAACTCCATTTGCATTGAACCTTCGTTCAAAACCAACACCTTGGTTCTTCAGGTGCCTTCCTTGTTTGCGTAAAATTTTCTCCTATTTCTTACTCCCTACAGGGCTCTTGTAGACACCCTTTTCTATAGTTCCTTTCAATAAATTGTTTTCTTGCTCAAGTGTAACTTGGCTAAGAGAATCATTAGTGGAGTAAATAGAACTACTAGAAGCATCAACATTGGACTACCATTGTTATTGTTACTACTCGAGGTAGAACCTTTCTTACTCTTGTTACTAGTTTGCGTAGATTTAACTTGTGGCGTAAAACTAGACAAGAGAAGACATTTGGCAGGGTAAGAATAACTCCTCTTTTGAAGAACATCATTGATTTATTTTAGAAGCTCATGCTCTTGCTCTAAATTTAGCTTCTTGAAGTGTAGCTTCTCAGGAGTTCTTAGGAGCTCTCTATCTTCTTTATTCATGAGCTAACTTAGGAGAGTTTAATCCTTTAGGTACATGCTCAATATCCTTCTTAGCATTGTCATTCGTTTCATCTTGACTATCATGATTACTAGCAAGTTCATTTTATCTCACATCACTAATTTTATCAACAAGTAAATCATAATCACCTAGCAAATCATCATCATCACTATTGAAATCAAGATACTCAAGGTGTGATACCTTCGGGCCTTTAGCCATGAAGCATCTTACAATTCCCTCATTTGGTGAATCAAATAGATCATAGGAGTTGGAGGGTACAAGAGCAACTCCGGTAACACCTTCATCATGACTATAGTCGGAGTCGGAGTGATAACTTCTCTCACAGTGGTTGTCAGAGCTGGAGCCAGAAACCCATTCACCAACATGAGCTTTATTTCTCCTTCTTGAGTGGCTCTTGGTTGACTTGCCTTTCCTTTCCAAATCCTCGTTTCTTCGAGAAGGTCTTCGTTCATAATGATCATCTCTACTCCTTCTCTCTTTATGAGGTGATTCATCTATTTTACTTTTCCTCCTAGGTGATTCATCTCTGTTATTGTGAGGGTCTTCCACAATTATAGCAATTACGGTCATGAGTTGATGACATTTTCTCATAGTGTCTTGAGTTGGAGCTTCTCTCTTTGCTTCTATTCTTGTAGAACTGGTTGAAGTTCTTCACCACTAGGCTTATATCCTCACTAGATACTAGCTTCTCACTTGACGTTGTAGGAGCATCACTTGAGGCTTTGTATGCACCACTTGACTTGTTGTGGATCTCCTCCTTGTCCTTAAGTGACATTTCATGAGCAATAATCCTTCCAGTGACTTCCTTGGGCTTGAGATCTTTGTAATTGGGCATCATTTGGATAAGTGTGCACACCGTATCATATTTTTCATCCAGGTCTCTAAGAATCTTCTTGATGATGAACTTGTCGGTCATCTCTTCACTTCCTAAGCAGGAAATCTCATTTGTGATGAGAGCGAGCCTAGAGTACATTTTGGCGACTCCTTCACCATCCTTCATCTTGAACTTGTCAAGTTGACTTTGAAGCACATCCAACTTGGAGTCCTTGACAGACTAGGTACCTTCATGCATATCAACCAAAGTATCCCAAATTTCCTTTTGCAATCTCAAGGCGGATAATCTTGTTGAACTCATCGGGGCATAAACCATTGAAAAGAATGTCACATGCTTGAGTGTTATATTGCAACATCTTCAATTCTTCCGCGGTTTCTTCACGATCCGGTTCTTTTCCATCCTCAAATAATTCACCTTGCAAGACAACATGAACAATAGCCCAAACGGCGGGGGTTTTGACCAAGAATTTGCATTTTCATCTTATGGTTCCAACTATCAAAGTTTGTACCATCAAAATATGGACCTCAATGGTGATAATTACCCTCACTAGACGGCATATTCTCCTAGGTTGTGAAACCAATGCAATGGAGACCAAAGCTCGGATACCACTTGTAGGATCGAAAGTATGTCTACAGGAGGTGATTAGACTACTTGACCAAATAAAACTTATCATGTTCCTAACTTTAGTTGTAGGTAAGTTTTAGCAAATCTACCAAGTCAAGCCACACCCTACACATGCAAGTCTAAGAGTTTAGCAGTAGAAAGTAAATACATTGCATATGAACGTAAAGGAGGGATCGGAGAAATCAAACGCAATGAAGACACGGTGATTTTTGGTGTGGTTCCGATAGGTGGTGCTATCGTACGTCCACGTTGATGGAGACCTCATCCCATGAAGGGTAGCGGATGCTCGGGTCCATGGAGGGCTCCACCCACAAAGGGTCCACAAAGAAGCAACCTTGTCTATTCCCTCATGGCTTATGCCCACGAAGAACTAGGATCACTCGGGGCCGATCTTCATGAAGTAGGCGATCTCCTTTCCCTTACAAACTCTTTAGTTCAACTCCACAATATCTCGGAGGCTCCCAAGTTACACCTAACCAATCTAGGGGACGTCACTCTCCAAAAGGTAATAGACGGTGTGTTGATGATGAACTCCTTGCTTTTATGCTTCGAATGATAGTCTCCTCAACACTAAATCACTCTCTCACAGATTTGGCTTGGGTAGGAGAAGGATTGGAGTGGAGAGCAACTTGAGGAGGCTAAAAAACATGGTTCAAATGGTTGAATTGGAATCTCTTGATCTCAACACATGAGTAGTTGGTTCTCTCTCATAAAATGAATGGTGGAAGTGTAGATTCGTCATGATGGCTCTCTTAGAGAGTTGATGGGGGTGGAGGGTTATTTATAGCTTTCGCCCAAAATCCAGTTGTTACACACATTGGACTCAACTCGGTGACACCGATGCAAAAACTCGGTGAGACCGACCTGTGTAAAAGATATGAACGTTCAATTTTTTGGTGGGGCCGAAGCGGAAATCTCGGACAGACCAAATGGGATAACCTAGGTAAGACTTCGTTTCTGTACTTCTATTCAGTTCAACTCGGTGATTCCGAAGTGAACGTATTGGCTTATAGAAATTTGGACACTGCAACTCGATGAGACCGATCGCAATATCGATGAGACCGAAATTCTAGTGTTTGGCTCTAGCAGTGTATAGGATCAACTCCGTGGGTCTGGATGGAATGCTTTCGGTGGGATCGAGTTGGCTATTTAGGCTTCGGACATATGTTATTTGGAGAAAATGGCTAAGAATTTTTGGATCAATATCATCAAGCACTTGAGCAATTGAGTTATAATCAAAACCTCATCCCCTTTTAATAGTATTGGCTTTCCTATGAACTCAATGTGATCTTGGATCACTTAACCAAAAAGGTAGAGTCTTGAAGCTTTGTCAATCCATATCCTATGCATTTTGAGGGGTCCACATTCTCATGTATTTGCCATGCCAATCATTGATCTTTTCTAAAATCTATATGCAATAAGCATTAGATCAATGATATATGCTGTTATGAATTACCAAAACCACCTGGGGATTAATTGCACAGTCACTCCTCCATGTGCAGATAGAGCTATCGGAAGAGAGACGCTTGTTCATACTCATGACGTTGTGGAGATGTTGGCACGTGTGAAACAAGATCGTCCACAACAAACGGCCGCCACCCGTTGACGTGTCCACCCGGTTCCTTTCCAGCTATATTACTTCCTTGCTAACCTCGGAGGATGACCCAAGGGCTAATTACGTCAAAATGAAAATGAAGGGCCAACAGTCATCTTTGCCTATTGTGATTCATTCAGATTGTTCGAAATTGGTCAAGATGACCACCGAACACGGAGAGGACAGATCTGCATACATGATAATGGTGCAGGAGATTAAAGTGTTGGGAATTCATAAAGCAAGTTAGGAGAGAAAAAAACATTGTTAGTCACTTTTTAGCAAACTATGGTAGAATAAAGAAGCAAAATCGGTGTGGCTTCGTTCTATGTTGAACATGCATTATTTGTATGTACGTATATAGGTCTGGGTTGTGTATATTGCACCTGTCACGTCTCTCTCCCCTCTGTAACTTGTTGTATCTTGGGACACAAGACACCAGGCGCACCCCCTTGTATCTATATATGTGCCTAGTGCACGATCAATATAATCTATCGATGCACACAATCCCTCTCCTCCTAACTCACATGGTATCAAAGCCAAGAGGTCTTGACTTCAAGACCCGGCTGGCGTAATTAAATTGCAGCACACTTTCGGTCCATATTTAGGCTTGAGGGAGCCACACGTGAGGGGGAATGTTGATGTATAATGTGATGCCTAGTCTCATCCATTAGATCGGTCTTTTGGTTGCATTGGCTAGATCATGCACTTCTACATGGTAACATATAGAGCGTCGATCCTTGCTTGACTTCCGCTGCCCTAGCCGCCGCTGCCCCACTCTTGCAGCGCCGCCTACTCCAAAAGCCGCCACGCCGCCACCATCTGCTCCGTCGCGCCGTCGTTCCTCTCCGTCCCATCTCCAACCACCGCGCCGCCGCACCTGCTCCCTGCCGTCGCTGCACCACCACCGTCCTTCCTACCACCATGTCCATCAACTCGTCCATCTCCGGTGCCTCCAACCCCTTTGCCGGTCTGAATCCCGCTGACATCCGCAATATCAACATACATGAGCGTGTTCCCGTGACTCTTGATTCGCATGACTCCATGTACTATGCGTGGAAGACCTACTTCTCGCTCCTCTTTCAGGAGAACAATCTCGAGGATCATGTCGATGGCTCCATCGACTCGCGTGCCATGAAGGATGACTCTGAGTGGACAGCGATCAACGCTACGCTCATTTGATGGTTCTTCCTCACCATCTCGAAGGACCTGTTTCACACAGTCGTGAGCGATGGCAATGATGCACGCGCTGTGTGGGTGAAACTCAACGGCCTCTTCACCGACAACCAGCTTTAGCGTCACATTTTTCTGCAATAGGAATTCTTTGATTGTGATCAAGATGATCTATCCATTGATGATTACAGTTGCCGGCTCAAGACGTTGTCTGATGAGCTCCGTGATATTGGCGCCAAGATTGCTGATGGTCTCCTCTTCAGCACGCTCACAGCCGGCCTCAATGAGGACTTCGGCAACACCGTCGCCAATCTCACCTTGATGTCGGAGACCTCCTTCCCTAAGTTTGTTGCATACTTGCGATTGGAGGAGCGCCGGATGAAGCAGGTGAAGAAGCGCGTGCAGCATACCGCCCTCGCCACCGGCACCTCTTATGGCACCCCGCCGCCGCCCGCTCCACCAGTGCCACGGAACCCGGTGCCGCCAGCGCCACCGGGGTTCTTCCCCCTCCCGTCCGTGCCACCCGCCCCTCCTACACCCCAATCGTAGTAGGTCGATGGCGGCCGCCGCAAAAACCGCCGTGGGGGCGGACGTCTGAAGCAGCAACAGCAGGCACACAGGGGGCGCCTCTACAGCAGCAGCCGACGCCGCCCTAGACATACGGCACCAATCCATGGACCGACGTCGTCCATGCATACTCGATGCCAGTCCCACGACCGCTTGCACCGAGTATCACTGGGCCTCGTCCGGTGGGCCATCAGGCCTACCTTGATGCGCCCGGCGCCGCCGACTATGCGGCCCTGCCTGCACCACCGATGGCCGGCGGCTATGCCGCCGCCCCGGCGCCACCTTATGGTGGGTACTACCAGCAACAGGTTCCTCCGTCGTGGGACCCCGCCCTCCTGGCTGCTCTGCACTTGGCCCCATCACCAAGTAACTATGGTGGCAGAGGAGACTGGTAAATGGAATCGGGCGCCACCGCTCATATGACGTCTCAACCCGGTAACCTAACCTCTTCCAATCCTGTTCATACTCCCACTCGCATCACCATTGGTAACGGTTCCTCCTTACCCATTACACATGTTGGTTATACATCGTTTCCTTGGTCATCTTACTAGTGATACATCATAAGTCAAGAGATACAGTGGACTCCTTACCCGCAACTACATCTAACCCTATAACCATGTCTAATGTTTTTGTCTCTCCTGACTTAGTCATGAACCTTGTATCTGTTCGTCGTCTTACTTGTGAGAATCCCATTACTGTTTAATTTTACGATGTTGATTTTCTTGTGAAGGACGCCCGTACCCGGATGGTTCTCCATCGATGTGATAGCCCTGATGAGCTCTACCCGGTGCATTCCTCCGCCACCTCCTCCACCCACCCAGTCGCCCTCACCGCCAGTGTCGACCTTTGGCATGCTCGTCTCAGACACCCCAACTCCACAGTTTTGCGTCAAATTCTTCAGAGTTTTTCTTTCTCATGTAATAAGGCTGACGACCATACTTGTGAGGCTTGTCTTCTTGTCAAGCATGTTCGTCTCCCGTTTAGTGCGTCTACAACTATTTCCACCTTACCGTTTCAGTTACTTCATAATGATGTTTGGCTGGTTGCAAGCAACACCGGCTACCTATACTATTTGGTGATTTTAGATGATTTCTCCCATTATGTGTAGACATTTCCTCTTCGTCGCAAGGCCGACGCTCTTGCCACACTCACCGCCTTTTATTCCTACGTCACCACACAGTTCCGTCGTCCTATCCTTGCACTACAAACTAATAACGAAAACGAGTTTGACAACGTCGTAGTTCGTAATCTCCTTGCCTCACATGGCACTACCTTCCACCTCACTTGTCCCTACACGTCCCAACAAAATGGCCGCATTGAGCGTGTTCTACACACTCTTAATGATTGCGTCTGCACATTGCTCTTTCACTCTAATGTCCCTCCCTGATTTTGGACGGACACTCTCGCCACTGCCACCCTTCTCATCAACATCCGCCCGTGTCACCCCCGTTGGAACTATGCCCCTCACCAGCTTCCCTTTGGTGCGCCTCCATCTTATGATGGTCTTTGCATCTTCGGGTGTCTCTGTTATCCTAGCACCGTGTCCACCACCATGATAGACTGGCTTATTAGGGACGATGGACTACTCGTATGAAAAAGGAATTCCTTCTTTTCTGGGAGCCCATTCGAAAAGAACTCCAAAGTTAGCTTGGAGTAATTTCAGGATGGGTGGCCGACCGGGAAGTTGCTCCCGGTGCGCACGAGTGAGGACAAAGTGCGCAGAAAACACTAGTATTGATCTGTGGGGCCAGTCTACATCCCGCCAGGAGTAACGACCATCGGTGGGTGTGTCCGGAGTGTTACAAGTTGGTATCAGAGCCGACCCTCCCAGTTACACGGATGTTTGCGGACAGGTGTGCGGTCAAGTTGTGCATGACGTTTGTGACCCGTCGTGGCACACGGCATGTCACATGTGTTGGACTAGATGCACAGACTTATGTGCCAAGAGGGAACATTCATGTAGCCCGACGTGGACGTCGGTTCCTCTGAGTGGGGGTATATGTGATAGCCTGGCTTAATAGGGATGATAGACTACTCATATCAATAATGAATTCCTTCTTTTCCAGGAGCCCATTCGGAAAGAACTCCAAAGTTAAGCATGCTTAACTTGGAGTAATTTCAGGATGGGCGACCGACCAAGAAGTTGCTCCCGGGTGCGCACGAATGAGGACAAAGTGCGCAAAAAGAGTAATATTGATCTGTGGGGCTAGTCTAGATCCTGCCAGGAGTAACGGCCATCGGTGTGTCCGGGGCGTTACAACCACCCCTCACAAACTCGCTCCCCGGTCAGTTCGTTGCATTTTTCTCGGCTACCCTCCCAACACCAAAGGTTACCGGTGCTTTGATACAGTGTCCCATCGCGTATACACATCGCGGCACGTGTACTTTATGAGCTGGTGGTCCCTTTTCAGCAGGTACCATCCTCCACCGAGCTACCCGCGGCTCCTCACGTCGCGCCTTTGCCCTAGCGCAGTACCCGACCGCGGCCCGTCCCTGCCACCACACCTGGCGGGCCGCCCCCTTCGCCGAGTCCCACCTCAGCCTCGCCCCCGAGCCCGATGCCTTCTGCCTCGGCGGTCCCATCGGACATCTTTGGTGCAGCCGCCCCCTTTGGCGGTGCCCCCTCGGGCGCGGCCCCCTCCAGTCGGGCCACCTCTGGCTCAAACGCCTCGGGAGACTCCGCCTCTCCCGCCGACACGGCAGCCCTGACGGACTCCTCCGGCTCGACCGCTTCGGGCTCTCTGGCCGCCTCATCCTTGGGGTCCGATGAGACTGGCTCGACTTCATCATCGCCGGTCTCCCTCCGGCTCATCCGGAGGGTGCTGCGCCCCCTCCGGGGTGGTCACCCGGGCTCACACTGGGACATTCCGGACTACCATGCGCTACACCTCCGATGAGTACGTGTGTGCTGCATCCACCTCGACACCGTCTCCTCTTCCTTCCTTCGCTCGTGCAACCATTCGTGGTCTGAACTGGCTTAATGCGATGCACGAGGAATTCGACGCCCCACAATGCAACCGTACATGGCAGCTTGTTCCGCGGCCTCCCCACGCTAATGTCATCACTGGCAAGGGGGTGTTCTGCCACAAAACCCGCCCCGGCGGTTCTCTTGAGCGCTATAAGGCGTGGTGGGTGGTGCGAGATTTTCGAGCTGGTGTGGACTTCGCCAACACCTTCGCCCCGGCTGTCAAGCCGAACACGGTTCGCATTGTTCTTCAGCTCGTTGTCTCACGAGCCTGGCCAATTCACTAGCTGGATATGTCCAATGCCTTCCTGCATGGTCACCTTGATGAGCAGGTGTTCTGTCAGCAGCCCACCAGCTTCGTCGACACCACATACCGGGACCATGTGTGCTTGCTTTCCCGTTCTCTCTATGGGTTGAAGCAAGCACCTCGGGCTTGGTACCAGCGTATTGTGGCCTTTGTTCAGCAGCTGGGGTTTCGGGCCACCTGTTCCGATGCCTCCCTATTCGTCTATCATTAGGGAGCAGCCACTGCGTACCTCCTTCTTTAAGTTGACGACATCATCCTGACGGCATCGTCTCCTACGATGCTCTAGCTGATCACAGCCTGTCTCAGTACCGAGTACCCCCTTAAGGACTTGTGGGCTGTCCACTACTTCCTCAGCATCGAGGTGGTTCGCCGCCCCACCGACTTCTTTCTGCATCAGCATAAGTACGCCTACGAGGTTCTGGAGCGAGGAGGCATGCTTAACTGCAAACCTGCTTCCACGCATGTCGACACGAAGGCTAAGGTGTCCGATGTCGAGGGCTCTTCGGTGTCCCACGCGGCCTTCTACCGCTCCATTGTCGGCGCTCTACAGTACCTCACGCTCACGCGGCCAGATCTGTTGTATGTCATGCAGCAGGTGTGCCTTCACATGCACTCCCCTTGTGATACCCATTGGGCTCTGGTGAAACATATTCTACAGTACATACAAGGCACCACGGCTATGGGTCTCACCTTGATGGCTTCCTCTGTCACCGACCTCATCTTCTACTCCGATGTCGATTGGGTTGGGTGCCCCGACACTCGTCGCTCCACCTTTGGTTACTTCGTCTACCTTGGGCCTTCGCTGATCTCGTGGTCTTCTAAATGACAACCCACGGTTTCGCGCTCGAGTGCTGAGGTGGAGTATAGGGCGGTGGCTAACGTCGTTGCGGAGTGCTCCTGGATACGACAGTTGCTTCAGGAGTTACTCTGTAAGGTTCCCAAGGTCACGATTGTCTACTGTGATAACGTCTCCGTGGTCTACGTCTCCGCCAACCCTGTTCACCATCGCCGGACAAAGCACATTGAGCTCGACATCCACTTTGTCCATGAGTAGGTTGCACTTGGCCGCGTTCGGGTTCTGCATGTACCCACCAATCAGCAGTTCCCCGATGTCATGACAAAGGGACTTGAAGGAAATATGCCCTAGAGGCAATAATAAAGATGTTATTTGTATTTCCTTATATCATGATAAATGTCTTTTATTCATGCTAGAATTGTATTAACCGGAAACTTAGTACATGTGTGGATACATAGACAAAACAGTATGTCCCTAGTATGCCTCTACTAGACTAGCTCATTGATCAAAGATGGTTATGTTTCCTAGCCATAGACATGAGTTGTCATTTGATCAACGGGATCACATCATTAGGAGAATGATGTGATGGACAAGACCCATCCGTTAGCATAGCACTATGATCGTTTAGTTTTACTGCTATTGCTTTCTTCATGACTTATACATGTTCCTATGACTATGAGATTATGCAACTCCCGAATACCGTAGGAACACCTTGTGTGCTATCAAACGTCACAACGTAACTGGGAGATCATAAAGATGCTCTACAGGTGTCTCCGAAAGTATTCGTGGTGTTGGCATAGATCAAGATTAGGATTTGTCACTCCGAGTGTCGGAGAGGTATCTCTGGGCCCTCTCGGTAACACACATCACAATAAGCCTTGCAAGCAAAAGACTAATGAGTTAGTCACGAGATGATGTGTTACGGAACGAGTAAAGAGACTTGCCGGTAACAAGATTGAACTAGGTATGGAGATACCGACGATCGAATCTCGGGCAAGTAACATACCGATGACAAAAGGAACAACGTATGTTGTTATGCGGTTTGACCGATAAAGATCTTCGTAGAATATGTAGGAGCCAATATGAACATCCAGGTTCCGCTATTGGTTATTGACCGGAGATGAGTCTCGGTCATGTCTACATAGTTCTCGAACCCGTAGGGTCTGCACGCTTAACGTTTGATGACGATCGGTATTATGAGTTTATGAGTTTTGATGTACCGAAGGTAGTTCGGAGTCCCGGATGAGATCACGGACATGACGAGGAGTCTCGGAATGTCCGAGACATAAAGATTGATATATTGGACGACTATATTCGGACACCGGAAGTGTTCCGGAAAAGTTTCGGATTTAACGGGATTGCCGGAGGGGGTTACCGGAACCCCCTACGAAGGGGGATGGTCCATAGTGGGCCTTAAGGGAAAGAGAGAGGCAGCCCATAGGGCTGGCCGGCGCCCCACCTAGGGTTCCTAGTTGGACTAGGATTGGGGGGGCGCCACCTCTCCCTCTTTTCCTTTCCCTCTCTTCCTTCTTTGGTGATTCCTACTAGGAGTAGGATTGCAATCCTATTCCTAGTAGGATTGCACCTCTAGCCGCACCAAACAAGGGCCGGCCGGCCTCCCCCCTTGCTCCTTTATATACGAGGGCAGGGGGGCACCCAAAGACACACAAGTTGAATTGTTCCAGCCGTGTGCGGTGCCCCCCTCCACAGAAACACACCTCGGTCATACCGTCGCGGTGCTTAGGCGAAGCCCTGCGCCGGTGAATACATCATATCCGTCACCACGCCGTCGTGCTGACGAAACTCTCCCGTGAAGCTCAACTGGATCAAGAGCTCGTGGGACGTCATCAAGCTGAACGTGTGCTGAACGCGGAGGTGCCGTACGTTCGGTGCTTGATCGGTTGGATCGCGAAGAAGTTCGACAACATCAACCGCGTCACTTGACGCTTCCGCTCCCGGTCTACGAGGGTACGTAGACACAGTCTCCCCTCTCGTTGCTATGCATCTAGTAGATAGATCTTGCGTGATCGTAGGAAAATTTTAAAATACTACGTTCCCCAACAGTGGTATCAGAGCCAGGTCTATGCGTATATGATATGCACGAGTAGAACACAATGAGTTGTGGGCGATACTAGTCATACTGCTTACCAGCATGTCATACTTTGCTTCGGCGGTATTGTGAGATGAAGCGGCCCGGACCGACATTACGCGTACGCTTACGCGAGACTGGTTTCACCGTTACGAGCACTCGTTGCTTAAAGGTGACTGGCGGGTGTCTGTCTCTCTCACTTTAGCTGAATCAAGTGTGGCTACGCCCGGTCCTTGTGAAGGTTAAAACAGCACATACTTGACGAAACATCGTTGTGGTTTTGTATGCGTAGGTAAGAACGGTTCTTGCTAAGACCGTAGCAGCCACGTAAAACATGCAACAACAAAGTAGAGGACGTCTAACTTGTTTTTGCAGGGCATGTTGTGATGTGATATGGTCAAGACATGATGAGTTATACGGTTTTGTATGAAATGATCATGTTTTGTAAAGTTATCGGCAACTGGCAGGAGCCATATGGTTGTCGCTTTATTGTATGAAATGCAATCGCCATGTAATTGCTTTACTTTATCACTAAGCGGTAGCGATAGTCGTAGAAGCAATAGTTGGCGAGACGACAACGATGCTACGATGGAGATCAAGGTGTCGCGCCGGTGACGAAGGTGATCATGACGGTGCTTTGGAGATGGAGATCAAAAGCACAAGATGATGATGGCCATATCATGTCACATATTTTGATTGCATGTGATGTTTATCTTATTATGCTTCTTATTTTGCTTAGAACAACGGTAGCATTATAAGATGATCCCTTACTAAATTTCAAGGTATAAGTGTTCTCCCTGAGTATGCACCGTTGCGAAAGTTCTTCGTGCTGAGACACCACGTGATGATCGGGTGTGATAAGCTCTACGTTCAAATACAACGGGTGTAAGACAGTTTTGCACACGCAGAATACTCGGGTTAAACTTGACGAGCCTAGCATATGCAGATATGGCCTCGGAACACTGGAGACCGAAAGGTCGAGCGTGAATCATATAGTAGATATGATCAACATAAGATGTTCACCATTGAAACTACTCCATCTCACGTGATGATCGGACATGGTTTAGTTGATTTGGATCACGTGATCATTTAGATGACCGGAGGGATGTCTATCTAAGTGGGAGTTCTTAAGTAATATGATTAATTGAACTTTAATTTATCATGAACTTAGTCCTGGTAGTATTAGCATATCTATGTTGTAGATCAAAAGCACAAGATGATGATGGCCATATCATGTCACATATTTTGATTGCATGTGATGTTTATCTTATTATGCTTCTTATTTTGCTTAGAACGACGGTAGCATTATAAGATGATCCCTTACTAAATTTCAAGGTATAAGTGTTCTCCCTGAGTATGCACCGTTGCGAAAGTTCGTCGTGCCGAGACACCACGTGATGATCGGGTGTGATAAGCTCTACGTTCAAATACAACGGGTGTAAGCCAGTTTTGCACACGCAGAATACTCGGGTTAAACTTGACGAGCCTAGCATATGCAGATATGGCCTCGGAACACTGGAGACCGAAAGGTCGAGCGTGAATCATATAGTAGATATGATCAACATAAGATGTTCACCATTGAAACTACTCCATCTCACGTGATGATCGGACATGGTTTAGTTGATTTGGATCACGTGATCATTTAGATGACCGGAGGGAAGTCTATCTAAGTGGGAGTTCTTAAGTAATATGATTAAATTGAACTTTAATTTATCATGAAGTTAGTCCTGGTGGTATTAGCATATCTATGTTGTAGATCAATAGCTCGCAATGTTGCTCCCCGTTTTTTTTTCATATGTTCCTAGAGAAAACCAAGTTGAAAGATGTTAGTAGCAATAATGCGGAATTGTTCCGTGATCTGAGGATTATCCTCATTGCTGCACAGAAGAATTATGTCCTTGATGCACCGCTAGGTGACAGACCTATTGCAGGAGCAGATGTAGACGTTATGAACGTTTTGACAAAAGCTCGATATGATTACTACTTGATAGCTTAGTGCACCATGCTTTACGGCTTATAACCGGGACTTCAAAAACGTTTTGAAACGCCACGGAGCATATGAGATGTTCCAAGAGTTGAAATTAGTATTTCATACTCATGCCCGTGTCGAGAGGTATAAGACCTCTGACAGTACTTTGCCTACAAGATGGAGGAGAATAGCTCAACCAATGAGCATGTGCTCAGATTGTCTGGGTAGTACAATTGCTTGAATCAAGTGGGAGTTAATCTTCCAGATAAGATAGTAATTGACAAAGTTCTCTAGACACTATCACCAAGTTAGTAGAACTTCGTGATGAACTATAATATGCAAGGGATGACGAAAGTAATTCCCGAGCTCTTCACGATGCTGAAATCGGTGAAGGTAGAAATCAAGAAAGAGCATCAAGTGTTGATGGTTAAACCAGACCACTTGTTTCAAGTAAAGGGCAAAGGGATAGAAGGGGAACTTCAAGAAGAATGACAAGCAAGTTGTCACTCCCGTGAAGAAACCCAAAGCTAAACTCAAGCCTGAAACAAGTGCTTCTACTGCAAAGGAAATGGTCACTAGAAGTGGAACTGCCCTAGATATTTGGCGGATAAGAAGGATGGCAAAGTGAACAAAGGTATATTTGATATACAGATTATTGATGTGTATTTTACTAGTGTTCATAGCAACCCCTCGGTATTTGATATTGGTTCAGTTGCTAAAGAGTAGTAACTCGAAATGGGAGTTGCATAATGAACAGAAACTAGTTAAAGGATGAAGTGACGATGTGTATTGGAAGTAGTTCCAAGATTGATATGATCATCATCGCACACTCCCTATACTTTCGGGATTAGTGTTGAACCTAAATAAGTGTTATTTGGTGTTGAGCATGAATATGATTTGATCATGTTTATTGCAATACGGTTATTCATATAAGTTAGAGAATAATTGTTGTTCTGTTTACATGAATAAAACCTTCTATGGTCATACACCCAATGAAAATGGTTTGTTGGATCTCGATCGTGGTGATACACATATTCATAATATTGAAGCCAAAAGATGCAAGGTTAATAATGATAGTGCAACTTATTTGTGGCACTGCCGTTTAGGTCATATTGGTGTAAAGCGCATGAAGAAACTCCATAGTGATGGACTTTTGGAATCACTTGATTATGAATCACTTGGTGCTTGCGAACCATGCCTCATGGGCAAGATGACTAAAACTCCGTTCTCCGGAACTGTGGAGCGAGCAACAGATTTGTTGGAGATCATACATACAGATGTATGTGGACCAATGAGTGTTGAAGCTCGCGGCGGGTATCGTTATTTTCTGACCTTCACTGATGATTTGAGCAGATATGGGTATATCTACTTAATGAAGCACAAGTCTGAAACATTTGAAAAGTTCAAATAATTTCAGAGTGAAGTGGAGAATCATCGTAACAGAAAATAAGAGTTTCTACGATATGATCGTAGAGGTAAAATATTTGAGTTAGCGAGTTTGGCCTTCAGTAAAAACAATGTGAAATAGTTTCACTACTCACGCCACCTGGAACACCATAGTGTAATGGTGTGTCCGAACGTCATAACCGTACTTTATTAGATATGGTGCGATCGATGATGTCTCTTACCGATCTACCACTATCGCTTTTGGGGTTATGCATTAGAGATAGCTACATTCACGTTAAATAGGGCACCATCTAAATCCGTGGAGATGACACCGTATGAACTGTGGTTTGATGAGAAACCTAAGCTGTCATTTCTTTAAGTTTGGGACTGCGATGCTTATGTGAAAAAGTTTCAACATGATAAGCTCGAACCCAAATCGGAGAAGTAAATCTTCATAGGATACCCAAAAGAAACTATTGGGTACACCTTCTATCACAGATCCGAAGGCAAGGTCTTTATTGCTAAGAGTGGATCCTTTCTAGAGAAGGAGTTTCTCTCGAAAGAAGTGAGTGGGAGGAAAGTAGAACTTGATGAGGTAATTGTACCTTCTCCCGAATTGGAAAGTGGAACATCACAGAAACTAGTTCCAGTGATTCCTACACCAATTAGTGAGGAAGCTAATGATGATGATCATGAAACTTCAGATCAAGTTTCTGCTGAACGTCGTAGATCAACCAGAGTACGTTCCGCACCAGAGTGGTACGGCAACCTAGTTCTGGAAGTCATGTTACTAGACCATGATGAACCTACGAACTATGAGGAAGCGATGATGAGCCCAGATTCCGCAAATGGCTTGAGGCCATGAAATCTGAGATGGGATCCATGTATGAGAACAAAGTGTGGACTTTGGTTGACTAGCCTGATGATCGGCAAGCCATCGAAAATAAATGGATCTTCAAGAGGAAGACTGACGCTGACAGTAATGTTACTGTTTACAAAGCTCGACTTGTTGCGAAAGGTTTTCGACAAGTTCAAGGAGTTGACTACGATGAGACTTTCTCACCCGTAGCGATGCTTAAGTCTGTCCGAATCATGTTAGCAATTGCCGCATTTATGAAATCTGGCAAATTGATAACAAAACTGCATTCTTTAATGGATTTATTAAAGAAGAATTGTATATGATGCAACCAGAAGGTTTTGTCAATCCTAAAGGTGCTAACAAAATATGCAAGCTCCAGCGATCCATCTATGGACTGGTGCAAGCATCTCGGAGTTGGAATATACGCTTTGATAAGTTGATCAAAGCATATAGATTTATACAGACTTGCGGTGAAGCCTGTATTTACAAGAAGTGAGTGGGAGCACTACAACCTTTCTGATAAGTATATGTGAATGACATATTGTCGATCAGAAATGATGTAGAATTTTCTGGAAAGCATAAAGGAGTGTTTGAAAGGAGTTTTTCAAAGAAAGCCCTTGGTGAAGCTGCTTACATATTGGGCATCAAGATCTATAGAGATAGATCAAGACGCTTGATAAGACTTTCGATGAGTACATACCTTGATAAGATTTTGAAGTAGTTCAAAATGGATCAGTCAAAGAAGGAGTTCTTGCCTGACTTGTAAGGTGTGAAGTTGAGTAAGACTCAAAGCCAGACCACGGCAGAAAAATATAGAGAGAATGAAAGTCATTCCCTATGCCTCAGCCATAGGTTCTATAAAGTATGCCATGCTGTGTACCAAACATGTTGTGTACCTTGCCATGAGTTTGTCAAGGGGGTACAATAGTGATCCAGAAGTAGATCACTGTACAGCGGTCAAAATTATCCTTAGTAACTGGATGACTAAGGAAATGTTTCTCGATTATGGAGGTGATAAAGAGTTCGTCGTAAAGGGTTACGCCAATGCAAGCTTTGACACTAAATCCAGATGACTCTAAGTATCAATCTGGATGCGTATTGAAAGTGGGAGCAATTAGCTAGAGTAGCTCCATGCAGAGCATTGTAGACATAGAAATTTGCGAAATACATACGGATCTGAATGTGACAGACCCGTTGACTAAACTTCTCTCACAAGCAAAACATGATCACACCTTATTACTCTTGGGTATTAATCACATAGCGATGTGAACTAGATTATTGACTCTAGTAAACCCTTTGGGTGTTGGTCACATGGCGATGTGAACTATGGGTGTTATTCACATAACGATGTGAACTATCGGTATTAAATCACATGGCGATGTGAGCTAGATTATTAACTCTAGTGCAAGTGGGAGACTGAAGGAAATATGCCCTAGAGGCAATAATAAAGATGTTATTTGTATTTCCTTATATCATGATAAATGTCTTTTATTCATGCTAGAATTGTATTAACCGGAAACTTAGTACATGTGTGGATACATAGACAAAACAGTATGTCCCTAGTATGCCTCTACTAGACTAGCTCATTGATCAAAGATGGTTATGTTTCCTAGCCATAGACATGAGTTGTCATTTGATCAACGGGATCACATCATTAGGAGAATGATGTGATGGACAAGACCCATCCGTTAGCATAGCACTATGATCGTTTAGTTTTACTGCTATTGCTTTCTTCATGACTTATACATGTTCCTATGACTATGAGATTATGCAACTCCCGAATACCGTAGGAACACCTAGTGTGCTATCAAACGTCACAACGTAACTGGGTGATCATAAAGATGCTCTACAGGTGTCTCCAAAAGTATTCGTGGTGTTGGCATAGATCAAGATTAGGATTTGTCACTCCGAGTGTCGGAGAGGTATCTCTGGGCCCTCTCGGTAACACACATCACAATAAGCCTTGCAAGCAAAAGACTAATGAGTTAGTCACGAGATGATGTGTTACAGAACGAGTAAAGAGACTTGCCGGTAACGAGATTGAACTAGGTATGGAGATACCGACGATCGAATCTCGGGCAAGTAACATACCGATGACAAAAGGAACAACGTATGTTGTTATGCGGTTTGACCGATAAAGATCTTCGTAGAATATGTAGGAGCCAATATGAACATCCAGGTTCCGCTATTGGTTATTGACCGGAGATGAGTCTCGGTCATGTCTACATAGTTCTCGAACCCGTAGGGTCCGCACGCTTAACGTTTGATGACGATCGGTATTATGAGTTTATGAGTTTTGATGTAACGAAGGTAGTTCGGAGTCCCGGATGAGATCACGGACATGACGAGGAGTCTCGGAATGTCCGAGACATAAAGATTGATATATTGGACGACTATATTCGGACACCGGAAGTGTTCCGGAAAAGTTTCGGATTTAACGGGATTGCCGGAGGGGGTTACCGGAACCCCCTACGAAGGGGGATGGTCCATAGTGGGCCTTAAGGGAAAGAGAGAGGCAGCCCATAGGGCTGGCCGGCGCCCCACCTAGGGTTCCTAGTTGGACTAGGATTGGGGGGGCGCCACCTCTCCCTCTTTTCCTTTCCCTCTCTTCCTTCTTTGGTGATTCCTACTAGGAATAGGATTGCAATCCTATTCCTAGTAGGATTGCACCTCTAGCCGCACCAAACAAGGGCCGGCCGGCCTCCCCCTTGCTCCTTTATATACGGGGGCAGGGGGGCACCCAAAGACACACAAGTTGAATTGTTCCAGCCGTGTGCGGTGCCCCCCTCCACAGAAAGACACCTCGGTCATACCGTCGCGGTGCTTAGGCGAAGCCCTGCGCCGGTGAATACATCATATCCGTCACCACGCCGTCGTGCTGACGAAACTCTCCCGTGAATCTCAACTGGATCAAGAGCTCGTGGGACGTCATCAAGCTGAACGTGTGCTGAACGCGGAGGTGCCGTACGTTCGGTGCTTGATCGGTTGGATCGCGAAGAAGTTCGGCAACATCAACCGCGTCACTTGACGCTTCCGCTCCCGGTCTACGAGGGTACGTAGACACACTCTCCCCTCTCGTTGCTATGCATCTAGTAGATAGATCTTGCGTGATCGTAGGAAAATTTTAAAATACTACGTTCCCCAACAGGACTACCCACCTCGACTTCTGTGGGTTTTCGGTCCAGTCTCTGCGTCTCTGGCAATGCTTCTACTGCGGGGGGGGGGGGTGTTGAACATGCATTATTTGCATGTACGTATACAGGTCTGGGTTGTGTATATTGCACCAGAGACGTCTCTCTCCTCCATGTAACTTGTTGTATCTTGAGAGAAAAGACACCACGCGCACGCCCTTGTATGTATATATGTGCCTAGTGCATGATCAATGGAATCTATTGATGCACACATTCCATCTCCTCCTAACTAACATTCTGGACCGGATGAGGTACTCGACCTTTGTAATGCAGACTTGGATGCCACTTGATGAATGAATTTCATTTTCTTTGCAAAATAAAAGAGTACATCCATATGTACATGTGGACTTTGTAATTTTAGAAAGAAAAAAATTAAGGAGAGGTTCCATGAAGCCCGAGCTCCTAAAGGGATTCCCGGCATCTAAATAGCTATATTTACTTGTAAAAATATAAACACCTTGTACACATTATATAAACTTTTTTAAATGGGCCAAGATTTGTGCAAAATGTGTATATTTTTTGGAAAAAAGAGGCTCACCCCCGGCCTTTGTATCTGAATGATGCATGCAGTCATATTATTAAAAAGTACAAAGTAAACAAAGTCTAAGATTCATTACAGCTCGCAAACGGAGCAAAAAACAAAAATAAAAAGGGAAACTCATTGCCACAACCTGCAGAATAAATAGGACTAGAACACTAGACGCCTATCCTATTATGAGACTGCCATCCAAACCGGTTGAATATAGCCTTTGCTACCATCTCTCACTGGTTGCATCAAGTAACCAGAGGCTCACTGGAGTCCGTTGGAGTGAGTAAGGACCATGTACAAATCCATGTTGTAGCTCTGAATATGACCTGCGAGAAAGTTGAAGTATGTTGTCTGTTAAAAATCAAATCATTCATGCAATTCCATATAGCCCAAATAAGTGCACATATACTAATCCGAATACAAGACACCGTAATAAGACCTACTCCACTAGCCACCTTCCAAATAACGCTTCAATGCTAACTGGAGGAATAATGTTAAAGGCTATATGAACCGTTCGTCAAAGTAATTTCGCAAGAGGGCAATCTATGAATAGGTGTTGTATTGTTTCGCCACGATCACAAAAACAACATCGTGCACTTCCTACCCAACGTCGCTTTATTAAATTTTCTTTGGTGAGTATCACTTGCTTGTGGACAAACCACATCAAAATCTTGTGCTTTATTAAACTGTCTTTAGTGAATATCACTTGCTTGTGGACAAACCACATGAAAATCTTGATACGCAAGGGAACCTTGATTTTCCAGATATGTAACGATCTTGGGATTGGGCCAGAATTAGTTAGATCCATATACATAGATTTGACCGTGAAGACACCGTTTCTGATTAATTTCCAATAGAAGGAATCAGAATGGTCGGATAACTGAATCTCCATCAACCTCCGCACCAAGTGTAAACAGGAATTCCACGTTCTCCAACTAATGATCACCTAAATTGTATATTTAAGGGCACCCATGTAGTACCGTAGGACGTAAACCTCCTTACATTGTACAATATTATATAAGATGGGATACGGTATGACTAGAGGCGTCTCCCCGTCTCCCCTAACCACATATCCTCCCAAAATCTTGTTGTCATCTCATTGTCAATCAAGAATTTGGCCCTACGAAAGAATAAATCTTTCGTTCTCATAAGTCCCTTTCAGAACGGCGAGTCGTTAGGTCTTCTGGTAACTTGGGCCGGAGTTTTTTATTGTAAGTATTTGTTTCGTAATATCTATGCCCGCATACCATCAGTCTCTACTGATAACCTAAATAGCCATTTGCTCATTAGCCATTTATTTTTAATTTCTAGGTTTTCAATACCGAGACCCCCTTGTTCTTTAGGTCGACAAATGATGTCCCATCTTGCCAATCGATATTTTGTCTTAATATCATCCGAAAATAGAGATCAATAAAAATCAAGTCTCTTCCGCACCCCTTTATGTACTTCGAAGAAAGATAATAGGAACATCGACATACTCGTTAATACATAATTAATGAGTACCAAACAACCTCCATAAGACATCAACTTTCGTTCTCATAAGTCCCTTCCAAAACGGCGAGTCATTAGGTCTTCTGCTAACTTGGGCCAGAGTTTTTGATTGTAAGTATTTGTTTCGTAATATATGTGCCCACATACCATCAGTCTCTACTGATAACCTAAATAGCCATTTACTCATTAGGCATTTATTTTTAATTTCTAGGTTTTCAATACCGAGACCCCCTTATTCTTTAGGTCGACAAATGATATCCCATCTTGTCAGGCGATATTTTGTCTTAATATCGCCCGACTGCCAGAAAAATAGAGATCGATAAAAATCAAGTCTCTTCTGCACCCCTTTAGGTACTTCGAAGAAAGATAATAGGAACATCGGCATACTCGTTAATTCATAATTAATGAGTACCAAACGACCTCCATAAGACATTAGCTTGCCCTTCCGGCAGCTTAGTGTTTTTGTAAATCGATCCTCGATGCACTTCCACTCTTTGTTAGTATGTTTACAATGATGAATCGGAATTCTCTTTATGGATCATGACCTCGAGAAAGCAAGAAATCTAAAATTAATTTTATGAGCATTCGAGCAACTCTCAGGGCTTAAGATCAATTTCCATAAAAGTGAACTATTTTGTTTCGACGAGGCTCAAGACGAGGCCCATCTGTATGCTGACATGTTCGGATGCGGATTGGGCCAGTTTCCGATCACTTATTTGGGGATATCGATACATTATCGGAGACTCACAAATGATGAATGGAAACACGTCGAGGAGAGACTACAAAAAAGACTTAGCAGTTGGAAAGGTAAATTGCTATCTCTAGGAGGAAGGTTGGTTCTCATAAATTCAGTACTAAGTAACATGGTACTATATATGATTTCCTTCTTCCAATTGCCGAAAGGAGTATTACATAGATTGGATAACTTCCGATCGAGATTCTTTTGGCAAGGACATAGTGAGAGAAAAAAATATCGACTGGCTAAATGGAGTGTGGTTTGCCGTCCCAAGGACCATGGTGGTTTGGGCATTCATGACCTTGAGGTTAAGAATAGAGCCCTCCTCGGCAAATGGTTGTTTAAGTTGTTGACGGAAGATGGTGTATGGCAAACCCTCCTAAGGAGAAAATATGTGGGTTCTAAGACGGTATCCCAAGTATACTGGAAGCCTGGAGACTCTCATTTTTGGGCCGGACTGATGGCAACGAAGAAATATTTCTTCTGCTATGGTTCCTTCTCAATTAAGGACGGCTCGGAAATTAGATTCTGGGAGGATAAGTGGTTAGGTAATGCTACTCTCCGGGAACAATATCCAGCTCTATACAATATTGTGCGTCACAAGGGTGATATTATTGCCAAGCTTTTGGAATCATTTCCGCCAAATATGACGTTCAGAAGGGATTTAATTGGACCTAGACTCCAATCGTGGAACATACTGCTCCAGCATTTAACCACGGTACACTTGTCACAAGGATCCGATGTCTTTCGTTGAAACCTACATGGGAATGGACAATTCTCAATGGATTCTATGTATAGAGCTTTGATCCAGTCAGACATGCCAGTTGATAATAATAAGAAAATCTGAAAGATGAAGATACCTCTTAAGAACAAAATCTTTGCATGGTATCTTCATCGCGGAGTCATTCTTACTAAAGATAACCTTATTAAGAGGAACTGGCATGGAAGTACGCAATGTGTATTTTGTCCGCATGATGAGACAATAAAACATTTGTTCTTCCATTGTAAATTGGCTCATTCTATATGGTCAGTCATTCAGATAGCTTCTGACCTGTATCCTCCGTGTAGTGTTGCTAATATATTTGGCAACTAGTTACATGGGATTGATCATAGGTTTAGAATTCTTTTTAGGGTGAGAGCGCTTGCCGTGATTTGGTCGCTTTGGCTATGTGGAAATGATAAGGTTTTTAATGATAAAAGTACTTCTTTTATGCGGATTATCTACAGATGTACCGGAACGCTTCGTTTATGGTCCTCTCTACAACAAGTGAAGAATCGAGACCTGTTTACGAAGGTGTGTACACGATTGAAGGCTGCGGCGAGGGATACTTTTACCCAACATGGGTGGCAGCATGATCTTAGGATTGGGCCACCTATGCTTTAGGCGTCATACATATCTCATCTTTGTATTTCACCTTCTTCTTTTTATATTGGCTTGTCGTGAGGACTTTGTTGGCTATGTGCATGTTAGTTATGCAGAGGCTGGGTGTAATGCTTAAACCTTTTAAGTAATAAAGCACCCCTTTTCGAAAAAAATGATGAATCGGAATGCCCAGATAACTAAAGGGTAGAGATCTCAATTCACATCCGAACAGTTGTCTATATGCGTCTTGTTCCTCTTTATATAATCCTATTAGAAAATGAAGGGGGGACATGCGATTTGGTCTGTATACAGATACAGAAGTGAATTGGTCTGTATACAGGAAAAGACCGCCGAGACATAAAAAATCCATTCGATATTAAATCCCGTGAATCCGTGATAGAACATTTACATAACTACCAGTGTCCCTTGGACCGCAGAGTAGTCAGCTCGCAAACTGTAACAAAATCATCAAAACTGCAACCAGCTGTAGCTTACAGCAAATACGGACTAGTGGTCTTCGTGCGCTATTCCATATAGTTACAGTTTCTCGAAGGGTGATGCCGTTGCTATCTTAAAAAAGCCGCATCGGTTCCTTGTGATTTCAAGCTGAAACTTAAAGCCTTAATGTGGGATGCTGCTACCAGCAAGTTCTTCAAACTCAGGAATCCACGGGTGCTACATTGCTACTCCCTCCGTCCGGAAATACTTGTCATCAAAATGAATAAAAGGGGATGTATCTAGATGTATGTTAGTTCTAGATACATCCCTTTTTATCCATTTTGATGACAAGTATTTTGGGACGGAGGGAGTACATGCTAAATCTGCAGTTCTGATAGTAGCCTTCCCTATCACTTCAAAATTCTGTTGGGAAAATGTCATTTGTTGTCACCTGCAATAGGCCAATATGAACATGGTTAATGGATGCGGCAACGGTAAAAACACTTGATGTAGAAACAAGACATTTGAAAATAAGTCGGTTGCTTCCGGCCACGTGTCTTATGAAGTACTCCCTCCGTCCGGAAATACTTGTCATCAAAATGAATAAAAAGGGATGTATCTAGATGTATTTTAGTTCTAGATACATCCCTTTTTGTCCATTTTGATGACAAGTATTTTCGGACGGAGGGAGTACATACCTAATGGCATTAGAAATGCTAATTGAGCTGGTGTGACAGATAGCATTATTTTTGAGAGCGCTTATAAAGAGTTAAAAGATCGGCAATGTACATAACCATATGTGGAACAGCCCCTGGATCTGAGGGCTATCCAGTGGCCTGGGGGTGCTTGGGGGCCAGCCGACGGTCATCAGCAAGGCGGCCCGTTGCCAGTGCATTGGCAGAAGGTAGCGGGGATTAGAGATAGAGATCGGAGAATAGGGAAACTAGACTTTACTGATTATTGCTTGCCTCTAGCTTACACGGGGAGGTCCTTTATATAGGACACGAACTAGTACTACTTTGACATACTTTGAACTCTAATTGGAATCTGACTCAAACTAGACTACCTTACCAGAAGCTGGAGACTACTTGATGATGCCATGCCCCCACGGTGTAACAGCAAAGGCAGGAGTCGGCCAGTTAGCCATGGGATGGCATAATCGCACGGCTCGGCCCATGACATACACCGGGGCTCATCAAGACTTGGCGTACGAAAATACGCATCCCGCAAGATCTGGTGTAATCCCGTATGATTAGGCTAGATCCTACCGATCGCGATACATTTAACCCTAGCACTGTCCCCCTATATAAGGCTGTTGGAGTGTCATCTCACGATATCAGGGATCAGGTGAACCCCCTTTTATGATTCGGCCAGGGGCTAAAACACGCTTAAGACAAACAACTAGCTAAATCACCATCTCAAGACATGATTCTTTTTTACCCATGTTGTATAATACCCTACTCCTGCCTTGTTCCATTTATATGGTGGATATATGGAGGGTACAAGCGCTCGCACACTTTTGAGAATTGCTTGGGGATAGGTAAGTGATCAGAGCTTACTGGCCTGGGGACCCCTTTTCTTCTCTTCTCTCTTCTACCACTCAATTTTGTTGTGTCTAAAAGACTTTTTCTTCTCCTGGCCACGGCTCTCAGGGACCACAGTGGCCTTTCGTACATACTATATACAATGAACTTGGACGTAATTAACAACCCGTCTTATCTTTGACTTGGGTGGCTGCTGTCAGGCAATTGGTCGTTTGACACGAGCAGGCTCCCAAGCACTCGTCCTCCCGCCTCTCGCGGGCCCCATGTGCCAGTGACAGGGCGAGGCACAGCTGTTCCATAGTCAAAAAGACTCCCTACTATCATTGTCAACAACTTAATAGGCGCAGATGATGGTGCAGAAAACCGTCAGATCCATCGGTAGGGCAGTGAGCGTAGCCGGAAGTACCCGAGGTGAATTCGCAAGGAGGGTTTACCCTGGTTTGGGCCCTCATGGTGAGGTAATACCCTACGTCCTGCTTTGTTTTGCATTTATGTGGGAACACCTCGTGCGAGGGTATAAGAGGATGGTGAATATGACAGCTCGGGCATCTTCGCACAATGTCTCCAGTGTCGCGCTTGTTAAGCTTCAAGCACTAGCAAATGCAACACAAAGTCTAAACTAATGGAAAGGGCTAGGCAATCCACATATATACTTCAACATCCCCTCTCACGTGTGACACGAGAAGTCAACACGTGAATAGATGCACAGGTATGTCTCAAGAGGCCTATATGTGGACACAGAGGGGGCAACAACATTTTTTGGATAAATTGCGAAAGCCGGGACTTGAACTTAAGACCTTGGGCCCTGATACCATGTTAAGCTTCATGCACAAGCCAAGCCAAGCCAACCAAACAAAAAGTCCGAACTAATGGAAAGGGCTAGGCAACCCACACATACACTTAAACGGCGCAAGGCATGGGTCCCGCGAATCCACGGCAAAAAGCCTTGCCAGTAGTGTCCTCGGGACGTGGATCTCCAGTAGCAATTGACGCTCCTCCTCTCCTGACACGCGTAGTTGGAAGATGCCTATGGCTGTGGGGCCGCATTTATAGAGCTTCCCTAGATGATCGTGCAACCCTTAGCCCGGCAAGCTATGTGTATGGCCAAATCCAAACTAGGACAACCGCGAGGGCTGTTGCGAGGGCGGCCTCTGTTTCGGCCTCCTGTGTGTCATCTGTTGCTTCCACATGGTTGTAAGGCGAGGCTTCTTGTGTGATTTCTTGTATGTTGATGGAAGATTTGTAGAGGAGCTCCAAGAACGTATCTGCTAATATGGGCTCACGGGTTGCGCCCATGTGGGCCAGGGTATCTATGCCTACTACCGCGGACGTGATGGAGCTCAATGCCGTCAAACTTCCCCTCCATCCAGTGGACCGCTGCAAAGTAGGTCACCATTTTGGGGTTCTTTGTGTCGAACGTCTTCGTCACCTATTGGACGACGAGGTCGAAGTCCCCTCGGCAAGTGAGACGCTAGATTCCCATGGAGGCCGCGATGCGGAGTTCGTAGAGGGGGGCCTTGTATATTGCGGTGTTGTTAGAGTCAGCAAAGTGAATTTGCAGGACGTAGCTCATTTTTTCACAGTGGGCGCAGGGAAGGGAGATGAGGACTACTCCGGCCCCCAACCAGTTGATAGTCATGGAGCCTCCCAGCAAAAAGAAAAGATAGTCATGGAGCAGTCAAAGTACACAACCAATGTTCTAGGTCGACGTTATGCGGGATTTGTTGTGCTTATGTCCATTCCACGATGAAGTCGGCAAGCGCATGAGACTTGATGGCAGAGTGAGGTTTGTATTTGATCTCAATCGTAATAGCTTGATTGCCCACTTAGCCACGCGACTGGTGGCTTCTTTTTTGTTGATGATATCGTAAAGCTGGGCGTGGCTGACCGTTGCGATGGGATTCACTTGGAAGTAATGGCGCAGCTTCTGAGCCGCCGTGAACACACCATATGGAATCTTCTGGTAATGCGGGTAGAGTGTTTTGCATGGGGACAAGACTTTGTTGACATAGCACTGATGCTAGACCCGGTTGGCTTTGCCTTGCTCTTCCCTCTCACGGCCATCATGACCACGCTGACGACCTGCATCGTGGTGGATATGTAGAGCAGCATTGGTTCGGCTTCCACTGGTGACGCCTCGTGGGAGGGGTTTACAAGAGGACGGTGAATATGACCACCGAGAGTACTGTCTATGGAATACATCGATATGAGCTACACCTTATACAGGGGATGAGAGCTAGGGTTTATAGGGCTCTGAACCGACCTCATGCATGAGGGCTTCTTGGCTTGCACGCCAAGATGAACTCCTTGTTCTGATCAGGGTCCCTCGACTGCCTCTTGGAGTCGCGTTGCCGCCAGGCCCTCTTGGCCCTGAGGCCGACCTAACATTGGGCTTCCATGGGCCACCCTGGTGTATTGTACCGTCAGAAAAGCCTTATCGCGTGGGTAGACACGAACCGCCCTGCAGGATGCCGTCATGATGACCTACAATAACTAGGTTGCAGCAACCTACGATGCCTAGCCCACCTCCTCATTTAATGCATGGTCGGCCCCTCCGAGCACACCTCCTCACTGAATGATATGGTGGCGTGCTCGCGCTCATCCTTGCCTTCAACCACAGCGAGCACGCCTGTGCTCTTGTCAGTGATCAATCTTAAACTGAAGTTGGGCTTTGTCGGCCATGATCTTACAAAGATCTGTATGTCGCTTGAGCATGTAAAATGGTAAGTGAAGGATGGGCTCCTTCTGGATGTTGTAGTCCGCATGAGTGTTTCTATCCAAGTTAATTTTCCCAGATATTTTGCGGGTACTTTGGGGCGGCCCATGTCTGTGTGCCTGGGATACCCCTATTCCTGTTGCACTGACAGTAGCCCCAGGCCTTGTCGTCAGTTATGCAGTCTCAAGAGAGCCGTTACTAGTGGGAAGGCCCACAGTTGAATGGGTCGCGACCCACATGCCTCCTTGCCTTGGACGAAACGAAAACATCATCAAGCGCTTGCGTGGGAGAGGCAACCGTCAGAGTGCGCATGCACGCACATGGTGAAGAGGTTGGGTTCCTCAGTTTCCGCGCAAGGTGAAACGCCACACGTCAGACGAGACATGCCGCGAGTCAATAACTGCAGGCATGAATGCTGACGACAGTAAAGCTTGTTGCCTCTTTCCCTCATTCGTCCCATCGCCTCCCTTTGCTAGCCACCACATTTGATTCCATCGTTCATCCAAACTCAAAACCAAATAGCAGCTAGACATGTCGGTCCGCCCCTAAGGTGTACTACCAGAGAGGACGGTCATGTCGCCTACCGTTGCGAGGCCTGGCGCGGATCGGCCAGAGCTTCAAGAACATGAAACCATCTCCTTCGCTAGCTTTTTCTTGGCGGGCTTGCTTCCACCGTTCTCCCACTTTTTCGTTGCCATTCCCAACGAGTAACACATTCCCCTCATCCAACTCACCCCCATCTCCATTGTGATGTTGTCCATCTTCGTACATCTGTGTGAGATGTTCGTCGGTGTTATGTCGTCTGTGGCATTGTGGCGCCATTACTTCATCTTGAACACCCGGACTCCTCCCATCTGGTGGGGTCTTGCAACTTCCGTTTTCATGACAAGGCCGGCGAGAAGTACATCAAGTCTTCATTGAAGATCAACGTTGGTGTTATCTCAAGGTTGAGAATGATACCTCGATGCGGCTCCCTTGAGGGGTCGGCTACGTTAGGAGATAACTAGCAAAGAGCCATTGCCCAGGATGCCAACTTGTGTCCAGTCACGGACCGGATCAAGGAGTTGCGCGACGAGGGCTTACTGCGACCATGGTGGTTGCAGACTTCCTTCGCCGAAGATTGGCGCCGTTGTCGCAAAGCAACTGCCCGACATGGGCGTACAACTGCATCAACAACATCGAGTGCACATGTGTTGGACCTGATAGCGTCCCTAATGGTGACGAATTGTTAATTATGGTAGAGTAAGTGCTCGGGCCTAATCCTCGGGAAATGTGGTTGTCGCGGCGAGAACATGCTCTCATGAACAACCCCGATCTTGACAGCATCTTCAAGCAGTTTCCTGAGTTTGACAAGATGGGGATCAAGACCAACCGTGAGGGCGCGATGCCATAGGAACCCAGAAGAATAAGACCACCAGCAGGGTCACAGTAAAGAAGCAACAGTCCCCATCTCCAGTTGAGCGCGACGATCCTCCTTTCCAACCACTGTGCATCATAGACGAAGACGAGGAGTGCTTGTTAAGGGGCCTAGCATTGGCGATGGAACACGGCAAAAGGTGGGTCTTCCCCGGTCCCAGCACGGGCATTGATCCTATGTAAGGCCAAGCTTCGTGACTCCTGGTTTTAATTTTTTTGGTCGTATCTTCTTCCACAACATAACCTTCTCTCTTTCACTTTGTTGTGGGTAGTGATCTTGTTGCTTATCATGCTTCGCTTGTGTCCAGTGCTACTCTGATTAGCCCAGTGTAGCTGCCGCACATGACGCTGCCATCATGTCCGGTGCCTCCCCGCTCCAAATGCTCCTGTCACATCTGATGCCACTGTCACACCAAGCGCTTCTGATGCACCTAGTGTTGCGGCCGCTCTTAAGAGGGCTAGGGCCGAGGAGCCGTCTGCGGAGACCGAGTAGGCAGACCCGGGCCCAAGCGTGCTCGGTTTGAGCAAGTGCTCGGGGCAGCCCCCACGGCCGCCGAGCCCGAGCACAGCCAGGTTGGAGAATCCGCCGGGGGTACACTGGATTTGGAGGGGGTGCCACTAGCCCCTAAGCAGGAGATGACCAAGGTGATCGTAATGACCGAAACCTTAGATGATTATGCCAAGGAGAGTCCAATATCTGACCCCGCGCGAGAGGCGCCCTGAGAAATCGACGCAATGGATACGTCTTCCAGTGGCGAGTATGTAATTTCTGAGATTTTGCTTCGTAGTTTCATGAGTTGATTGGATGTAGTTAATTCATGTGCTCGTGTTTGTAGGTGAAGCTAATCCTGCCCCGTCCATATGCCATGACAGGGAGAGCACTGTCGTGACCCCCCGCGCGTCAGATGCTAGAAGCCTCAATTGCCGTTCCTCCATCCCCCAAGGGGCGGAGCCCTGAAGTAGCACACGTCACTCCTTCAGCCTCTAAGCAGCATGTGTTCATGGTGCCAGAAATTGTGGAGCACACCAATGTTGCCATTACCTCCACCAAGCTTCAAGGGCCCAATGCCCATGGTCATCAAGGAGAAGGCCACGGCCATCCCGAGATCCCCAACTTGAAATGGCAGTGATTGGGACGGCATGATGCCGGCTCCCCGAGCACCCACAACTTGAAATGGCAATGATCGAGGATGGCGTGATGCCGGCTCTTGCGGAGCCTGAGCTGGCTGACGCATGGGTGGAGGGAACCGTCACCGAGGAGACAGGGCAAGTCCTCAAGGAGCTAACACTCGCAACCCACGCACATGTGCACGAGCCACGAGCTCGCAAACATGTGCGCATAGAGGCGGGGTCACCTCTCTTGCGCTTGGCTTCCCCACCGCCATGACTCGAGGAGGACGCAGGCCAACCTTTGAGTCGTGCATGAGCATGGTGTGTTGAGCAGGAACACCTCCGGTCTCTTCGCCATTGGAAATCGCGCCTTGCAAGGCGTTGGATGACGCGGAGGCGTATTACGCCAATCGCGAGGTGAAACTTGTGGAGCGCGATGTTGCACTTGCCGTCGCCGAGAATAACTTTGAAGAGGGTGCGAGCGCCATCGAGGGAAAGGCCGCAGTGCTCCGGTCGGAGCGAGAACGCCTAGAAGGGCGTCTCCCTGGCCTCCATCAAGACCTTGAGAATTGGGCTTGCTCCCTACTATGCTCTCCTGCTCCTTTCGTCATGGCATCGTCGTCGGCGGGTGGTGGCTCACTGGTGGCGGCGGCGGTGGGTTCGGGGGGAACACTACTAGAGCTGGGCATCGGGGTGGCCGATCTGACTGTTGCCGGGTCATGTGTTGGCCCGACGGGTCAGGATGGGCCGGATGGGCTGCGTGATGACCCTCTTGCGCTCTCTAATTTCCCTCCCCTTCCTAGGGCTCGACCTGGGCCGATTGTGACGGTTGTTAGTGGTTTGAGGGCCCAGCTCGTGCCCCCGGTGTGATGGCCCATTGCTCTATGGGTATATATGGGTCCGCAAAGACTCTCTCTCCCCCTCCCTAGAGTTTCCTGCTTCCAAATCTGACGTGCGTCGCTACCGCTCCCCCATCCGCCGTTTCATCATATCTTCCCTTCCCCCTCCTCTCCCCTTCTCGTTTGCGGCGGTGCTCTGCATGGATAAATCGCGGGGCTCCTTAAGCAGGGCGGTCTCGGGCAGTAAGCATCGTCGCGAGGGCTCGACCGAGGCAGTTTCCTACCTGGCTTACGAGGTGGCCTTGCGATCTAAGTTGGAGGCCGAGCAGGCGGCTCGCGAGCAGGTGGCGCGCGAGCGTGAGGCATGGGCTGCGGGGCCGAAGTGGCTCCATAGGGACGAGCGGGCGCCCTCGGCGATGGCGGAGGCGGACGTGGCGGGTGGATCTGGCCCTGGCAAGGCGCATGCGGTGCCGTATGGCAGCTGTTGCAGATCCCTGGGAGGCAGCGGCCACTGGGGCAGCAACGCCTCCGTCCGTGCAAGCACCTCATTCGGATCCCCCCCCCATGGTGTCGTTGCCCCCCTCGCCCGGCAGCGCACTTGGGCCCTTCTGTTCAAGGGTTCGGTGGTCACCAGATCAAGCGCGGCGGCTTCGGTCCTGCTCCTTGCCAACCCACGGCGCACAAATTCACCCCCTCTAAGCCTGGTTCTTCCCCGACCAACCACGGCAACGACATCCTTCCTCCTCCACCCCCATCTCGCCCGACCCTTGCTCCTACTTCGGTCCCTCCTCCACTTTGACTTGCTTCGCTTGCCACCAACCAGGCTATTTCCAGTCCAGATGCCTCAACCCACCGTTCTATCTCATTTGTCAGGCCGAGGGCCACCTTACAGTTGATTGCCAAAATCGCTCCAAACCTCCTTCATGTAGTTTGGCTTGGGGCTTCCTGGTTGTGTTTTCTTTACCCTTGACGGTGATGCTCCTTTGGCTGCCGCAGTCCCTGCCCTCTCCAACACGGCCATCATATTCGTCCCGTCCCAAGCCGTCTCTTCCCAGGTTATTTCAGATGAGTTGCGAGAGTGGGGGCTGGAGGGTTAGGATTGGCAAGTAAAACAAATCTCGGTGTTGGATTTCGCTGTGGTTTTCCCCTCAAAAGAAAGTTTGAAGATGGTTTCCTCCCGCACTAGTTTCACCCTCCCCCTCAACTAGCGGTGGTTTCGGTCAAGGCAACGGAGGGTAGGGCTCGGATGGCGGTTCCCTATGTGATGTGTAGGTATTCGTTTATGACGTCCCTCTGGGCCTACGTATCGCTTCTTTTCTTATGGCTTTCGGTGTGCTGGTGGGCAAACCTATCGAGGTGGATGCTTCTTCGCTAGATCGCCTCGGTCCGGCTTGTTCGAGGATTTGGTGCCTTGACCATGTTCGTGTGCATGGCTTGGTGGATGTCTTCCCCTCCTCTGATGCGTATCGTCTCCGTGTTCATGTCGAGGGAGCGGTGGCTCAGCAGGCGCCTCCTCCGGCTATGCAATCCCCACCTGGCCCACGTGGCAACGACGGTCCTGGTGACAGCAACAATGGTGGTGGCTCGGATGCTCGGTTTACTCGATCTGAACGGGAGGACTTGGGCTCGGAGGCCCATGAGTTGTTCAAGGAGAATGCTCCCAAGGGGGGTGCCACGGAGGGGGCGGCGGACGGCCTCGCGGCTCTTGGGGTTGAGGCGGCTTCTCAGGTTCCGGCCCACATGGCCTCGGGCACCCCTTTCTGTGGTGTGTGCTCCAACATGCCGGCTCGCCCTGCTTCACCCTCTATCTCTGGGATTGTGGACGTGCCCCTGCCTCCTACTCCGGTAGCCGTCGAGCCCTCGAGCAAGAAGACGAAATCCTCAGTCCGGAAGTTCTCCGCCATGAGTAGGGCCTCCTCGGGCTCCAAGCAGTCCATGGCTGGGTTGTGTCATCGTCTTGATGCGAACCTGGGCGCGGCAGCGGGGTTAGCGTCTGCTGGTGCGACGTTTTCGCCTGCAGTGCGCTCCTTTCCACTCTGGTCCCCTGTCTCCACTGCGCGGAAGGACCACAGGGTTCGGGACAGCGGGGAGCTAGTGGTTGCGCGCGCGGCTCGGGTGGCGGCGGCCAAGGACCTTCCTCACCCAGGTACTATTTCCCCTCCTCCCTCTACGTTATCTCCGGTTCGGTTAGTTCTTCCGTCCTTATCTGATAGTCATTTAATCAATGTGTTGGCAAATGTGGGGGCCTCTTTTGATCCTAGTGTTGGGTCTCTTTCCACCCTTCTATCTTTGGTTCGTGCTAATGAGGTGACCCAGGCTGCTATTGCCAAAGCCAAGGAGGTGGCGGCAGGGAAGCTGCCATTGTCACTTGTATCTGTTGCCGGGGCAGCGGAGGTTGGTAGGGTCAGCCTTCTTTGGCTCCGGCCAAGAGGGTGCCGGCCAAGCGTTCTAAATCCTGCATTGCCGCATGCAGGTCGAGTCTCCGCATTAAAAATGGTTCTTTCAAATGAGGTCCTTATTTTGGAACATTAGGGGCTTCATGGTTGGGGGCGCCAAGACTAGATTCGTGACCTTGTTAGGGGTGATAATGTAGATCCGGTTGGCTTCGTTGAACTTTTAAAGCTTCGTTCTCTAACAATGAACTTTCTTCTATCATTGGGGCTGCCAGATTTCATTGGAAATTCTCTCCTGCTACTGGGCGTCCGGGTGGTATTTTTATGGGGGCCAAGATGGATGTTTTTGGCTTTGTGGCTTTTGAGCACAGGGTTGTTTTGGGCTACCATGGTGCTGTTGCACAAACAGTTGAATATACTGTGGGAGGTGATTGTGGTTTACGGCCCGACTGATCACTCGATTCTTCTTTATGTTTGGACGAACTTTCTGCCAAGATTGAATCGTTTGCTCTTCCGTTGTTAATTGGAGGAGATTTTAATCTTTTGAGGCCACCTGTTGATAAGAGTAATAATAATTTTTCGTGGCCTCTTGCTGATTCCTTTAATGAGTTTATTCACGACTTAGCTTTGAGGGAGATCCCGCGGGTGTGTGCTCGCTTCACTTGGTCTAATCATCAGTCATCTCCTGTCACGTCAGTTCTCGGCTGCGTCTTTGACTGTTCTCGTTGGGATTCTATTTTTCCTCGCGCTTCCTTGGTTGCTAAATCCCATGTGAGCTCGGATCACTCCCCACTCCTGTTGGACGCGGGTATCTCTTCACTCCCCACTTCTTGGCTTCTGCTGGAGGGCTTACATTCTATGCTTTCAGAGAAGATTATTGATTTTCCTTCCACGAGTAGACGCTCCTTCGGTCCCATGGATGATTGGCATTTTTGTTCGTATAACCTTAGGAAGTTTTTGAGAGGCTAGGACCGAATAGGGCGACTGAGGCCAAGAGGCAGAAATCTGATTTGTTGGATCAGATTTCGGCCATGGATGCTCGCAATGATGGAAAGTGTCTAGTGAGGAAAACAAGGCCCTTATTATGCCTCATTCTGGGGAGGAGATTGGCTGTTATCAAATCCTCTAATCCAAATTCGCTTCGGGCCCCGATGGCTTCTCCATCCCCTTCTTCGGAAATTCGGGTCAGTCTTGCGGCCTTCAGTTTGTGCGGTCATTCATGGGTTCTGTTTGGGGACAGTGGACATTTCGCGGCTCAACTATGTTGTCATTTCTCTCATCCCTAAGGTTAAGGGGGCTGATCTGATTACTCAATTTCGTTCTATCGCGTTAATCAATAACTTTGCTAAATTCCCCACTAAGGGCTTCGCCACTCGTCTCTCTCCTGTGGCTCACAGGGTGCTTAGTCCTTTCCAGTGGGCTTTTGTGAAAGGTAGGTTCATCTTAGATGGGATCCTTAGTCTTCATGAGATTATATGTGATCTCAAGGTGAGGAATTCTAAGGCAATCATTCTTAAGCTTGACTTTGAAAAGGCGTATGAATCGGTTAGTTGGGATTTTTGCGTCAGGTTTAGTTAGCCAAAGGGTTTGACAGTGCGTACGTGCATCGGATTATGCAGCTGGTGTCGGGTGGTCATACTGCTGTGTCTGTCAATGGGCAGACCAGTAAGTTCTTTGCCAATGGGCGGGGCCTGCTGCAAGGGATCCCATCTCCCCCCTGTTGTTTAATTTTGTGGCAGGTGCTCTCTCTTGCATTCTCTCTGGAGCTGCCGCGGCTGGGCACTTATCCCCTGTAGTTTCCCACCTCATTCCGGAAGGGGTTTCGCATCTCCAATATGCGGATGATACGATCATTATGGTGGAGCTGAATATTAATTGCATTGCTCATCTTAAATTATTACTTCTATGCTTCAAAGCTTTGTCCGGGCTTAAGATTAGCTTTTCCAAGAGCGAGGTTATTACCACGGGGGTTTCTAAGGAGGAAGCTCTTAGGGTTGCCCAATCGCTAAACAATTCTTTGGGGTCTTTCCCTTTAAAATACTTGGGGTTACCTATTTCGCCGGCTAGGATGTCCGCCAAGGAGTTCGCTCCTCTCGTAACCTAGGTTGGGAATCGGGTTATGCCTTGGCGGGGCAGGTACAACACCAATGCGAGCAAGGTTTGCCTCATTAATGCCTGGCTCTCCTCCCTTCCTATGTTCACTATGGGATTCTATCCTATGTTCACTATGGGATTCTATCTTCTTACTAGGGGGACCCATGATGGCTTCGATAAGCATAGGGGTGCTTTTTATTGGAATGTTGCGGATAAGAAGCGCATGTATAGAATGGTGAAATGGAAGCTGATGTGCAGGCCTAAAAACCTTGGGGGGTTGGGCATTTTGAACACTGCGGTGATGAACAAGTGTCTCATTATTAAGTGGTGGTGGAAGATTATGACCATTGGGGATGGATGTCTTTGGTTTTCTCTCCTAAAAGCAAGTATTTCCCTCTTGGTAGCCCCATGTTTGCTTCGACCACGGGCGGTTCCCAACTTTGGAAAGATTCTAGTGAAAGTTCGTGATGTGTTCAAAGATCATGTGAAGTTTGTGGTGGGTAATGGCCGTTCTATTAGGTTTTGGCGTGACTGGTGGTGCGGTGAGTTTCCTTTAGTGTTGGGGTACGACGATCTATGGGACCAGCGAGGTCCCTTTGGGATTCGACTGGGGACATCGACGAGCACAGAAAGCGAATCCAACAGTTCACACACGGGAATTTCTCAAGTTCGGGCCGTCGTGCAGGCGTAAAACCCTACTCTTTTTTGTGGGTGGTTTGACTTGGGGCTCAAGTAACGAGTGCAGCTTGCCCGAAAGTGTGGGCGGAGTGCAACTACGGTGTAATCCCGAGCTCGGTGTCGACCTGTGTCAAGGTAGCCATGGGCCTCCTTTTATACACGAAAAGGGGTCACCATAGTGGCAACATGGTCATTACATCTCATGAATAGTAACCTCGATGCTATCCAACCTAATCATGCTGGACTAGGACAAGGGCATTTAATGCGCATGAACTGGTAGCAATCCTTCGGCTAAACGTGTCTCTCCTTTTGTGCCGTCGACGTGGATGAGCCCATCTTCTTGACACGTCCACTAGACGGGTGTCAATAAAGTTGGCTTGCAACCGACATGTTGACACGCGTCTTGGCGACCCCCCCCCCCCCAATCAGCTCGCTTGCTCGACACCTAATCTTGCCAAGCTATCAGTGGGCCGATGAGGTGGAGCAGTCGAGGAGCGGAGAGGAGGCGCTTCCGGCAAGGAGCTTGCCGGGTCTCGGCTCGCCGCTGCGAGGCTTGCCGACAACTGAGATCTTATCCTTTAACACTAGCTTACTACTTCTCGATGACCAGCCTCGAGGTCTTCCTCACGGTCTTGTATGTTGATATCTGATTCTGATGTAGCCTACCGGCAAGCCTTGCCGGTGGGAAGGCTACAACTGCCTGTGCACAAGTCAGGGCACTAAGGAACCGATATCTTAGTACACCGACAGGAGCCCCCGGGCCTGGGCCACACGCGCATACGAAGCGTCGGTGCGCTAGGCCCAAACAGTGCGCGGGCACGCGTGGCAGAGGATAACTGCCGTAATCTTCTCTTTTACCACGCCCCCACGACGGTCATTAAATGCGGAACGTGGGAGAGGCGGAATGAAACGGTCGCCAGGGGTAGTGTGCAGCCACATAGAAGTTTAAAAGGCCAATCCCCGCGCCTTCCCCGTAAAAAGGAAATAGCCAGGGCCGCTGCTC
>LR738712.1:328861810-328948260 GCA_902687465.1 Secale cereale
GCTTCCAATCCAGCGCCCGCCTCCTTCCTTGCACAAGAACAAATCCCTCGCGCAAGAACAAAGCACTTTGCCCCTTTTTCGCCGCCGCTCCACCACGCCATTACCATCATCCCCCCCCCCAAACGAAATCCACTTCCTCAGCGACCATTATGGCGCTCAGGAAAATCAGGGCAAGGCTAAGAAAGCAGCCCCCTCGGAGGCCGAGGAACGGAAGGAGGAGATGGCGGCACTGCGAAGGAACAACATCGTCTTCGCGCCCGTGTTGAAGCAGGAGGATTTGATAGCACGGTACTCGCTCATGTGGTGGAGGGAAACGACGGCCCATCCCAAGCCACAGGTTCTTCCCGGCTCTGCCAAACCCAACGCGGACAAGTACCCTTTCTTCACCGCGTATTTCTATTGCGGACTTGTCCCCTCGTTCTCCGATTTTTTTCGCTGAGGTTATGTACACTTACAGGTTCCACCTCCCTGACTTCACACCAAACGTCATAGCTTGTATGTCCGTCTTCGCACATATGTGCGAAAATTTTGTCGGAGTCGCGCCCAATGTAGCTCTCTTCCGCCACTTATTTGTCCCCCACATCGAGGTAGACGCCCCCTCTGGTGGTATCACCTTGGTCCCCAGGGCTAGCGCCAATGAGACATATCTCAGTGGGCAGCTGCATCTGCAACGACTCCAATGTAGCTCTCTTCCGCCACTTCTTTGTCCCCCACATCGAGGTAGACGCCCCCTTTGGTGGTATCACCTTGGTCCCCAAGGCCAGCGCCAATGAGACATATCCCAGTGGGCAGCTGCATCTGCAATGGGAGGACTGGCAGGCGAAGTGGTGTTGGATAAAGGATGAAAGCTTCCCAGATTTCTGCCGGCCGATGACGAAGAAGGTGGAGCGCAGCGGAGATTGGGGCTCCTTCGACATCAGCGATAAGAAGCTCGCGATTGCTATAACTCGCATTTTTCACCTCAAAGCCGCAGGCCTCACCATTGAGATGGTGGACGCAGACTTCCTTCGCCGCCGCATCGCCCCCCTTCAAGGCAAAGGAAGGCCGGCCTAGGACTATAGGAATGCGGCGGACATCATGCGGGTGAGCGTTCGGCTTGGCGTCAACTTGACAGTGTTGCAATATACGGCGCTCTGCCCCAAGCTCTTCCGCCCCACCAGCCAATTCAAGTTGCCGGCAAGGGTAGTGCCGCTGTGCAACAACCCCGCCAAGGACGCCATCATCGCTATGATGCCAGCCTGCACTGCCCAGGGCATCGAGGGGTCTTGGGATGAACGGCCCGAAGATGTGGTGAGGGGATGGTTTGACACCCTAGTGGAGAAGCCCGTACGAGAGGACATGTCTCATCCGGGACACCATCGAGGAGGAGTTGGCATACATGGCCAGGAGGACGGAGGAGGCAAAACTGGCCGAAGGTGCCTGGTGGCTTGATCTGTCGGCGGCTAATAGGGGCCAAGGGGCTGAGGATGACCCAGCGCACAGGCTGACGAAAGACATCGTTGGAGGATGAGAGATTGCCGGGGGGGGCAGGCGACATTACCGATGAGGGACAGGCGCGTATGGAGCCCTCCGCTCCTCCTAATCCGGCAAGAAGAACCCGCACCCTCCGAAAATCTGTTTCCGGAGAGCCAGCTCTTCCTATGTCTTCGAGCGACGAAGTAGCCGACAAGGGAGCGGCCGCCAAGGTTACCGAACGGTAAGGGTTTCAGCACCAAGCTCCTAAAAAACAGCCAGCACGGCGCACCTTCACGAGGCGGCCAACCGTATCGTCTGCCGGTAGGGTGGGGTCTTCTCGCCCTGCCATGCCCACAGCCAAGCGAGCCAGGACTCCTACTTCGTCTCCCGCCTCCAATGCTGGCCTCGAGGGCGTATACGACCTCGGTATCCTCAGCGACAGGGAGGAGGAAGATGAGTATGTGTCTTCGGGTGCCTTGTCATACTTGATATTATGTTCTTGTTGATCTGATTCGCTCTGTCTTGATTGGTTGCGGAAGGGACACACAAACCTTGGCGGAAAGGATGGCCAAAAGGGCGAGGACCGCGACAGGGGACGAACCGACGACGAGCACAGCGCCAAACGAAGACGTCGTGGTCATCAGCCCCCAGCGTGAGGCCATTAATCACTTTCCATTGGCAAGCGTTGGCGTGGAAGTTTTCATCTCTGACATCGACAAGAATGTAGGAGAGCGGCACGAAGAAAATCACCCGGAGGCAAATCCTGTTGTGCCGCCTCCGACGACCATAATTCTTGGAGGAGGGTCTCCGGCAAGGGTCTCCACCGTCGAGCACGTCCATATTGGAGAGGGGCCGGCAAGCGATGTTGTCGGCAGCCATGCAACGACGACTGACGTTGCCAGAGGAGAAGTTGTCCCCCCTCAGCAGCCACGCGCGGGTAACCCTCTTGCCCTTGAGCACCCCTCTCTCTTTTCAGTGTTTTTCTTGAATTTGACCTTTGAAATTGACTCTTATCCTCCTTTACTTTTTCAGACCGCCCCCAACCGATGACATGGATGTTGACGCCACAATTGAGTGGATCGCGTAGCACGCCCTTAGCGAGGCCAGTGAAATCACAGCTGACGAGGTCACCGGGGCCGCTAACGAGGAGACCACCAAGGACACCACTGAGGAGGGCAACAACAAGGGCGTTGAGGCCAGTGGTGGCATTTCTGCCCCAGGAGCACCAAGCGCTAACTCGGCCATGAGGGTGGCCACTGCCGGTAAGGCAGTTGTTGACGACCACCCTTCGGCGTTTGAAGCGCCTCCGTCAAGCACGTACTTGAAGGTTGGCAACAACCTGCTTGTCAACATCCCTGGGACATCAACTGTTGATGCGCCTACTGAGGGAGAAGCTTTCGATAACGAGGTCATTACTGCGGCTGGGCTCGAAGTTGTTGATGAACCGAGCGCCGGCAAGATTGAGTTGAAAGAATAACAGCTCCTCAAGGCCATGAGCGACAACTTCAAGAAGCTCCAATCACACTAGCCGAACGGAGAGCTAGGACTCTAGGGCGTCCGTTCTTGGCAAAGCAGAAGCGGAGTTCCAAAAGCGCGTGGAGGAGACGCGGATTTGGTATTTAGAGTACCTTCAAGACTTGGCGGACCGCGAGAAGAAGCTTGCCATTGAATGGAATAAGTTAGACTCTGGCAAAGGCTGACGCCGACAAGGCACAAGAGGAGGCTGCGCAGAGGATAGCGGCAGCCGATTCCAAGCTGAACAAGAACAGATTGGCCTCGACTCTTATGACGAACTTGTCGCCCGTGAAGCAGCGTTCGCCGCCAAGCTTCGTGGCAAGGATGACGAGGTCCAAGCCCTCCTTGCGCAGCAGTCCCAGGAGCTTGAGGAAAAGCACAATGAGGTAATCGAAGCTCAAGCTGCGGATCATGCCGGCAAGATTCAGGAGGCCGTTAAGGCTGCGAAAGCCACAGAGGCCGTCAAGAATAAACTGAAGGGCAAGGTGAAGAAGCTTGAGGAAGAACTCGCCGCCAGCAACGAGGAAGTCTCGGTGATCAAGGCAGACAGAGAAGAGGCGGCCCGTGCCTTGGCAGAGCTGCAAACCTCCATATCCGCCAGGAACCAAGCGCTCACCAAAGCCAAGGGCGCCATTGACGACCTCAAGCTAAGGGTGGCTAACTTGGAGAAATCTGTTGAAGACCACAAAGAGCACGAGAGGACTCTGTCGACGGACCTCCAGAAGGAGAAGGCTTTGCTCGAGAGTGCCGCGAACACCTTCAACGAGCTCAAGCGCAACTACAAGCTCTGGACCGGCTGTCTTGTGGTAGATGCAGAGAAGCTCAACGCACAATTGTCCGCCATGGGCTCGCCGGAGTACTGCTTTTCCACCAATGAAAGGGACTCCGCCAGCACCAGGCTCAGCCTATTCTTTGACAGCCTCGTCGAGGCGCTAGAGAAACTTCAGGAGACTCGAGCGACATATCTTGCCAGTGAATCTCGCAGGCTTTCCTGGGACGTCCTCTTCAAGGTGCTCGTCAAGGTGATGTACCTGAACCCTAGTGTCGACATCTCCCAGGCTTTCAGGAGCTTGTCGCCGAGGGCGGACACCAAGGCTGCCGAAGAGCTTGTTGCGCCGTTCGCCGACAAGGTCCCCAAAATCCCCAGGACCGAGGGCCGGCGTAGGGACTAGCTCCTTGCACTTTCTTGCCGCCAGCGCAGTTCATGTAAAAGACAAGTCTATCTTAAATTAGAACTGCATTTGGGCTCTGATGTAATATAAACTGTTAGGAATATGCAACTTGTATTCCCATGAGGCCATAGGCCAGTATATATACATGTATGGGTGTAAGATATGCAGAAAACCCCTTATACAACGGGATAAATACAGAAGGATACAAGGCTATATAAATAGTACTCTAACCCCCCCCCCCCTCGAACTCATGGTGGATAAACAACACTGAGTTTGGAGAGATAGAAGTCATGTTGTGCTCTAGTCTGGGCCTTCGTGAAGAAATCCACCAACTATAACTCTGAAGGCACATACTGAAGAGCAATAACATGATCCTACACACCAGCGCGCACATAGAAAGCATCAACACCAATATGCTTGGTGCGCTCATGCTTCACAGGATCGCGCGCAATGCTAATAGCACCTATACTATCAGACAATCGCAGAGTAGGTGTAGTGATAGGAACACCAAAGTCCTGAAGTAACCACCGTAACCAAGTCATCTCTGCCGTCAAAAGAGCAATAGCTCACAACTCAGCATCTGCACTCGAATGGGAAACTGAGAGAACCTCCAAGAAAAACACAGTAAGCCAAGTGTAACAAAAGAAATCATCACTGCGAGAAATCATAAAATAAAGCCAAGTGTAACAAGAGAAATCATCTACAAAAATAATGTAGTATCGATGCCCCCCTTCCAAAGAGAAGGGAGCCGGACCCCATACATCGGAATGGACTAAATCAAAAGGACGCCGAGACACGGACTCACCAGTAGGGTAAGGTAACTGAATCTGTTTGCCAAGCCTACAACCCTGACACTCTAAAGAGACATCTCCTGAGAAAGACCCCAGAAGACCTCGACGAACTAAAGACGACAAACGAGACCCACAAAGATGACCAAGTCGGATGATGCCACTACTGGAAGGAGCTTGTAGCTGAAGCGACAGAAGCAGATGGACTGGCGATAGTGGTGACAGCGGAAGGAACATGAAGCTAGTCCAACTCCCAAAGACCGTGAGAGTAACAGCGGCGAGGGCAAGCCCGAACCAAAGTGTGTGTGAGACGATCCTAAACAGAACAAGAGTCAACGTCAAGGATGGCACGACAACCAGAATCAGTAAGTTGACTAGCAGAAAACAGATTCATGGTAAGTCGAGGAACATGAGCAACATCAAGAGCAGTATAAGAGGGAGTGGTAAGATTGCCTCTACTAGCAACAGAAAGAGGAGTACCATCAACAATGAGTACCGAACAAGAAAATCAAGTGGTCTAGGAGACGACAAACTAGAAGAATGAGAATACATATGAAAAGAAGCTCCGAAGTCCAGAACCCATGGGGATGTACCTGACTGTGTAGAGGGTGGTTGCTCAATGAGGGAAGCATCAGACACAGAACATGCAGTACCCGTCAAGTAAGAACCTGAAGCGGCAAGCGGACGCTTAAGTCTCGGAACATCCTGCTCAGTCAAGGCGGTGGCTGAAGATGTCGAAGTAGAAGTAGAAGTCCCTGAAGATGATGTCCACGCCTTACGCATGTGCCGCTTCTTCTGGAAGCACTATAACTCAATATGACCATCCTGGATGCAGTAGCCGCAATGAGGACGAGAGCGGCCCTGGCCGCCAGTAGGAGTGGGCAAGAGCGGCGGAGCACTGGGGTGGGAAGGAGTCGGTGCAGTAGGCGGCATAACAGAAGTGCGAGAAACGGGCACAGAGGGAACCTCAAGTAAGCCAGCGCCACATAAGCGAGTCTCCTCGGCACGAATCTCAAAGAGCGCCTCCATGAGGGAAATACTGCCACGAGCAAACATCTGAGCAAGCCGGGGCTCAAACTCCTATCAGAGTCGAGACAAGAACTCGTAGACGCGATGAAATTGCAAATCAGCCTGCACAGCCTGGCAACACTGGAGTGGTAAGAAGTCGGTGCAGTAGGTGGCATAACAGAAGCGCGAGAAACGGGCACAGAGGGAACCTCAAGTAAACCAGCGCCACATAAGCGAGTCTCCTCGGCACAAATCTCAAAGAGCGCCTCCATGAGGGAAATACGGCCAGGAGCAAACATCTGAGCAGGCCGGGGCTCAAACTTCTATCAGAGCCGAGACAAGAACTCATAGACACGATGAAATTCCAAATCAGCCTGCACAGCTTGGCAAGTACAGCAACCAGCAGTGCGGACAGAATCAACAGTGGAGTCACCCTGTTGAAGAGCATGCTCCTGACGGACCACAAACAAGTATAAAGCATCACCAGAGGGTTGATAGCGCTGACGAAGACAAGTCCACATCTCAAATAAAGTAGGAAGGCCTAAGAACTCAGAGGCAAACTATGGCAGAGCACTAACAATGAGAACAACTGCGGCACGAGCATCATCATCAAGCCACTGAGTGTAAGCAGGTAGAGCCTCATGATAAGTGTGAAGAGCATCCTCATAAGTCAAAACCTGCTCATAATAAGCACAAACGACAGCGTCATCAACAAGCTTAGCTGCATCCTTCGCAGCTTGATTAGCATCCGCAGCAAGAAGTCGGCGGGGTAGGAGCCACAGGAGGAACCGGACACGGCAGACAAGGTACCTCGCCAGAAAGAACGCCCCAAAGACAAATGCCACGCATATGAATGCGCATAAATCCAATGAACTCGGTGTAATTAGTACCATCAAAGATCACCGGACAGCGAGGAACTGCAACATAGCCGGACGCCGTAGACATTTTTTTTACTGATCAACGAAAAGCAGACAAAAGACCAAACAGCTAGCGCACACGCGCGGCTAGCAGAAGCAGTCCAGCACCAGCAGGCGGGGCGTACACGTCCACAGCTCACGCAAGGCAGACACCACATGCGGCAGGCGGGTCGAGCAGCAGGTAGCAGATAGATCGAGAGGAGGAGATTGAGCGGGCGAGCAAGCTTGGCAGGTGGTGGCGATCGATCCGAAGCAGCGGTGGTGACTCGATCCAATACGGTGGTTGCTAGATCTAAACTAGCGGGTAGGGCGACTTCAAGCGGGACCTGTAGCTACTCGATCTGGATCACGGGACGGACGGGCAGCTGCTTGATCCAGGCCGGGGGCGGATGAAACGGGGCGGCCGCGGGAGTCTCGATCTAGAGGCCGCACGGATGGGCGACAAGATGAGGACTTCAAGAGCGACTCGATCTGGAGGTGAACCGACTGGTGGTCAGGCGTCGTGAAGGCAGACGGGGATGAGCGGGACAAGAACAGTAGTAGCCAACAGATCTGGCCACCACAGAGAAGTCAGCGGCAGCCGAGGAAGCAAGCGTCGCGATGGTGGATCAACAACACGAGTTGCGTGTGCAAGAAAATTGACATGGATCTAATACCATGTTAGGAATATGCAACTTGTATTCCCATGAGGCCATGGGCCAGTACATATACATGTACAGGTGTAAGATATGCAGAAAACCGCTTATACAACGGGATAAATACAAAAGGCTACATGGCAATATAAATAGTACTCTTAACAAAAACTTCAGCTTGATGAATGGGTGTATGCTATCTCCCTTGTTTTATTCTGCATTTGCATGATTTTCGAATCCTACACTTGCCGAAAACGTGCCGATGCGCACAATCTTGCTGCGAGCGCTTGAGGAACAGGTTCTTAGCAGCCTGCCAGAAGTGCCGCTGCCGGCAAGGTCACACCTGACGATCACAACGCATCTACTTAAGTTGTCGAGTGGACTCGAAACAAAGTAAGAGTGCAGCTGGTCACGACAGGGTTCCTTAGCATGCAGGTTTCTCATACAAAGGCCAAAATCGTTCAACGAAGAATTGCTGGTACAACAAGGAATTTTGTTTAAAGTTTTTCTCCTTTGTTGTACTTCTTGTCATGGAATGATAACGTGAACGTCACTTGTGGTGTCCATGACCTTCACTCCCCTCCGGGAAACTTGCACGCGAGGAACCCTTCTGTTCTTTTGAGAAAAAGAAAGAAGAGAAAAGAGGAGGCTGAAAACCTTGACGGTTAGTTAAGAATCTCATACAAGGTAAAATGCAACACAACCCTGCATAAAGCATGCACAAACATACATATATTTGACAAAAGGCTGCGAAACACTTATCTTTATTTTACTATGCACAAGGTCTGCGCCTGGCTTTTTACAAAGGTTTACATGTATCGCCGACAAACTTGTACAAAAAGGTTGTCGGGATGCCCAACAACCACACCTTACGGGTAGAACTTGTGAAGATGCTCAATATTCCATGAGTTACGCACCGGAGTGCCATCTTCGGTCTCCAGACGGACTGCGCCAGGTCTGTGACTTTCGCTACCTGGTAAGGGCCTTCCCACTTCGGCGTCAACTTGTTTAATCCCTTCGCGGATTGGATCCGACGAAGAACAAGGTCACCTTCCTCAAGACTCCGAACGTGTACCTTGCAGCTATGGTAGCGGCGCAAAGCTTGCTAGTAGCGTGCTGCACGCATAGCAGCCCGGAGACGATCTTCCTCGAGGAGCACGACGTCATCTTGCCGCATTTGCTCTTGCTTAGCTTCGCCAAAAGCTTGCACTCGAGGAGACCTGTATGTGAGTTCTGTGGGAAGCACCGCTTCTGCAGCATAGACTAGGGTTTAGGGTGTTGTGCCGGTGTCCCGATTTGGTGTCGTCCTGAGTGACCAAAGAACGTCTGACAGCTCGTTAATCCAGCCTCTTCCACACATGCAAATGTTCTTGTCTTGAGCCCTTGCAACACTTCTGCATTCGCACACTCGACCTGGTCGTTACTTCTCGGGTGAGAAACTGATGCAATGAGCAACTGATGCAAAGCAGACTTTGCTACCAAGGTCTTGACAGCATTGCATGAAGGCACCACTCGTGAACTGCGTGCCGTTGTCGGTAATCACCCGGCTAGGCACACCAAAACGGCAAACTAATCAACTTGACGACTGAATCAACTTGACGACTGACTGTGCAATTACCTTTCTCACTAGCTCTACCTCGGGCCACTTTGTGAACTTGTCAATTGCTACGTACAAGAACTCAAAGCCCCCGATTGCACGGGGGAAGGGGCCGAGGATGTCGAGCCCCCAGACCAAGAAGGGACGAAAGAGAGGAATTGTCTATAGAGCTTGAGTTGGCAGATAGATGTTCTTGGCATGGAACTAGCAGCTTCACACCTTGTTACCACGGTTGTTGCGTCCTGAAGGGTTGTTGGCCGGTAGAACCCGACAAAAAACCTTGCCGGCAAGCGCGCGGGACCCAAGATGGGACCCACACAGCCCTTCATGTATCTCTGCCACCGGCTTCTGTCCATCTTTCGGGCAGATGCACTTCAATTTCACCCCGTTCGGCCTCTTTCTGTACAGAATGCTATCAACAAACTACTACGTTTGGCGGGCTACTTTCCCAGCTTATTCTTGTTCATCGGGAAGTTGACCTGTCTGAAAGAATTGAACTATCTGTTGTGTCTGCGTAGGAGCTTGCGGCTCGACGACAAGGACCAAAGGCATCTCTTCTGTTGCGGGAGTGCTTCCCTCAACGGCAAGGGCATCTGGCCCTGCCGGAGCCTGCTGCTCATCAGCAAGCGTCGGGTTGTTTCCGACAACTTCCTTTCCGGTGGCTGTAGGGAGCTTTGCCAGAAAGTACTCGCCAGAATTCAACTTTCTTCCCTTATTTGGCCTCGTTGATGGTGCAACTGAAGGTTAATTCAGAAAGAGTACAAAGGTACCTGGTTCCACATGTGATTTCTTGGTGGCATGCTTTGACAGGTCGTAGGCAATGTTGTTCTCGGCACGAGGAACATGTTCTCCTTGCAGACCGTCAAAGTGTTCTACCAACTTCCTCACTTCTTCCACGTATGCATCCATCAACGTGCTCTGGTAATCATTGTTCACTTGCTTCACCACCAACTGCGAATCGCCTCAGATGATCAACTTTCTGATACCTGGGTCGATGGCAATGCGAAGTTCGGCAAGCAATCCTTCATACTCAGCAGTGTTATTGGTAGACTGCACCCAGGGAAACTTCATTTGGACCACGTACTTGAGATGCTCTCCGATGGGTGCGACAAACAGCACTCCGGCACCGGCGCCCTGGAGCGAGGAAGCGCCATCAAAGTACATGATCCAGTCTTGGGTCGCTTCCTTCCCGAGAAGCAGGTATCTTGTACTTCTTTGTCTAGAGTTGGTGTCCATGATGCAATGAACTCCGCCAAGGCTCTGCTTTGCTTTGAATTGTTGATGTACTTTCAAACTTCAAATCAAAGCTCGACAGCTCCAACGCCCACTCCACTATTCTGCCTGTGGCCTCTAGATTTCTCAAGAAGCACTGCAACGGAAGGCGAGTGCCGGCGGTGATCTGATGCACTTGGAAGTATTGGTTCAGCTTCCTTGAGGCCATAACATGATCCTGCACACCATCGAGCACATAGAAAGCATCAACACCAATATGCTTGGTGCGCTCATGCTTCACAGGATCACGCGCAATGCTAATAGCACCTATACTGTCGGACAATAGCAGAGTAGGTGTAGTGATAGGAACACCAAAGTCCTGAAGTAACCACCGTAACCAAGTCATCTCTCTGCCGTCAAAAGAGCAATAGCTCGCAACTCAGCCTCTGCACTCGAACGGGAAACTGCAGTATGTTTCTTCGTCTTCCAGGCAATGAGAGAACCTCCAAGAAAAACACAGTAAGCAGAAAGCGAACGGCTATCTAAGGGATCACTAGCCCACGTAGCATCCGAATAGACCTGAAGTTGTAAGGAACTGGAGCGAGGAAAGCACAGACGATGAGAGATCGTGCCCCAAAGATATCGGAGAACACGAAGAAGGTGACTATAGTGAACCGAAGTGGGAGTAGAGACAAACTAACTCAGAATATGGACCGGATAAGAGATATTCGGACGAGTGACAGCTAGATAGACAAGACTCCCAACAAAATGATGATAACACGTCGGATCAGACAAGGGTTCACCATTAGTATCACGAAGATGAACATTGAGCTCCATGGGAGTCTCAACAATGTGCTCATCAATAAGAGCAGCACAAGCAAGAAGATCCTAGATATACTTTTCCTGGGAAATAAAAAAGCCATTGGAGGTAGAAGAGACTTCGATCCCAAGAAAGTAGCGAAGAGGTCCAAGATCAGACATAAGAAACTGCTCACTATAACGGGCCTTCACAAAGGCAATATAGTCGGGGTTGTCGCAGTGATGATCATGTCATCGACATAGAGAAGAGTCCGACCACGAGCTGAAAGGTGGACAAACAACGCTGGATCATGAGCACTCGCTGAAAACCAGCGCAGTCACCACAGAGGCAAAATGCTCAAACCAGGCACGATGGACTTGCTTAAGGCCATAAAGAGAGCGACGAAGACGGCAGACCACGCCATCAGGAACAGAATACCCAGGTGGTGGATGCATGTATACCTCCTCACGCAGCTCACCATTAAGAAAGGCATTCTTAACATCAAACTGGGATACAGACCAGTGACGAACAGAGGCTACAGCAAGAAGGGTACGAATAGCGGTCATATGGGCCACATGAGCAACAGTCTCATCATAATCACGACCATACTCCTGCTAAAAGCCACGAGCCACAAGACGAGCTTTGTAACGCTCCAAAGAACCATCAGAGCAAGTCTTAACCTTGTAGACCCACTTACAAGTGATGGGGCGGACATGGGGAGGAAGAGAAACAAGATCCCATGTACCGGTGCGCTCAAGTGTAGCAAGCTCCTCTACCAACGCAAACTGCCATTCAAGATGAACAACAACGTCACGATAAGAAGTCGGCTCAAGAACAGCAGCCCTGGCGGTTGGAAAACCAAGGCGATCAACAGGTGGAAGCGGACAAGGACGCAAGCCATAAGTAGGCTGAGACGAGGAGGACGCCACATTAGTAGATGCATCCACTTTACGCGGACGGCGTGTATAATACTGAGAAAAAGATGGAAGGATACGAGGAGGAATCTTCGAGGTAGACTCAAGGGATGGTGACGAAGAAGGCACCGGGGATGAAGGTGCAGAATCCGGTGAAACACAAGGTGAGAAAACCATGGGAGATGGTGACGGTGGATCGGTAATAGGCGGAGAAGCAAGAGTAGCATGCCGAATAGACAAGGCCTCGACAAGAGTGATAGGTATGTCAGGAAAAGTGAGGAAAAAGATATCCTCCACTAAAAAGGTCGAGGAAGATGGACCAGGGTAGATGGGACGAGACTCATCAAACGTCACATCCCGAGAAATACCCATTCGACGACCGATAGGATCCCAACAACGATAGCCCTTATGCTCATCACTATAGCATAAGAAGACACACTCAACGGGCAGAGCGGTCAGTTTGGTACGTTCACAAGGGGCAAGAACATGGCAAACGCAACCAAACAAACGAAGCGCCGAATAATCAGGAGAACAATCAAAGAGACGCTCGAAGGGAACACTACCCTGTAGAGCAGTGGATGGTTGAAGGTTGATGAGATAGGTGGACGTGGAAACAACCTCGGCCCAAAAATGAGGCGGAAGAGAGGCAGCGGTCATCAACGCACGAGCCGTCTCAAGAAGGTGATGATGCTTTCGCTTAGCCACACCATTTTGAGCATGCGCACCAGGACAAGAGAACTGAGAAAGAGTCCCCTGCTCAGCAAGAACACCACGCAACATCTTTGAAATATACTCGCCAGCAGAGTTAACACGCAACACACGAATAGGCGAAGAGAACCGAGTGTGAATCATGGCAGCAAAACGCTTGTATATGGATAGAACCTCACTACGAGAAGTCATAAAATAAAGCCAAGTGTAACAAGAGAAATCATCTACAAAAATATTGTAGTATCGATGCCCCCCTTCCAAAGAGATGGGAGCCGGGCCCCATACATCGAAATGGACTAAATCAAAAGGACGCCGAGACACGGACTCACCAGTAGGGTAAGGTAACTGAATCTGTTTGCCAAGCCTACAACCCTGACACTCTAAAGATGCTCAATATACCATGAGTTACGCACCGGAGTGCCATCTTCGGTCTCTAGACGGACTGCGCTAGGTCTGTGACTTTTGCTACCCGATAAGGGCCTTGCCACTTCGGCGTCAACTTGTTTGATCCCTTCGCGGATTGGATCCGACGAAGAACAAGGTCACCTTCCTCAAGACTCCGGACGTGCACCTTGCAGCTATGGTAGCGGCGCAAAGCTTGCTGGTAGCGTGCTGCACGCATAGCAGCCCGGAGACGATCTTCCTCGAGGAGCACGACATCATCTTGCCGCATTTGCTCTTGCTTAGCTTCGTCAAAAGCTTGCACTCGAGGAGACCCGTATGTGAGTTCTGTGGGAAGCACCGCTTCTGCAGCATAGACTAGGGTTTAGGGTGTTGTGCCGGTGTCCCGATTTGGTGTCGTCCTGAGTGACCAAAGAACGGACGATAGCTCGTTAATCCAGCCTCTTCCACACATGTGCAGCCTGTCAAATGTTCTTGGCTTGAGCCGTTGCAACACTTATGCGTTCGCACACTCAACCTGGCCGTTACTTCTCGGGTGAGCAACTGATGCAAAGCAGACTTTGCTACCAAGGTCTTGACAGCATTGCATGAAGGCACCACTCGTGAACTGCGTGTCATTGTCGGTAATCACCCGACTAGGCACACCAAAACGGCAAACTAATCAACTTGACGACTGATTGTGCAATTACCTTTCTCACTAGCTCTACCTCGGGACACTGTGAACTTGTCAATTGCTACGTACAAGAACTCAAAGCCCCCGATTGCACGGGGGAAGGGGCCGAGGATGTCGAGCCCCCAGGCCAAGAAGGGCCGAAAGAGAGGAATTGTCTATAGAGCTTGAGTTGGCTGATAGATGTTTTTGGCGTGGAACTGGCATGCTTCACACCTTGTTACCACGGTTGTTGCGTCCTGAAGGGTTGTTGCCCGGTAGAACCCTTGACAAAAAACCTTGCCAGCAAGCACGCGGGACCCAAGATGGGACCCACACACCCCTTCATGTAACTCTGCCACCAGCTTCTGTCCATCTTTCCGGCAGATGCACTTCCATTTCACCCCGTTCGGCCTCTTTCTGTACAGAATGCTATCAACAAAATGGTACGTACTTGATTGGCGGGCTACTTTTCCAGCTTCTTGTTCATCGGGAAGTTGACCTATCTGAAAGAATTGGACTATCTGTTGTGCCTGCGTCGAAGCTTGCGGCTCGACAACAAGGACCAAAGGCATCTCTTCTGCTACGGGAATGCTTCCCTCAACGGCAAGGGCATCTGGCCCTGCCGAAGCCTGCTGCTCATCGGCAAGCGTCGGGTTGTTTCCGGCGACTTCCTTTCCGGTGGTTGTAGGGAGCTTTGCCGGAAAGTACTCGCCAGAGTTCAACTTTCTTCCCTTATTTGGCCTCGTTGATGGTGCAACTGAAGGTTAATTCAGAAAGAGTACAAAGGTACCTGGTTCCACAAGTGATTTCTTGGTGGCATGCTTTGACAAGTCGGTGGCAATGTTGTTCTCGGCACGAGGAACATGTTCTCCCTGCAGACCGTCAAAGTGTTCTTCCAACTTCCTCACTGCTTCCACGTATGCATCAATCAACGTGCTCTGGTAATCCTTGTTCACTTGCTTCACCACCAACTGCGAATCGCCTCAGATGATCAACTTTCTGATACCTAGGTCGATGGCAATGCGAAGTTCGACAAGCAATCCTTCATACTCAGCAGTGTTATTGGTGGACTGCTCCCAGGGAAACTTCATTTGGACCACGTACTTGAGATGCTCTCCAATGGGTGCGACAAACAGCACTCCGGCACCGGCGCCCTGGAGCGAGAAAGCGCCGTCAAAGTACATGATCCAGTCTTGGGTCGTTTCCTTCCCGAGAAGCAGGTCTCTTGTACTTCTTTGTCTAGAGTTGGTGTCCATTCTGCAATGAACTAGGCTCTGCTTTGAATTGTTGATGTACTTTCAAACTTCAAATCAAAGCTCGACAGCTCCAACGCTCACTCCACTATTCTGCCTGTGGCCTCTTGATTTCTCGAGAAGCGCTGCAACGGAAGGCGAGTGACGACAGTGATCTGATGCGCTTGGAAGTATTGGTTCAGCTTCCTTAAGGCCATGAGGAGGGCAAAGAGCAACTTCTGCACACCAGAGTACCTTGACCCCTAGCCCCCTGTAGACGGGAGCTGGCAAAGTACACTGGGCGCTGCACCATCTTCTTTTCTTCGCAACTTGTTGTTCTATCTTATCTGCCTGCGCGGAACTTGGGTTGTCGGCATCTGGCCTTGCTAGAAAATATTCCGGCTTGTCGGTTTGAGGCTCTACGGTTGCGATCTCTTCATCTTCTGCTTCCCTCTCGGGCACTAGCGCAGCGCTAACCACTTGATTGGTTGCCGCCAAGTATAGCAGCAACGGCTCTCATGGCACTGGCGCAACTAGTACCGGCGGAGAGGAGAGGTACTCCTTCAATCTTCGAGCGCAGCCGTCTCTTCAAGGGTCCACTGCATTGGGCCTGCCTTTTTCATGATTTCAAAAAACGGCAAGGCATACTCAGCTGACTTGGAGATGAACCTGCTTAGAGCTGCCACGCAACCAACAAGACGCCTCACATCCTTGACGCGCTTTGGTACCTCCAACTGCTCAATTGCTTTGATCTTGTCGGGGTTGGCTTCAACTCCACGCTGAGATACAAAGCAGCCGACCACAGTGGTGCGGTCAGGGTGGTCCTCGGTGTCAAAAACAATGGGCGTGTCGGACCACTTGAGTGGCTTCTGCGCCTCCACTGTGGGTTCGGCCGCACTGACCTCACACGCCCACTACTTGAGTCGGCGGTGAGAGGAGTGCAAAAATGCGCCTCCGTCAATGAACATGGCCCCCACGGCCTTCTGAAACTCCTTATCAGACTCTTTGATGCGAAGCATCCCTCATCTATCCCCATGGACTCTACTACGGCTACACAAGCTCCAAAAGGACCAATGAGAAGAGCTAGAACACGAGCAATGGAAACCGAGGTGAACTCCTTCCTACTTGACATGCATATGGACACGAAAGGAGCTTGGTTGCTACCTCACCAAAACACACTATGTGTCATTAGGTACGAAGAGGAACATCACCAAGAAGGAGGAGAACCACCCCAAGGCCATGAAGATGAAGGAGGAGTCCAAGAGGAGGACAGCAAGTCCGAGGAGACCCCGTGCGCACGAGCCCCCGAGACCCCGTGCCCACGGGCTACACAAGGAGCTACCGCTGTAGCACCCCATGCGCACGGGCGTGTACCGTGCACACAGGACCCCCGTGTGCACGGGCCCAACTTACCCCGTGCGCACGGGCCCGACAGGATGGCCGGCTGAGTTTGGCTGTTGGGCCTCCACTTTGTCCCCAAGTCTATATATTCCGTACCTAGGACATGTTTTAGGGTTAGCAAAGTATTGAGAGACATTTGAGAGCTTTGTTCCTTGTATCCACTCCTCTAGGAGAGTCAAGACCTCCTAGGAGAAGATCCCCTAGTGGATTCAAGACCCCTTCATCAAGGGAAGGATCCCCATCATAGGATCACCAAGACCTCATCTCTCTAGGGATTTGGGAAGAACCTTACCTTTGTGCTTGTTTCCTTCGATTGACCTTGTATACTTGTGGATCTCATGTATGCTATCCTAATGGTTGTGTGATTTGTGGTTTGTTTGAGTGATTTCTCTCTTGTGTTCTTCCTCTTTTCCCCTCCAAGTGTGAAAAGATCTTCCTCTAGGGTTCCTTCTTATCACGGCCGCGAGCAAGCTTCTACTTCTGCTGCTGACCCTTCGCACGGTAGCCCCCGCGGCCACTGCGGTTCTTGCTGCCGGACCCACCAGCGCCATCCTGGCCCTTCGCTTTGTCACGCTTCTCGTACTCTTGCTTCTGCTTTTCGGCAAGCTGCTCCACTTGCCGGCAATCGTTGAGATCATGGCACTTGGTGCGGTGGGTCTTGCGATACTGCTTGTCGGAGCCCTCCGTGTTCTCGCCTGTCGCGACCTCCTGACAACCGGCGCATCCAGCAACCTCCTTGCCAGAGCTCTCTGTGTTGGCCTTCTTGGCGGCATCTTGAGTTGCCGGAACTCTCGACTGCCATCATTGCATGTCTTCTTTGGGGTGGATGCGTCGTCATCCTCGGAATCAACCTCGGCTCCGGCATCCTCCCAGGGAAGTCTACTCCCCTCCTCAGCCCGTGCACACTTGTCCGCCAAGGCGTACAAGTCGTTGACGGTCTTTACTTGCTCGATGTTCAACTCGGCCCGCATCCTGCGATTGCGACGTTCGTTTGGAACGAGGCAATCACAGCAGCAGGGTGCACATCGGGTATGTTGTGGTGCACACGGCTGAACCATCGAACATATTTGCGAAGGGACTCGCCCTCCTTATGGGGAATCAAGTGGAGGTCGCTGGGCTGCCCCGATGGCTCATGGCCTCCGATGTAGACCCCAATAAATGCATGACACAGGTCCGACCAAGAAGAGATGGAGCCCTCCGGCAAGTTCATCAACCAAGATCTCACGTTGGGCCTGAGTGCCAACGGGAAGTAGTTGGCGAGAACCTTGTTGTCTCTGCCACCAGCGGCTTGCACCGTGATGGTGTAGATCCCGAGAAACTCAGCGAGGTTAAGCTTCCCGTCATATTTCTCTTGTAGATCAGGCTTGAACCCCCGAGCGTTGGGCCACTGAACTTGCCGCAGCTTGCGGGTAAACATTGGGCAGCCCACGTCGTAGGGTAGGCACCCAGGGAACCCCGACGCAGGCTTGTTCACAACGGGCCCTTCCCGCGCGTCTGGCCGACGGCGCGCTTCCCGGTGGCGCTCGATGGTAGTTCAAGCGTCCACGCTAGTCATTGATGACCTGGCACTGATCTAGGTGGCGATTGCGGTGGCCTGGCGGATCAAGCGACGCCATAGACATGTCGTCATGGGCATCGACCTGCTGGCTCTGTCATACTTGCCGGGGGGAGATTGCATCGTTGGTGCAACACCCACGGTTTGCCCACCAACCTACCGTAGTAGCGTCGTTGGCCGCCACTGAGAGGGCCCATCCGGCCGCGCCCCGTCATTGTTGGTGAAGCCCACAAGGCTCTGGATGGTGGCACGCCACTTATCCATCTTCTCCAGAGCCGGGGAAAAGTTTAACAACAGCTCCACCTGCGGCAGCGCTTCCGCCGACGATGGGGGCATGACTGGGCGCAAGGATTGAGGGTTGGCTCCACTTCTGCGCGAGGCAGAAGGAGCCCATCCCTTTCCTCCTACCGCGGCCGATGCTCGCCAGCAGCTTGACGTGGCGGCAGGCCATGCACACCATGAGATGAGTGTACATGCTCTTTACCTGGACGTCGGCCAGGGTTGACGTCGTTGCGGGGGGCACTTCGTGTCCATCTTGCGATGGCCTCGGCGTGCGCTCCGTCACTCCGTTGTTTTTGGACCCCGCGGCGTCGTCCATGGACGTAGCCGCAGCGGCCTTGTGGGCCGCAGCGTCGCCTTTCGACGTGGCGATGCGGGGATCCAGGCTCCCAGCCGTGTGGCGACTCGCGTCACCGGTGCGGCGCGGAGAGCGCTCGCCACTACCTCCCCGCCCGCCGGAGACGTCTAGGCCGATAGCTTAAGAGGCAGACGGTGCACCCACCGCCGCGCTCTTATTCTTGGGTGCCATAGACGAAGTAGATGGCGAAACTTGCACGAGAACTGCTGGAGTGGATCCGCACAAGCGATCCCCCTGCCTGGCGCGCCAAAGATGTCGGGGTACGATGATCTATGGGACCGGCGAGGTTCCTTTGCAATTCGACTAGGGAGATCAACGAGCACAGAGAGCGAATCCAACAGTTCACACGCGGGAATTTCTCAGGTTCGGACCGCCGTGGAGACATAAAACCGTACTCTTGTTTGTGGGTGGTTTGACTTGGAGCTCAAGTTACAAGTGCAGCTTGCGGGGAAGTGTGGGTGAGGTGCAACTACTGTGTAAGCCCGAGCTGGGTGTCGACACGTGCCAAGGTAGCCATGGGCCTCCTTTTATAGACGAAAAGGGGTCACCATAGTGGCAACATGGTCATTACATCTCATGAATAGTAGCCTTGATGCTATCCAACCTAATCCTACCGGACTGGTACAAGGGCATTTAATGCGCCGTGAACTGGTAGCAATCCTTTGGCTAAAGGTGCCTCTCCTTCTATGCCGTCGACGTGGATGAGCCCATCTTCTTGACACATCCATTAGACGGGTGTCAATAAAGTTGGCTTGCAACCAACGTGTTGACACACGTCCTGGCGATCCCCCCAATACGCTCGCCTGCTCGACGCCTAATCTTGCAAAGCTATCAGCGCGTCGACGAGGTGGAGCGGTTGAGGAGCAGAGAGGAGGCGCTTCCGGCAAGGAGCTTGCCGCTGCGAGGCTTACCGGCAACTGAGATCTTGTCCTTCGCACTAGCTTAGTACTTCTCGATGACCTGCCTCGAGGTCTTCTTCACGGTCTTGTATGTTGATATCTCGATTCTACTGCAGCCTACTGGCAAGCCTTGCCAGTGGGAAGGCTACAACTGTCTGTGCACAAGTCAGGGCACTAAGGTACCCATATCTTAGTACACCAACATTTAGCTATCTCCTTTCCGGTGCTTTTCTCCTATTGCTCAGACCCAAAGATCTCCATTTCAAAGCTCTGTGTTAATAACTGGGACCTTGCCTTCTGGCGTTCTCTTTCTCCTAAAGAGTTGAATGACTGACAATGTCTTGTTGCCTACTTTCCTGTGCTCTACTTGGCCCCACACTTCCTCTGGCATATTTTCAATCGAATCTCTCTACTCTAGGCTGATTTCGGGCACCCATGTCTAGGTTTAAGCCTATTTGGGATGCCAAGATCCGTCCTAAAATCAAAATCTTCATGTGGCAAGCTATCACGGGTTGGCTCCCTGCGACGGATCAAATTCGTAAACGCCATGGGCCTGGCTCGGATCGTTGTGCCCTTTGTTCTGCTCTCGAAGACTAATGATATTTCTTTGGTTGCGTGTTGGCCAAGGTGGCCTGGTGCTGCATCAAATACTGGATGGGGGTGTCCTGGGCACCCTCTTCCTTTTCTGAGCTGAGAGTGCTCACGGCCCAGCTTGTGGGCATTAACAAACGCTTGTTCTGGGCGGGGTTTGTTGCGCTACGCTGGTCTATTTGGACGACTAGGAACAAGTTTACCATCGAACAAGTGTTTCCTAACAAACATGTTGATTGCCTGTTTAAAATGTGTTTGTTTATGCAGGTAGTGGAGATTATTGACAAAAGTTTGGATAGTCATGCTCTGGATGTGCTGATTGTGAAAGTGCGTGCTTCGGCTGTCTCCCTGTCTCGGCAAATTTTGGACGACCAAGCCTAATCTATGCAGTTCATCCTTCTTTTGTAAGTAGGTTGTTGGCCTGCGTGCCAATTTCTTCTTTGGCCAGCGTGCCGCTCATCCTTATTCAAGACCTCTTTGTTTCCTGTTCTAGCCGGGGACTCGTTATGTTTCTGGTGGTCGTTATGTCGTACTCTGCCTGGTGGCTTTATTTATAGTCGGGCGTATGCCTTTTCTCTAAAAAAGACCTTATATAGCCTATGGGTCCTTGACAAATGACCAAGGCTACCCTTGAAGTAATAAGGTGGGAGGGTAGAACTAGGTAATTTTCCATCCTTTGGCCCATGTGCTCCTTGTTGGGCTAGGAGGTGGGTTGTAGCCCATGAAGGGGAGTATCCCTCCACCATGGGAAGAATTTCCTGCTTTGTCTTGGGCTTCTTGCTCTCTTGCCTTCTCCTTTGACTTATGATTTTATGTGGTCTTCTTCCTTTGACTTGTTGACCATGAATCCTTGCTTGGACCATGAGGGGTGGCTTAGGCCCGGGTTGGCTTCTTTGGCCATTGTTGACTAATCTTGACTTGTGTTGACCGGTCTGGACTTTGTTGACTGCCTGTGTGGCACGCCATGTAGGATAGGGGTGAGACCTAAGGTGGAACTCATTACTACAACAGGATCATTGTCTTGCCATGGACACGAGGAAGGGCCTCACTAAATTTTGAAATATCCGGCCACACCGACACCGATGAGGGGACCATCAATGGTGGTTGTAGCATACCAGTAGGATGAAGAGTCTTAGTCGTGTTCCGTTGACAAATCTTGCAGGAACATACCAATTCTTGCACCAATGTGGATGGTGTCACGCAAGCGATGAAGTGCCTTCTGAATGCCCTCATGGGCTGCATGGGCCTGTTCCAGTAAAGATGCTACCATTGGCGAGGACATGAACACATAAGCATGTCAGCGGTGCAAGGATAGCTTGGTAGACATTGCAATCTCCTTGCTCAAGTCATCAAAAAGAGCAAACTGTGGTGATGCTGAGATGTCACAAACTGTGACAAGGCTGTCATCGGAGTCACATCGAGAAAGTGCATCAACGGTGGTGTTAAGGCGCCCAGGACGGTACTCCACTGTGAAATCATAGCCGATCAACTTGCTCACCAATTGATGTTGTGGTACTGTTGAAATCGGTTGGTCTAGGATGAACATGAGATTGTAGTAGTCAGTGCAGACAGTGAATGCACGTCCCCACAAGTATGGCCGCCAGCCCGCCAATGACGCACTACTTGGGCTAGGATGATTAGCTCCCTTTCATAGGCTGCCAACTTAGCATGACACCGTGCTATGGGCCACTGTAGAAAGCCAACGCATCATTCACCCTGGTGAAGAATGGGGCCAAAGCCGGAGCTGGAAGCATCACACTTGACGATGAAGCGAGTGCCAAAGTCAAGCATCTCAAGGACTGAGGCTGTACTGATGGGGCGCTTGTGTGCACCAAACGTGGCCTGAACTTCTACGCACCACGAAATCCCTCCTTTCTTCAGAAGCTTTTTGAGTGGGGCTGTGATGGAACCGAAGTCCTTGATGAACTTGCCGTAGTAGCATGCAAGGCCAAGGAAACAACGTCTAGGATGTGAACTGGTACTACTTTGCCATACACTCTAACTCAAACTAGACTACCTTAACAGAACCTGGAGACTACCAGTACAGAAGCATCCTTCAGGACATCAAACTGCCTGACCTGTCCCTGCTGCCTTGCGCCTACCATGAGGAATTCCCTACATAACAATATGCATGGCACACATCAACTTTAAATTGACAAGGGATATAAGCACGGAAACACTGGCCACCTCATTTGTTTGACATCCAGAACAGTTTTAAGCAATCAACAGTTTTTTTTTTCAAATTACTGTTTACTACATCTGTTCCAAAATAATTGAAGTTCGAAGATTGTCCTAAGTCAAACTTCATTAAGTTTGACCAAGTTAATATGAAAATATATCAACATCTACAAAACAAAAATTACTTCACTAGATTCATTAAGGAATATATTATCATAATGTATATATTTGACATCGTAAATCTCTGGATTTTTCTATGGACGTGGTCAAAAAGTTTGACTTAGGAAAATCCTAAAACTTAAATTATTTTGGAATGGAGGGAATAATAAGCCTTTATATTCACACACCAGATAAACTCAAAGAGGGATTAGTGATGATATAATTATGGAGGTTGAACGGTGAAAAAAATACGTACTTGGTTTGGGATCAACGTGCACAAAAAAGCTTGCGGCAACTATGAGATAGCATAATATGAGCATAAGGCCTTTAAAATAGTTCGACGTGCCTTCCTAGAAAACGCATAGACTAAAGTGTTAAAGTTGCACTTGGTCAAATTTAAAGGAGCACACTGTGGTGACTGTATAAACCACAGGATACATTATAAATGCTGACTCGTTCTGGAAACAGACCTGTAGCATAAATGCCACCACAAGTACTGTTATAAAAAGAGTTGCTGTCTCAAACAATTGAAAGTTCAAGTCCATCTCTTCCCCCATCATCCAGCCAATTACCACACAGAATGGAATCTGCAAATCATGCACCATGGGTGTTGGTTGGAATTGTTTAACCTTGCAAAAAAATGAAAATGTACAGGACGACAGTTCAATCTTGTTGACTAAATGAACTTACCACAAACATTGATATCTGTGTTGACGACCCTATGGCGACACCCAACGTGATGTCCTTGTGGCATGCAAGAGATTAAAGATGAGAACAGAATCACACATTTGAGTTGCAGAAAGCAGGGGCTACTTACAAGTTTGTTTTTCATGGCAAACATAATGGCGCTTGCATGCTCAGCAGCATTCCCCACGATAGGAAGCAGAATAACACTAATAAAGGCCAATGGCATGTTTAATGATTCAGAAGCCCCCTGTTACAACATAGTAAAGAAGCCTAGTTCGAGCAGGAGATAATGCATTGATGTAAAATAGTGATTGTACTAGTATCCTGATGTAAAAATTTGTTACCTGTATGGCATCTACCAGGTACCCAGATAGAATTGAAATCCAAATAGTCAATACAAAAAGCCAGGAGATAGCTTCCCCCTGTGTTATCTCCTTTTCATCCTCCTCATCCTCAGTGTTTTCTTCTTCCTGTTATGGCAAGTAGGAAAATTAGGATTTGAAGGAACTGTGCAAAAAAATTAAGTCCAGATTTTCTCTGGTTTGTTTTGATGGGCAATTGTTCCTTTGTGCCTCACGTGAATTTGAGAAAACAGCAAATGATCACATGACTAGTTAAAAGACCTGAACTGTTCGGAAAGTGTGGTGAAGTGACACATATATGTCAGAAGGGATATTAAAATAAAGGTACGTGATGTACTAGTGCAGAGCTAACATATCTGAAGGCAAAAGGAGCATGGCTAGCCATATTGTTGATGATAAGTAGAATTGCCTATGGCCTGGGACCTCAGCGCTGTATCAACGCCCCCCACTAAATCAACAGATAGGATATCACACAAAGGAGGAGCGCCACCGACCACGGAGGAAACTTCCCATCAAAGTACAACATATCAAAGGAAACTCTCTACAACATAGGAAATGCTATACGTGTTGTAAACCAACACCAGTTCAACTCCTACTCCTATACGCCCCATGCATTGATATGGAGTCACCCATACCCGTCGAGTGATTTTACGTCGATCCTAACAGCGGTAATACAGCGAGTGTGGAATTTGTAGTCGATGGGATGTCACGTCAGGAGATCAGAGGTTCTTGAGCACAGAACATGAAGACACACGATATACCTGGGTTCAGGCCCCCAATGTGGGTAAAGGCCCTACCTCCTGCCTTGCTCCTTCCTTATATATGTGGAGAATATCGAGAGTTATAATGTAGAGGGAGGGGCCTCGGCAAGTCAGGCAGTCTGGGCTAGTTCTGACGATGGTGTAGATCCCGGCCTGAAGTGCCTGAATCCTTCTACGTGGTGTAGCTAAAACTAGGGTGAGGGAGCGATCCCCTTCTATGATGCCCCTGGTACCCCTTATATAGCACTGGTTATGGAAGGCTCCATGTCAGTGCGGTGGGGTGTGTAGGGATAGGAGTCGGATACGGCGTCGATATGCAATACGTTTGGCCCTCTTCCTATATTCCTTACGGTGTTTTCCTACTCCCTTGATTTCATTCGATGGCAGGTCTCCTCCTGAGGAAGAGGCGCTTCTCCATGTGTTGAGGTGCGCTATCTTTAGGCTTTGCAGGGCCCATTCGAACGGCAATGGGAGACATGTCATACGTAATTTCACTTACGCCGACAAGGTCAGAGCTATATAAGGGGCAACAAGGGCCATGTAGAAGGGGACCCACTCCTTTCTAACTAGTTTTAGCATACTACATGTATAACGATTTGGGCGCTTATCGTGGAAAATATCCATCATAACTCTACGGGTATCCCCCTACATTGTAATCCTCGATACCCTTGATATATAAAGGAAAGAGCAAGGCAGGAAGTAGGGCGTTTACCCGCCTTGGGGGTTGAACATGGGTAAATCATGGTGCCCCCTTTACTTGTGTTCTAGATCTACTGTATCCTAAAAGTGAGGTCTCCTCAACTACAAAGTCCACGTACTTGCTCTAGTGCGGATGTTAGGACCCAGCGAAAATCTCTCGACAACCGGTACCAACCATGGGGTCGTCACGAAATCAGATCAAATCTATGACATCATTTCTTCATCATCGTCGGACAACGAATCTGTTAAGCTTCATGCACTAGCCAACGCAACCAAAAGTCCGAACTGATGAAAAGGGCTAGACAATCCACATATACTGTAACACCCCCTCTCATGTGCGACGGGGAAGACAAGTCAACACGTGCAACCGGAAGAGAGCGACGGCGCGCGAAACTCACGTATGACTCAAGAGGCCTATAGGTGGACACAAAGGGAAGCAGCAGCAATTTTTTAGATAAATTGCGAAAGCCAGGACTTGAACTCAAGACCTTAGCTCTGATACCATGTTAAGCTTCGTGCACTAGCCAACGCAACCAAAAGTCCGAACTGATGGAAAGGGCTAGACAATCCACATATACTGTAACAGAATCATCCAGACAATGACACATAGCCAAGGGTCATGGGACAAAGACTCAAGGGCTTACTCAGTGAGAACGCGCCCTACTTCTTTTTCGACCGAGGGAAGTCCAAACGTACAGGAGAAGGTGTCGCGATTCAAGTCCTCCGACCCCAAACGCCTGACAAATTCAGCCAAGGAGGAGATTCACGAGAGATTCGTGGTGAAAGAGGTCGCTACCAACTGTGATGCATGAGACAGATTGGGGTATCCACCCTAGAACTTCATCAACGCTCTGGACAACCAAAGGGTGAAGCAAAACTTATGTTGCCAGAAGGTGATACACGAGATCATATGGAAGAGGATCGTTCAAGAGAGAACTCGTATACAAGTAGAACATAATTAGGAGCGTCTCCTTGAAGAAGAAACTGTGAGGGAAGTGTTCAACTTGTCGGCTAGGCGGGAATATGATGAAGCAATCCAAAATCTCATGTACCTCACAACTCGCTGAGTTTCCATGACTCGAGGGGTACCCCCTGACATTGTAATGCTCGATATCCTCGATATATAAAGAAAAGAGCAAGTCAGGTAGTAGGGCTTACAGCTTGGGGCCCTAAATCTGGGTAAACCATTTGTCCCCCCCTTTACTTGTGTTTTAGATCTACTGATATCCTGACGTGGCGTCCCCTCGACTATAAATTCGATGCACTAGCTCTAGTACTGCTGTTGGGATCCGCGAAAATCCCTCGACACATATTGCATGCATACACTGTGCGGCTTGATTACTTACTTACACTATCTAATGCAGAAGACAAAATTTTACATGGATGACTATAATAACCATGATACAACATTAAAATGATATGTGCCCCTTAGAGTAAAACCCTATGCATCCATATCTCGCTTTTCAGTTTTCAGTGCTTGCATAAACTATTTTCCCTTATCTAAAAAAAAGTGTTTGCATAAATTAGCTTTCAACTACTTACTTCGCCAATTGGGCTGTACAGACTGCGCTGGCTTTTGAGTTGAAAAAATAGATAGCTAGCATAAGCCACAAGCATTATGCAGCTACTAAACCTTGAAAGAGAAACTTCGGATTTTCCATAGTGCGCTTCAGAATGTGTAAAGTGAAGCACCGCTGGAAACATTAGACCCAAGACAGCCATCAACAACAACCCAGAGTTCACAACAGCTGATGCCTACAAAGAAAAATGCAAGTTAATAGAAATAAAATGTGTGGATAATAATGGAAATAACCAATTTTTTATTGGTACCTTATTGAAGACCTGGTCTCTATTAGGATGAGCAAGCCCACCAGCGAAGAAAGCACACCCAAGAACTAACAGCATGTTTGATAATATAGAGCCTAGTAGTGACTGCTGTACGACACGAATCATTCCGTTTTTCAGTGCATATATCGAGATAATCATCTCTGTCGCATTTCCAAAGGTAGCATTTAGAAGCCCCCCAACTGCAGTTTCAAAAAGGAAGAGTCTTTACCGATTGCTGAAGTAAAGATTTGAATAAGAAAGCTAAGATAATATGGAATGAAGACACATACTTGTTGGGCCAGTGTAGCAAGCAAGTTGCCTACACAAGACAAGGCATCCATTATCGAAAATGCTAAATGGAGCTCGAGCTCCATGTAGACCGAATTAATTTTGAAAAATTCAAAATTCACGCTTTTATTTTTCAAAACATTCTGAAAGAATACGCATATACCCAGAGACATAATGTACATGTGTGTAAAATTTCATGCTGAAATTAGTTAAAGGGTTTTTATCATTTATGCCACCGGTTGTGTCCCACTACTCAGTTTTGCCACTAGGAATTTCAACCGCTCAAAAATGCCATCGCTTCATTAGACACATGCTCAAAAATGCCACTGGACACCGTTATTGTGATCTCAAATCTCTTTTGCCATGTTATAATGACATAAATACCTATGGACCAAAATGTCAGCTCTCCCTCTATCTCACTACAATAAAGTGTGGGCCTACTTGATCCCAACAACATACTTATTTTCCTGTAAAATTGTTCGCTTGGTTACTCCCGACAAGTGGGGCCACACTTATCATTGTGAGATAGAGAGAACTGACATGTGGATCTAGGCTTATTTTTGTCATATAACATGGACAACGGGTGTGACGTGAAAATAACAATGTCTAATGGCATTTTTGAGCAAACATCTAACGGAACAATGGCATTTTTTAGATATCTAATGGCATTTTTGAGCAAGCATCTCACGGATCAATGGCATTTTTGAGTAGTTGTAACTTCTAATGGTAAAACTGAGTAGTGAGACACAACTAGTGGCATAAATGAGGGCTACACAAAAAAACAAATATGTGGCTTTTTAGGACATGCACTGTTCATTCTCAAAGTCCACGATTTTGTTGCCTTTTGTGCAGCTCGCAATTCATGGTATTTCATCGTGAAATTTTACACAAATATACATTACATCTTTGTATACGTGTATATTTTTTCATAATTTTTTGAAACCAAAAAATATGAATTTTGATTTTGTTTTTTTTAATAACAGGCTCCATGGAGCACGTCCTCCAAAATGCCCTATTCATCCGTTGTAACGTTGTAATATACAGTAAGTTATATAACATACAGAAGCTGGATTAGACAAAATCCACTAGGCACTTACTCAGTTGCATATCCCAATCTCTCGGCCAAGGGAGTGATACCAATTAAGCTGAAAAGGAAAACCCATCCTTGCTGTGAAGCATTTGAAGGAAGCAATCCCAGAAATGAAAAGCATTTCAGGTCAGTCTTGCTGTTGCAAGTAAAGGTGACGAAAGCAGCAGAAAAAAGTGAAAGCATGCTCCCATATTATAGATTCAAAGGTACTCCCTCCGCCCCATAATGTAAGACATTTTTGATACTGCACTAGTGTTAAAAAAACATCTTACATTATAGGACGGAGGAAGTAGTACAGTAGAAAAACGAAAGAAGCTAACAAAGCAGAAAGAGTAAACCATACTGCATCAATTCGATGAATGCTGCAGAGTACTCAGTTTAGATGGGTGATCATTGTGGGCATGTTCCTTACGTGGTTCCCGGAGAGGTAGTGAAGCGTGATGGCGAGGGGCCCGAAGGGCAGGAGCACATTGATCTTGGCCTGGAAGATGACGATGCGTATGCTCCTGAGCGCCATCCGCCACTTGCTCCGGGGCGAGAGCGACTCCGCCATCGCCGCGAGCGAGCCGATGTGCTCGAAGTCGAGCGATTGCATCTTCCTGGCCGGCGGCGGCGTGCCGGCCGACATGTCATCCTCCTCCTCGAACACTAGCTCGGCCTTGTCCGCCGCCTCCATCATCTGAACAAATCCAAAGCGAACCGAATCCAAATCAAGAACCGCCACCGATCCCTGTCAACCCCCGGACAGCGCAAGAATCCTACCTCCCGCGCGACGCCGACAGATGAAGAATAGCGCTCCAGTAAATGCGAAGGATTAGGGCACGGATTTGGATTGTCGATTTCGAATCAACAAGGCCTCTCCTCGTTCGTTCTACTAATCTTTTTCTCCTCCCGCTGGTTCTGTTGCGCGACGCGACGGGCACGGGACGAAGCTGCCTGCGTGCTTCGTTGTGGGCGGATCCGGCCGTAAGCTGGATCGGCTTCGGGCCCGCGTGTCATGGAGAAGAAATGTTGGCTTGCCCACGCTTCGTGAGCGGTGGTCGGAAGAACCCCTATTTTTGTTATAGGAAAAAAAAAAGTGGTTGGAAGAACCCTTATTTTTGTTATAGGAAAAAAAATGGTGGTTGGAAGAACCGCGAGGCGCGAGAACTTGCTTGATACTAATAAGATTACACGTGCAACGCACGTCTCAATTAACATATACTATATCAAATATCTATAATTCTAAAGAAAACTATTTATGCTATTGTCAAAAATAACTAAATGAAAATGCAATCTACATGATGATTAAGGATTATCTGAGACGATACATCGATTTACAAAATATTCTTTGGATGAAAACTTAATTATTTGAAGTGTATTGTTACCATTTACACATAAATAAAGATATGATAAGAACAGTTGGCAAAAAGGGATCTTCGGACATCAAACAAGGTTTCTAAATCAACCAAAATAAAAATTCACGGACTAAGATAACATCATCCGTTAGCTGTAAAAAAAACATCTCATCACTTCTCCTTTTTTTCCGCGGCGACAACCTTCTACATCCGGGCTCCCAACTGGTGCTGGTTCATCAACTCGACGCTTCTTGCAGCCGTGGATGATGGGCATCTAATCACCCTGGACCTTGGATGGTTGTAGCAAGCTCCTCTGTTAGAATCAAATCACCAGGCTTGGAGCAAGAGAGGTGTAAACACGGAGAAAAACAATACAAGCTCACTAATAATAGACTGATGGTATTCCTTATACTGAAACTGAAACTAATGACTGCAAGAATTCCACCATTCTACCGATGTTACAAGCACTTGAAGTCATTATTATTTCAAATAACACCACCGGAACTGAAGCAACCAAAAAACTAAACTCTAGAACATCAAACGACAATCATATCAATAAATGCTAACTTCTAACAAAAATACTGTATATAATAGATTGGCATCATTATGTCTAATATACAATAAATTATGCAACAAACAGAATCCAATAAATCTAATTTTCATGCATCTATGTATATTAGTTTTTTAGATTTAAGAGGTGAAATATTTCATGAACATTTAAAGTCCCCATGCTTAGAATTAGACGACACAAGCATTAGAACTATATTTGCTCGATCCTTGAGTGAAACCTTTCTACTCCAAAAACAGAAAAAGAGAAGATAAGTGTAATCTGGATGTGGCATCAATAGCATAGCTAGAAAGTATATATAGATGCATTTGTTCGAGACTGACTAACCGTTTTGCATTGAAGTTTGCAAATAAATCATTTTCATATTTGAACAAGGGGACTTGTAAACCTCTGAACCAGGAACAGACGTTTCTTTAAGATTTAACAAATATCAGCAGAAACTCTGCATGAAAGAAACAATTCGGATGCACTGAGATAAACAACTCCAATGTACTTGTTCATATGAAGGTGATCGAGTAGATAGACTGACACAGACAACAGTAAGCACACCTCTTGTCAACCTGCACTTCGGAGCCTAGTTACTTTTTGAGCCAATATATGCATCAATTCAGGATCCTCCGCTGTATAAACCTGGTATCACGGAGAAAGGCAACAGTAAGCATACCTCTTCTCAACCTGCACTTCAGAGCCTAGATTTTGTATCAATTTCAATATGTAAACTGGAGCAATATACATTGGCATACGAAGAAAGGCAACAATACCCAGCAACAAATAGGCCATACACCTGAGAGCTATCAGCATCCATGTGACCTTGAAACTGCATAAGGAAATATCATACCAAAAGTTTAATATTGTCTGGTAGGACACAACAGCCATGTATCTTTCTACGAAAGTTGATAATCAGCTCGTAAACAAAGTACCTTGCTAGTTGCAAGACAACCTTAAGTGTCATCTTTGTATCATTATGTAGCAAAGCTCCCTACTTTATATTAGCCTAATAAACCTGCCGAAGCTATCTGCACAACTAAAAAAAAATCAGAAAATAATTAAGAGAATTCGTATTAAAAGGAGATGAGCAGTATACCTACAAGGATGAAATAATAGAATGGATTGACATGAACTACACACGCATCAGTACGTGCAGTTCAATATCCCAACGCCCTTAAGAATTTCTACTACTCCTGATCTGAAAGTGTTTCCAACTTAACCAAATAGGTTGTTACTTATCTTTGGCTCTGAACAATACTAGCTTATAGATAGTTATAAGTATCAAGTTTCAAAGAATCAGAGATCAACAAGTTGCTGGCTGATCTGTCAGTGCATACATGTATTTATTTTTTCAACGGTATGCTTGCACTTGGGACAAAGCTTCGAATTGTCTAGCATAAATATGTAATCATTATTGTATTTCTTTCAATTTTTCATAAATATGTAAAAGTCTATGTGAAGCAATAAACTGGGAATTAGAAGAAGAAAAATCAACTGAAAATTATGTCTTATGATTTGATATAGCTTAAAAAGGATCCACTTTATGAGTTGAAACAGAGCACGTGAATGACATTGTCACAAATATTCGTCCGCCAACCTTCTTCCTCCCAGTAGACATGGAAATTAGTAGCCACCCATCTAGGATTAAGTACAGAAAAAGAAAGATGAAAAAGAGAGAGCACCTTTGATGACCACGGACAACCAAGCAACTTCCCCTTATTCTCGTCTTGGCCGGCACCACACCTCTACCCGCCTGGCAACCTGGATGAGCGACAATCAAGAGAGTGCAATACAAAAGAACACATGTCAATGATGCGTGGGGATACCGGACTGCTGATGGACTCGGATTCTTTGGGTTCCTTTAGGTAAGCGGATTCTTTGGGATGCTTCACAAGTTTGTATTGATATGTATTTACTGAAGTTAGATGAAGGCCTCGACGCTATCCCTATTTGTATTCCCCTAATCCTAGCGGGGATGCAGGTGGATGATGATTCTTCATCCGCGGCATGTTAACAAAATGGGGAACATCTTAAATCAGTACAAGCGCATAATGATGCTACACCTCTTGATAAATTTAATAGACAGGGATGTGAACTGAATTCTTAAACTCTCAAGTCTTGATTGGATTCAATTAAACAAGTAAACTCTCAAGTCTTGCTTGGATTCAGTGCAACAAGTAAGGTTGATTTCTGCGTAAAATAATGACATCTAGAAAGGTGTCAAAAGGACCTTAGCTGCACACGGTTAAAACGACCACTCTCAGCTATAAACCATATAGCGCTAGAGAAAGAAAAGAATCACAAGCTTCAACTTCTCTTGTGTGGAAGGATCATATACTGTGCAATCCAATTAACTTTGGAATTTGTTGAATATTTTGTCGCTCTGTTTCATGATTCGTCAGTTCATCCAATTGATGCTTCATGCTTTTTAAACCAAGATTCATTTTCCTGGTACAGAGTATGCGAGATTCATTTGCTTACTTTTTGGGTGATCTAATTAACTCCGTACACCCAGCCGGCAGATCAAACTTAAGATAAAGAAAAACCTGAATAAGTTGGCCGGCTTGGTAGTGAGGCCCTCACCATATAAGCGGCCGGCCGTGGAGTGGGGGATCGGTGGAGGAGATCAAGTTGAACGACGAATGTGGGCGAGTGGAGGATCGGCGGTGGAGGCCGAGTGGAGTGGCGGCGGCAATCGATTGGAGCGACGCCCGAGTTTAGGATCGGCGGGCGGCGGTGGGGTGTCAGCAGTTGGCGGCGGCGGCCCGTGCTAGCGTCTGTGGGGCAGCACAAGAGGAGCGGGCGAAGGGTGGGGACGTGGAGTGCTGGAGGATGGAGGCGGGGAGCGGCGAAGGCGGCCGCGAAGAAGGAGGAGGAGGATGGGGGTGTGGAGCGGTGGTGGAGGCCCCGGTCGTGCTCTGTTCGTTGGGCGGAGATGCGGGGCGTGGGAATGTCCTGTCCGGGGGCGTGCGTGCGTGCGCGGTCGTGGGTTATTTTTTTCGAACGGGTGGGCAGGATCAGTGGCTAATGGTGTGGCTTGTTGGGTTAATGTCACAGCCTGGTTTTTGGCCCTTTCTTTTTCTTTTGTTTTTCTGAGATTTTTGCTTAAGTTTTCTTTTTCCGTGGCTTTGTGGTATGGAAACTGAAGAAGATGCCCTCTTCTTTATTTCCAGAGTGGCTTGTCATACCCAAATCCTTCCCTCGACCTTGCCATTTTTATCCTAGCCCTAATCCCAATATTCTTTTCATTGGGAATATTCCTTTTTCTGTTAAAGGAATTATCTTTTTGCCCTAGGTTGTGAAGCAACCTATATTTCCCTCACTCCTAAAATTTACAAATAATTCTCATAAAATGTTTGGGGCATATCTTCCTCAAATATGGAAAAATATTTCATTTTCCATGTTTATCATCATGCTCAAATAATCCATTTCCTATTCTGCCCTAAATGGCATATTGTGAATCAAGTGCTATTTTCGTTTGCCCAATTGACCTCAAACCCCTTGGCCATCTTTTCTTGTCCATATCATTGCCACATGCCAAAATGCAACCTCATTTGCCCAGTAAATATTCCTGAGCAATTTTTCAAAGTTCCTATCTGAGGGAATTGGTTGTGAAGGAAGTACAAGCTAGGTTAATCCAATTGAGTTGAATTTTTACATGGTCTTTTATTTTATCAAATTAAAGCCCTCCTAAAGATTTGAGCTCATGCAATGCATCCATGTGAGCTGAGCATCAATTCTTTGGTTCTGTCCAAATTTTCAGTTAATGAAGCAAGTATATTTTATCTTGATCCATTATGTCTGAAAATTTTCCTAGGCCTTCTCCTACCTATATAACCTATCTCCACAAGTTTTGGGATCATTTCATATAGCCATTTTCCCTCAGGAGTTTTCCCAGTTTTCTGGACAAAGAGGATAGCTATGAAGGAAGTACCATTTTGGCTTGGCCAAATGGCATGAAATTTTTATGGCACTCTCATGTGCCCAAATCATCTTGCCATGTTCGTTTTCAGCTCAAATAGTTACTCCTAGTGAGTGCCACATCATCATTTTAATTCTGGACCAATTTAAGCAGTTGTGAAGCAACCATATTAAATCTTGGCCCATTCCCTTTCAAACTCTCCAGGATCGTAGTCCTTTCTTACCTAAACACCCCAGACAACTCCATTGACCCCAATCAGCTCTCTGTTGCTCAGCAGTACTCAGCCAAGTTTGATGCAGCAAACTTCAGACGATCACTCACACCTCTCCTTGGCACTTTTTCGTGATACATCACCTCCCTCGGCATCTATTATGCAGGGACTAGTCACATGACAACTCCTCGTAGCCTTCCTTGTCCTCTTCGTGCCCGTGCCAGTGGTGACCACCGTTTTGGCGTGCAATGGCCATGTCCAGAGCGTCATTTTGCCTCGGCCCTGATCGTGCTCGTCGTCTTCGCGCGCGTGAGCCTGTCCAGCGTGTTCCCCGCGTCGTCGCCGTCCCCTTGGACTCCTTCCCCCTTCGACAGGGCTTTAATGGCGCTCGTCGCTGCGCGTCCACGGGCACGCTGTAGCCGACCGTCGTCTTCTCCTCTGTTGGCTCCTTCCTTCCCTTGTCCCCGAGCTCTGCCTCATCTCCGTGAGCTCTGCCACTCGTTCGTTCCCTCCCTCGTCGCCTTCCCGTGCCACCCCGTGCTCGCTGGCCGTCGCCAGAGCCTCGGCCGGACGTGCCCGGCGGCACCCGAGCCACGGCCACGCGTCCACGGCCTCCCCTCCTCAACCACACCTTGGTACGTCTCCAACGTATCTACTTTTGCAAACCCTTTTGCCCTTGTTTTGGACTCTAACTTGCATGATTTGAATGGAACTAACCCGGACTGACGCTGTTTTCAGCAGAACTGCCATGGTGTTGTTTTTGTGCAGAAATAAAAAGTTCTCGGAATCGCCCAAAAATCAACGCAGAGTTATTTTGGAAAATATAAAAAATATCTGCAAGAAGATCCATACCAGGGGCCCCACACCCTGTCCACGAGGGTGGGGTGCGCGCCCCCTGCCCATGGCGCGCCCCCTGCCTCGTGGGCCCCCTGGTGCTCCACCGACATATCCCCAGATCCTATATCTTCACTTTTGGGGAGAAAAAAATCGGGGAGAAAGAATTATCGCGTTTCACGAGATGGAGCCGCCGCCAAGCTCTAATCTCTCTCGGGAGGGCTGATCTGGAGTCCGTTCGGGGCTCCGAAGAGTGGAGATCGTCGCCATCGTCATCATCAACCTTCATCCATCACCAATTTCATGATGCTCACCGTCGTGCGTGAGTAATTCCATCGTAGGCTTGCTGGAGGTGATGGGTTGGATGGGATCTATCATGTAATCGAGTTAGTTTTGTTAGGGTTTGATCCCCGGTATCCACTATGTTCTGAGATTGATGTTGCTATGACTTTGCTATGCTTAATGCTTGTCACTAGGGTCCGAGTGCCATGATTTCAGATCTGAACCTACTATGTTTTCATGAATATATGTGTGTTCTTGATCCTATCTTGCAAGTCTATAGTCACCTACTATGTGTTATGATCCGGCAACCCCGAAGTGACAATAATCGGGACCACTCCCGGTGATGACCATAGTTTGAGGAGTTCATGTATTCACTATGTGTTAATGCTTTGGTCCGGTACTCTATTAAAAGGAGGCCTTAATATCTCTTAGTTTCCAATAGGACCCCGCTGCCACGGGAGGGTAGGACAAAAGATGTCATGCAAGTTCTTTTCCATAAGCACGTATGACTATATTTGGAATACATGCCTACATTGCATTGATGAATTGGAGCTAGTTCTGTGTCACCCTAGGTTATAATTTCTACATGATGAATTGCATCCGACATAATTTCCCATCACCGATCCAATGCCTACGAGCTTTTCCTATATTGCTTGTTGCTTATTTACTTTTCCGTTGCTACTATCATAAAAACTACAAAAACACTACCATTACTTTTATTGCTGCTACCGCCACTATCATATTACTTTGCTACTAAACTATCTTGCTGCAGATACTAAGTTTCCAGGTGTGGTTGAATTGACAACTCAGCTGCTAATACTTAAGAGTATTCTTTGGCTTCCCTTGTGTCGAATCAATAAATTTGGGTTGAATACTCTACCCTCGAAAACTGTTGCGATCCCCTACACTTGTGGGTTATCAAGACTATTTTCTGGCGCCGTTGCTGGGGAGCATAGCTCTATTCTTTAAGTCACTTGGGATTTATATCTGTTGATCACTATGAAGATTTTGAAGGACTCAAAAACCAAGATCTTACCCTCAACTACGAGGGGAGGTAAGGAACTGCCATCTAGCTATGCACTTGATTCTCCTTTTGTTATGAGTAAACTTGCGACACCTACTCCTACTATTGAATCTGATATGTCGTATGTTCTTGATGATGCTACTTCTACTATGTATGATGAAACTACCTCTATGCCTGATACTGTGCCACTAGGTGAATTTCTAGATGAACAAATTGCTAAGGTTAGGGAGAATGCAAATATTGAAACTGATGATATTTATGAAAGTGATGATGAAGCTACTCCCAATAGATATGAGTTGCCTGTTCTGCCTGAGGGTTATGTTATGGATGAAGAAACTGCTAGAGACTTTCTTGCTTGCAATGAAAGATATGATCTTAAGAAATTATTAGCTAAGCTAAAAGAAAAGTCCTTGAATGCTAGAATGAAACATGACCCCGCTTTTGCTACTTCGCCTATATGTGTTACTGATAAGGATTATGAATTCTCAGTTGATCCTGAGTTAATTACTTTGGTTGAATCTGATCCTTTCCATGGCTATGAGTCTGAAACTGTTGTGGCACATCTTACTAAGTTGAATCATATAGTCACCATGTTTACCAACGATGAAAAGATCTGTTACTAGTATATCCTTAAGCTATTTCCGTTCTTGTTAAAGGGTGATGCTAAGACCTGGTTTAATTCTCTTGATCCTGGTTGTTTGCGTAGTCCCCAGGATATGATGTATTACTTCTCTCCTAAATATTTTTCCGCTCATAATAAACAAGCTGCCTTACGGGAAATATATAACTTTGTGCAAATTGAAGAAGAGAGTCTCCCACAAGCTTGGGGGAGGCTTCTCCAGTTACTTAATGCTTTGCCTGATCATCCTCTTGAGATGCATGATATACTTGATGTCTTTTATAATGAACTAACCGATGCTTCCAGAGACCACCCTGGATAGTTGTGCTGGTTGTGTTTTCAGGGAAAGAACAGTTGAACAAGCTGAAGTACTATTGAATAATATGCTAGCCAATGAAAATAATTGGACACTTCCTGAACCAGCCCCTAAGCCAACTCCGAAGAAAAGAGGTGTTCTATTTCTCAGTCCTGAAGATATGCAAGAGACAAAGAAATCTATGAAAGAAAAATGTATTAAAGCTGAAGATGTTAAAAATTTACCACATATTGAAGAAATATATGGTCTTGATAACCCGACACAGGTAGTAAAGGTAAATTCTCTTTATAGATTTGATAAAGGTGATATTCCTCGTTATAAGTCTGCTAGCCAATGCTTAGATGAGTTTGACAATTTTATTGTGAAACAAGAAAACTTCAATGCTTATGTTGGTTGACAATTGCAACACAATGCTTATATGATTGAACGCTTGAGTGATTATCTGTCTAGAGCTAAAGGTGAACTGAAACTCATTAGTATACATGCTTCTATGGTCACCACTCAAGTAGAACAAGTACTTAAGGCTCAGAATGATTTGCTCAATGAATTAAATAGTAAGAATAATGACTATGCTGTTAGAGTTGCAACTATAGGTGGTAAAATGACTCAGGAACCTCTGTATCCTGAAGGCTACCCTAAGAGAATTGAGCAAGATTCTCAGAGAGCTAATTTAGATGCACCTAGTTCTTCTAAGAAGAAGAAAAAGAAAAATGATATGACTTTGCATGCTTCTAGTGTGCCTGTAGCTGACACACCTGAGAATCCCAATGATATATCTGTTTCTGATACTGAGACACAATCTGGTAATGAACATGAACGTAGTGATAATATTAATGATGATGTTCATGATGATGCTCAACCTAGCAATGATAATGATGTGATTGAACCTGCTATTGATCTTGATAACCCACAATAAAAGAATCAACGTTATGATAAGAGAGACTTTGTTGCTAGGAAACACGGCAAGGAAAGAGAACCATGGGTTCAGAAACCCATGCCTTTTCCTCCGAAACCGTCCAAGAAAAAGGATGATGAGGATTTTAAGCACTTTGCTGAGATGATTAGATCTATCTTTTTGCGTATGCGTTTGACTGATGTGCTTAAAACAAATCCTTATGCTAAGTATATGAAAGATATTATTACCAACAAAAGAAAGATACCTGAAGTAGAAATTTCCACCATGCTTCCCAATTACACTTTTGAGGGTGGAATGTCTAAGAAATTAGGAGATCCAGGAGTACCTACTATACCTTGATCCATTAAGAAAAAGTATGTTAAAACTGCTTTGTGTGATCTTGGAGCCGGTGTTAGTGTTATGCCTCTCTCTTTATATCGTAGACTTGACTTGAGTAAGTTGACACCTACTGAAATATCTTTGCAAATGGCTGATAAATCAACTGCTATACCTGTCGATATTTGTGAGGATGTGCCTGTTGTAGTTGCAAATGTTACTATTCTAACGGACTTTGTTATACTTGATATTCCCGAGGACGATAGTATGTCTATTATTCTTGGGAGACCCTTTTTGAATACTGCAGGGGCTGTTATTGATTGCAAAAAAGGCAATGTCACTTTTCATGTCAATGGTAATGAGCATACGGTACACTTTTCGAGGAAACAACCTCAGGTCCACAGTATCAATTATATTGGAAAAACTTCAACTATTACTATAGGAGGTTTTGAATTTCCTCTTCCTACTATCAAGAAGACATATGACATTCTTATTGTTGGGGACATACATATCCCCATTGAGGTAACCAAGTGTTATTTGAAAATTCTCCGGTTTCATGTTACTCGGAAAGAGTTCATTAGCAAGACCTGATCAATCTTGTTAATGGATTCCTTTTGATGAGCATGGGATAGGTGAATCTAGATAGCACAACCTTCTGTACCCTCTTTTCACTTTCTGTTAATTAGGATAAATAAAACAAAAATAGTATTTTATGTCTGTTTCCAGACTTATCCGTGCAGTAAAAAAATGTCCCGAAAATAAAAGTTCTACAAATGCCATGAAAATGAAATATGTTTTTTTCTAGAATATTTAGAAACATTACAACCGAGCACTAATCGAGCCCTCTCACGGCCTCGGTATCTATGACCGTTCGATTTGGTGTACTAAACGTTCTTGGTCGTCCGATCTTCCTCAGAGCATCGTCTCCCGCCGAGTGGGCCGGCTGTCCGAGAAGAGCGCTATTCTGGAAGAAAAATCGGTGCATTCCTGTTGATCGGGCCTCTGCACCACGGCCCAGTTATATCTCACACGACACAAGCAAATGAAGCCGATCCGTTCCAGGTCCTCTCTCTCTCTCTCTCAGAACGTCTCATCCTCTCCCCGACCTCGCCGCCGCCGCTCAGTGGTCGTTTGGTCGTTCCCCTCCCCTTCCTTCTGCCTCTCTCTTACCAGCAGCGGCGACAACGCGGTACTGGCGGCCAGCCCTCCAGCGATCTGGCAATTCTTCCCGCACGTAGGCGCCGTCGTCACCGATCGGGGCCTCCAGCCTGACGCCGGCGAAGGCAACACGATACTGGAGGTCGACGAGGCCGGCAACGGAAACGTGATACTAGTAATCACCCTTCCGTTGAACATCCTTTCTCCTTTGTCCTCACCCTGTTTGTTATCGCGGGCATGATGGTCAGCATTTTTTTTAGATCATGGTCAGCAATCTCCAATCGAGAAACACCGGCTACATTGAGCTGATGCCATGTCTCATGTGTGTTGTACTCAAGGCTAAAAAGGGGGCGTAGCATAGCACCACAATATATTTCTTTGTTTCTATTCTTCTGAAGTTATAGGAATTTCGGTATTTCTAGATCGTAAGCGAGATGTAGACGTAGATGATTCTTTGATGGTTATTGAGGTCAGGTGTTTGACAAATTGTTTCTTTGGGATACAGGTTATCGTTGTATGGTTATATACTTTCAATGCTTCCCGTCCACAATTATGCCCGATTAACTACTACAGTCTAATATATCTATTTTCGTACAGTCTCGCGCCATATGCCATAACAGATTGTCTGTTGCAAACGGCAGCAAGACAGCTAGCGGTATGTACAGCCTCCTTTCCATCCGCTTGTGCCTTTGCCTTCCGCCGCCCACCAAACTTTTTGAGTGGATCTCCAGGAGCAGATGACGTCGTGTAGGCCCAATGGCCGACTGCTAATTTAGTGGTGGCTTCAGTGACGGTGATGACTCCTGTATGTGGAGCTTCTCCCTGACCCCTCAGCTGCTTGCTCAGGATTCTCAACGTCGCCAATCTGTCTGTCGGCCAACACCGCCAGAGTCAATGATCACATCCAGTGGCGGACCCAGGATTGGCCGACGCCCCAGGCAAGAAACCAAGGGCTAAAAACTACCCCAAAAAATAACTCCAGTTTGAAGGCATACAAAAGCCAATCTATGTTGCATAACTAATAAGAAACCAAACATGATATTCAATGGCAGCATTTGTTTCATGACGGGTCAACTAATAAAGCAAAACAAATCAAAAGACTATGTAGCATATATAGATGACGCAAAAGATTGACACCAAATCGAAGGATTGGTTGATCTGAGCCTGCCATGACTACATCTTCAATAGCAGAAGAAGCTATACCTTCGATGATAAAATTTGAAATGCAAATTAGTGCATAGTATAGCAGGTAATTCTAGTTAATAATAGATGCAAAAAGTGAAAATTTATGTCTAGGACGAGGCAAAATGTCTTTGCGTGTGCGATAACCATGAAATCGCTCAATAATCTTTGATTCTTCAATACTAACAAATACAACGCGCTCAATGTAAGTTACCCCATCTAATAGTTCCCGTGGTTCCAACTTGACAAAAAGAATTCAATGTCCAGTTCCTTTTACTCATCTTGTCTTGCTGTAACATTATATAGATACAAATTACTAAATGTCAACATTAGTTTCCCCATCTAATAAGTATCTAACAAACCGTGGCATCAAGAAACAACGGTGTCATCTAGCAACTGACAAAATTCATCATCAAACAGTAGCATCTACAAACAAAAACTGGGGTCTAGAAATTAGATGAGCTACGATACCTTTGCTCTTGCCGGCTTGTTGTAGTCTGCTGAGGAAAGAGGCGCCTCGTCGGCAGTTCACCGGGGTCGCTGCCTCGCCGGACAGGGCAGCAGCCCACAACGGAGGTGATTGAAGATGATTGAAGGGGGGCGGGCAGCTGGATAGGCAGCAGAGGCACAGAAGAGGACTGGGGGCAGGCTGGATAGGCAGCACGACGACGGCGGGCGGCGAAGGCGGCGGGCAGGGACACGTATCGAAGAAATGTTCAGTGTGTATAAAACAATGTTCATCATGTATAGAAATTTTGTTCAGCATGCATTCAAAAAGGGTTCATCGTATTTAAAAATATATATTTAGTGTGTATTTGAATATTGTTCACCATTCACTGAAAAAATGTTCAGTGTGTATAAAAAAGTTCATCGCGTATAGAAATTTTGTTCAGCATGCATTCAAAAAACGTTTAGCATAAATTTGTGTATGATTTTCAAAAAATTGTTCGCATATTTAAGATTTTCATTATTCAAAGAATTAAGGGATAATGTTGAAAAAACCCGTATCTACCATTTGGATTGGTACTTTAAAACAAACGTCGTTTTCAGAACGTACACAATTAGTATCCCAGCTGGCAAGCTTCGTTAGAGTTTTGTTTTTCAGTTACCGCGTTAGCTCGAGGCTTCTTTCTATTACTGCGTTAGCTCGAGGCTTCTTTCTATTACTGCGTTAGCTCGAGGCTTCTTTGGGCCGGCCCATTCGCGCGCCAGTTTAGCCAAACCACCAGGTTTTGACGCACACGAGCGTCGAGCAGGAGCTCCCCTCGTGAGTAACGCACGCACAGCCAGCGAAAAGGCACCGGCCTGAGCGGTTGGGCCACTTGGCCTGGGTTGCCTGTGATTAGAATGGGCTGCGTCCCAGGCCGAACTTTTTTTTCCGTATATTTGGGCCGAGAAAATTTCCCACGCCCCAGGCAATGGCCTGGGCTGCCTGGGGCCCAGATCCGCCCATGATCACATCCAACGGCGCACGTCCAACAACGACAACTCCACTGCCGCTTTCCCGTATGACTTTCTGCCTATTGTAGGATGGATTCACACTATTATTTTGCTACATCTATGGAAGTAATGTTATGCCATATTTGTGTGAGGATCATCGGAATCAAATTGCTATATATTGTATATATGTATCTCTTAATTTGTAGATTGAGCAAGGTCATACACTCGGAAAGATAAAAGCCTACTCCTAATGCATTTTTCAAGACTAATTTTGACCACATGCTAAAGCAATAATATATGACATGCAAGTCACACTAAGCATACCGTCAAATTTGTATGTGAAAGGAGCTTCTCATGATATAATTTTCACATTACACAGCTCATATACTATTAATCTTATCAATATTCAAAGGTAGTTTTGAAAAATGCATTAGGTCCTATATATATGGATGGAGGGAGTAGGTAAATTCATGATGCATGATAGCGGTTTGTACTGCAGTTTGCAGAACAATAGTAGTACCTTGGCATATGTTCTATCTCTTGCCCAATTAGTCAATATATTTTCTAGCTATTCCATCTCAGATTTGTGTATTTTCTCAAATAATTTATCTGCCACGAGTAATATTTTTTAAATATGCAGACATGCTGAGTTGCTGACCAAATATGTTGTATTTGACTCTTTGTAGGTATAGTTAGATCAATGTGAGCTTGAGCATTGCAAACTAAACTTCATAGTTATATCTTTATTTGCAGTGCATTGTGTTACAACGGAGTGTCTCGACAACCTGAATGCGATGTGGACTGCACATTCTTTGTTCTCTCGATGTGGTAAATTGAGGCATCCGGTTTCTTGGAGTGGGAGACAATAGCAGGGTTTTGCGCTCCTTCTCTTGAGCCTTTTTACTCCATCTACCATGTCAATACTCGCAACCTGCTCTTGCTTGGTGCGGATTCCAGGTCAGGATGTTTGTTACCCTATATAGTGCTCCGTCCCTATTATTATTCTCTTTTTCCCCTTGATTAGTTATCGTCGATTTGGATATGGATTATGGATATGTGTGTCCGCCTACAAATTACGACCAAGTCTGATTTCAAGGTTGTGGAATCGCCCTATTGGTTTGGACGAATAGAGCTTGATTATGATTTAATCATTCACCTAACTGTTAGGATATGAAATTATGAATACAGTGGACTCCATGCTATGGTGTTCAATTTTCATACATACTCGCTCTCAGTACTGCTCCCCGTGTCCCGAATTATTTGTTGCAGAAATAGATGTATCTAGACATATTTTAGTTCTAGATACATCCATTTCTGCGTCAAGTAATCGGGACGGAGGGAGTATTAGATTTTCACGTAACAACTAATATTATGGATTGTCTGTGGCTGAATCGGTCATTCTCACCTAAACAATTGGTTCCACTTTCTGCCTTCTAGCTCTGATATTGATGTATCAAGAGGATGCCCAACTTTCAGGTTGTGATACATAAGCTACAGTTTAATTGAATTTGAAGTAACAATGGAAATTTTTATTGGCATCCTTATAAAAGACCCTCTCTATATCTTTTTCCAAGGTCATGAATGAGCACAGATGCCGACATCTATTTTATGCAATGCAATTGACGCTTGTGGTCAACTGGAGGGCATTTCTGGAATGGACAAGGGGTGGTGTGCAAAGACAACTCCAAGGAGATCGCACCCACCTGCTTGTGGTTGCTTGCGGTTGTCTCTCTCATCTACTTTGTTAAGATCCAGGTGCAGTCCTCTCTTCTCTGGTGCATCATCCCGTCAGGGCTCTCCATCCCCTGCGAATGGGTAGCTGTGTTGTGAGCTCTGCTCAGGTAACCCCTTTTGCTCACTCCACAATCTAATAGTACAAAATTTTGCGGATACCAACTAAAACCCCATGTTCAGTTGTAGTTGTACAGTAATAGTGCACGGCTGAATTGTATTACCATTTGCTTCTGGATATATAGAACCATTTGACCTTTCCATGGAAGCAAGCAAGCCTTTTTGACTTGTGATGTATAACTTGCCATTTCTCTTTAAAATTTTAAAACATTACCAAGCGTAGAAGTTAATGTAGGAGTCTTAATAAGATTGTACAAATGCACCCAAAGTTCAGCTCAAACTTATTACATGTTTTTGGTTGTCGATATCTCATGTACTATACTGTTGTGATTTTTCTGTAAAATGGCTTTTTTGTTGTCAAACAAAAAGCTTAGATGTTTTAGTTTGCTCTACTCTTTTCCTTCCATAATTTTTTTCCATGATATATGCTATGCAGATCTCTCCTTGCAGGTACTGCTTGCCCCTCTCCTTTTAGATCACACTTGACAAGAGACTGTCTCACACCGTCTTCTGACCATTGGCGACGGATGAACGATCACTTGAAGGTGCTCCGAGATAGTACTCCTTCCATTTTTCAATGAAATATTACATTGACTTTCTATGGCCTTGAAAAAAGACAGCAATTCACTTCTATGAATTGGATAGTAACTACCCAAGGTGATGTTGTTTGGTAGGTTGTAGTTTATGTATGTTTATGTATGTTGGTTTATAATTTTTATGTGGGGTTTGCAAATAGTTCACGTGTTATTTTCTAAGGCCCTCATGATGTGGATTCTTGATCTATTCGATAACTGTCCAACACATATGTATTACTGTACATAAATTAAACTTCATTTTTCAAGAGTCCAAGATTTATAGAAATTCCTATCATCCTATTGGAAAAATAAATGGGCGCAGCAACGCGCGCCATAAATGATCTTGTTTGAGGAATTATGGCACAGAACATACAGCGAGGGGAGCCAGCACCTGGCCACAAGGGTCTAGGGCGCGCCCCTGCCTCGTGGACCCCACGTGGCCTCCTCCATTTATTCCTGCACCCATGCTCTTCTTCTTCCTTCCAAAAAATCACCAACCAGCTCAAACCCGAGTTCTAGCTCATCTTGCTGCCATTTTCGATCTCCTTACTCAAAGCACCATTCACCAAACTGTTTGGGGAGATTGTTCCTTGGTATGTGACTCCTCCATTGGTTCAATTAGTTTTTGTTATAGTGCTCTATTTATTGCAAATTTTTGCTGCTCTGGTGACCTTGTCCTTGAGCTTGCATGTCAAATTTTCTTGGTCCCAAGTAGTTATAATGCTTGATATAGTTTCTAGGCACTTATAGGAGTTGTTACTATCAATCTTGTTGAGTTTGGTTAACTTTTATTTTGAGTTACTAAAAATTTCAGAAATTTTCAGAAAAGGAAAAATGTTGAGGGGCTCCTCCAGCAAGAGCTCGAGGAGAAGAAGAAAGAAGAAAATAAGAAGCCCAAGTATAATCTTCCTCGCATGGCGGAAGTTCGACCGTGCGAATGGCCTTGTAATGATTTCATGATGTCCGCCGATATTTACGAAGACTTTTCTTGGTTGGCGAATAATGCAGGCCTCCCCGACTTCCTCCACGACCAGAAAGAACAATATCTCTTACTCACCAATATTTTCACGCAAAGTTTTCATTTTCATGCTAAGAAAACACCACCTACGGCGGAGTTTCGTTTATATGATGTGATTAAGGAGATATCACTCTTAGATTTTTGTGAAATATGCAAGGTACCCTTTGGAGGTAGACTTGATGAACCACGTCGTGAAGACGTTGAAGGGTTTATTGTCATGATAGCTGTAGGGGAAACTAGACAAGTTTCAGGGGCAAGAATCACTAGTATACACTTCCCTGTTTTGCACTACTTTGCTTTATTTGCTAGTAGGTGTTTAATTGGTCGCAGGAACAGCGGGAACCTTAGTGCCCCTGATATTATCATTTTACGCCATGCTTTATTTCAAGACACAACTTTTAGCTTGGGCGCCGTCGTTGCTAAATGGCTGAGTCTGAACCGCTCAAAGGGGCCCGTCATTGAAGGCATCTTTGCTTCTCGCCTTGCTGAACATTTTAGAATACCTATTAGGCATCATGAGAAGGAAGAAAAATTGCTTGCCCCTGTTTATCTAGACTACAAGAGCATGGTAGCCCATGATTTTATTGTTAAAGACAAGAATAGGCAGCTTAATTATAAATTAAGGTTTGATGAAATATACTGTGAAATTGTTATCTTGCCTGCACCATCTTTGTTTGATCTGTCTACAAGAGTATACCTCATTACATCAGATGCCTTCTACAAGTACCAAGGCCAGGCACAATCTTCAGAGCCTGAGCCTGAGCCACCACTTGATCCTTATCGTCAGTCTGTTTATGGGTCGGAGCTGGATGAGCTCCCCAACAAGTGGCACCTAGAGGACACATCTCAGTACACTGGAGGGAGTAGCTTCGATCCGTGGCCATAGACCAACTTAGGCCAAAAGCCTAAGCTTGGGGGGTACGTGTTTCTCACCGACTTTACATTCATGTTCACACACTTATTCTAGTTATCGGTGCTCACACTCTTTCACTGTACCATCCATGCTTAGTTTCAATTTCTCTTTCTTAGTCTTTTTCTTGTGTGCTAGAAAAACCCAGAAAAACAAAAAATATATTAGTTGTAGCTTCTAGCTAGTTTACTTTCTTTGCTTGTAGTGGTAGTTAAAAATGAAAACCCAAAAAGATTTCCCGTTCTTCTTTTGCTTGTTGGGAGCTTTCCCGTATAAATAGTTTCTTTTTCTTTTCTTTGGGGGTTAAGAGTAGAAGACCATGATTGGAACTGCTTAGTGGCTCTCATATGCTTTGCTGTTGATTTAACCTTGAGCCATATTACCTTGTCTTCTCTCTTGTATTAAATGTCTGCAGATTCCAGCTTAGTCCAATGCACGTGCACTATTATTATTTTTCACACCGTTAGGTCGTGCGAGTGAAAGGCAATAAGGATGATATATGATGAACTAATTGAGATGAGAAAAGCTGGTATAAACTCGACCTCTCTTGTTTTTGTAAATATGATAGTTCATCGTTCCTGATTCAGCTTGTTATGAATAAAACATGCTTGCAATGACATGCTTGCAATGACAATTAGAGATCATAGCTGCTTATGCCATGCTTAATTAGCTGAGAGTTTATAATGGTCTATCTTGCGTGCCAACATGATATTAAAATGGTTGTGATGTGGTATGATGGGGTGGTATCCTCCTTTGAACGATTTAAGTGATCTGACTTGGCACATGTTCACGCATGTAGTTGAAACAAATCAACATAGCCTCCACGATATTTATGTTCATGGTGATTTATATCCTACTCATGCTTGCATTCATTGTTGATTAATTTTAATGCATGTTCATGACCGTTGTTGCTCTCTAGCTGGTCGCTTCCCAGTCTCTTTCTAGCCTTCACCTGTACTAAGCGGGAATACTGCTTGTGCATCCACTTCCATAAACCCCAAAGTTATTCCATATGAGTCCATCATACCTTCCTATACGCGGTATTTACCTGTCGTTCCAAGTACATTTGTATGTGCCAAACTCTAAATCTTCAAATGAATTTTGTTTTGTATGCTCGAACAGCTCATGCATCAACTAGGGATGTCTATATCTTCCATGCTAGGTGGGTTATTCTCACGATGAGTGGACTCCGCTCATCATTCATGAGAAAATGGTTGGTAATCGCGATGCCCAGTCCCATGCTCAAAATCATAATAATTAAACAAAACTCCCCTAGGGTTGTTGCTGGTTTGGACGGTACCCATTGTTTCGGGCTAGCCGTGGAGTGTGCTTGTTGGTGGTTGGGGGAGTATAAACTTTACCATTCTGTTTGGGAACCGTCTATAATGTGCGTAGCATGGGAGATATCGAGATTCTTGGTTGTTATGTTGACAATGAAAGTATACCGCTCAAAATGTTATTCATCTCTATTTAAAATCGAGCTCTGGCACCTCTACAAATCCATGCTTCCCTCTGCGAAGGGCCTATCTATTTACTTTTATGCAGAGTCACCATCCTCTTATCAAAGAGCACCAGTAGGAGAGCACCTCTGTCGTTGCATGTATTACTATTAATTTGCATTGAGTATGATCATGAATTGATCTCTTTTACCATGAATTACAATGTCTAGTTAGTCCTTGATCTTTAAAGGTGCTCTGCATTTATGTTTTGCGGTCTCAGAAAGGGCTAGCGAGATACCATCTTGTTATATCATATCATGATTGTTTTGAGAAAGTGTTGTCATCCGAGGTTTATTATTGTTGCTCGCTAGTTGATTATGCCATTGATGTGAGTAGTCTTGAGACCTGAAAGTTATTGTGAATGTGGTTAGTTCATGATCTTGTTGAAAACCTGAATGCTGGCTTACATATTTACAACAACAAGAGCAAACAGAGTTTGTCAAAGTTTTTCTTTATCACTTTCAGTTTATCAACTGAATTGTTTGAGGACAAGCAAAGGTTTAAGCTTGGGGGAGTTGCTACGTCTCCAACGTATCTACTTTTCCAAACCCTTTAGCCCTTGTTTTGGACTCTAACTTGCATGATTTGAATGGAACTAACCCGGACTGACGTTGTTTTCAGCAGAACTGCCATGGTGTTGTTTTTGTGCAGAAATAAAAAGTTCTCGGAATCACCTGAAAATCAACGGAGAATTATTTTGGAAAATATAAAAAATATCTGCAAGAAGATCCATACCAGGGGGCCCACACCCTGCCCATGAGGGTGGGGGCGCGCCCCCCTGCCCATGAGGGTGGGAGCGCGCCCCCCTGCCCAGGGCACGCCCCCCTGCCTCGTGGGCGCCCTGGTGCTCCACCGTCGTATCCCTAGATCCTATATCTTCACTTTCGGGGAGAAAAAAATCGGGGAGAAAGGATTATCGTGTTTCACGAGACGGAGCCGCCGCCAAGCCCTAATCTCTCTCGGGAGGGATGATCTAGAGTCCGTTCGGGGCTCCGGAGAGTGGAGATCGTCGCCATCGTCATCATCAACCTTCCTCCATCACCAATTTCATGATGCTCACCGTCGTGCGTGAGTAATTCCATCGTAGGCTTGCTGTACGGTGATGGGTTGGATGGGATCTATCATGTAATCGAGTTAGTTTTGTTAGGGTTTGATCCCTAGTATCCACTATGTTCTGAGATTGATGTTGCTATGACTTTGCTATGCTCAATGCTTGTCACTAGGGCCCGAGTGCCATGATTTCAGATCTGAACCTATTATGTTTTCATGAATATATGTGTGTTCTTGATCCTATCTTGCAAGTCTATAGTCACCTACTATGTGTTATGATCCGGCAACCCCGAAGTGACAATAATCGGGACCACTCCCGGTGATGACCATAGTTTGAGGAGGTCATGTATTCACTACGTGTAATGCTTTGGTCTGGTACTCTATTAAAAGGAGGCCTTAATATCCCTTAGTTTCCAATAGGACCCCGCTGCCACGGGAGGGTAGGACAAAAGATGTCATGTAAGTTCTTTTCCATAAGCACATATGACTATATTCGGAATACATGCCTACATTGCATTGATGAAGTGGAGCTAGTTCTGTGTCACCCTAGGTTATAATTTCTACATGATGAATTGCATCCGACATAATTTCCCATCACCGATCCAATGCCTACAAGCTTTCCCTATATTGCTTGTTGCTCATTTACTTTTTCGTTGCTACTATCATAAAAACTACAAAAACACTACCGTTACTTTTATTGCTGCTACCGCCACTATCATATTACTTTGCTGCTAAACTATCTTGCTGCAGATAGTAAGTTTCCAGGTATGGTTGAATTAACAACTCAACTGCTAATACTTAAGAGTATTCTTTGTCTCCCCTTGTGTGGAATCAATAAATTTGGGTTGAATACTCTACCCTCGAAAACTGTTGCGATCCCCTACACTTGTGGGTTATCACACCTATATAAAGGCTACCCCGAGCACACCATCGCATCCACCGTACTCCTCCACCCCTCCCCACCTCTAGCCCGAGCTCGAGAAGCTCTCTGGGCTCAACATCGCCGTCATGGCCGCCGCGGGACTCACCTCGAATTCGAGCTCTGTGGCGTGCCCCGACCCATCTAGCCACCACCAAAGCCCTCCACCACCCCTCCTGAGCCCCTCCAGCACCTCGCCTCCTTCTGTCCCCCACCGGGGCGCCATGCCCGGAGTTGCCCGAAGCCCTCCTCCGCCGTGTCCCATGCTCCGCCCTCCCCCATGCTCTCCAGCGACCGTTCTACCCACAAACGGGTGCGGCTCCCTTCCCTGAGCACGCCGGTAGGTCGAGCGCCACGAGAGGTGGCCGGAGCTGCCCGCAGTCGTCGTCGGGCGCCGGCTCTGCCTCGGCCAGGGATGGGTGCGAGCGGGGAGAAGAAGGAACGACACACTCCCTGCCAGCTGGCCGTGGGCCCCACATGTTAGTGAGACGAGGTCGGCCCAGCGCCTTGCTGACTGGATTAAGTGGAGGCGTAAATACTCATGTACGCTTTCGCTTTTAGAAAGCGCGTTTTCCATTTCCTTCAGCCGAAGTACGTTCTCTTTTACTGAAAGCGTATTCCTCTCTATTTCAGCCGAGAATACATTTTCTTAGTCAGAAAGCGCATTTCTAATTTTGCGCATCTGTCTTATCCACTCAGGGACCCGGCTATGAATATTATTTTTACAGAAAAGTCCCTGATCTTCTACACCTCATAACTCCGCAACCGTAACTCCAAATGAGGTGATTACAAAGCCCACATATTCGTCTCTTCGAGCCCAAACTTTTGGTATCATTTTCACTATGGTTTGACATACTGGAAATGACCATATTGCCCTTGCCCCTGATCAGCCCCCTCCGAGAGAGAATCTTTTCAGGCGAATCTTTCCGCGGCTTCACCGCACCTCTTCCCGGAGCCTTCTTCATCCCCATGCATGCCACAACCACCATTTGCATGATAGCCATGCAGTAGCATTGGTTTTGAACTTGAACCTTTAATAACTGTCTATTTGTTTTGCTGCTATCGTTGTTTCGGTTATGCTTTGGATTTGTGTTTACTTTCATGCTATATTCATATGCACCTGGTTATCATGTTCTACTTGCTAGTATTACTTTCATATGTTCATGCTTGGTAGTAGTACATGTTGGGTTGGTCATGTTCTTCGGTGCATGACTATTGTCGATTATCCAAAACCGTGGTATTGTATCTTCCTTTGCATCTAGTTGGTTACATGCTTAATTGGTAGTGTTCTTGCTATGTTCTTGCATGGTATTTATTATTGATGCTAGTGGTCAAGTTATGCTATGAGTAGTATTATACATGTGATGCTCATGCTAGTCAGTATGCCATGCTCATCCGGATTCATTGTGGCTATGCTTGATGATTATGTTGCACCTCCATGTTTATGTTGATATCATGCTCATGCATTGTAGTTGCATCATGTTATTTTAATATGACTCAGCTTAGTGCATTCAAATTTAACCGGACTTAAATGAACTTGAACAACTATTGGGTGAGTCATGGTGCCACCATATCGAGCTGACTAGTGCAACCACGCTTACCTTTATGGGAGGGTCCTAACTGGGTCTATTGTCATGCCTCTCGCCGGTGCCTCCAATGAGGAAGGTTAGGCACGGGCGCTACCCTGATTAGGTAGATGGCATAAGCCTTGTGTGCCCGTTGTTGAGTATGGATCCATTGTCCCCATTTGGGACCGTTTATGTTTTTCCACGACGGTGGCCGTTGGTGCCTTTGGTAGGCACGGGGCCACCCAGGACTTATCCCAGAGGGGAATTGGTCGGAGTGGCCGGGAGGGTGTCATGGAAGTAGATCGGTTTTGTCGGAATGCCGTTGGTCCACCCGAATGGGAGTGCGAGGCCATGGGTTCCGTGGTGTGGGTATAGTGTACTAACCTTTGCAGAGTGTTTATTCAATCCATCGATAGTCGCGCCCGCGGATAAGGGCCAAGTTCGTGTCGGTCACACTGTGGGTCAACAGTAATAATGATAATAATTTGATTAATAACAACCCCGATTCGATAAAGAAAGAAGTGGGTTGATATTTATGTGATCGTGAGAGGATCACCGTGGTATCGAGGATACCGCGTTGTGGATATTTGTGGTGTTATGCGGGAGTCAAGGGTAAAAGTCAAGCTCCTTGTGGTCATGAATGATTACTACGGTATTGTAATACCAAGCTTGATTGGATCCTAAGATGATCGTGTGATGTCCATGATGGTAAGTGAGGCATGTGATGGTTACAAGGTAACCCGAGTAGAGTAAGTTGGTGCATGATAGTGTAATCATGTTGCATGTTAGTATCATCTTGTTCATATGTTTATGCCATGCTCGTATTGTTCTAGCTACATCATCTTGCTCATGCTATGTTGTTCTGATAGTATCATGTTAATCCTTGTTAACCTGTAATTGCCATGCTGTTGTCTGTCTTGATTGCTTTGGTTGCTTTGAGCTTGCAAGTACATTTAATGTACTGACCTGGCATGTCATGCCAGTTTGCAGGTCATGCCGGATTTGATTGCTTGTTTGCCGTGGATCTCTTGTTTGCGAGCTAGGATACACGTTCCAACCAGAGTCCCTGCGGAGTGGAGTTCATCACCATTGTCGATGTTCCGCTGTTAGAGATATTCCGCTGCATCGTGTTGTTCTGCTCCTTGCATGGAACAACCGTGGCAGACGTAGTGTCGCCGTGCCAATGCAACCCCCTCTTGTACTCTTATAGCTTGTAATAAAGAGCTGATTTGTTCTATGCTAAGCAGTGCTGTATTCCAGAAGACTTCTCCTCGATCTCTGAGATAGAATACGGGGCGTTCCGGTTTCTCTGAGCCGGGGTGCCACAGTTAACCACGTGAGGATTAGGGGCCGTCAGATATTATAGATGTACGGATATAATTGCTTGGATCTACCCCCTCTCTTCCTTTTATAGGGGTAGTAGAAGAAGCACCACTTGGGGCGAACAGACGATATTTTGGTTGTGGGGTGATCGGGTTACCAACCGCCGCTCTAGTAAAACATATTTAAAAAGACATTCGGCCAAAATTCGACGAACACTACATAGATTCGGCGACATTTAGGCGTTCCACAGTTTTTTTACATATAGAAAACATAGAATATACTAAAAAAGGGGCTTCGTGCCTACAAGCTGAAGAACTTGCTAAAAGCGACGTAGTCACCGTCGTCGCCACCATCGTCGTCCTTCTTCTCCTTCTTCACACGGTCGTCCCTGCTGGACCCCTGCCTGGGGTCGCCCAGGCGGACTGGTTTGGTCGGCGGTGGCGCGTCGACGTCGCTGTCCTCGAGCACGATGACGCCTCGCTCCTCGCAGCCACGGCGGGTCATGGCGATCTCCTCCAGGGCGCGGCGCTGGCGTTCCATCTCCAGCCAGGCTCAATCCCCCTGCGCCCACTTCATGGCGGCCTCGTCGTCGAGCGGTCCGCTCTTCACGGGGGCGAGCCCAGGCTCCGTCTACGTCTTGACGAGGCGGGGGGAGCCATGGAGGAGGCACGACCGCCCTCATTGATGACGAGGCCAGCGCACCGAGCGGCATTTCCACGGGCTCGGCCTTGACGCTGGCGAGCGCCAGCGACCCAGAGAAGTGGGAGGAGGATCGGGAGGAGGAGGAGGACCTACCCAACATTCTCCTCGATAGCCACGGGCCGCCACTCCGGTGGGGGGCAGGGGCCGCCGGGTACTCGAGCGACGGATCGTTGCCGCCCTCGAGGTACTTGAGGACGGCGTGGAGTGTGCGGCCTGGGGTGCCCCACCACAGGCGGTGGTTGTCGCTGTTGTTGTGCCCCCGCACCACCGACGCGTTTTTTATGGAGGCGAGCCGCTCTGCCTGCCGGCGTTCAAAGTACGCCGCCCACGCTTCGTGGTTGCCGGCGTCGTACTCTGGGAGGGCTCGCTCCTCCTCCGACAGGGAGGCCCGCACACGCTAGATCTCGACGTGGAAGTATCCGGGGTGTTCGACGTCGGGCAGAGGGGGATGAGGATGGCCTCTACGCTGAGCCTCCACGGCTCCGGCGCGTGCATGTCTGGGGGCGCCAGGTAGTTTGCCTCATGAAGGAGGTGGGCTTCCCACTCATGCAGAGAACGGCGGCTGAAGCCGTTGGCCGTCGCCGCATCACCGAGGAACCGTTCAACCATCTGTTGTGCGTGCACGCAGTGGCTAGATGGGGGGAGGGAGAGAGCCGCCAACAAACTCGTGGCACAGGTCCAACCAGGAGGAAACATAACCCAAGGGTAGGTGCATCAACTACGACATAACGTTGGGCTTGAGCACCAATGGAAAGTAGTTGGCGAGCACCTTGTCATCGCGAGCCCCAGCAGCTTGCATCGCGATGGTGTAGATGCTAAGGAACTCCGATGGGTGAGACTTGTCATTGTAATTTTCTCCGACCTCAGGCTTGAACGTGCGGTGTGAGGGCCACTGGAACTGCCGCAGCTCATGCGTAAAGGCCGAGCAACCCACCTCGTAGGGTAAGTCGCTAGGGTCCCCGATGTCGGGTGGTCCATAGTAGGCCATGCACGCCTATCTGATTGATGGCGCGCTTCCCGCCGTCGCTCGATAGTGGTCCGAGCGTCTTCCTGGGATCGCTCCCGAAGGACTTGACGTTGGTCGCGGCGGGCTCGCGGGTCGGACGAGGCCGTGGAAAAGTTGTCCCGAGCGTCGGCCCGACGAGCCGACGGCTGCTGTTGTTGGCGTGGGGAAGGAGAGTGTACCATGGTCGCAGTAGCTCCGGTCCTCCCACCACCAGCGTGTGTCTGCTCACCAGAGCGCCGACGCGAGGGTTCCACCGCCGCCGGTTGCAGTTCATCTCTATTGGCGAAGCTGATTAGGCTCCAGATAGTGGCTCTCCACTCGTCGAGCTTCTCTACGGCGGGAGGAAAGTCGAGGAGCAGTTGTGCGCGCGCTAACGCTTCTGCTGGTGTGGGTGGCAGTGAAAGTGGCGTGGACCGCGACGCGCTCTGACTTCTAACCACGATAGAAGGAGCTCAATCACGGTCCCGCCACTGCACACCGCTACCGCCAGCGTCCGCACGTGCATGCTGGCCCGGTGCGTCTTGAGAGTGGCGCAAAGGGCTCTTCCTGCGGTGATGCCCGGAGCCACCGATGTCGCGGTGTTACTCGCCATGTATGAGATGGAAAGACCGCGGAGCGGGCACACGCGGGGGTGTCCTAGAGGTCGCCGCGCCGCCCGTGGGCAGCACGGCGACGCTCTTAGACCCAGCAGCGTGTGGCTCGTCATCTTGGGCACGAACGACGCCGCACGCCTGGCTTCGATGGCCAGAGTGTCGTGGAAGCTCGTGGGTCGCGCCTCAACCACCATCCGTAGCCACCCCATTGCCCGTTCGCGCCGTCACGGGCGGTGCAGCCCCAGATGGGCCGATCGCCGCAATCCCCTTCTTCTTGGGAGCCATCACGATGAAGGAGAAGATGCGCTAACTCCTAGACCAGATTTTCACAACCTAGCGCCCCCTACCTGGCGCGCCAAAGATGTCGTGGAAACGACATCTATGGGATCCCGGGGACCCCTACCGCGGTTTGCGGGGCGTAGAGTTGTGGAAAGAGCAGGTCTAGATGATCAACGCGTGGGAATTTTTACCCAGGTTCAGGCCGCAAGATGATGCGTAAAACCCTTGTCCTGCTTGTCTGTGTATATCTGGTGTTCTTGAGCTCTTGAACTGGCCTCTATGCGTGCCTGTCGAAAAAGTACGAATCCCCTCTTAGTATGCCTCGGGCCTCCTTTTATATGTCAAAGGGGCTGCCACAGCGACACGCAGGAGGTGTAAAGTTACTACAGTGTACAAGGTTATCTCCTAACGTCTTAGGACAAACACATTTAATGCACCACCTACGTGTCACCCAGCTTTATCGGGGACGGCAAGGAAGCTTGCCCCGCCCATTGCCGCCTCACCTCACTCCAGCACACGTCCAGGCTGACGAGGCATGCGGCGCCATGCTGGCTGCTATCTGCTGTGGTGGCAGGGTCTTCACGAAGATCTGCATGCCACCACGCAGGTGCTTGTAGTTGGCTTAGGGGCCGCATGCTGCCACGCATGTGCTTGTCCAGTTTGTGAGTCGTTCGTCGCGTAGGAGTGGCCACGGGGCAGTGAAACCTTGGCGGGCGCGGGCCTGGCTGTGGCCCCACAGACGCCCCCGGCAAGGGGTCTTGCGGGGGTCTTGTGGCCGTCCCCGGCAAGGATCTTTCCGGGTTCTTTGGTCGTCCCGGGCAAGGCTCTTGCCGGGGGTCTTCGTCTTCTGGTCCCTTGTCTAGGTTTTCAGGCCCCTTGGCCCTACAAGAACCTGCATGCCACTGCGCATGCGCCCTTTGAATCTTGGCCTTGACGTTGTCGATGATGTCAAATCTCCCAGACCCAAGGGTGGTGGCCTTGCTGGTGTTTGGGCGGACTGCACCGGCAAGGCTCTTGCGGGGGTCACGTAGGCCGCCCTGGCAAGGGCATCGCCGGGGAGGGGTCCACCTTGCCCCTTTTTCCTTCATGTCTCTGGCTTGAGAGTTGCCTTGGCAGCCTCGTGCCCCTCTTGCTTCTACTCCGCCAAGCGTGGCCGTAGGCGCGGCTACAACTGCCCATGCATAAGCAAAGGGGTGCAAAAGGACCCCTACTTTTGTACACCAACAGAACTTGACACTTGTCATTTGAGAGCAACCCATCCTCTGACAACTTTGAGAGAATCCTAAGTGATAAAAACCCTAGAGCCAAAGTGATTGAGCATCACTGAATATATTGATGTGTGTGATCCGATGCCTTTCACCTTCAAGGACTTTCATTCTTCCACACGGTTAGGCATCACGTTCTGAGCACACCAAGAGTCATTGTGGTGTGCTGGTGAACAAGTGTGTGAAGGTTTTAGAAGTCTACCTTGAAGACTTACCACGAGTGATTGGGCGAGGTCTGTGTGACCCTAGCTCAAGAGGAATACAGTGAGGACTATGTGTCCTCCGAGTTCGTCTCAGCCGCGTCAACCAGACGTATAGTTGATACAGCAACTGGAACTGGTCTACCAAATTGTTGTGTCTTCACCGAGCCAACCTGGTTTCGTATTCCTCACCCTTCCTTTACATTATTCCGCTGTTGAAGAACACGTGATCTACTTTCTGAAGAACTTCAAATTTCTTCGGTTCATCTTCCTCATGCTTTGTATGAATGTATGATTGCGTGTTATTCATCTGTATGTATCTTGTATGCATATTTTTCATTTCTGTGATGACTTAGTTCCCTCGCGGTTCTAATTCTTCACCGTGATCTTCGTCAAATTCATCAGAGTTTGACGAATTTCTAAAAATTTCCCATTCAGCCCCTCTCTGGGAGTAAACCCGCACTTTCAATAGGTATTAGAGCAAGGCACTCCCCTATTCTATGTGATTTTGGTTTAACCACCTGGAGTTTTAGTTATGTCGACCGCAGGTATGATCAAAGTCTCCATTGCGTGCCCCATCTTCGATGGCACAAACTATCCTTACTGTAAGAACAATATGCATCTTGAGGCAATAGACAACGATCTTTGTTCCGTCACTGAGAACTGTGTTCCCACTGTTGGCCCTAGAATCAATGTTGTTGATGTGAATAGATTCAAGCAACTCGAGTCTCAAGCGAAGAACATCATATGTGGACATGTCAACAAAGGACAATATGGTGGAGTGAGTGCACTGGAAATATCAAAGCTTATCTAGGATAGGCTATCCAAGGTCAATAGGTTTCCACTCAATGTGACTCTCAAGTTGACGTGCTTCACAATCTCTTCAATCGCTTCAAGAGGCTCAAGAATGAAAATGTTCAGCAAACCTTCGATAGCCTCACTAATATATCAAATGAGCTACAGGCTCTCGGCACCGCTGATATCACTGACCATGAGGTGGTGAAGATATTGCTAAGGTCTCTTGACAACTCCTTTGACACCTTGGCCCTAATGATTTAAGAGCATCCTGATTACATGTCACTTGATCCTACTTCTATTCTTGAGAGACTCAATACTCATGAATTTCAACAAGATGATAAGAGAGGTATGTATGGTCCCAGCTACATACGACCCCGTGTTCTGAAGGCAAAAGCTAAAGCCAAGGCAATTTCTTCATCTGAAGAGGAAGAGTCTGAATGAAGTACTGATAGCGCCGAGGAAATTGGCAGAGAACTAGCTATGCTTAGGAGGAAGTTCCATAAATTTTTGAAGAGAAATTGCTTTGTAAATTCTTCAATGTATGACTCAAAGAACACTTGAGAAGCTTATGGTCTAGACTACAACAAGTGACCTTGCCAGAAATGCATGAAGTCAGGCCATTACATCGATGACTGTCCCCTCTGGAAAAAAGAGCTCAAGGAAGAATATGTCTAGAAAGCATGACGACTCTAATGAAAAAAAAAAGTATTCAAAGTCTTCATCAATATCATCATCTAGGAAGAAAAGCACCTCCGGTAGAGCTCGCGCTTTCATTGGGAAGGAAATGAATTCTGAGGAAGAATCTGATCAAGATGATGCTGAGGAACCTGAGGAGGAGACCGACTCAGGGGATGCAAGCTTGGCCCTCTCTATGGAGTTCATTAGCAAGTCCATATTCAACTATGAAGAAAATGGTGACACCACCAACTCTAAAGACTGTGTTGATGTCTACACTCTCACCTATTGCTTCATGGAAAGAGGTGCCAAGGTAACCTCACAAGAATCTTACTTTCGTACTTCAAGTGATGATAACTGTGAATGTGAAGCAAAACCTAGCTATAAGAAATTAGCTAAAATTGCAACTGAACAATAAACTTCTATCGAAAAGATGGAAAAATTGCTAGACAAAAGTGGTGATCTGTTAGATGAGGAAATGGATCGCAGTCAACGTTTGTGTGAAGATCTCAGATGCCTAAAGTCATAGTATGACAAACTTGAAGGTCATCATGTGGCCCTCTCATGAGAACATGAGAAGCTTTCCTATGAATTTCTTCAAAGGAAGCAAGAACTTGAGAAGGTGAGAGCGTCTCATGATGATCTTCAAAAAGACAACGATTCATTACCGGCTAAACAGAGCAGCACCTCTTGAAGGAAATATGCCCTAGAGGCAATAATAAAGTTGTTATTTTATATTTCCTTATATCATGATAAATGTTTATTATTCATGCTAGAATTGTATTAATCGAAAACTTGATACATGTGTGGATACATAGACAAAACATCATGTTCCTAGTAAGCCTCTACTAGACTAGCTCGTTAATCAAAGATGGTTAAGTTTCCTAACCATAGACATGTGTTATCATTTGATGAACATGATCACATCATTAGGAGAATGATGTGATGGACAAGACCCATCCTTAGCTTAGCATAATGATCATTAAGTTTTATTGCTATTGCTTTCTTCATGACTTATACATATTCCTCTGGCTATGAGATAATGCAACTCTAGAATACTGCGGGAACACCTTGTGTGCTATCAAACGTCACAACGTAATTGGGTGATTATAAAGACTGTCTAAAAGTGTCTTCGAAGGTATTTGTTGGGTTGGCATAGATCAAGATTAGGATTTGTGATACGTCTCCAACGTATCTATAATTTTTGATTGTTCCATGCTATTATTTATGATGTTTTGGATGTTTAATAGACTTTGTTATACACTTTTATATTATTTTTGGTACTAACCTACTAACCCAAAGGCCGAGTCTAGATTGTTGTTTTTTGCCGGTTTTAGGGTTTTACATAAAAGGAATATCAAACGGAGTCCAAACGGAATGAAACCTTCGGGAGAGATATTTTTGGAGCAAAATACGCACGGGAGACTTGAGAACCACGGAGTAGGGCTGACGTGGCTTCCATGAGGGTGGGGGCGCGCCCCCCTATAGGGCGCGCCTCCCTGCCTCTTGGGCACCCCGTCTGGCCCCCGGTGCCCTCCTTCGTCCTATATATACCTACATACCCTGAAACTATTAGAACAACAGAGAAAACCCTAGTTCCACCGCCGCAACCCTCTGTTCCCGTGAGATCCCATCTTGGGGCCTGTTCCGGAGCTCCACCGGAGGGGGGATCTTCCATGGAGTGCTTCTACATCATCATCATCGTCTCACCATGAGTTGTGAGTAGTTTACCACAGACCTTCGGGTCCATAGCTAGTATCTAGATGGCTTCTTCTCTCTCTTTGGATCTCAATACCAAGTTCTCCTCGGTCTTCGAGGAGATCTATTCGATGTAATCTCTTTTTGCGGTGTGTTTGTCGAGATCCGATGAATTGTGGGTTTATGATCAAGATTATCTATGAGAAATATTTGGTTCTTTTCTGAACTCTTTATGTATGATTACAATATCCTTGCAAGTCTCTTCGAATTATTGGTTTGGTTTGGCCTACAAGATCTATAGTTCTTGCAATGGGAGAAGTGCTTGGCTTTGGGTTCAATCTTGCGGTGTCCTTTCACAGTGACAGTAGGGGCAGCAAGGCACGTATTGTATTGTTGCCATCGAGGATAAAAAGATGGGGTTTATATCACTATGTTTGAGTTTATCCCTCTACATCATGTCATCTTGCTTAAGGCGTTACTCCGTTCTTATGAACTTAATACTCTAGATGCATGTTGGATAGCGGTCGATGTGTGGAGTAATAGTAGTAGATGCAGAATCATTTTGGTCTACTTGTCTCGGACGTGATGCCTATATATAATGATCATGCCTAGATAGTCTCATAATTATTCGCTTTTCTATCAATTGCTTGACAGTAATTTGTTCACCCACCATAGAATATCGCTATCATGAGAGAAGCCACTAGAGAACACTATGCCCCCGGGGTCTATTCTCAACATATCAATCTACAATCTACTTTACTTTTTCGCTTTTACTTTCTGTTCTTATAACCAAAAATATCAAACTATCATCTCTATCAGATCTCACTTTCGTAAGTGACCATAAAGGGATTGACAACCCCTTATCGCGTTGGCTGCGAAGTTTTTATTTGTTTGTGCAGGTGCGAGGGACTCGCGCGTGGTCTCCTACTGGATTGATACCTTGGTTCTCAAAAACTGAGGGAAATACTTACGCTACTGTGCTACATCTCCCTTTCCTCTTCGAGGGAATACAACACAAGCTCGAGAAGTAGCAAGAAGAATTTCTGGCGCCGTTGCTGGGGAGGATTACGCAAAAGTCATATACCAAGTACCTATCACAAACCCTTATCCTTCGCTTTACATTTTTTGCCTCTCGTTTTCCTCTCCCCCACTTCACCCTTGCCGTTTTATTCGTCCTTCTTCTGTCGTGTGTTTATCATTTGCTTGCCCTCATGTTTGAGATGGGGGAAGATTTTATCGAGAAGGGTAGTAATGTTGAGGGCAACGTCTATGTTGACCCTCCGGATGAAACTACCACTTTACATATTAAGAAGCTCCGGGTTGGTAGAGGTAATAATATTGGAAAAGGAGTTCTTCAAGACTTCTTTACTTGTGCCGGTGCTTTACCCACTATGGGTGGCTCTATTCTTCACATAACTAGTAGCCTTGCGGATGCTATATCTATGCTTATAGTTGAAATTGAAAGGCAATTTATCCATATGCATCCCTGTATTCAGAGAATCTTTCTAGAATTTTCTAATATTGAACATTCTTCTGTTAAGCGTGCAACTACTATCTTTTTGGCTCATGAATTTAGATTTATCATGAAAGAGGCCAAAGAAATCTTTGCTCATTACGGGGTAGATGCTGGCCGACCTCCCATAGAGGCTATCTTATTTAATCAAGAAGACATAATGCGGTTACGATCTCCTGATCATGTTGCTTTTAATGAAAACCTTAGAAAAAAGGTTCCTACCGATGTCTTGGTTGATAGAATTTCTGAGTTGAACGATGACTTTTCTATTCAAAACAATGGGTTAGGCTTCTCCCTTGAGCGAAGGCTCATGACCTTCTGCCAAAAGAATTCCTATAATGATGACTATAAAGGGCCAAAAGAGGAACCTATCCCTCCCAAGCTTGATATGGGGGACTTTTGCCCCATTCAATTTAGCCCTTTTGATTACTTTTGCTTGCCACAAAGGAAACTTGCTGCTGAACATAGGGAATATGAGATGAGTTTTCACGATATATTGTATCATTATGGCATTCCCTAGATCTATCCATGTATCGTGCCTAGCTATGGGCGTAAAACGATAACGCTTGTTGGGAGGCAACCCAATTTTTTTTGCTTCTATTTAGGAATAAATATTGCATCTAGCTTCTATTTAGATGTGGTTTTGTGTTCTAATTAGTGTTTGTGCCAAGTAGAACCTTTGGGAAGACTTGTGTGAAGTTTATATGATCTTGCTGTGAAAAACAGAATCGTTAGCGCTCGCTAGAATGGTCACCGGATTTTACTGGAGCGTGCTATTTAGTTGATTCTTTTTGCAGATGATTAATAGACAAATTCCTCGCGTTTAACAATTTATTTTAATTTTTTTGGAGTTACAGAAGTATGCGAAAACTGCAGATTACTACAGACTGTTCTGTTTTTGACAGATTCTGTTTTTCGTGTGTTGTTTGCTTATTTCAATGCATCTATGAGTAGTATTGGGAAGTATGAATCATAGAGAAGTTGGAATACAGTAGGTTTAACACCAATATAAACAAAGAATGAATTCATTGCAGTACCTTTGAGTGGTGGTTTGTTTTCTTATACTAACAGAGTTCACGAGATTTTTGTCTAAGTTTTGTGTTGTGAAGTTTTCAAGTTTTGAGTATTGCTTTGATGGACTATGGAACAAAGAGTGGCAAGAGCCTAAGCTTGGGGATGCCCAAGGCACCCCAAGGTAAAATTAAAGGACAACCGAAAGCCTAAGCTTGGGGATGCCCGGGAAGGCATCCCCTCTTTCGGCTTCATCTATCGGTAACTATACTCAGAGCTATATTTTTATTCACCACATGATATGTGTTTTACTTGGAGCGTCTTGTATAATTTGAGTCTTTGCTTGTTAGTTTGCCACAATTATCCTTGCTGGACACACCTATTTGAGAGAGTTAAATATGGCCTAGGAATTGATAGAACACTCTATGTGCTTCACTTATATCTTTTGAGTTGAATAGTTTTTGCTCTAGTGCTTCACTTATACCTTTTAGAGCACGATGGTGATAATATTTTGAAGAAATTGTTGATCTCTCATGCTTCACTTATATACTTTTGAGAGTCTATTAAAACATCATGGTAATGTGCTTAGGCTATAAAACTAGTCTTCACATGATAGACATCCAATATCAATGTAGTAAAAACTTTCACACTAAGTGCATTGAATATGATGAGAAGTTGGATGCTTGATAATTGTTTTGAGATATGAGGATAGTGATATTAGAGTCATGCTAGTGGAGTTATTATGAAATTGAGAAATGCTTGTGTTAAGGTTAGTGATTCCCGTAGCATGCATGTATGGTGAACCGCTATGTGACGAAGTTAGAGCATGATGTATTTGTAAAGTGTCAACCTTTGTGTGGAGGTCGGGGGCGCGCGATGGTTAACTCCTACCAACCTCCCCCCTAGGAGAATGCGTTGATTGCTTTGTTTTGATGACTTGTAGATTTTTGCAATAAGTACATGAGTTCTTATGACTAATGTTGAGTCCATGGATTATACGCACTCTCGCCCTCCACCATTGCTAGCCTCTCTTGTACCGCGTAACTTTCGCCGGTACCATACACCCACTATATATCCTTCCTCAAAACAAGCACCATATATATTCCTCAAAACAGCCACCATACCTACCTATCATGGCATTTCCATAGCCATTCCGAGATATAGTGCCATTCAACTTTCCACCGTTCCGTTCATATGACACGCTTCATATTGTCATATTGCCATGCATGATCATGTAGTTGACATCGTATTTGTGGCAAAGCCACCATGCATAATTTTTCATACATGTCACTGTTGATTCATTGCATATCTCGGTACACCACCGGAGGCATTCATATAGAGTCATGCTTTGTTCTAGTATCGAGTTGTAATATCGAGTTGTAATTCAATATAAGTGTGATGATCATCATTATTAGAGCATTGTCCCATGAGAGGAAAGGCTAAATCAAGAAAGCCCCTCCAAAAAAAAGAAAAAAAAGAGAAAGGCCAAAGGAAAAAAGGCCCAAAAAAAGAAAAGAAAAAGGGACAATTGCTACTATCTTTTTTGACACTTGTGCTTCAAAGTAGCACCATGTTCTTCATGATAGAGAGTCTCATGTTTAGTCACTTTAATATAATAGTGGGAATTTTCATTATAGAACTTGGATTGTATATTCCAACGATGGGTTTCCTCAAATGCCCTAGGTCTTCATGAGCAAGCAAGTTGGATGCACACCCACTAGTTTCTTTTGTTGAGCTTTCATACATATTTAGCTCTAGTGCATCCGTTGCATGGCAATCCCTACTCACTCACATTGATGTCTATTGATGGGCATCTCCATAGCCCGTTGATACGCCTAGTTAATGTGAGACTATCTCCTCCTTTTTGTCTTCTCCACAACCACCTCTCTATTCCACCCATAGTGCTATGTCCATGGCTCACGCTCATGTATTGCGTGAAAGTTGAAAGGTTTGAAAGAATAGAGTATGAAAACAAGTGCTTGGCTGAAATCGGGGTTGTGCATGATGTGAATATTTTGTGTGATGAAGAGGGAGCATAGCCAGACTATATGATTTTGTAGGGATAACTTTCTTTAGCCATAGTATTTTGAGAAGACATGATTGCTTTGTTAGTATGCTTGAAGTATTATTATTTCTTATGTCAATATAGACTTTTGTCTCGAATCTTTCAGATCTGAACATTCATGCCACAATTAATAGAATTACATTGAAAAACTATGTTGGTTAGCATTCCACATCAAAAATTCTGTTTTTATCATTTACCTACTCGAGGACGAGCAGGAATTAAGCTTGGGGATGCTTGATACGTCTCCAACATATCTATAATTTTTTATTGTTCCATGCTATTATTTATGATGTTTTGGATGTTTAATGGGCATTCTTATACACTTTTATATTATTTTCGGGACTAACCTACTAACCCAAAGGCCCAGTCGAGATTGTTGTTTTTTGCCTGTTTTAGGGTTTTACAGAAAAGGAATATCAAACGGAGTCCAAACGGAATGGAACCTTCGGGAGAGATATTTTTGGAGCAAAATACGCACGGGAGACTTGAGAACCACATAGTAGGGTTGACGTGGCGTCCACGAGGGTGGGGGGCGCCCCCCCTATAGGGCGCACCCCCTGCCTCGTGGGCACCCCGTCTGGCCCCCGATGCCATCCTTCCTCCTATATATACCTACGTACTCCAAAACTATCAGAACAACAGAGAAAACCCTAGTTCCACCGCGGCAACCCTCTGTTCCCGTGAGATCCCATCTTGGGGCCTGTTCCGGAGCTCCACCGGAGGGGGAATCTTCCACGGAGTGCTTCTACATCGTCATCATCACCTCACCATGAGTTGTGAGTAGTTTACCACAGACCTTCGGGTCCATAGCTAGTATCTAGATGGCTTCTTCTCTCTCTTTGGATCTCAATACCAAGTTCTCCTCGGTCTTCGAGGAGATCTATTCGATGTAATCTCTTTTTGTGGTGTGTTTGTCGAGATCCGATGAATTGTGGGTTTATGATCAAGATTATCTATGAGAAATATTTGGTTCTTTTCTGAACTCTTTATGTATGATTACAATATCCTTGCAAGTCTCTTCGAATTATTGGTTTGGTTTGGCCTACTAGATCTATAGTTCTTGCAATGGGAGAAGTGCTTGGCTTTGGGTTCAATCTTGTGGTGTCCTTTCCAAGTGACAGTAGGGACAACAAGGCACGTATTGTATTGTTGCCATCGAGGATAAAAAGATGGGGTTTATACCACTATGTTTGAGTTTATCCCTCTACATCATGTCATCTTGCTTAAGGCGTTACTCCGTTCTTATGAACTTAATACTCTAGATGCATGCTGGATAGCGATCGATGTGTGGAGTAATAGTAGTAGATGCAGAATCGTTTCGGTCTACTTGTCTCGGACATGATGCATATATATAATGATCATGCCTAGATAGTCTCATAATTATTCGCTTTTCTATCAATTGCTCGACAATAATTTGTTGACCCACCGTAGAATATCGCTATCATGAGAGAAGCCACTAGAGAACACTATGGCCCCCCGGGTCTATTCTCAACATATCAATCTACAATCTACTTTACTTTTCCGCTTTTACTTTCTGTTCTTATAACCAAAAATACCAAAAATATCAAACTATCATCTCTATCAGATATCACTTTCGTAAGTGACCGTAAAGGGATTGACAACCCCTTATCGTGTTGGCTGCGAAGTTCTTATTTGTTTGTGCATGTGCGAGGGACTCGCGCGTGGTCTCCTACCGGATTGATACCTTGGTTCTCAAAAACTGAGGGAAATACTTACGCTACTGTGCTGCATCTCCCTTTCCTCTTCGAGGGAATACAACACAAGCTCGAGAAGTAGCAAATTGCCACTCCAAGTATCGGAGAGGTATCTGTGGGCCCTCTCGGTAATACACATCATAATAAGCCTTGCAAGCAAATGACTAATGAGTTAGTCACGGGATGATGTATTACGGAACGGGTAAAGAGACTTGTTGGTAACAATATTGAACTAGGTATGAAGATACCGACGATCGAATCTCGGGCAAGTAACATACCGATGGACAAAGGGAATTATGTATGTTGTCATAACGATTCGATGGATAAAGATCTTCGTGGAATATGTAGGAATAAATATGGGCATCCAGGTTCCGCTATTGGTTATTGACCGGAGAGGTGTCTCGGTCATGACTACATAATTCCCGAACCTGCAGGGTCGCACGCTTAACGTTCGTTGACACTAGAGTAGTATTGGGATATTTGATGAGTGGTAACCAAATGTTGTTCGGAGTCCCGGATGATATCCCGGACATCACGAGGAGTCTCGTAATGGTCGATAGGTAAAGATTTATATATGGGAAGTAATATTTTGGGTTCCGGAAAAAAGTGCAGTTTTTTCGGTATTGTACCAGGAAGCTTCCAGAAGGTTCCGGAGGATACCGGAGGGGTACAAAAGTCCACAAGTGGACTCACCATGTCCCAAGGGATGGCATGGTCTCAGGGGAGGCGCTCTGGCCTTATTGGGCCAGGCGCACCAAGTCCTTAAAAGCCCATGTGGCTCAGGAAGGCAAAAAGGAAACGAATCCTAATAGGAATAGGATTGGACATGGGGTCCAAGTCCTCTCCCCTATTGCTGCGCCCTAGGGCTTGGAGGGGTTGTTTTCCACGCCCCTCCACATATATATAGAGGGGAGAGGGCGCCCCAAGAGGACACACCAAGCCCTTGGCGCCCCTCTCTCTCCCGTTACTCCGTAGTTCCATCGCCTCGTCCCGGCGACGCTTAGCGAAGCGCTGTCGGTGCTCCACCACCACCATCACCACCATGCTATCATGTTGATGAAGGAAATATGACCTAGAGGCAATACTAAAGTTGTTATTTATATTTCCTTATATCATGATAAATGTTTATTATTCATGCTAGAATCGTATTAACCGGAAACTTAGTACATGTGTGAATACATAGACAAAACAGAGTGTCCCTAGTATGCCTCTACTAGACTAGCTCATTGATCAAAGATAGTTATGTTTCCTAGCCATAGATATGAGTTGTCATTTGATCAACGGGATCACATCGTTAGGAGAATGATGTGATGGACAAGACCCATATGTTAGCTTGGCAACTTGATGCTATTGCTTTCTTCATGATTTATACATGCTCCTATGACTATGAGATTATGCAACTCCCGAATACCGGAGGAACACCTTGTGTGCTATCAAATGTCACAACGTAACTGGACGATTATAAAGATGCTCTACAGGTGTCTCCGAAGGTGTTTGTGGTGTTGGCATAGACCAAGAATAGGATTTGTCACTTCGAGTATCGGAGAGGTATCTCTAGGCCCTCTCGGTAATACACATCATAATAATCCTTGCAAGCAAATGACTAATGAGTTAGTCACGAGATGATGTATTACGGAACGAGTAAAGAGACTTGCCGGTAACGAGATTAACTAGGTATAGTGATACCGACGATCAAATCTCGGGCAAGTAACATACCAATGACAAAGGGAACAACATATGCTGTTATGCGGTTTGACCGATAAAGATCTTCTTAGAATATGTATGAGCCAATATGAGCATCCAGGTTCGGCTATTGGTTATTGACCAGAGATGAGTTTCGATCATGTCTACATAGTTCTCGAACCCGTAGGGTCCGCACGCTTAACGTTCGATGACTATCAATATTATGAGTATATGAATTTTGATGTGCCGAAGGTAGTTCGGAGTCCTGGATGAGATCACGGAAATGACGAGGAGTCTCGGAATGTCCGAGCATAAAGATTAATATATTGGACGACTATATTCGGACACCGGAAGTGTTTCGGGTGTTATCGGATAAAACCGAAGTGCCAGAGGGGGTTACCGGAACCCCCCGGGGGAGTATGGGCCATAGTGGGCCTTGAGGGAATAGAGAGAGGCAGCCCTTAGGGCTGGCCACACCCTCCCCCTAGGAATCCTAGTTGGACTAGGAAAGGGGGGAGGCGCCCCACTTCTTCCTTCTCCTCTCCTCCTTCCTGTCCTCCTCCTAGTAGGAATAGGAAGGGGGATTCCTATTCCTACTCCTGGCGTGCCATACTTGGCCAGCCGCACCTCCCCCCTTGCTCCTTTATATACGGGGGCAGGGGCACCCAAAGACACACACGCAACATTGTTTTAGCCGTGTGCGGTGCCCCCCCTCCACAGAAACACACCTCGGTCATATAGTTGCAGTGCTTAGGCGAAGCCCTGCGCCGGTAACTTCATCATCTCCGTCACCACACCGTCGTGCTGATGAAACTCTCCCGTGAGCTCAACTGGATCAAGAGCTCGTGGGACGTCATCAAGCTGAACGCGCGCTGAATGCGAAGGTGCCGTACGTTCGGTTCTCGATCGGTTGGATCACGAAGATGTTCGACTACATCAACGGTGTCACTAGACGCTTCCGCTTTCAGTCTACGAGGGTACGTAGACACACTCTCCCCGCTCGTTGCTATGCTTCTAGTAGATAGATCTTGCGTGTTCCTAAGAAAATTTTTAAATACTACGTTCCCCAACAGTGGCATCAGAGCCAGGTCTATGCGTAGATGATATGCACGAATAGAACACAATGAGTTGTGGGTGATAATAGTCATACTACTTACCAGCATGTCATACTTTGATTCGGCAGTATTGTGAGATGAAGCGGCCCGGACCGACATTACGCTTACGCTTACGCGAGACTGGTTTCATCGTTACGAGCACTCGTTGCTTAAAGGTGACCAGCGGGTTTCTGTCTCTCTCACCTTAGTTGAATCGAGTGTGGCTATGCCCGGTCCTTGTGAAGGTTAAAACATCACATACTTGACGAAAAATCATTGTGTGTATGCGTAGGTAAGAACGGTTCTTGCTAAGCCCGTAGCAGCCACGTAAAAATTGCAACAACAAAGTAGAGGACGTCTAACTTGTTTTTGCAGGGCATGTTGTGACGTGATATGGTCAAGACATGATGAGTTATACGTTATTGTATGATATGATCATGTTTTGTAAAGTTATCGGCAACCAACATGAGCCTTATGGTTGTCTCTTTATTGTATGAATTGCGAAGGCCATGTAATTGCTTTACTTTATCACTATGAGTTAGCGATAGTAGTAGTAGCAATAGTTGGCGAGACGACCACGACGCTATGATGAAGATCATGGTGTCTAGCCGGTGACGATGGAGATCGTGACGATGCTTTGGAGATGGAGATCAAAAGCACAAGATGATGATGGCCATATCATGTCACATATTTTGATTGCATGTGGTGTTTACTTATTATGCTTCTTATTTTGCTTAGTACGGCGGTAGCATTATAAGATGACCCTTTACAAAATTTCAAGGTACAAGTGTTCTCCCTGAGTATGCACCGTTGCGAAAGTTCGTTGTGCCGAGACACCACGTGATGATCGGGTGTGATAAGCTCTACGTTCAAATACAACGGGTGTAAGACCGTTTTGCACATGCAGAATACTCGGTTAAACTTGACGAGCCTAGCATGTACAAACATGGCCTCGGAACACTAGAGACCGAAAGGTCGAGCGTGAATTGTATAGTAGATATGATCAACATAAGATGTTCACCATTGAAAACTACTCCATCTCACGTGATGATCGGACATGGTTTAGTTGATTTGGATCACGTGATCATTTATATGACTAGAGGGATGTCTATCTAAGTGGGAGTTCTTTAGTAATATGATTAATTGAACTTTAATTTATCATGAACTTAGTCCTGATAGTATTTGCAAATTATGTTGTAGATCAATAGCTCGCGTTATAGCTCCCCTATGTTTTTGATATGTTCCTAGAGAAAACTAAGTTGAAAGATGTTAGTAGCAATGATGCGGACTAGGTCCGTGATCTGAGGATTATCCTCATTACTGCACAGAAGTATTATGTCCTTGATGCACCGCTAGGTGACAAACCTATTGCAGGAGCAGATGCAGACGTTATGAACGTTTGACAAGCTCGGTATGATGACTACTTGATAGTTTAGTGCTCCATGCTTTACGGCTTATAATCGGGACTTCAAAAACGTTTCGAACGCCACAAAGCATATGAGATGTTCCAAGAGTTGAAATTAGTATTTCATAGTCATGCTCGTGTCTAGAGGTATAAGACCTCTGACAGTACTTTGCCTACAAGATGGAGGAGAATAGCTCAACCAGTGAGCATGTGCTCAGATTGTCTGGGTACTGCAATTGCTTGAATCAAGTGGGAGTTAATTTTCCAGATAAGATAGTAATTGACAAAGTTCTCTAGTCACTATCACCAAGTTAGTAGAACTTCATGATGAATTATAATATGCAAGGGATGACGAAAGTAATTCCCGAGCTCTTCGCGATGCTGAAATCGGCAAAGGTAGAAATCAAGAAAGAGCATCAAGTGTTGATGGTTAACAAGACCACTTGTTTCAAGTAAAGGGCATAGGGATAGAAGGGGAACTTCAAGAAGAATGACAAGCAAGTTGTCACTCCCATGAAGAAAACCAACGCTAAACTCAAGCCTGAAACTAAGTGCTTCTACTACAAAGGAAATGGTCACTTTAAGTGGAACTGCCCTAGATACCTGGCGGATAAGAAGGATGGCAAAGTGAACAAAGGTATATTTGATATACAGATTATTGATGTGTACTTTAATAGTGTTCATAGTAACCCTTGGGTATTTGATACCGGTTCATTTGCTAAAATTAGTAACTCGAAACGAGAGTTGCAGGATGAACAGAGACTAGTTAAAGGTGAAGTGATGATGTGTGTTGGAAGTGGTTCCAAGATTGATATGATCATCATCGCACACTCCCTATACTTTTGGGATTAGTGTATAACCTAAATAAATGTTATTTGGCATTTGCGTTGAGCATGAATATGATTTGATCATATTTGTTGCAATACGTTATTCATTTAAAGTCATAGAATAATTGTTATTCTGTTTACATGAATAAAACCTTCGATGGTCATACACCCAATGAAAATAGTTTGTTGGATCTCGATCGTAGTGATACACATATTCATAATATTGAAGCCAAAAGATGCAGGGTTAATAATGATAGTGCAACTTATTTGTGGCACTGCCGTTTAGGTCATATTGGTGTAAAGCGCATGAAGAAACTCCATAGTGATGGGCTTTTGGAATCACTTGATTATGAATCTCTTGGTGCTTGCGAACCATGCCTCATGGGCAAGATGACTAAAACTCGATCCTCCGGAACAATGGAGCGAGCAACTAATTTGTTGGAAATCATAGATACTGATGTATGTGGACCGATGAGTGTTGAGGCTCCCAGCGGGTATCATTATTTTCTGACCTTCACTGATGATTTGAGCAGATATGGGTATATCTACTTGACGAAGCACAAGTCTGAAACATTTTAAAAGTTCAAAGAATTTCAGAGTGAAGTAGAGAATCATCGTAACAAGAAAATTAAGTTTCTACGATTTTTTCGCGGAGGCGAATATTTGAGTTACGAGTTTGGTCTTCATTTAAAACAATGTGGAATAGTTTCGCAGCTCACGCCACCCAGAACACCACAACGTAATGGTGTGTCCGAATGTCGTAACCGTACTTTGTTAGATATGGTGCGATCTATGATGTCTCTTACTGATTTACCACTATCGTGATGGGCTATGCATTAGAGACAGCTGCATTCACGATAAATAAGGGCACCATCTAAATCTGTTGAGACGACGCCTTATGAACTGTGGTTTGGCAAAAAACCAAAGTTGTTGTTTCTTAAAGTTTGGGGCAGCGATGCTTATGTGAAAAAGTTTCAACCTAATAAGCTTGAACCCAAATCGGAGAAATGTGTCTTCATAGGATACCCAAAGGAAACTGTTGGGTACACCTTCTATCACAGATCCAAAGGCAAGATATTCGTTGCTAAAAATGGATACTTTCTAGAGAAGGAGTTTCTCTCGAAAGAAGTGAGTGGGAGGAAAGTGGGACTTAATGAGGTAATTTTACCTTCTCCCGAATTGGAAAGTAGTACATCACAGAAACCAGTTCCAGTGATTCCTCCACCAATTAGTGAGGAAGCTAATGATGATGATCATGAAACTTCAGATCAAGTTACTACTGAACCTCGTAGGTCAACCAGAGTGCGTTCCGTGCCAGAATGGTACGGTAACCCGGTTCTGGAAGTCATGTTACTAGACCATGATGAACCTACAAACTATGAGGAAGCGATGATGAGCCTATATTAAGCAAAATGGCTTGAGGCCATGAAATCTGAGATGGGATCCATGTATGAGAACAAAGTGTTGACTTTGATTGACTTGCCCGATGATCGGCAAGCCATTGAAAATAAATGGATCTTCAAGAGGAAGACCAACGTCGACGGTAATGTTACTGTCTACAAAGCTCGACTTGTTGCGAAAGGTCTTCGATAAGTTCAAGGAGTTGACTACGATGAGACTTTCTCACCCGTAGCGATGCTTAAGTCTGTTCGAATCATGTTAGCACTTGCCGCATTTTATGATTATGAAATCTGGCAAATGGATGTCAAAACTGCATTCCTAAATGGATACCTAAAAGAAGAGTTGTATATGATGCAACCAGAAGATTTTGTCGATCCTAAAGTGCTAATAAAAGTGTGCAAACTCCAGCAATCCATCTATGGACTGGTGCAAGCATCTCGGAGTTGGAATATACGCTTTGATGAGGTGATCAAAGCATATGGTTTTATACAGACTTGCGGTGAAGCCTGTATTTACAAGAAAGTGAGTGAGAGCACTACAACCTTTCTGATAAGTATATGTGAATGACATATTGTCGACCGGAAATGATGTAGAATTTTCTAGAAAGCATAAAGGAGTGTTTGAAAGGAGTTTTTCAAAGAAAGACCTCGGTGAAGCTGCTTACATATTGGGCACCAAGATCTATAGAGATAGATTAAGACGCTTGATAAGATTTTCAATGAGTACATACCTTAATAAGATTTTGAAAAAGTTCAAAATGGATCAGTCAAAGAAGGATTTCTTGCCTGAGTTGTAAGGTATGAATTTTGAGTAAAGACTCAAAACCCGACCACGGCAGAAGATAGAAAAAGAATGAAAGTCATTCCCTATGCCTCAACCATAGGTTCTATAAAGTATGCCATGCTATGTACCAAACCTGTTGTGTACCTTGCCATGAGTTTGGCAAGTAGGTACAATAGTGATCCAGGAGTAGATCACTGGACATCGGTCAAAAATTATCCTTAGTTACTGGATGACTATGGAAATATTTCTCGATTATGGAAGTGATAAAGAGTTCGTCATAAAGAGTTACGCCAATGCAAGCTTTACACTAATCCAGATGACTCTAAGTATCAATCTGGATGCGTATTGAAAGTGGGAGCAATAAGGTAGAGTAGCTCCATGCGGAGCATTGTAGACATAGAAATTTGCGAAATACATACGGATTTGAATGTAGCAAACCCGCGGACTAAACTTCTCTCACGAAGCAAAACATGATCACACCTTAGTACTCTTTTGGGTGTTAATCGCATAGGCGATGTGAACTAGATTGCTGACTCTAGTAAACATTTTGGGTATTAGTCACATGGCGATGTGAACTATGGGTGTTATTCACATAACGATGTGAACTATCCGTATTAAATCACATGGCGATGTGAACTAGATTATTGACTCTAGTGCAAGTGGGAGACTGAAGGAAATATGCCCTAGAGGCAATAATAAAGTTGTTATTTATATTTTCTTATATCATGATAAATGTTTATTATTCATGCTAGAATTGTATTAACCGGAAACTTAGTACATGTGGGAATACATAGACAAAACAGAGTGTCCCTAGTATGCCTCTACTAGACTAGCTCATTGATCAAATATGGTTATGTTTCCTAGCAATAGACATGAGTTGTCATCTGATCAACGGGATCACATCATTAGGAGAATGATGTGATGGACAAGACCCATCTGTTAGCTTAGCAAGTTGATCGTTTAGTTTTACTGCTATTGCTTTCTTCATGACTTATACATGCTCCTATAACTATGAGATTATGCAACTCCTGAATACCAGAGGAACACCTTGTGTGCTATCAAACGTCACAACGTAACTGGGTGATTATAAAGATGCTCTATAGGTGTCTCCGAAGGTGTTTGTGGTGTTGGCATAGATCAAGAATAGGATTTGTCACTCCGAGAATCGGAGAGGTATCTCTGGGCCCTCTCGGTAATACACATCATAATAAGCCTTGCAAGCAAATGGCTAATGCGTTAGTCACGAGATGATGTATTACGGAACAAGTAAAGAGACTTGCCGGTAACGAGATTAACTAGGTATAGTGATACCGACGATCAAATCTCGGGCAAGTAACATACCGATGACAAAGGGAACAATGTATGTGGTTATGCGGTTTGACCGATAAAGATCTTCGTAGAATATGTAGGAGCCAATATGAGCATCCAGGTTCCGCTATTGGTTATTGACCAGAGATGAGTCTCGGTCATGTCTACATAGTTCTCGAACCCGTAGGGTCCGCACACTTAATGTTCGATGACGATCGGTATTATGAGTTTATAAGTTTTGATGTATCGAATGTAGTTCAGAGTCCCGGATGAGATCACGGACATGACGAGGAGTCTCGGAATGTTCGAGACATAAATATTAATATATTGGACGACTATATTCGAACACCGGAAGTGTTTCGGGTGTTATCGGATAAAACTGGAGTGCCGGAGGGGGTTACCGGAACCGCCCGAGGGAGTATGTGCCATAGTGGGCCTTGAGGGAATAGAGAGAGGCAGCCCTTAGGGCTGGCCACACCCTCCCCCTAGGAATCCTAGTTGGACTAGGAAAGGGGGGAGGCGCCCCTCTTCTTCCTTCTCCTCTCCTCCTTCCTTTCCTACTAGGAGTAGGAATCCTACTCCTGGCGCGCCATACTTGGCCAGCCGCACCTCCCCCCTTGCTCCTTTATATACGAGGGCAGGGGCACCCAAAGACACACAAGCAACATTGTTTTAGCCGTGTGCGGTGCCCCCCTCCACACAAACACACCTCCGTCATATCATTGCAGTGCTTAGGCGAAGCCCGGCATCGGTAGCTTCATCATCTCCGTCACCACGCCGTCGTGCTGACGACACTCTCCCGTGAAGCTTAACTGGATCAAGAGCTCGTGGGACGTCATCGAGCTGAATGTGTGCTGAACGCGGAGGTGCCTTATGTTCGGTGCTTAATCGGTTGGATCGCGAAGACGTTCGACTACATCAACCGCGTCACTAGACGCTTCCGCTTTCGGTCTACGAGGGTACGTAGACACACTCTCCCCGTTCGTTGCTATGCTTCTAGTAGATAGATCTTGCGTGTTCGCTGGAATTTTTTTAATTACTACGTTCCCCAATAGTTGGTTGCGATCCCATCTACTTCTTCTCTCCAGCTTGCTGGATCCAGAAGGAGGAGACGTCATCGAGCCGCACGTGTGCTAAACCCGGAGGTGCCGTACGTTCGGTACTTGATCGGTTGGATCGTGCAGTTGGATTGTGCAGTTGTTCCACTACATCAACCGCGTTGATATAAAGCTTTCTCTTATGGTCTACGAGGGTACGTAGACACACTCTCCCCCTCTCGTTGCTATGCATCTCCTAGACAGATCTTATGTGAGCGTAGGAAATTTTTGAAATTGCATGCTACGTTCCCATCAGTGGCATCATGAGCTAGGTCTATGCGTAGACAATTTCACGAGTAGAACACAAAGAGTTGTGGGAAGCAATAGTCATACCGCTTACCACCAACGTATTACTTTGATTTGGCGGGATTGTTGGATGAAGCAGCCTGGACCGACATTACATGACCGCGTTCATGAGACTGGTTCTACCGCCGTACTTTGCACACAGGTGGATGGCGGGTGTCTGTTTCTCCAACTTTAGTTGAATCAAGTTTGACTACGGTTGATCCTTGTTGAAGGTGAAAACAACACACTTAACGAAAAATCGTTGTTGTTTTGATGCGTAGGTAAGAACGGTTCTTGATAGAAGCCAGTAGTCGCCATGTAAAACTTGCAACCACAAAGTAGAGGACGTCTAACTTGTTTTTGCAGGGCATGTTGTGATGTGATATGGTCAAGGCATGATGAGTTATACATTATTGTATGAGATCATCATGTTTTGTAAATTATCCGCAACCGGCAGGAGCCTTATGGTTGTCTCTTTATTGTATGAATTGCGAACGTCGTGTAATTGCTTTACTTTATCACTATGAGTTAGCGATAGTAGTAGAAGCAATATTTGGCGAAACGACCACAACTCTACGATCAAGATCATGGTGTCAAGCCGGTGACGATGGTGATCATGGCGATGCTTTGGAGATGGAGATCAAAAGCACAAGATGATGATGACCATATCATGTCACATATTTTGATAGCATGTGATGTTTATCTTTTTATGAATCTTATTTTACTTAGAACGACGGTAGCATTATAAGATGATCCCTTACTAAAATTTCAAGGTATAAGTGTTCTCCCTGAGTATGCACAATTGCGACAGTTCTTCGTGCCGAGATACCACGTTATGATCGAGTGTGATAGGCTCTACGTCCACATACAACGGGTGCAAGATAGTTTTGCACATGCGGAATACTCGGGTTAAACTTGACGAGCCTAGCATGTACAGACATGGCCTCGTAACACTGGAGACCGAAAGGTCGAGTGTAAATTATATAGCAGATATGATCAACATAAGATGTTCACCATTGAATACTACTCCATCTCACGTGATGATCGAACATGGTTTAGTTGATCTGGATCACGTGATCATTTAGATGACTTGAGGGATGTCTATCTAAGTGGGAGTTCTTTAGTAATATGATTAATTAAACTTTAATTTATCATGAACTTAGTCCTGATAGTATTTGCAAATTATGTTATAGATCAATAGCTCGGGTTGTAGCTCCCCTATGTTTTTGATATGTTCCTAGAGAAAACTAAGTTGAGAGATGTTAGTAGCAATGATGCAGACTAGGTCCGTGATCTGAGGATTATCCTCATTGCTGCATAGAAGTATTATGTCCTTGATGCACCGCTAGGTGACAGACCTATTGCAGGAGCAGATGCAAACGTTATGAACATTTGACAAAGCTCAATATGATGTCTACTTAATAGTTTAGTGCACCATGCTTTACGGCTTAGAACGGGGACTTCAAAAACGTTTTAAACGCCACGGAGCATATGAGATGTTCCAAGAGCTGAAATTGGTATTTCAGACTCATGCCCATGTCGAGAGGTATGAGACATTTGACAAATACTTTGCCTACAAGATGGAGGAGAATAGTTTGCTAGTGAGCATGTGCTCAGAATGTCTGGGTACTACAATCACTTAAATCAAGTGGGAGTTAATCTTCCAGATAAGATAGTGATTGACAGAGTTCTCTAGTCACTATCACCAAGCTACTAGAACTTCGTGAGAAACTATAATATGCAAGGGATGGCGAAAATGATTCCCGAGCTCTTCGCGATGCTGAAATCAGCGAAGGTAGAAATCCAGAAAGAGCATCAAGTGTGGATGGTTAAACAAGACCACTAGTTTCAAGAACATGGGCAAGGGAAAGAAAGGGAACTTCAAGAACAACGGCAAGCAAGTTGCCACTCCCAAGAAGAAGCCCAAAGCTAGACCCAAGCCTGAAACTGAGTGCTTCTACTGCAAAGGAAATGGTAACTGGAAGCGGAACCACCCCAAATATTTGGCGGATAAGAAGGATGGCGAAGTAAACAAAGGTATATTTGATATACATGTGACCTCAATAGTGATCGTAGTAACCCATGGGTATTTGATAGATTGCTAAGATTAGTAACTGGAAACAAGAGTTGCAAAATGAACGGAGACTAGTTGATGGTGAGGTGACGATGTGTTGGAAATTATTCCCATACTGATATGATCATCATCGCACACTCCGAGTACTTTCGGGATTGGTGTTAAACCTAAATAAATGTTATTTGGTGTTTGCGTTAAGCATGAACAAGATTGGATCGTGTTTATTGCAATACCATTATTCATTTAAGTCAGAGTAATAATTGTTATTCTGATTACATGAATAAAACCTTCTATGGGCATACACCCAAGGTGAATGGTTTATTAAATCGCGATCATAGTAATACACATATTCATAATATTGAAGCCAAAAGATGCAGAGTTGATAATGATAGTGCAACATACCTGTGGCACTGCCATTTAGGTCATATTGGTGTAAAGCGCATGAAGAAACTCCATGCTGATGGACTTTTGGAATCATTTGATGCTTGCGAACCATGCCTCATGGGAAAGATGACTAAAACTCCGTTCTCCGGAACAATGGAGCGAGCCAATGACTTACTGGTAATAATACATGCAGATGTATGCGGTCTGATGAGTGTTGAGGCTCGCGGCGGGTATCATTATTTTCTGACCTTCACAGATGATTTGAGCAGATATGGGTATATCTACTTGATGAAACACAAGTCTGAAACATTTGAAAAGTTCAAAGAATTTTAGAGTGAAGTAGATAATCATCGTAACAAGAAAATAAAGTTTGTACGATCTGATCATGGAGGCGAATATTTGAGTTACGAGTTTGGTCTTCATTTAAAACAATGTGGAATAGTTTCGTAACTCACGCCACCTGGAACACCACAACGTAATGGTGTGTCCGAATGTAATAACTATACTTTATTAGATATGGTGTAATCTATGATGTCTCTTACCGATTTACCACTATCGTTTTGGGGTTATGCATTAGAGACAGTTGCATTCACGTTAAATAGGTCACGATCTAAATCCGTTGAGACGACACCGTATGAACTATGGTTTGGCAAGAAACCTAAGCTATCGTTTCTTAAAGTTTGGGGTTGCAATGCTTATGCGAAAATGCTTCAGCCTAATAAGCTCGAACCCAAATAGGAGAAATGTGTCTTCATAGGATACCCAAAAGAAATATTTGGGTACACCTTCTATCACAGATCCAAAGGCAAGATATTTGTTGCTAAGAATGGATCCTTTCTAGAGAAGGAGTTTCTCTCAAAAGAAGTGAGTGGGAGGAAAGTAGAACTTGATGAGTTAATTGTACCTTCTCTCGAATTGGAAAGTAGCTAATCACAAAAAATCGTTCCTGTGATCCCTACACCAATTACTGAGGAAGCTAATGATGATGATCATGAAACTTCAGATCAAGTTACTACCAAACCTCATAGGTCAACCAGAGTATGTTCCACACCAGAGTGATACGGTAATCCTGTTCTGGAAGTCATGTTACTAGACCATGACGAACCTACGAACTATGAGGAAGCGATGATGAGCCTAGATTCTGTGAAACAGCTTGAGGCCATGAAATCTGAGATAGGATCCATGTATGAGAACAAAGCGTGGACTTTGGTTGACTTGCCTGATGATTGTCAAGCCATAGAGAATAAATGGATCTTCAAGAGGAAGACATATGTTGATGGTAATGTCACTCTCTACAAAGATTGACTTGTCGCAAAAGGTTTTCGACAAGTTCAAGGAGTTGACTATGATGAGACTTTCTCACCCGTAGCGATACTTAAGTCTGTTCGAATCATATTAGCATTTGTCGCATTTTATGAAAGCTGGCAAATGGATGTCAAAACTACACTCCTTAATGGATTTCTAAAAGAAGAGTTGTATATGATGCAATCAGAAGGTTTTGTCAATCCTAAAGGTGCTAACAAAGTGTGCAAGCTCCAGCGATCCATGTATGGACTGGTGCAAGCATCTCAGAGTTGGAATATATGGTTTGATAAGGTGATCAAAGAATATGGTTTTATACAGACTTACGGTGAAGCCTGTATTTACAAGAAAGTGAGTGGGAGCACTACAGCATTTCTGATAAGTATATGTGAATGACATATTGTTGATCGGAAATGATGTAGAATTTTCTGGAAATCATAAAGGATTGTTTAAAAGGTTTTTTTTTCTTTCAATAAAAGACCTCTGTGAAGCTTCTTACATATTGGGCACCAAGACCTATAGAGACATATCATGACGCTTCATAAGACTTTCGATTAGTACATACCTTGATAAGATTTTGAAGTAGTTCAAAATGGATCAGTCAAAGAAGGAGTTCTTGCCTGATTTGTAAGGTGTGAAGTTGAGTAAGACTCAAAGCCCGACCACGACAGAAACATATAGAGAGAACGAAAGTCATTCCTTATGCCTCAGCCATAGGTTCTATAAAGTATGTCATCCTGTGTAGCAAACCTGTTATGTACCTTGCCATGAGTTTGGCAAGGAGGTACAATAGTGATCCATGAGTAGATCACTGGACAACGGTCAAAATTATCCTTAGTAACTGGAGGACTAAGGAAAAGTTTATCGATTATGGAGGTGATAAAGAGTTCTGCTTAAAAGGGTTACGCCGATGCAAGCTTTGAGACTAATCCATATGACTCTAAGTATCAATCTGGATGCGTATTGAAAGTGGGAGCAATTAGCTAGACTAGCTCCATGCAGAGCATTGTAGAGATAGAAATTCTCGAAATACATACGGATCTGAATGTGACAGACCCGTTGAATAAACTTCTCTCACAAAGCAAAACATGATTACACCTTAGTACTCTTTGGGTGTTAATCACATGGTGATGTGAACTAGATTATTGACTCTAGTAAACCCTTTGGGTTTTGGTCACAGCAAAACATGATTATACCTTAGTACTCTTTGGGTGTTAATCACATGGCGATGTGAACTAGATTATTGACTCTAGTAAACCCTTTGGGTTTTGGTCACATGGTGATGTGAACTATGGATGTTAATCACATCATCATGTGAACTATCGGTGTTAAATCACATGGCGATGTGAACTGGATTATTGACTCTAGTGCAAGTGGGAGACTGAAGGAAATATTCCCTGGAGGCAATCATAAAGTTGTTATTTTATATTTCCTTATATCATGATAAATGTTTATTATTCATGCTAGAATTGTATTAATCGGAAACTTGATACATATGTGGATACATAGACAAAACATCGTGTTCCTAGTAAGCCTCTACTACACTAGCTCGTTAATCAAAGATGGTTAAGTTTCCTAACCATAGACATGTGTTGTCATTTGATGAACGGGATCACATCATTAGGAGAATGATGTGATGGACAAGACCCATTGTTAAGTTAGCATAATGATCGTTAAGTTTTATTGCTATTGCTTTCTTCATGACTTATACATATTCCTCTAACTATGAGATTATGCAACTCCCGAATACCAGGGGAAAACCTTGTGTGCTATCAAACGTCACAACGTAACTGGGTTATTATAAAGATGCTCTAAAGGTGTCTCCGAGGGTATTTGTTGGGTTGGCATAGATCAAGATTAGGATTTGTCACTCAGAGTATCGGAGAGGTATCTCTGGGCCCTCTCGGTAATACACATCATAATAAGCCTTGCAAGCAAATGACTAATGAGTTAGTCACGGGATGATGCATTACGGAACGAGTAAAGAGACTTGTCGGTAACGAGATTGAACTAGGTATGAAGATTCCGACGATCGAATCTCGGGCAAGTAACATACAGATGGACAAAGGGAATTACGTATGTTGTCATAACGGTTCAACCAATAAAGATCTTTGTGGAATATGTAGGATCAATATGGGGATCTACGTTCCGCTATTTGTTATTGACCGGAGGGGTGTCTCGGTCATGACTACATAATTCCCGAACCCGCATGGTCGCACGCTTAACGTTCGTTGACGCTAGAGTAGTATTGGGATATTTGATAAGTGGTAACCAAATGTTGTTCGGAGTCCCAGATGAGATCTCGGATGTCACGAGGAGTCTCAGAATGGTCGAGAGGTAAAGATTTATATATGGGAAGTCATATTTTGGGTTCCGGAAAAAGTGCAGTTTTTTCGGTATTGTACCGGGAAGCTTCCAGAAGGTTCTGGAGGATTCCGAAGGGGTCTGGAAGTCCACAAGTAGGTTAACCACGTTGGAAGGACTGGTATGGGCTAAGGGGAGGTGCCCTGGCCTTATTGGGCCAGGCGCACCAAGTCCTCAAAAGCCCATGTGGCTAGGGAAGGCAAAAAGGGAACGAATCCTAATAGGAATAGGATTGGACCTGGATTCCAAGTCCTCTCCCCTATTGCTGCGCCCTAGGGCTTGGAGGGGCAGTTTGACACGCCCCTCCACATATATATTGATGGTAGGGGGCGCCCCAAGAGGACACACCAAGCCCTTGGCGCCCCTCTCTCTCCCGTTACTCCGTAGTTCCATCGCCTCGTCCCGGCGACGCTTAGCGAAGCGCTATGGGTGCTCCACCGCCACCATCACCACCACGCCGTCATGTTGGTTGTGATCGCATCTACTTCTCCTCTCCCACTTGCTGGATCAAGAAGGAGGAGACATCATCGATCCACACGTGTGCTAAACTCGGAGGTGTCGTACATTCGGTACTTGATCGATTGGATCATGCAGTTGGATAGTGCAGTTGTTCCACTACATAAACTGTGTTGATATAACGGTCTATGAGGGTACGTGGACACACTCTCCCCCTCTCGTTGCTATGCATCTCCTACATAGATCTTGCATGAGCGTAGGAAATTTTTGAAATTGCATGCTATGTTCCCATCACCTCTCAGGAAGAATTTGTTGCTCCATGCTTATAATACCTTGATCATGATAATGTGAATTCTTTAGTTGAATGTTCAAATGCTTCAACTGCTGCTATATCTTCAAATGTCTATGTGGTGCCAATTCCCTCATCTGAGACCATAAGTGTTATAGACGAAATTGCAGGTCTGTAAGCACATCTAGTTCACCTTAGTGATTTTGGTTTATTGAATACTTATAGGTTAAGGGACTAATATGTTTATGAGTGTACACATGTCTTATAAGTCTGTGAGGAGCTTGATATATCCGAGGAATGTTGTGGGGACCCCGACTCATAAGTCATGATCACCGAATGCACGTGTACAGTGATCCCAAAGATCAATGCTCACTGAACACACAAAAGCTGAATAACAAGAGTCTTACATCCATACATACCGTATTACACAAATAGGGCCATAATGGTCAAGTCCTGAGTATATTACTGCAGCGGAAATCTTCAATGACAACTTGGACCCATGCCATCTGCCTTAACCCTACAGGCATTCTGATTGGGAAGCGTCCTAGCTCGCATGCTTGTCACCAAGAAACCTTCATCATATCCTGTTCTCTCATGCCTGGCCAATAAAATAACCAGTGGCAAGCCAATGAGTACTTTGAATGTACTCGCAAGCAACCCAAGTGTGATGACAGAATAATTATGCAAGGCTCTACTGCTAATTGGCAGTTTTGCGGAAAGCTAGTTTTTCATATGCAAACATGATCAACATATAACAAGGGCATGCATGTGTCTGCAACAAGTATCAGGAGGTTACATACATCATTATCGAGAAAGAGTTGTAATCAACTCATGCTCAAGCTCATTGTGACTTCCTCAAGAATCACATCATCAATATCACTGAACCGTGTTATTTCCTCACACACACACACCCAGGTTTCGCAAACTTTAGACGTAGCCCAAGAGCGGTTACCCAATTGTCCTTGACCGTGGACACGGCTATTCGAATAGTTTTACACTCTGCAGAGGTCGCACACTTTACCCACTAGATCTGGGGAACTTCCGTGACATCCATGACCGGCGGTACCTCAAGTTCCCGGGGTAAGCACCCGATCACTATCTTTCCCTAGACGACACTAACATAGAGTCCACTCGATTGGTAACAGCTCCGTGCCAAACATTTCACATCTTAAGATTTTTGGAGCCTCGCTCCCATATTCATCTCATACCACAAGCACGGGGTACCAACGGTGTGTCCGGTGCCCTGTAAAAATAGTCATGGCCGCCTATCCAAGCACGACCCCGTCCCAAGAGTGACCTCATGTCACCCCTGTCACTAGTAATGCAGGGACCATGCTAGTATCGGCCTAGGTAATCAATAATGCCCTTTCCCATGTAAGGGTAGAGTGGTTGCGCATGTAAGGTTGGAATAACGGTCGCAACTTAAACCAATCCGTTTTCAAAACAACACACACACTTGCCTCGGTACACCACTTCGTCATCAAGTGGTTACCCATCTCACCATCTCCCTCGGGCATAAGTGGCACGTGACGGGGTTTTCGAAAAGTCTTTTGAAAGTATTCTGCCTCCGTCACCATGCATATACCCGTCCCATTTGCGTAGCCACTACTATAGCAACCTAACTACTCCCACCCACATAACCCTCATAGGAAGGTAGGGTCATGCTTGATGCAAGTTATAGTAGCAAGTAACAAAGGTAGCAACCAAAGTGGTCTCCACCTCAACATGATTCCGATGCATTGATAATAAGGTGCTATGAGACATGCATAAAAAGGTTTCTCGAACATGGTCAAAGGGCTGCTTGCCTTGTCCTTCCGAGTCTTCAAACCTTCTGGTCCATCTCCGAGTACTTCGTTTATTTCGTCAACTAACGATGGAAACAATCATAATAAGCAACACAACAAGGCAAAAATAAAAGTGCTCTCAAAATAGGAGTTGGAGTTTTCTAGGATACCTCTGGTCATATGAGAAATGACCAAGGTGGTTTCATAGGCATTGGATCATTGGATAGTTTGGATCATTACAATATGATGGAACCAAGGGGTTTATGGATTTGAAAGAAGTGTACAGAAATATATTTTTGAACAATGAGCAAAGGCACCTATCCATCAAGTCATGATTTTAGAAGCATCTAGGAGTTGGTTTCACTGGATTTGGAATTCAAATGAATTTCCTAGGATTTAGCAAAGTGGATAAATATGAAGAAATGGCTCATTATTTGGTGGGGTACAGAAAGTATTAATAAAAATGTTCCAAAACTAAGTTTGGATATGACAAGCACGTAGGAATTTGAACCACTGGATTTGGATCAAATTTGAGCCCTCTATGATTTTCTAAAGTTCATCACAGATATGGAATAATGGCATTTGATAATTATTAGTGAAGAAAAGGTTTCTGGAAAAATGTGCATGTTGCACCAACAGGTAGATCAGGATTTTAGAAACTACCAGAAATTTGAATCATCAGATTTGGAGTTCATTTGAATTATTTATGGATTTGTGAAGTTGTCTGAAAAAGGGAAAGAAAGGGAAAAAGGGTTATACCCCTTTAGTGCGCCCAGGGCGACGGATAGACAGTGGGCCGGCCCAGCGGCTCGGCTATGCGGCGAGAGGTGGTGACGCGGAAGGCGCATCGCGGGAAGGCGCCACCCAGCGGGGCAAGCGAATCGGCCTGAAGCCGTTTCCACTTAACCCAACTGGTGGGCCGGCTCGATCGGCACAGCCGCTGACGGGCGGGGCCCCCTGCCAGCTGGTGGGGAGGTCGTCCCCTACCTCGTGCCTGAGGCAGAGGAGCGACAGGGGGCGCGAGGCAGCGCGAGCACCGACGCTCTCCCTGGCGGCTCCGGCCACCTCTGGCGACGTCCGGCACACCGGTGGGTCCAGCGCGACGAGGCGCGCCCGTCCAGGTGCTCCACGCTCGCGGAGGAGCTCGGGAGGAGGAGAAGCTTTGGGCGCGACGGGTCGGGGTGCTGTCGAGGATGAGCCCGCCGGCGCAGCCACCGGGAAGTGCAAACGGGGCGCGGAGTGCGTTGCGGTGGTCCTGGAGATCCCGTAGAGCGCATGAGTGGAGGGCAGGGGTCCCTGGGTGGTGCGAATTTAGGAGGAGGCCGACGGCGACACGTCGGCCATGGAGAGGGGAAGAGAGCACCAGGGGGAGAGGGAGTTTGTCCAGGGGGTTCGTGTGGGAGAGGGGAAGTGGAAAGAGGCCGCACGAGAG
>LR738712.1:328956193-329159944 GCA_902687465.1 Secale cereale
CTCTAAATAGAGTGACAGTGGTGCACCGTGGGCAGCGTCCACGGACGCGCTCGGGTGAGCTCGCGGAGGGAGAAGGAGGGCAGGGGAGGATAGGGCCGACAGGCCTGCAGGTCGCGGACGTCGAGGGCACCCCGGGAGACACGATCCCGACGCCCCAGGCTGTCAGGTGCCTCGGGCAGGACGCGGCTACAGTGCGGGAGCGCACTGTAGGGCGCTCCAGAGCGCCCGTATGGCCGGCACGGCCGTGCCCTCACCGCTCTGGTCGCGTCCATCTTGCCCAATGTTGTCTAGGGGGTCAGGGGAGGAGTAAAGAAATGTGTGATGGTCTTGGATGCCCTGGGGAGCCACTGGAATGAGGAGGGAGGTGAGGAAGAAGGAGACTGCTGCTGTCCAAGAGAGTAAAAATGGGGTTTTCACCCCTCAATCATTGAGCTGGGGACATGGGGAAGTTACAGGAGGTAGAGGATGATCAGGTTTACCTGTGGTAAGAAATTGAGGTAGATGGGAATAGCGAAAGGGGTCCAAACAATGGTTTAGGAAAAATGGCAGAAGGTGTTTCATCATGTTTTGGGCAAGCAAAATAGCTCCACTTGACATGAGACTAAACAGGATCAAATTTCACATATAATTAGGGCCTTTCACCAAATTTGAGCTCATTTGGGCAAAGTTGCCAATGCAACATTTGTAAACCCTAGAAATCAACAGAAATGGATTCACCATGTTTGAGTTAAGCTAATCATCCCCCCTTGATGCACCACTTGGTGTAGTGTCATCATTTGGGGTTATGATCATGTCCACAAAGTTTGAAGCCCCAGGTAAAAAGTTGGTAATGTAGAGTTGTTCAAATTTGAATTTGAACAGAAATGGTTTTGGGGTACTCTGACCAAGTTATGCTTCTCCAAAACTTGTGCCATTTGGCATAGATGCATAATTACATCATTTTAGCATGTGCACCAAGTTTGAGTGCATTTGGACAAGTTTGGCAATGTAAAGTTGCTCAAACTTCAAAATGGACAGAAATGGTTTTGAGGGGATTAGATGATGTTTCCTTGATCTTCAAGGCATTAGGCTTTGCAAGATCATCAAATATGTCACACTTGACATGATAGAATTTCCCTGGAATTTTTGGAGGATATTCCCTTTGTAAATATTTCAAAAGCTTGAAATATCCAAAAAGGGTTAATGAAGGATTTGTCCAATATTTTGAACATGACCATGTGTTGAAACTCTTATATATGGACAATATATGTCCTATGAGTCTCCCTGAATTTTGGCAAATATTTTTGAAATAATTAAATAATTTTTCCCTATTAAAAACCATTTCTGGCCTTAAGAAAAAGCTTTTAAATAAAATATAAAAATAACTTTTAAAATTATAATTTTGTGGTTTCTGGGAGTCCTATACCTAATAGGATTCAAATATACTTTTTGAAAGATTTTTCACACCCTAAATAAGGTACTTGCAGTGCAATCCTCACTTCAGGGTTTTTTGGAAAACTAACTTTAGAAAATACTATTTGGCCAAAATATTTTTATAAGAAAATACTATACTGTTCTATACACATGGCATGATCATTGAGAAAAGGTTTTTGGATCAAGGAGATGAAGTATCAGAGTTGGAGGATTTATTTGATTTTTAGAGCACTAGCAAACAGCAGACAGAAATCAATCAAGCAAAGTCAAAAACACTCAAAAGTTTTTGTCAAACCACTTTTTTAGCATGATTATAAGCTTAAGCAATGTGGCATGAAAATCAGGGTGTGACAAATGTCGACCCCTAAAAATGAATGTCTTCAACTGAAGACTTTGTGCTTTTCTTGAGGAGTTTGAAAATGAAGAAATTGGTGTGACCTTGAAGATATTCCTGCGAGGAGTATGAAGCGTGAAGAAACTTGTTTTTGTAGTTTCATTTACTTCTTTTGAGTCATAGGAAACAATGTACTGTTAAAGGTGGTCGAGGTAATACTAAGGACAAACTTCCAAGTGATGCTCATCTCAAAGCCTACACATACCCAATCCATTGAGTGAAGCCTTTAGAAATCTCTTGCAGTTCAGTCAATTTCTTCTGTGACAGATACGAAGTTCTTCTGGTCTCTAAGGAATTTGTTCTGACTGAGGAGTTAGGATTTCGCTAGTGCGAATTGCCTATAGTGAGTAACATGATAGCCATGAGGATTTTCATGGTTCATCTCCGACAGTTGTTGTGCTTCGAGCCAGATGTCCAAAATTTCTTATCCATCCAATGGTTATATCATTATAGGGGCATCTATGTCTTATAATGTTGGGTTGCACCCTGCCTATAAATAGTCGCACCCCTCAACCACTAGCTTGTTGGCTACTCCAAAAGAACTTGACACTTGTCATTTAGAGCATCCCATCCTCCAGGACTTTGAGAGAAAATCATCAGTGAGGAAAAACCCAAAACCCCAACAACCAAAACCCAAAGTGATTGAGCATCACTGAAGAGATTGTTCTTGTGTGGAATCGATGCTTTTTACCGTTGAAGACTGTGCATCTTCCAGACGGTTAGGCGCCATGGTCTAGAGCATCCAAGAGGAATTGTGGATCACCAGGTGACCGTGTTTGTGAAGGTTTTTAAGTCACCTTGAGGACTTACCTCGAGTGATTGGGCTAGGTCTGTGGGACCTTAGCTCAAGGATAAGACGGTAAGGACTATGTGTCTTGGAACTGTGTGTCCTTTGGTTTAAATACCAAGCTGCTCCAACTAGACGTATGATTGTCACAATAGTTGGTACTGGTCTACCAAATCATTGTCTTCACCGAGCTACTATTTCTATTTCCTCAACCCTTTCAATTCCTTGCTTACTTGTTGATGAAATTGATCATTAATGTTTGAAGACTTTGACAGAAGACTTTCTGAATTTCCTCAACCCAAATTCTTCAGTCACCTTGTCTTTTGCCTGCTTTTCCTGGTTACATGCTACTTGTGCTTTGTTTATACTTTATCTCATCATGATGACTATATTACTGCCTTTTTATGCCTGCACTTGAGTACTTTATCCACTGCTTGTATTTCATCACTTATCAAATTCCTCAAGTAGAAATTCCTCAGTGAAGAATTTGTAAAAATCGCCTATTCACCCCCTCTAGTCGATATAACGCAATTTTAGTTGGTATCAAAGTCAGGTTCTCCCTTGTTTTGTGTGATTTTGGTTTAACCACCTGGAGTTCTAGTAGTGTCGACTAAAGGTATGATCAAGGTCTTTGCTTGGTGTCCGACCTTCAATGAGATGGATTATCCCTACTAGAAGAACAAGATGCGCATGCATCTTGAGGCAATTAGCAACGATCTCTGGTATGTTGTGGAAAATGGCGTCCCCTCCATCACTCCCTCTATAAACGGTGTTGATGTGAAGAGATTCAAGCAACTCGACTCTCAAGCAAAGAATATCATATGTGGCCATCTGAGCAAATGATAGTATGATAGAGTGGGTGCTTTGGAGTCAGCAAAGCTTATCTGGGATAGGCCGTCCAAGGTCAACAAAGGAATCTCAACCCAACGTGATTCTCGAGTTGACATTCTTCACAATATTTTCAACCGCTTCAAAAGACTTGACAATGAAAATGTTCAACAAACCTTCGATCGCCTCACTGATATCTCCAATGAGCTCCAAGATCTTGGTGCCACTGACATCACCGACCATGTGGTGGTGAAGAAACGACTGAGATCTCTTGATTCCTCATTCTATACTCTGGCTTTGATGATTTAAGAACGTGGAGACTACAAGTCACTTGATCCTGCTGATATTCTCGAGATACTAAATACTCATGAATTCTAACAAGCTGAGAAGAAATACATCTACGGGCCAAGCTATGGAATATCACGTGCACTGGAGGCCAAGATAATTTCCTCATCTCAAGGCAAAGACTCTGACAACAACCTTGGTGATCCCGAAGAACTAAGTCGGGTGCTAGCAAAGCTCGTGAGGAAATTCCAGAGGTTTTCAAGACGTGGCCGTTTGGGAAGATCTTCAAGAGGTGATGACATGAGATCATATTCTTCATCCCGCGACAATAAGAAAATGACTTGCCACAAATACAAGAAGTCTGGTCACTACATTAACGATTGTCCTTAGTGGGTGAAGTAATCAAAGAAGAAGAAGTACAAGGATGAGTGTTTAGATGACTCGAAGAAAAATAAGAAATCTTCAAAGTCCTCATCGAGAAAATCTTCAAAGTCTTCATCTCACAAGAAGAGCAGTTCCAGAAAGGCTCGAGCATTTATTGGGAAGGAAATGGATTCTGAATCTGGATCTGGAGAAAATGAGGAAGAGGAGGAATCTGAGGAGGAGTCAGACTCTGGTGTGGCAATCCTACCTCTCGCTACTGATTTCATCAGCAATTCCATCTTCAACTGTGAGGAAAATTGCAACTCCAACACCATAGATGATGGCGATGATGGCTTTGCTCCCACCTATTGCTTCATGGCAAAAGGTGCCATGGTACTCAAATATCCTTCCTCTGTATCTAGTGAAGGTGAATCTGATGAAAATCAAAAACCTAGCTATTCCAATACATGCTAATATTGCCACTAAGCAACAAAAAGCTTTGGAAAAGTTCTAAAAAAAATCTTTGGAAAAGGTTCAGAAATTGCTAGACAAAAGCGATGGCCTGTTGAGTGAGGAAATGGATCGAACTCAAACTCTAACTGATGATCTTCAACGTCTTCAGTCTATGTTTGATAGCCTTCAAAGTTGTCATGAATCTCTCTTAGCTGATCATGAGAAGCTTTCTTATGAATTTCTTCAAAGAAAGCAAGATCTTGAGAAACTAAGGGTGACTCATGATGATCTTCAAAGGGAAAATGATTCTTCGCTTTCTCAACAGATCAGTTTCGCTCGGGAAGAATCCACTCCACCATGTTTGAAATGCAAAGAATGTGAAACTGCTAATTCTTCACCTTAAAGTTTAAATGCTTCTATTGCTGCAATTTCTTCAACTATTTCCGTGGTCACAAATTCCTCATCTGAGGATAGCACAAGTATTATTGATGAAAATGCAGGGTCGAAGGAACTGTATGTGACATGCATGTACAGAAGCCTCAAAGGGCATCAAACCCTTTGTGATGTGCTCAAAAGGCAGATTCTGAATAGGAACCCTGGGAAAGGGGGTATTGCATTTGAGAGGAAACTCAATGCCGATGGATTCAAATAGAAACCCGAGCAGTATCCCAAAACCTCATGGGTTGCTTCAAAAGGACCTCTTGTAGAGCTATCTACTTTATCTAGCTTTACATGTGAATCTTCATGTTCATCTGATGAGTCATTTGAATCCAACTATAAATTTTTCAAAACTCAGAATGGTGAATTATTTGGCAGATATGTTGGAACTAACTGCAGGAATGGTCCTCCTATGAAGAAAATATGGGTTCCCAAAAGGTACCTCTAAAGTCTTCAGGTGAATGTCCTCATGATACCACCCGTGAAGAATAGGAACCCTAGATCAAATTCATCATATGGACCAAAGTCTTCACATGGATCAAATTCCTCATATGGTCAAAAGTATACCCATTCTTGTGCTAATGCTTCTGTTTCATAGGCAAAATCAAAGGGTATGAATACGTGCATTATACTTGAAACCATTATGTTGATAAGTCCTCGAAGAATTTCTCTACTTATTCATATGCATACTCTAACCACTCTCATGTGAATAGAAGTGCACTAGCTTCAATACCACCTTTCTCATATGGAGCTCGCAGAATGATGAACTTTCCCACCCCTCCAGATGTGGGTGGTGAAAAAATTAACTAATATCTTATGCAGGGTCAGGTCTCGAGACGAACTTGAACGTCATCAAAATTTGCTGGAGACCTGAGAGTGCTTGAAAGGACGTAAGCTAATCACGAAGAAATGAATTACTCATTTCTCTCGTCCTTATATTGTTGGATCTATTGTACGGCTTGATGAAATTCCATCTGACGAATCTGATATCATATTCTTCACTTTGAAGCATATGAGTTTGTAAGATGCACTAATTCGTCGGCAGGATGAAATTCTCAAAGCTACTAAGTGGGTCCTCGATAGTGGATGCACAAAGCATATGACTGGTGACAGGAACTTACTAATGGACTCTGTACTATCTCCATCGCATCTGAAGCATATCACCGACGCTGAAAAAGGAGAAAGCGAGGTATTGGGTCTAGGTAGGGTTGCAATCTCAAAGGATCGACACATGGACAAAGTCATGCTTGTCAAATCTCTTGGATTCAACCTCATGTTTGTCTCAATGCATTATGATCTTGATATGGTGGTCGTCTTTGGCAAATATCATTACATAGTACTCATGGAGTCTGAAAAACCCAAAGTTTTCGAAGGCTTTAGGAGAGGAGACTTGTATATTGTTGATTAATCTGTAGGACCACCGCCTACCACATGTCTACATGCAAAAGCTTTAGAAGGTTGGCCATGGCATCGACGACTTGGTTATGCTGGCCTGAGGAACTTGGACACTCTTGTGAAGAAAAGGCACGTCATTGGCATCGAGGGTGTCAAATTCCTCAAAGATCATCTTTGTGGGGCTTGTGAGGCTGGAAAGATGACCAGATCCAAGCATCCCTCGAATACTATCATGACCACCCCTCGTCCTTTTGATTTGCTTCACATGGACCTCTTTTGCCCCACCCATTATGCCACACTAACAAATGTATGGCATCATTATATGACTTTGTTATTTTTGATGATTATTCCCGTTACACTTGGGTGCATATCATCACGTACAAAACTGAAGTGCAGGAAGTCTTCAAACGACTTTCTTCAAGGGACTCGATGAATTTTGGCATGAAGATCAAGCATATCAGGAGCGACAATGGGACTAAGTTCAAGAACACTTGTCTTGATGACTATCTTTATGTATTTAGTATTACTCATGAGCTATCTGCCCCATACACTCCTTAGCAGAATGGCGTTGTGGACCGCAAGAACACGACTCTTGTTGAGATGTCTCGGCCTATGCTTGTTGAATACAAGACACCTCGTCACTTCTGGCCCGAGGCTATTGATGCTGCGTGCCACATCATCCACATGGTATATCTTCACAAATTCCTGAAGAAAACCTCATGTGAGCTCCTCACATGCAAGAAACCCAATGTGAGTTATTTCAAAGTCTTCGGTGCTAAATGCTGGATTTGAGATCCTCATCAGAGTTCAAAATTTTCACCGAAAGCACATGAAGGTTTTATGACTGGATGCGGAAATGACTCGCACACCTATAGAGTCTTCAACACCTATCACCACAAGGCTGTTGAAATTGTAGATGTGCGGTTCGAAGAGACTAACAGTTTGCAAAGAGAGCACCTACCTCCTGTGCTAGATGAAATGCCTCCTGAGGAATCCATTAGGTTCAAGGCTACTTAGGATATTATACCCACTGAAGAACCTGTTGAAGAAGTTATTCTAGATAATGAAGAACCTCATGTTGGTGCTCCTGAAGATAATGGCGCTGAAGAAACTGCTCCGCCCAATCGAATTTGTCAACCTAGTCATCCTCGCGTGTCTAATGAAGTGCATATTGAGAAAATCCTCGACGACATCAATGCACCATGTTCTCTCACTCACTAAAAAGCTTCACATTTTTCTAACTTTTGTGGGCACTTCGCTTTTGTCTCTATCACAAAGTCCACCAAAGTTGACGAGGCATTTCTGGAGCCTGAGTGGATTCAAGCAATGTAAGACGAATTACATCAATTTGACCTTAACAATGTGTGGGAACTTGTCAAGCGTCCAGATACTCGCAAGCACAATGCCATCAGTACCAAGTGGATCTAACATAATAAGCAAGACAAAAATGGCCTAGTGGTGAGGAATAAGGCTCGTCTTGTAGTTCATGGCTACACACCCTTTGAAGGTATTGAATTTAATGAAACTTTTGCACATGTTGCTAGACTTGAAGCTATTTGCACATTGCTTGCTTATGCTAAGCATCACAATATCATCTTATATCTAATGGATGTGAAAAGTGCTTTCCTCAATGGTAAGCTTGAGGAAGAAGTATATGTTGCTCAACCCCCAGGTTTTTAAGATCCTAAGCACCCTCACAAAGTCTTCAGACTCAACAAGGCCCTCTATGGCCTCAAGCAGGCCCCTCGGGCGTGGTATGACACACTGAAGGAATTCCTCATGAAGAAAGTCTTCAAACCTAGTTCACTTGACCCAACTCTTTTCAAAAAATCTTACGATGATGAATATTTGTGTGCCAAATATATGTGGATGAAATTATCTTTGGTTGTACTAACGAACGTTACAGTGACGTATTGGCTTACATGATGAGCGAAGAATATAAAATTTCTATGATGGGAAAACTTGAATTCTTCTTAGGTCTTCAAATTCATCAACAACACAATGACACCATTATCTCTCAAGAGAAATACCTCAAGGATTTCCTGAGGAAATTCGGCATGCGAGATTGCACGGGCTTCAAAATTCCAATGCCCACTAATGGCCATCTCCGCACTGACGAAAATGGTAAATATTTTGATCAAAAGGTATACCGATCCATGATTGGTTCTTTATTGTACCTATGTGCATCTAGGCTAGATATTATGCTTAGTGTTTGCATGTGTGCCCATTTTCAAGCTACACCAAAGGAATCACACCATAAGGCTGTGATGCATATTCTTCGATATCTAGCTCACACACCAAAACTTGGACTATGATACCCCAAGGGCTCAACTTTTGATCTCATTGGATATTCCGACTCTAACTATGCTAGTGATCGGGTGGATCGCAAGTCAACATCAGGCACATGCCATTTCCTTGGACGATCCTTAGTCTGTTGGTCCTTGAAGAAGCATAATTGCATGTCACTTTCTACTGCTGAAGCTGAGTACATTGCTACTGGTTCTTGACGTGCTCAATTGCTGTGGATGAAGGAAACCCTCAAGGATTATGGCATCAATGTGAAGATTGTGCCTCTCTACTACGACAATGTAAGTGCCATCAAGATTGCTCACAACCCAGTTCAGCACTCAAATATTAAGCACACCCAGTGCGGGTATATTTTTGCAAAATTGTTATAGTTTCCTTCCTATCCATCAGATATAGATCGAACGGCCTATATTGCAAGATGGCAGGCACACCATCATCACCAACTCTGTTTTTTTATAAAAGTAGAGATATGGCGGGTCACACCACCTATTGAAGTTGAAAATCTTCAAAATTGAGTATTTCGTCATTTTGTAAATTCTTCAAAATTTAAAATTCCTCAAGTTTGCAAATTTCTTCGAACTTTTCAACTAGTATTCTTCATTGACTATACATATATATTTGAGTTGTCAATGTCCTCAACGGCATTCACTTATTGCTAGTTCTTCAAGTTGATTTTCCCTCTAGGTGAATGTGATCGAACCCGTTCCCCCTCTAAGCTAAACTCAACCCAGTCTGTTCACAAATTCTTCATATGCGTTCTATTTAAAACCCGTTGAAAATCTTTACTGTGTCCTTGTTAGCTGAAGAATTTGTGAACAAAACATTAAATTTTTCATATAATTTTTTTGGCAGTTACCGCTCAAACATATCCCACTTCCCGTGAATGTATTTTAATATTCACCCTCGACCCCCCATGATCTAAACTAGTCAGTATGTGGGTGACACATGTTGATAGGAGAGCAAGGCTTAGGGGTACAAATGTCCAAATTCTTCATGCATTCAGTTTTTTCACCTCCGCTATAAATACCCCTCCCCTTTCACTTCGTTTATTTACTCCGCTCGATCTCACTTCTCCTCGCTCGAACTCTGAGCTAGCGCCACTCATAAGCTTCATAGCCGCCAGAGAGGAACAACTTCACTGCCTCGACCTCCTGGCCATTGTACTCGTGCCGACCGCGGAAATCTTCAGTCCGCTGCCGCCGTAGCTGTCTCCCACCGCCGAGTTAGGGCGTGGGAGATCTGGTCAGACAACTTCTCTGTCCTAACTCCTAGTTCGTCATGTTCTTCATAAAGGGTAATTAAAATCTGATTTTACCGCCCTATTTTTATCCTTATGAATTCCACAAAATCCTAAAAGGTGTTTATTCTTCAACAAATATACTCCTTAAACACCGCAAAGCTCATTTCCCATGATTTATTTCTCTTAGATTTTCTTCAAGATTTCTCAGTTGTGTGGATTATGAAATGTATACAACTCTGGAACCTGAGTCAAGAACACTTAGTGAAATTCCTAAGACATCTACGGTCAAATTCCTCAACTTGATATTTTTGAAAAATTTCTGAGAACGCATATGACCTCTTCAAATTCTTCGCACATATACTCTATTCATAGGTACAAATGTCTGCTGATGAATCTCTAGGTTCTCATCAACTAAACTCATTTGCAACGTTCCTCAAAGAAAAACTGCATACCTCCTCAGAATCTTCAAAACTTTGAAATCCTCAAGTGAGGAAAATGGCAGAAGGGAAAAGACCTCATAAAGGACGAAAGAAGCCCGACACAAATACTGCGTTTGAAATCCCTGAGGACATCTTTGATGAATACTGTACTCCTGATGAAGATACATGTGGGAAGGAGACCAAGAAACAACGCAAAAAACGTATCCAGAGGATTGAAAGAAGATGGGCTGAAGAATGGAAGGAATATCATTATGCTACTCCCAAGTACATGAAGAAATCTTCTGTAAATCCTCCATGCCCAAGACCACCCCTTGCTGCTGGCAAAGTGGCTGATCGTACCAGCCTCAGGAGTGGTGAGGAATTTCCCAAAGAATGGGCCAAGCGCCAAGCAAAGCTTTGAAAAACATCAGCTGAGGCAGTGACTAAATTCAATGAGGATTCTCAAGCTGCTGCTGCTGAGGCCTCTGCTAGTAGAACATAACCAAACAAGGCTATGCTAAAGAAATCTGCTGTAAAGCCAAAGTCTTCATGCTCTATGACCTCACGGCTAAGTTCCTCAACTACAAAGCCCTGAGAGCAAATTCCTCGAGCAAGCTCTTCAAGGGAGCTCCAATTTCCTTTGTTGCTGCAAAATCTTCAGCCGCTGCCACCATGTCCTCAACACCTATGTACCTTGCAACGTGTTGGTGGACTGCTAGTTTTTCAATTGCCTCAAGGGCATATGCAACTTCCTCAACACATCCTCATTCCTTAAGTGGTCCAACACTTTTTAAGGTAAAGGCCACTCCTAGACGTGAAAAGAGGCAAATTCCTCACAAGAAGCAAGTGGCTTTCACTGTTCCCTCAGATAATGATGAAGCCGATGATGATGAAATTGCTAAAATAATTAGGGACATGTAACTAAAGGCTGCAAAAGCTAAATGCAGCTCTATTCCTCTTCTACTGGATCCAAGGAACATCCTAGATTTCATTGATATTTGGCATAAGGGTCCAAATACCCCACTTCCTAACCTAGGTATGACTCCAGGTCGAAGTCATATGCTGACTGCCTTCATAGGCGAAGAAAAATGGAAGTTCGAACAAGCTAGAATGGTCAAGAAGGATCGGTACAAGAAAGAGCGCTTTCTAAGGAACAATGTTATAAACTTGTCACCTGAAGAACTAGTCACTGTGCAAAAGGAGATCAAAGTCCTCAGTGAAGAATTTGACCCCTATGATGCTAATTGGCTGGGTGCCATGGTCAGATTCATCAACATTGCCAACAAGACAACCAAGGACCACAACACTAGTGTTGCTGCTCAATCGCAACCACAAATTCCTCAGGCTTGAACTTCTGCGAGCCTACTGAAGAATCTGCAAGTGTAGCTGAAGAAATTCATGCTGCTAAAGCACCTACCAGAGTAGCTGAAGAAATCCCGACTCCTGAAGAAACTACCAGGGCAACACTCAATGTTGTGCCTAAAGAACAACCTAGCCTAGCTGAAGAATCTACCGAGCCTTAAGATTCTGAAATCGCTAGGGTGACTGCAGCAGTCGTGCCTGAAGAAACTGCACGAACTTCATCCTCTGCTCCTCCTGCAAAATATTCAAAGGCGAAGAAAGTCACACTTCTCCTTCTGCATCAGAAGTGAAGAAAACAAAGGCTGTGGAGAAGGAAGCCGCAAAGAAAAGGAAAGCATCAACCTCTGCAGAATCCTCAGCTCCCAAGAATTTGAGGACTTTGCCAAATTCCTCAAGTGAGCCAATTGATGCAATTCCTATTTGTCGGTGTTTTGGGAACCAGACCTGCCTGCCTGCGGCCCATGGCGTGGCTTCACCTACGACCTGGTATGGCCTCACCTACGGACTGGTACGACCCATCTTCAACATCAACAAGACAAGACCCTCGCGAGGGGCCAAGCCTGGCGAGGCGGATGATGCCAAGACCTCTGGAGGAAGCGGCCTCCGCGGGCTGCCTCCTGAGGAGTGGAGATTCCTATGCAAGTGCCCGCCTCTTGATGTTGGGGTGACGCAAGCCATGGCGATCGTGGCCAGGCGGGCGCTAGCGGGCATTGGAGAGCAGGTTTCCTCTTTTGTTCTAAGGAGGCAAGCGCAGACGTGGGGTCCCAAGGAATCAACCAAAGGTTTCCATTCCCGTGCAACGAGACCAAGACCACAAGGGCAGCAGGACAGATGTCATCGTCGAGCCCACCGTAGCGTCACGACCAGAGGCTTTGCAGGCGAAGACTACCTTTTATCACGATCAGATGTACCACTTGTCCCCTTTCAAATTGGCCATTGTGGAATCCCTTCCCGCCTACATTTTGGGGGAAGACGACCAAGGCCACTGTAAGTATAGGCTAGCCACCACCCAACGGGGGATGGACCCATCAAACCCTCATCCACCGACACTCACACTCAAGCAGACCGCGCGGGGCTGTTTTTCCCTTGTACTAGTTCATCATCATCCCCTTGAGAGGCAAATCCACCACAAAGCAAGAGTAGGTGATACGTCTCCGTCGCATCTGTAATTTTTGATTGTTCCATGCCAATATTGTACAATTTTTACATACTTTTGGCAACTTTTTATACTATTTTTGGGACTAACACAGTCAGTGTACAAAAGTAGGGGCTCTACTTTGTATCCCTTTACTTGTGCATGGTTAGTTAGAGTCACGCCTGCGGCCACGCCTAACAGGGCAGAGCAGGGAAATGGAAGCACCAAGATTACCAGAGCAGCGCCAAGACAGTGGCGCAAGAAGGCCAAGCAACAAGAAAGGCTTCCCCCGACAAGATCCTTGCCGGGGCGGCCTACACGACCCCGACAAGAACCCTTGCCGGGGCAACTCACCCAATGCCTCCGTTGCAGGCACCCTTGAGCCTAGGAGCTCTGACATCATCAACAATGTTGGAACCAAGGTTCGGGAAGCGCCAGCGTGATGGCACACAAATCTTTGTGAATACAAGGGTCTACAAATCCTAAGAAGAGAACCGGAAGACAAGACGACCGCAAGGCTCCTTGTCGAGGATGCCCACGAGGCCCCGACAAGGCTCCTTGCCGAAGATTCCCCCAAAGCACCGACAAGCCTCTTGTCGAGGGCGCTCACAAAGGCCCGGCAAGACCCTTGTCGGGAATAGACGCAAGACCGCAACAAGACCTTGCCGCCCCATCATCGCCCCAGCTCGGCGGCCGACCCACTAGCCCGGGCAAGTACCCACATGGCAGTACGTGGTTCCTGATCTAGCTATGTCGGATCTAGGGTTCCGGCAAAACCCTTAAGGTTCAAACTCTGGGTGTGCACGAAGATCTCTCCTTCCGCCCTAGCTCGTCTACTCAACAACCTTAGGCCTAGCTCGTCAGATCTGAAGAACAAGGGACACAAGATTTATACTGGTTCGGGCCACCGTTGTGGTGTAATACCCTAATCCAGTGTGGTGTGGTGGATTGCCTTGTAGGCTGATGAAGAACTAGTACATGGATGAACGACCTCCCGAGGAGAGGTGTTTCTGAGCTCGGGCGAGCTTGTGGGTGTGTAAGTGGTCTCGATGATCCCCCCTTTCTAAGGTGGTGGCTAGTCCTATTTATAGTGGCTCGGGTCCTCTTCCCAAATATTGAGCGGGAAGGGATCCCACAATGGCCAAATTTGAAGGGGGACATCTAGTACAAGCTATCCTGACAAAAGGTGGTCTTCGCCTGCCAAAGGCTCTGGTGGTGACACCACCGTGGGCTCCGCGATGACCTCCGTTCTGCTGTCCTGCTGGTCTTGGTCTTGTTGCACCGATATGGAAACCTTTGCCTGATGCCTCGGGACTCTTCGTATACACCTTCGCCTTTAGCACCAAAGAGGAAACTGGCACTTCTGCGCCCGCCTGGCCTTGGTCGTCACTGCTCATGTCACGAGGATCTCGCGAGGAGCCCCTTGCCTTGATATCTCCAATCCTCACGAGCCAGCCTGGTGAGGCCGGCCCAGGGGATGCCTTGTGTCGTCCGCCTTGCGAGGCTCGGCCACTCGCGAGGGTCTTGAGCGGTTGCTGAAGATGTTGTGCCATAGCAGGCCGCTTGGTGAGCCATGCCATGGGCTGCAGGTAGGCAAGTCTGGGTATCCCCGGTCCCAGAATGCCGACAGTAGCCCCCGGGCCCAAGGTGTGCTCGGGCTTGGCTTAGTGGCAAAGCCAAGGGCCAAGCGCGGAGCACCGCGGGACCCAAAAGCCCGCGGCCTTGATTCACGCGTGGTGATTGATGGGACGTGGGCGTCTCCACTTCCCCATGCAGCTTCGGCTACTGCGTGACTTGACAGGTCCCTGCATGCATAGCAAATCATCATTACATGCGATTACGAAGGCTGGTGGTTGGCATTCTCCTGACTATAAATAAGGCGGCGAGCGGGGGGTCCTCGCCGCCCATCTTCTTCCTCTGTTCCTCTCGCTTCTTCTCCTTCCTTGCCCTTCGCTTGGCCGATCAGTTCATGGCGCAGATCAGGAAGTTTTCGTCCGTGGAGAAGGGGAAGGCCCGGCAGGAGGGGCCTGGTTCACCACCAGTCAAGAGGGGACGAGGTCGTCCTCGCAAGCGTGCCGCGACTCCCTCAGGACTGCTAGCTTACATGAGCAGACCCCCACAGCGCCTGTTGCTGCCCTCGGTAACTGTGGCGGTGGTTCTTCGAGCGGCGGGGGCCGCCGTGGCATTGGCGGTCCTGTGAACGAAGGCTTTGGGGTTGTCAGGCCTCCCCAGCCGTGCTCCCACTCGTCGGGGTGACGCTGGAGTTTGTTGTCTGGTCAGAGAGCCCAGGCGGCACCCGGCTCCAGCTCCCACACGCCCTAGCCGGCGAACTCCTCGCTGCGAGCTCCGGTGGCTTTTGGCTGCACGAGGATGGTTGTTGCAGCAGAGCTACGTGGGTCGCAGTGGAGGCCTCTGCCTCGGGCGCCGTGGCTTTGGCTCGTGGCTGGCAGACGTTCGCCCGTGCGCGTGGCTTGGGTGGACGGTGCACCCTTCACTTCAGGTATATAATAGATTGGCATCATTATGTCTAATATGCAATACATTATGCAACAAACAGAATCCAATAAATCTAATTATCATGCTTCTATGTATATTAGTTTTTTAGATTTAAGAGGTGAAATATTTCATGAACATTTAAAGTCCTCATGCTTAGAATTAGACGACACACGCATTAGAACTATATTTTCTCGAGCCTTGAGTGAAACCTATCTACTCCCAAGAACAGAAAAAGAAGATAAGTGTAATCTGGATGTGGCATCAATAGCATAGCTAGAAAGTATATATAGATGCATTTGTTCTAGACTGACTAACCATTTTGCATTGAAGTTTGCAAATAAATCATTTTCATATTTGAACAAGGGGACTTGTAAACCTCTGAACTAGGAACAGGCGTTTCTTTAAGATTTAACAAATATCAGCAGAAACTCTACATGAAAGAAACAATTCTGATGCACTGAGATAAACAACTCCAATGTACTTGTTCATATGAAGGTGATCGAGTAGATAGACTGACATAGACAACAGTAAGCACACCTCTTGTCAACGTGCACTTCGGAGCCTAGTTACTTTTTGAGCCAATATATGCATCAATTCAAGATCCTCTGCTGTATAAACCTGGTATAACAAAGAAAGGAAATAGTAAGCATACCTCTTCTCAACTTGCACTTCAGAGCCTAGATTTTGTATCAATCTCAATATGAAAACTGGAGCAATATACATTGGCATACGAAGAAAGGCAACAATACCCAGCAACAAATAGGCCATACACCTGAGAGCTATCAACATCCATGTGACCTTGAAACTGCATAAGGAAATATCATGCCTAAAGTTTAATATTGTCTGGTAGGACACAACAGCCATGTATCTTTCTACGAAAGTTGACAATCAGCTCATAAACAAAGTACCTTGCTAGGTGCAAAACAACCTTCAGTGTCATCTTTGTATCATTATGTAACAAAGCTCCCTACTTTATATTAGCCTAATAAACCTGCCGAAGCTATCTGCACAACTCCAAAAAAATCAGAAAATAATTAAGAGAATTAGTATTAAAAGGAGATGAGCAGTATGCCTACAAGGATGAAATAATAGAATGGATTGACATGAACTACACACGCATCAGTACCTGCAGTTCAATATCCCAACATCCTTAAGAATTTCTACTACTCCTGATCTGAAAGTGTTTCCAAGTTAACCAAAAAGGTTGTTACTTATCTTTGGCTCTGAACAATACTAGCTTATAGATAGTTATAAGTATCAAGTTTCAAAGAATCAGAGATCAACAAGTTGCTGGCTGATCTGTTAGTGCATACATGTATTTTTTTTTCAACGGTATGCTTGCACTTGGGACAAAGCTTCGAATTGTCTAGCATAAATATGTAATCATTATTGTATTTCTTTCAATTTTTCATAAATATGTAAAAGTCTATGTGAAGCAATAAACTGGGAATTAGAAGAAGAAAAATCAACTGAAAATTATGTCTTATGATTTGATATAGCTTAAAAAGGATCCACTTTATGAGTTGAAACAAAGCACGTGAATGACATTGTCACAAATATTTGTCCGCCAACCTTCTTCCTCCCAATAGACATGGAAATTAGTAGCCACCCATCTAGGATTAAGTACAGAAAAAGAAAGATGGAAAAGAGAGAGCACCTTTGATGACCACGGACAACCAAGCAACTTCCCCTTATTCTCGTCTTGGCCGGCACCACACCTCTACCCGCCCGGTAACCTGGATGAGCGACAATCAAGAGAGTGCAATACAAAAGAACACATGTCAATGATGCGTGGGGATACGAGACTGCTGATGGACTCGGATTCTTTGGGTTCCTTTAGGTAAGCGGATTCTTTGGGATGCTTCATAAGTTTGTATTGATATGTATTTACTGAAGTTAGATGAAGGCCTCGACGCTATCCCTATTTGTATTCTCCTAATCCTAGCGGGGATGCAAGTGGATGATGATTCTTCATCTGCAGCATGTTAACAAAATTGGGAACATCTTAAATCAATACAAGCGCATAATGATGCTACACCTCTTGATAAATTTAATAGACATGGATGTGAATTGAATTCTTAAACTCTCAAGTCTTGATTGGATTCAATTAAACAAGTAAACTCTCAAGTCTTGCTTGGATTCAGTGCAACAAGTAAGGTCAATTTCTGCGTAAAATAATGACATCTAGAAAGGTGTCAAAAGGACCTTAGCTGCACACGGTTAAAACGACCACTCTCAGCTATAAACTATATGGCGCTAGAGAAAGAAAAGAATCACATTCAACTTCTCTTGTGTGGAAGGATCATATACTGTGTAATCCAATTAACTTTGGAATTTGTTGAATATTTTTTCGCTCTGTTTCATGATTCGTCAGTTCATCTAATTGATGCTTCATGCTTTTTAAACCCAGATACATTTTCCTGGTACAAAGTATGAAAGATTCATTTGCTTACTTTTTCAGTGATCTAATTAACTCCGTACACCCAGCCGGCAGATCATACTTAAGATAAAGAAAAATCTGAATAAGTTGGCCGGCTTGGTAGTGAGGCCCTCACCATATAAGCGGTCGGCCGTGGAGTGGGGGATCGGTGGAGGAGATCAAGTTGAACGACGACTGTGGGTGAGTGGAGGATCGGCGGTGGAGGCCGAGTGGAGCGGCGGTGGCAATCGATTGGAGCGATGCCCGAGTTTAGGATTGGCGGGCGGCGGTAGGGTGTCAGCAGTTGGCGGCGGCGGCCCGTGCTAGCGTCCGTGGGGCAGCAGAAGATGAGCGGGCGAAGGGTGGGGACATGGAGTGGTGGAGGATGGAGGCGGGGAGCGGCGAAGGCGGCCGCGAAGGAGGAGGAGGAGGATGGGGGTGTGGAGCGGCGGTGGAGGCCCCGGTCGTGCTCTGTTTGTCGGGCGGAGATGCGGGGCATGGGTACGTCCTGTGCGGGGGCGTGCGTACGTGCACGGTCGTTGGTTATTTTTTCGAACGGGCGGGCAGGATCAGTGGCTAATTGTGTGGCTTGTTGGGTTAATGTTATAGCCTGATTTTTGGCCCTTTCCTTTTCTTTTGTTTTTCTGAGATTTTTGCTTAAGTTTTTTTTCCGTGGCTTTGTGGTCTGGAAACTGAAGAAGATGCCCTCTTCTTTATTTCCAGAGTGGCTTGTCATACCCAAATCCATCCCTCGACCTTGCCATTTTTATCCTAGCCCTAATCCCAATATTTTTTTCATTGGGAATATTCCTTTTTCTATTAAAGGAATTATCTTTTTACCCTAGGTTGTGAAGCAACCTATATTTCCCTCACTCCTAAAATTCACAAATTATTCTCATCAATTGTTTGGGGCATGTCTTCCTCAAATATGGAAAAATATTTCATTTTCCATGTTTACCATCATGCTCAAATAATCCATTTCCTATTCTACCCTAAATGGCATATTGTGAAGCAAGTGTTATTTTCCTTTGCCCAATTGACCTCAAACCCCTTGGACATCTTTTCCTGTCCATATCATTGCCACATGCCAAAATGCAACCTCATTTGCCCAGTAAATATTGCTGAGCAATTTTTCAAAGTTCCTATCTTAGGGAATTGGTTGTGAAGGAAGTACTAGCTAGGTTAATCCAATTGAGTTGAATTTTTGCATGGTCTTTCATTTTATCAAATTAAAGCCCTCCTCAAGATTTGAGCTCATGAATGCATCCATGTGAGCTGAGCAGCAATTCTTTGGTTATGTCCAAATTTTCAGTTAATGAAGCAAGTATATTTTATCTTGCTCCATTATGTCTGAAAAGTTTCCTAGGCCTTCTCCTACCTATATAACCTATCTCCACAAGTTTTGGGATCATTTCATCTAGCCATTTCCCTCAGGATTTTTCCCAATTTTCTGGATAGAGAGGATAGCTATGAAGGAAGTACCATTTTGGCTTGGCCAAATGGCATGAAATTTTTATGGCACTCTCATATGCCCAAATAATCTTGCCATGTTCGTTTTCAGCACAAATGGTTACTCCTAGTGAGTGTCACGTCATCATTTTAATTCTGGACCAATTTAAGCAATTGTGAAGCAACCATATTAAATCTTGGTCCATTCCCTTTCAAACTCTCCAGGATCGTAGTCCTTTCTTACCTAAACACCCCAGACAACTCCATTGACCCCAATCAACTCTCTGTTGATCAGCAGTACTCAGCCAAGTTTGATGCATCAAACTTCAGACGATCACTCACACCTCTCCTTGGCACTTTTTCGTGATACATCACCTCCCTCGGCCTCTTATGCAGGGACTAGTCACATGACAACTCCTCGCAGCCTCCCTTGTCCTCTTCGTGCCAGTGCTAGTGGTGACCACCGTTTTGGCGTGCAATGGCCATGTCTAGAGCGTCATTTTGCCTCGGCCCTGATCGTGCTCGTTGTCTTCGCGCGCGTGAGCCTGTCCAGTGTGTTCCCCGCGTCGTCGCCGTCCCCTTGGACTCCTTTCCCCCTTCGACAGGGATTTAATGGCGCTCGTCGCCGTGCGTCCACGGGCGCGCTGTAGCCGACCGTCGTCTTCTCCTCTGTTGGCTCCTTCCTTCCCTTGTCCCCGAGCTCTGCCTCGTCTCCGTGAGCTCTGCCACTCCTTCGTTCCCTCCCGCATCGCCTTCCCGTGCCACCCCGTGCTCGCTGGCCGTCGCCAGAGCCTCGGCCGGACGTGCCCGGCGGCACCCGAACCACGACCACGCGTCCACGGCCTCCCCTCCTCGACCACGCCTATATAAAGGCCACTCCGAGCACGCCATCGCATCCATCGTACTCCCCTCCCCCTCCCCACCTCTAGCCCGAGCTCGAGAAGCTCTCTGGGCTCGACATTGCCGTCATGGCCGCCGCGGGACTCACCTCGAATTCGAGCTCTGCGGCGTGCCTCGACCCATCTAGCCACCACCAGAGCCCTCCACCACCCCTCCTGAGCCCGTCCAGCACCTCGCCTGCTCTTGTCCCCCACCGGGGCGCCATGCTAATGTCTACTACACGCTTCTATTCCTGTAGACAGTGTTGGGCCTCCAAGAGCAGAGGTTTGTAGGACAGCAGCAAATTTCCCTTAAGTGAGTAACCCAAGGTTTATCGAACTCAGGGAAGTGGAGGTTGAACGTACCCCTTTCAAGCAACCCTGCAATCAAGATACAAGAAGTCTCTTGTGTCCCCAACACACCTAATACACTTGTCAGATGTATAGGTGCACTAGTTCGGCGAAGAGATGTTAAATGACAAGTGATATGGATGATAGGAGTGGCAAAGCAAAGTAATATAAATCTGTAATAAAAAGTGCAGCAAGCAAACAAGTGGTAAACGTGAGCACAAATGGTATTGCAATGGTGGAAACAAGGCCTAGGCTTCATACTTTCACTAGTGGCAACTCCCAACAACATTTACATAATCTAATCACATGATATTTCCCATAAAACATGCAATGGAGACGCACCCGGAGGTCATTCCTTTGTGGTCAAGAGAGGACGAGAATTATGTAGGGCTACAAAAGCACACCTCAAAGTTCGTAGTTCTCAATCTATGGATTTCCCAATGTCACCGCGGCCATCCAAAGAGAGTACCACAATCATCACAACATATCTCAAGGATAGTCAAAGACAAGCACCAAGAAACTCTCAATCTTCAATCAACACACAAAAGAGGAAATCACCCATGAAAATATTCTTCTAATCCATGTCCAATAGACCGCTGTCACCTTCGTCTGGGGGATTATACTATATAAAGACAAGTGAGTACATCAATCCAATACATAGAGGAAGGGGAAGTATCATGGGATCACCCTACATTAACAAAGCCTATGATCACAACGAAGATCACATCATGGGAGAGAAAATTGACCACATAGCTACACGTACAAGCCCTCAGCCCCGGAGAAGACTACTCACACATGGCCATGGTGAGCAAGAGATTGATAGTGGTGTTGATGGAGAGGTGCAGCCCGGAGAGGAGGAGGCGGCCGGCGGCAGCCGTGGCGGCGGCGGCCCTCGGGGCGGCGGCGGCCCTAGGGGGCAGCGGCTCCTTGGCCCCCCTTCTTCCTTGTGGATGGTGCTGCAATGGTGCTGGTCCTCCCCTCCAAGACGGCGGCCTGGGAGGAGGAAAATTCGTGGCCCTTGGTAGGACCTAAGTTTCCTCTCTTTATATAGACTCTCGGATTCCCGTCATCAGATTTTGGGCTTCAGTAAAACGGGCTTTTCTCGGCCGTCCGGACTCCGATTTGGACGAATTTTATATCCAGAAGCATCCACTCGAAATTCCCCACAAATTTCACAACTAGGATTTTTCCGTTTGACGTCGTCTTCGGGCCGGAACGTGACCATCTTCTAAAAACGTTCTCAGACAGATTTCAGAAAAGTCAGAGTCCTACTCCAATACGACTCCTTTTGCGTTTTTGTCAATTTCCAAGTAATTCCTACACAATAAAGTGTAAAATAAGAACAGTGTGCACTTTTGCAACCATTAGTAGGTTAGTCCAATAAATGCCTAAAAAGATAGAAAACTTTGATATAAACATGAGACAATGATGCAAAACAAGCATGTCACAAGCAAAAATTATGGATACGTTTGGGACGTATCAACATCCCCAAGCTTAATTCCTATTCGTCCTCGAGTAGGTAGAATTATAACATAGATAATTTTTTAGGTGACATGCTACTAACACAATCTTGATCAAGTAATGTAGTAAAGCACATGAACTGAAATAAAGTGAACCAAAACAATTGTCTATAGTTGGAAGCAAGTAAACAATGAATAACCAAGTGATCATCTAAGTAAATTCTTTTCATGAATAGTACAATTGAAGACATGAAACTATAAAGTTAAGCACAACTGTTAGCCCCAAAGGAGTTCTCTCATCAAAAGCATTCTAGTTAACACAAAAGGAAGATAAAGTTTCAGCAATGCTTTCCACTTTTCAACATTTTATCTCATGGATAAGTTCAATGCACAAGGATTATATATAACTAAGCAGAAATTTTGAACATAATCAACTTGAACCCAGGGTTAACACTAGATGCTTGCTTATGGTGGAGGAAGAAGATTAGAACATAGGAAAACTGACTCAACATTTAAAAGTAAAAGATAGGCCCTTCGCAGAGGGAAGCAGGGATTACTCATGTGCTAGAGCTTTTTATTTTTGAAAACATAGAGATATAAAAGCAATTTTGAGAGATGTATGCTTATGTCAACGAATGGTAATAAACAATGCACTACTACTCATGCCAAACAAAACTTAAGAGCGGCTCCCATAGAGGAATGATAACACTCCCCTTTCTCCTTTGTTTATCACTAGCCAAAGTTTGTCTGATTTCACAGGTACGATGTGTGAAGGAGGTTTTTGATATTGATATTGATGACATGTAAAGTGGGCTGGGCGTACCCTTTTGCCAGCTCTTTTTGCAAAATTAAGGACATGCACATTATTCATGCACGTCAGGGGTCGTTCTGTCCAACACAAGTAATAATGAACTATCTACCACTTCCTCATGAGCTAAAACAGAGACACAAATAAGGATAAATTTTGAAGGTTTTAAAGGTAGCACATGAGCAATTTACTTGGAATGGCTATTAAATACCATGCATAGGTAGGTATGGTGGACACATATGGCAGAATTTTGGCTATGGAATTTGGATGCATGAGCAGCATTCCCGCTCAGTACAGAGTTTTTGGTTTAGCAAGTTTTTATCAAGCACATGTTAACCGGTACAAGAGAATTATAACATCCTTTCAGCATAATTATAAGACTTCTACACTGTCTTCCTTGTCAACCATCTTACTTCTAAAAAGAGAACAAGAACTTTAAAACTACCAATGGTGAAAAACTAAACAATTGCAAACTTCAAAGGTATTTCTTCACTAATAAGACTTTATTAAATGATCTACATGTTTAGGCATAACTACTTAATTTCTCAAAACAATTGATAGGGATCAAGTTACTCAATGATCTTCAAGACTATGCAAGCTTTTTATTCTTTGCACCACGGCCACACTTGGCATTTTTCAGATCCAACATATTATTTAGCAATTCAAACCAATCAACTCTCCAAATAGATATAAGTGAAGCAAGAGAGTAATTTCTATAAAAGAACTAATAGCTCTGAACATGATATGAAAGACAAACAAGAGCTAGAAGCATATAACAAGGTAGCTAAAACACTCAAAAAGATATAAGTGAAGAACATGAGTGTTTCATGAAAAAGCGGAGCGTGTCTCTCTCCCAAACAAGAATGATCAGATGCAACTTATTTATGACCAGCAAGCAAAGCTAAAGAAAACTAAAAAGGAAACTAAGAGCAAGACGCTCCAAGCATAGCACATAACACATGAAGTGATAATTATAGTGGAACGAAAGACGAACTGATAATTGTCGATGGAGAAGGGGATGCATGGGGGTATCCCCAAGCTTAGACGCTTGAGTCTTCTTGAATATTTCTTGGGGGTGCATGGGGGCATCCCCAAGCTTGAGCGTTTGACACTCCTGAATCTTCTTTTATCATCTTCCCTCGCACACTTGAAAACTCCCTTCATACATAACTCATCATAATCTGATTAGAGAGGTTAGTACCCACAATAAAATAATTTTTCCCTACTGGAAATAAAGATAATCTTGAAGAGATACTGTTTCTCAAGATTGCCAAAAGGTTTTTGCAAAGAAAAAGCAAGCTCAAGGTTTGCAAAACGAAGAAAAGGAAAAATAGGACAGAATCTGTGAAAAACAGACCAGCAAGTAGTAAATAATTTTTTCGGGGCACTTCTGCAACTCAAATCAAAAAACTCAGAACAGACGCCCGAAAGCCAATTGTATAGAGCACGCTGTCAAAAAAAATCAGACCAAAAAGATGATCTGGTGATTTTATACGAATTTTTCTATCCAAGGACAGAATCTATTTTCTGGACTGCACGTCACAACTTTTGAACTTTCTTGCAATCGGAGGCTAAACTTGGCACAAAGCTGAAAAATAAAGATACAATGATGTTGCTACAGTAGTAACAAACATCAAGACCACTATAAACTGAAAGAACAAACTGAAAGCAAAGATAACAAGGGTTGTCTCCCTAGAGCTATTTCTTTATAGCCATAAAGATAGGCTTAAGACTTTAATGATGCTCTCGTAGGAATAAGAGTTGAAGAACAAAAGAGAGCATCAAGAAGCAAATACCAAATACATTTAAGCCTAACATGCTTCCTATGCATGGGAATCTTGTAAGAAAATAAATTATTGAAGCATAAAGCAACTAGCATAGGAAGGCAAAACAAGCATAACTTTAAAATATTCACCATAAAGAGAGGAAACTTCTTATTATTAAGATATTTAGAACCATGTCTCCCTCTCTCATTATAAATTTCAGTGGCATCATGGATGAACTCAACAATATAACTATCACATAAGGCATTATTTCCATGATCCAAAAGCATAAAAGTGTCATTACTCTTCATATAAGCAAAATCTTTCTTATTAGGAATAGTGAGAGTAAGACTATCATAACCATCATGGTAATCATCGTATTTAGGAGGCATATCATAATCATAAGAAATTTTATCCTCAATAGTAGGTGGACTAAAAAGCTCACATTTATCATTGTAATCATCATATATAGGAAGCAAAGTATCATCAAAGTATATTTTCTCTTCAAAAGTTGGGGGACTAAAAATATCATGTTCATCAAACGTGTCATCCCCAAGCTTAGAGCTTTCCATGTCATTAGCAATATTGATATGAAAAAAAACATACTAATAACATCACCACCATCATGATTGTTATGCAAATAATAAAGTTCCAAAGGTTTTTTAATTTTCTCTTCAAACACATCATGTCCAAGTTCAAGGTAGAGCTTATAAAGCTCTCTCATATTTTTGTTGTTTTCCATTAAGCAAAACTAGTGAAATAAAAACAAGAAACAAAAAGATTTAATTGCAAGATCTAGAGAAGGTACCTTCACCTACCTCACATCCCCGGCAACGGCGCCAGAAATAGCTTGATGTCTACTACACGCTTCTATTCCTGTAGACAGTGTTGTGCCTCCAAGAGCAGAGGTTTGTAGGACAGCAGCAAATTTCCCTTAAGTGAGTAACCCAAGGTTTATCGAACTCAGGGAAGTGGAGGTTGAACATACCCCTTTCAAGCAACCCTGCAATCAAGATACAAGAAGTCTCTTGTGTCCCCAACACACCTAATACACTTGTCAGATGTATAGGTGCACTAGTTCGGCGAAGAGATGTTAAATGGCAAGTGATATGGATGATAGGAGTGGCCAAGCAAAGTAATATAAATCTGTAATAAAAAGTGCAACAAGCAAACAAGTGGTAAACGTGAGCACAAATGGTATTGCAATGGTGGAAACAAGGCCTAGGCTTCATACTTTCACTAGTGGCAACTCCCAACAACATTTACATAATCTAATCACATGATATTTCCCATAAAACATGCAATGGAGACGCACCCGGAGGTCATTCCTTTGTGGTCAAGAGAGGACGAGAATTATGTAGGGCTACGAAAGCACACCTAAGTTCGTAGTTCTCAATCTATGGATTTCCTAATGTCACCGCGGCCATCCAAAGAGAGTACCACAATCACCACAACATATCTCAAGGATAGTCAAAGACAAGCACCAAGAGACTCTCAATCTTCAATCAACACACAAAAGAGGAAATCACCCATGAAAATATTCTTCTAATCCATGTCCAATAGACCGCTGTCACCTTGGTCTCGGGGATTATACTAGATAAAGACAAGTGAGTACATCAATCCAATACATAGAGGAAGGGGAAGTATCATGGGATCACCCTAGATTAACAAAGCCTATGATCACAACGAAAATCACATCATGGGAGAGAGAATTGACCACATAGCTACACTTACAAGCCCTCAGCCCCGGAGAAGACTACTCACACATGGCCATGGTGAGCAAGAGATTGATGGTGGTGTTGATGGAGAGGTGCAGCCCGGAGAGGTGGAGGCGGCCGGCGGCGGCCCTCGGGGCGGCGGCGGCCCTAGGGGGCAGCGGCTCCTTGGCCCCCTCCTTCTTCCTTGTGGATGGTGCTGGTCCTCCCCTCCAAGACGGCGGCCTGGGAGGAGGAAAATTCGTGGCCCTTGGTGATCTAGGTTTCCTCTCGGATTCCCGTTATCAGATTTTGGGCTTCAGTAAAACGGGCTATTCTCGGCCGTCCGGACTCCGATTTGGACGAATTTTATATCCAGAGGCATCCTCTCGAAATTCCCCACAACTTTTGCAACTAGGCTTTTTACGTTTGACGTCGTCTTCGGGCCGGAACATGACCATCTTCTAAAAACATTCTCAGACAGATTTCAGGAAAGTCAGAGTCCTACTCCAATACGACTCCTTTTGTGTTTTTGTCAATTTCCAAGTAATTCCTACACAATAAAGTGTAAAACAAGAACATTGTGCACTTTTGCAACCATTAGTAGGTTAGTCCAATAAATGCCTAAAAAGATAGAAAACTTTGATATAAACATGAGACAATGATGCAAAACAAGCATGTCACAAGCAAAAATTATGGATACGTTTGGGACGTATCACATGCTCGGAGTTGCCCGAAGCCCTCCTCTGCCGTGTCCCATGCTCCGCCCTCCCCCATGATCTCCGGCGACCGTTCTACCCATAGACAGGTGCGCCTCCCTCCCGTGAGCACGCCGGTAGGTTGAGCGCCACGAGAGGTGGCCGGAGCTGCCCGTAGTCGCCGTCGGGCGCCGGCTCTGCCTCGGCCAGGGATGGGTGCGAGCGGGGAGAAGAAGGAGACGACGCCCTCCCAGCCAGCTGGCCACGGGCCCCACATGTCAGTGAGACGAGGTCGGCCCCGCGCCCTGCTGACTGGATTAAGTAAAGGCGTAAATTCTCACGTACGCTTTCGCTTTCAGAAAGCACGTTTTCCATTTCCTTCAGCCGGAGTACGTTCTCTTTTACTGAAAGCGTATTCCTCTCTGTTTCAGCCGAGAATACATTTTCTTAGTCAGAAAGCGCATTTCTAATTTTGCGCATCTGTCTTATCCACTCAGGAACCTGGCTGTGAATATTATTTTTACAGAAAAGTCCCTGATCTTCTACACCTCATAACTCCGCAACCGTAACTCCAAATGAGGTGATTCCAAAGCCCACATCTTCGTCTCTTCGAGCCCAAACTTTTGGTATCATTTTCACTATGGTTTGACATACTAGAAATGACCATATTGCCCTTGCCCCTAATCATCCCCCTTCGAGAGAGAATCTTTTCTGGCGAATCTTTCCGCGGGTTCACCGCACCTCTTCCTGGAGCCTTCTTCATCCCCATGCAAGCCACAACCACCATTTGCATGATAGCCATGCAGTAGCATTGGTTTTGAACTTGAACCTTTAATAACTCTCTATTTTTTGCTGCTATTGTTGTTTCGGTTATGCTTTGGATATGTGTTTACTTTCATGCTATGTTCATATGCACCTGGTTATCATGTTCTACTTGCTAGTATTACTTTCATATGTTCATGCTTGGTAGTGGTACGTGTTGGGTTGGTCATGTTCTTCGGTGCATGACTATTGTCGGTTATCCAGAACCATGGTATTGCATCTTCCTTTGCATCTAGTTGGTTACATGCTTAATTGGTAGTGTTCTTGTTATGTTCTTGCATGGTATTTATTATTGATGCTAGTGGTCAAGTTATGCTATGAGTAGTATTATACCTGTGATGCTCATGCTAGTCAGTATGCCATGCTCATTCGGATTAATTGTGGCTATGCTTGATGATTATGTAGCACCTCCATGCTTATGATGATATCATGCTCATGCATTGTAGTTGCATCATGTTATTTTAATATGACTCAGTTTAGTGCATTAAGATTTAACCGGACTTAAATGAACTTGAACAACTGTTGGCTGAGTCATGGTGCCACCATATCGAGCTGACCAGTGCAACCACGCTTACCTTTATGGGAGGGTCCTAACTGGGTCTATTGTCATGCCTCTCGCCGGTGCCTCCAACGGGGGAAGGTTATGTGCGGGCGCTACCCTGATCAGGTAGATGGCATAAGCCTTGTGTGCCCGTTGTTGAGTATGGATCCATTGTCCCCGTTTGGGACCGTTTATGTTTTGCCACGACGGTGGCCGTTGGTGCCTTTGGTAGGCACGGGGCCACCCAGGACTTATCCTAGAGGGGAATTGGTCGGAGTGGCCGGGAGGGTGTCATGGCAGTAGATCGGTTTTGTCGGAACGCCGTTGGTCCACCCGAATGGGACTGCGAGTCCATGTGTTTCGTGGTGTGGGTATAGTGTACTAACCTCTGCAAATTGTTTGTTCAATCTATCGATAGTCGCGCCCGCGGATAAGGGCCAAGTTCGTGTTGGTCACACTGTCGGTCAACAGTAATAATGATAATAATTTGATTAATAACAACCCCGGTTCGATAAAGAAAGAAGTGGGTTGATATTTATGTGATCGTGAGAGGAACACCGTGGTATCAAGGATACCGCGTTGTGGATATTTGTGGTGTTATGCGAGAGTCAAGGGTAAAAGTCAAGCTCCTTGTGGTCATGAATGATTACTACGGTATTGTAATACCAAGCTTGATTGGATCCTGAGATGATCGTGTGATGTCCATGATGGTAAGTGAGGCATGTGATGGTTACAAGGTAACCCGAGCAGAGTAAGTTGGTGCATGATAGTGTAATCATGTTGCATGTTAGTCTCATCTTGTTCATATGTTTATGCCATGCTCGTATTGTTCTAGCTACATCATCTTGCTCATGCTATGTTGTTCTCATAGTATCATGTTAATCCTTGTTAACCTGTAATTGCCATGCTGTTGTCTGTCTTTATTGCTTTGGTTGCTGTGAGCTTGCAAGTACATTCAATGTACTGACCTGGCATGTCATGCCAGTTTGCAGGTCATGCCGGATTTGATTGCTTGTTTGCCGTGGATCTCTTGTTTGCGAGCTAGGATATGCGTTCCAGCCAGAGTCCCTGCGGAGTGGAGTTCATCACCATTGTCGATGTTCTGCTGTTACAGATATTCCGCTGCATCGTGTTGTTATGGTGCTTGCATGGAACAACCGTTGCAGACGTAGTGTCGCCGTGCCGATGCAACCCCCTCTTGTACCCTTATATCTTGTAATAAAGAGCTGATTTGTTCTATGCTAAGCAATGTCGTATTCCAGAAGACTTCTCCTCGATCTCTGGGCTGGAATACGGGGCGTTCCGGATTCTCTGAGCCGGGGTGCCATAGTTAACCACGAGAGGGTTAGGGGCCGTTAGATATTATAGATGTACGGATATAATTGCTTGGATCTACCCCCTCTCTTCCTTTTATCGGGGTAGTAGAAAAAGCGCCACTTGGGGCGAACCGACGATATTTTGGTTGTGGAGTGATCGGGTTACCAACCGCCGCTTTAGACGCCCCAGACGCTCTTTTTAAACATATTTAAAAAGTCATTCGGCGAAAATACGGCGAACTCGACATAGATTCAGCGACATTCACGTGTCCCATAGTTATTTTACATATAGAAAACATAGAATATACTAAAAATAAAAAACAAAGGGCTTCGTGCCTATAAGCTGAAGAACTTGCTGGAAGCGACGTAGTCAACGTCGTCCTTCTTCTCCTTCTTCACACGGTCGTCCCTGCTGGACCCCTGCCTGGGGTCGCCCAGGCAGACTGGTTTGGCCGGCGGTGGCGCGTCATCGTTGCTGTCCTCGACCACGATGACGCCTCCCTCCTCGCAGCCACGGCGGGGCACGACGGTCTCCTCCAAGGCGCGACGCTAGAGTTCCATCTCCAGCCGGGAAAAATCCCCCCGCGCCCACTTCATGGAGGCCTCGTCGTCGAGCGGTCCGCTCTTCATGGGGGCGAGCCCAGGCTCTGTCTACGTCTTGAAGAGGTGGGGGGAGCCGTGGAGGAGGCACGACCGCCCTCATTGATGACGAGGCTGGCGCACCGAGCGGCATTTCCATGGGCTCGGCCATGACGTCGGCGAGCGCCGGCGACCCGGAGGAATGGGAGGAGGATCGGGAGGAGGAGGAGGACCTACCCAACATTCTCCTCGATAGACACATGCCGCCACTCCGACGAGGGGCCGGGGCCGCTGGGTACTCGAGCAGCGGATCGTTGCCGTCCTCGAGGTACTCGAGGATGGCGTGGAGTGTGCGTCCGGGGGCGCCCCACCACACGCAGCGGTTGTCGCTGTTGTTGCGCCCCCGCACCACCGGCGCGTTTTTTATGGAGGCGAGCCGCTCCGCCTGCCGACGTTCGAAGTACACCGCCCACGCCTCGTGATTGCCGGAGTCGTACTCCAGGAGGGCTCGCTCCTGCTCCGACTGGGAGGCCCACACACGCTCGATCTCGGTGTGGAAGTAGCCGGGGTGTTCGACGTCGGGCAGAGGGGGACGAGGATGGCCCCGATGGTTAGCCTCCACGGCCCCGGTGCGCGCATGGCTGGGGGCGCCGGGTAGTTTGCCTCATGAAGGAGGTGGGCTTCCCACTCGTGCAGAGAACGGCGGCTGAAGCCGTTGGCCATCGCCGCATCGCCGAGGAACCGTTCACCCATCTGTTGTGCATGCACGCGGTGGCAAGACAGGGGGAGGGAGAGAGATAAGGATGGCAATGGGTCCGGTTTGGATCGGGTTGAACAATATCAAATCCATATCCATATCCATCATGATAGTCTTGGCCCGCCCATGAAAAAAATCCATGGGTGAAAAATTATGTCCATGTCCAAACCCGATGGATATCCATACCCACTGGATATCCATTGGTCCTCTCTAGACATATAAATTAGACATAACACAATGTTAACACAAGATCTTCCATTCTTCACTTCGTGTCAGGATAGGCTTCACTTATGGTAAATCAACGTCCACTAGCAACATAAGATCATTTAGTATTTTTCTAACAAATGAGAATGATGAGTCATTTAACAATGAGATAAAAATAAGGGAAGGGCATTGGTATAATGCCCAGTATGAGATTATACCTCCCACGTGTCGAGGCACGACTTAAAGGTATAAGCTCATACTAGAATGATCTCAAGTATGGTATCTTTGCATGACTCATGTAAAAGAGGGATGAAAATGCAAAAGAGTAGTTGGCTTACACTCGCCACGTCACACAATACATTACATAAGCAATCATCATCCAAATAACATCAGAGTCCGACTACGGACGAAGATCCAAATGAAAGATACCATAAATAAATAACACAAGGTCCCGATCGCCCCTAGTAGGAACCTCTACTAATCGTCGAACATGTCACATACATACGGCTACGCTCTTCATTGAACTCCCACTGAAGTTATGATCCACCTCCTGCACTGTTCTCGGATGTACATGCATCTCATGTGTGTAGTAATCTGTGAGCCACAAAGGACTCAGCAATCCCGTTTCCGGGTATCAAAACTAACAAAGCCTTAGGTGTGGAAAAGGCTTAAATAAGGTTGCAACAGCACTAGCACTAGCTTACGTGTTTAGAGCGAGAAGAGAAAGTGCCAACGATCGTCAAAGTGATCATGAAGTGATCCTATCTAAGCACGTCAAACATAACCCCACAGTGTTCACTTCCCGAACCGCTTCGGAAAGAGACCGTCACGGTTACTCACGCTGGTAGTGTATTTGAACATAGTGTCAAGTTTTCTACAACCGGATATTAGCAAATTCCCATCTGCCACATAACCACGGGCACGGCTTTCGAAAGATCAAACCCTGCAGGGGTGTCCCAACTTAGCCCATCACAAGCTCACGATCTATGGAGTCGCAACTCCAAGGTGGGAAGACCCGAGTATTCTCGGAATCCCGTGCTCAAGATATTCCGACTAAGGTAAAACTAATCCAGCAAGACCTCCCGGCGTGCCGACACCCTGATAGTAGCCCCGCGTATCTCGTCTCAGGCCACGACCGGATGGGACAAGCTACAGGTTTTTACCGGCCCTTGAGTTTCCTCATGGTGGCCCCGCATCACGCCTAGTTTGGACCAACACTCATGTGGAGCACTGGCCCAGGGTTGTTAATTAAGAACTCGGGTTTGCAACACCCTTATTCAAGTTTTAGTTATTAAGCAAATGTAAAACCAATGTTGGGCCTTGCTGGAAAAGCTTTAGCGCTAAGCGGGTTATCGAGGGGAGCCCATAAACCCCAACCATGTTAGGGGCGCAAAATCAAGGAACATAACACCTGTTTAACGGTTCCTAGGGTGGCATGAGTGGAACAAAACACCAAGCAAGAGGCTTAGCCTTCCTCCCATTACCAATGTATAGATGATTTAGTTTAACAGATGATATATTGTGATATCCCAACAATAACTTCATCATGAGGCAAGAATCTTCAAATCTTCTCCTGCAACTAACAATGCTATAAGAGGGGCTGAGCGATGCTTACGTAGCCAAACAACGGTTTGCTAGGTGCGTGGTTAGAGAGGTTCATGGCAACAATAGGAGAATGACAAACAGACATAGGCATCGAGGCAATAAGCTAAAGAGCGAGACAACTAGTATAGGCAAATATAGTAGTGATATCTGGGTAAGGTCATCTTGCCTGGGATTCTGCAAGGAAGAAGAACAAGTCCATGAGGTAGTCGAATAAAAACCTCACAACTCCGGAACGACACCGAAGCTAACGAGAGAAGAATACCGGAAAGAAGCAAACAACACGGTAAACACACAAGCACAAACATGGCATAATGCACAAACAAGTATGATGCATGTCCGGTTTAAAATGCATGGCATGGCAAAGTGCACAAACAACACTACAAGTTAAGTGGAGCTCAATATGCAACGAGTTCCACATTGACAAAACACCACATTTTATTTATTTAGTTGACTCTCGTTTATTTAAAAGACAAGATTACATGTTTATTTATTAAACATGGCAAGAGGTGAAGCATGAGCAAAACTACACTATCTAGTCAATTTAAATGAGGCCGGAAATAACAACAACAATTCTGGAAACTCCTCATGTCATTTAGCAGTTATTGAAGCAACAACAATTTAATCATTTTAATGTTGTTATCATGATGTGGATGCCATTTGCATGTTTTATGTAATTTTAGTGAAAAGTTGACATGAAGAGATATGAAGTATTAGTCACCATGATGGAAAGAAAGGGTGCCACGGGGATGATCCGAAAATGATGCCATGCAACATATCGGTTTCGGTAACTCGTTGAGAGTCCGGTGCAAAAGATGACGGAGAGCGTGTCATGCAGGATGATGGGGTGCTCCCGGTTTACGGGTTCCCACGAGATGGTGGCAAGGAAACGAGTGGTAAAACGGGCACGGTGCAAACAAGGGGAACAACTCATACATCACATAGCATTCGTCCACGGGCGTCGTTTCGGCGGTATACCTTCGAAGCGAGCGTTCTCAAGGCGATTCGAGTCGTCGAGGGAAGTAGTCGTTCTCGAGGTTGTTGCACTTGGCGAAAAAAAACACGGCGACGGTAGTGGTACACTCTCGTCGTGGAACTTGGCGGTCTTCGAAAACAGCGGTCGTCGAGGTACTAGGTGTATCGTCATGTAGTCGTACACGACCCATAGATGTACATGTCGTCGTAGCCGTTCGGGCGTCGGTAGTCAAGGTACTTGGCGTCTTCGGACTTGCCGGTCTCAATTCTTGCGACGGTAGGGGTACACGGGGTAGTCGTACTTGGCGACTCGAAGAGGTACTTGGTTTCAGTAGATGTACTCGTTTTCTGTAGATGTTCGGGTCGTTGTAGAGGTACTTGGTGCTTCGTCATGTGGTCGAACTTGACGATTTCGTAGATGGTAGAAGAGGTACTCAATAGTGTCGCCGTGTAGACGTTCTCGGCGTCCTTGGGGCATCGGTCTCGCGGTCATCATGTAGTCGAACACGTTCAGCTTGACAGAACTTGGCGAAAACACGGACACAGACTTGGCGATCCGGGTGCGGGTTTGGTAACCGTGGCTTGGCATCAACAAAACAAAACACACGAAAACGGAGGCACGACTTGGGGCTCCTCGAACCCATGGAGACGGCCGGCATCAGGAACTCTGGCTGGTGGCGTCCTCCAGCGAGGATGACGAGGCCGAGATGATGCAGAGGACGGGGAGGCCGAAGGGTGGCTCGCGGCGGCTCGGTGCTGTCGCGGTGGCTCGTGTTCGCCGGCGCGGAGGAAGACAGCAGGAGGCCGGGCGATGTGGCTGTAGGGCGTTGGCGGGACGAAGCAAGGAGGCGAGGCGGCGTTGCTGGAGGGCCCGCGGCACGAGGCAGCACGGAGGAGGAGGCCGCAGGTGGGGGAAGGCGCTCGGCGGAGTCGTCGGAGATGCCTGGGGCGGCTTTGTCGGCTCGAGGTTGAAGCCCCTGGGCGGCGGGGTCGGCGACGCTCTACAGGGCCGCAACGGGGATGTGGCAAGGCCGGCCGCGGGGCGCCATGGCGAGGCGCGGCGGGGACGCGGCGGTCGACGAAGCAGGGAGGAGGCCGCAGGTGGCGCGGAGGGAGACGGTGGCAGCGGTGCAGTCGGGCGATGAAGGCGGACGGGATCGGGCAGAGGAAGAGAGAGCGATGGGGAGGGGAGGGATCGAGCATGGGTCTGGCGGCGCTGCACAGGGTCGAGGGGAGATCGAGAGGAGATGAGGTCGGGTCCAGTCGGCCTAGGGTTAGGAGGGGAGAGGGAGGCTGGGCCTTGGGCCTAGGATTAAGATAAGGAGAGAGAGAGGCTGCTGGGCCTTAGAGGCCGGCTGTGCCTTGGGGCAAAAGGGCCGGCTTGGCTGCAGGGAGGAGGCTTGGCTGCGGCTGCCCTCCTCCTTTTTTTTACAGAAAAAAGGAAGGAGAAAAAGATAGAATAGTAAAGGTTAGGGAAAGAATTGGGCATAGGGTTTGGAGAAGGTTGGAAAGGAAATTATGAAAGGCATATAATTTAAGCTGCAAGTGTGTTTGAGGGTGGTTACAAACTAATGGAATAATTTATTATAGCTCCCTAATAATATTGAGAGGCTTTTATATGTTATAAAGAGAAGTCACCATAGTGAGTATCCCTCAATTTAAATGGATCGAGGATCCATACGGTTTATTTAGTTGAGTTTTGAAATTAAAAGACTTGATGGCATGATGACATGATGCAATGCAAAAATAAATAAAGCAAGCACAAATGAAACACACGGGAAAACCCGGAACATCTGGAATCTTCTGGAGCGTGGGTCTTCGGGCGTCACAACTCTCCCACACTAACAGAGGATCTCGACCCGAGATCCTGGAAATGGCACCGGATAAAACGGAAAAGGAAGAGGTAAAACAAAGTTGCTTCTTCGACAAACTGGTGAAACCACGAACCTTGGAGGGTTGAACAAATTGAAAGAAGAATACAACAGAGATGAATGAAGATGAAAACACTCCGTTAGAAAAAAAGAGGGAAAAGGTACATTACGAGAACCTTGTACGTTGAAAGACATGAAACAAGAGCTTACGAACCAAAAGAATATGAAACTGCAACGATATAGCCAAGGAAAAAGAATGACAGAATTCGGACAACACTCCAACTGCAAATGTAATGAATTGAACAAAAACTTGAGAAGATGGGGTGATACTTGATGAAATCAGCAACACACTACCTCCGAAACAATTGAAAGAATGGCACAAGGTTAGGAAAGATTTTAGATAGCACTCCGGTTGAAAAGAGAGGCAAAACTAGATAAGATGACGGAACTTGAATGGAGGACACAACACTCCTGTCAAATAGACAAGCAAGGGAAGAATATGATCTTGATAAAAACGAGATGATGGTCAAAGAGAGCAATATCACAATGCCTCCGGAATGAAAGAATAGAATATAGGTCAATGAAAGAAATGAACGGAGAAGAATATGACAACTTCTACCAAAATTGAATTTGAAAGAGAATCCTTACAAAGATGGATTGAACAGAGTTGTTGGAAGAATCAACAAGCATAGAATAAGCTTGTTGTTGGCTTATGGAAAACCTCTCAAAATTATGAGGTGACAACCAGCCGCTGACGAAAACATTTAATTGGATTGAGATCAACAAGGAGACGAAAACTTATTTCACCGGGAGGATAACTCAAGAACTTGGGTCATTTATAATCACCATAATAGCAACAAACCTTAAGGAAAGCTTTTAGGTGAAATACAACACAAGATAACTCCAACGAAGAAATTGACGGGATTAAATATGTCATTCTTGATAACTTGTGAATCATGAAACATGAAGGAAATTATCAAGAATGACATAACACCATCTGAAAAGATAAGGTAGAAAGGATTGCAATTGGAATGCATGATGAATAATGCTTGAGCCCCAACAAGAATCTTGATGAAGACTTTGAGGATGAATTAAAACATGATGAACCACCATGAAGAACTCCGGTAATGAAAGCATGAGAAGTGAAAGATGAAAATAATAAGATTCAAGGCCTGCGATGAATTAGATGGAGCTTGAAATGATATAATTGAAATAACTTGGAGCTCCGGAAAACAAGATGAACAACTTGGAACCAAGGATATTATATGATGAACAAGCTTCGAAAAAAAAAGATTAATCACTTCGGGGAAATAAGAATAAGATTTACTGTATGCTTATCCTTCACCAAATTAAATTGATGACAAGCAACAGATTGGCATACTACTTATTCTTGTTACAAAGAATTCAAGAGAGATCTCACACCAACTTGCGTAAATCTTCAACGAACCATCGATAGGATTATGAAAAGAACAAATGAATTGATACTATAATAACGAAAGAGTAATCTTGAATGAACCACCGTAAAAATATGGAGACGAACGAAGATGCATCAATTAAGAATAGTGGGAGGACGAAGTTGAAAACTGAGAACGAAGAATCTTCTGAAATGATGGCCTTCGGAGGATCACAATGGGAAGAATTCATGAAATGCTTCGGATGGGTATAAAAAAACGAATTCCACACAATCGGAACAATAATGAGGATGTCATGAAGTTAGAACCATGAATCTTTAGAAGAACGGGTAGGATTTGTGAGAAACTCCATCATGCATTGGTTAGGCACTCCGTAATGAGAATTAAAAGGTTGAACCAATGATGAAAATAATTTGAAAGCGATCTTGGAGAAGGCATATGACTGATGGAATCCATACTTACGTCACACTTGAAAAGAATTTCAGAATAACTCCGGAAAAAGAAATTAGAATAGTCAGGTAAGATCCTGGGAAGAATACCTGTAGGTTAGGGCCCACTCAAAAGAAATCACCATTGAAAAAGATTGCTTAAGAGATATTGCACTGGTTGAATTAAATGGCTAGAATAAGATGACAATCCTCAAAATAGCTTGAACGGATTAAGAATTGAAACACAAATATACTCTGTACCCTCCGAATAAGAATTAGGGGGAGTTGAATAAACAAGAGAGACTTGGATAAGAAATTCCAACACGGAAAAAACATGTGAAACAAGAGGAATATATATGATCAACACCAAGCTTGAATTACATCCACCGACAAAATTTGAGAACAAAAGAATGATGAACTTGAAGTTCCTCAGCATCTTCCTGAGAAATCACCGGATAATGAAATTGAACGAAAAGAATGAAGAAACCTCACAATAATAAAATGGATGTTTCATTTTAGAATTTCTGACCCCGAGAATAAGAAGGGCGGGAGAGCGGGAAAAACAAAGGCAATTTGGGATGAATGAAACAGACTGCGTTGAGAAAAGATTGAGAGTTGATCTTGCAAATGATGAAGAGATTGGATTAACTTGAAGCAAAGCACGCCGGTTGAAAAGAATTTAACACAACAATCTCGATGATCAAGAAGGATTAGCACTCCCATAGAAATATGAGAACACCGATTAGGAAAAGTATGGAATCCACATTTGACATCGAAGCAACTCGAATACCAGAATCAAAACAAAAACAAAGGATAGATATGTTCTAACATAATCTTCACAATATCATTCGAACAGAAAATTGAACGAATGAATTCCAAAAGCTTAATGGTACATCAACTTGTCGAGAAGCCACTTGGGAGAACAAAAGGTAAATAAAAAACAATAAGGAGCAGATAGAACAAATACAAGATAGAAGTTTCGTTCCACATGTTCGTGCTGAAAGCTCACGGACATGTTACAAAAGGGTTTTGCAATCCCCGGATCAGCATAGCCAAGGACCCTTTAAGATGCAACTCCCGATTGGAACAACGCCCATAAAACCACTTCACTCAATGTTGAACCCCGAACTTCATATCATGCATTCGTTGGAAGAATGCCTACAATCTACTAGATGGACCCACCTATTAATTTCCGAAACTTTCCAGTTATGCTATCGGGTGTTGGGGATATAGGGGAAGCACCCCGCACTCAACTCTAATCCTACATCCAGTTGTTTCCATCCTTCAACACATAACCAGTTATTTCCGGAAACTGTTTACCTCGGACCTTCAAAACGCATCTCCTAGACAAGCTATGGCAATACTCCCGAACTACCTCCCCACTACTGGGTGATGTCGGGGTTATCTTGCCACCAACCGCATAGAAGAGTTTTCGATGTCGGCCGTCTTAAGTATTCCAGAACTGGTGCGATAGATTTGTGACGACAATACCTCGGAGCTCAACTCCCCGTGACACTGCCACAACCCCTAATTGACAGGAGGCATCGAGAACAATGTTCTCGTCACAAAGACATCGGAACAATCCAAACAATACTCGCGTGATCCTAAAGAAAAATTTAGTGATTTTTTTGAGAGTAGAAGAGATAGAGTAATCGTCAGGAGTCCTCACCAGAGTGATAAAGGGATGATGAGTAAAAAGAAATCCTACTCTCCGATATATATAGGACTCAAAACATTTTTAAGTGTGTGCCTAGACTCAGCCGTCAACGATTCGATCAATCAGTGGGGGCTCCTAGGTCGGAGAAGGCTCTGATTACCAACTTATAATGCCCAGTATGAGATTATACCTCCCACGTGTCGAGGCACGATTTAAAGGTATAAGCTCATACTAGAATGGTCTCAAGTATGGTATCTTTGCACGACTCATGTAAAAGAGGGATGAAAATGCAAAAGAGTAGTTGGCTTACACTCGCCACGTCACACAATACATTACATAAGCAATCATCATTAAAATAACATCAGAGTCCGACTACGGACGAAGATCCAAATGAAAGATACCATAAATAAATAACACAAGGTCCCGATCGCCCCTAGTAGGAACCTCTACTGATCGTCGAAAACGTCACATACATACGGCTACGCTCTTCATCGAACTCCCATTGAAGTTCTAATCCACCTCCTGCACAGTTCTCGGATGTACCTGCATATAGTGTGTGTAGTAATCTGTGAGCCACAAAAGACTCAGCAATCCCGTTCTCGGGTATCAAAACTAACAAAGCCTTAGGTGTGGAAAAGGCTTAAATAAGGTTGCAGCAGCACTAGCACTAGCTTACGTGTTTAGAGCGAGAAAAGAAAGTGCCGACGATCGTCAAAGTGATCACGAAGTGATCCTATCTAAGCACGTCAAACATAACCCCACCGTGTTCACTTCCCGAACCCCTTCGGAAAGAGACCGTCACGGTTACTCACGCCGGTAGTGTATTTGAACATAGTGTCAAGTTTTCTACAACCGGATATTAACAAATTCCCATATGCCACATAACCGCGGGCACGGCTTTCGAAAGATCAAACCCTGCAGGGGTGTCCCAACTTAGCCCATCACAAGCTCACGATCTGCGGAGTCGCAACTCCAAGGTGGGAAGACCCGAGTATTCTCGGAATCCCATGCTCAAGATATTCCGACTAAGGTAAAACTAATCCAGCAAGACCTCCCGGCGTGCCGACGCCCTAATAGTAGCCGCGCGTATCTCGTCTCAGGCCACGACCGGATGGGACAAGCTACAGGTTTTTACCAGCCCTTGAGTTTCCTCGAGGTGGCCCCGCAGCACGCCCAGTTTGGACCAACACTCATGTGGAGCACTGGCTGTAGCGACCAGACCCCAAACAGTCTGATCTCTGTGCATCAGTGTCATCCCTGGATCAGTAATGCTTACAGGCACAGTACTTGAAGGATTTATAACAGAGTAGCAATCACACACTTAATACATCGATAGTCCAACGATGAACTTATTACATTAAATATGGCTGAAGGCCATCTAACAAGATAACAGCGAAAGGCTTGGAAGATAAGTGAGTCCATCAACTCCAACGACATCACTGAGTATAGAACCATGACCTAAAAAGGCACCTTACTCGTCGTCTGAAAAGCCTGCAACATGAAACGTTGCAGCCCGAAAACGGGTCAGCACATGGAATATGTTGGCAAGGTAACACAAGAGAGCAATGAAAGTAAATCTATATTATATGCAATATGGCTGGTGGAAAGCTATATAGTTAAGTTTTTGCGTAAAGCTAATTTTTCCCTACTTCAAAGGAATATATTTTAATTAACTATCATGGTAGTTGAAACATCGTTGAGAAGATAGACATCCTCTCAACCCCAATTAAAATAATCATTAAACCCAACAATATTAAATTAAAGTAACATGATGAGATTCACATGAAAATACAAGTACTAGATACTCAAGACGTCCATAACCGGGGACACGGCTAATCATGATCAGTTTGTACACTCTGCAGAGGTTTGTGCACTTTTCCCACAAGACTCGATCGCCTCCGTTTGGTTTCTCGCACTGCATGGTGTTTGAGAAACGGATGACCGAGACATTGTCTTTCAGAAGCGCTAGCACCTTACGATCGGGCGGACCGTACCAACCTACATCCCCTACATCTGCTAGTCCACCACTGTAAGAGTTCGCACGACTTACTCATACTATGCTAGAGCCCATAATAGCATTGTGGCTGCACACGGAAGTTTCTAGTATGAATAATCTCATGATCCCTTTGAGCCTGGGTGGCGGTCCAAAAGAAAAACAGGCAATCACTGGAATACCCAGATGCCTCAATCCACCCAGATGTGTATTAATGTTGCCACCTTAAGTTGAACCATTAATTTACAAACTCACATCTGTCATGGATTTCACTCACCCAATCCACGTCTACGAGCATAGCATGTCCTAACAGCAAACGTAGAAGTAACTCCCAAAGGTTTGAATGTAATGCAGGTAATAGGTACTACCTCAATCTACTTCCCAATCCCACAAGTTAATTGATCCTACTCATGCAATGTGTGAGGGTTGGACTAATGCAATGAAAACTGGGTAATTGGAAAGTATGATCAAAGTGTTACTTGCCTCGCTGATGATCCGCAAAACCTAGAGACTCAAAGTAGCAAGCGGCGCACTCCGGGTACTCTATCGCAAACAAACAAGCATACAATAAGTACTTAACTAATGCACGGGTAAAAATCAAATAAGAGATCTAACCAAAAAATTCAACTTAAGAACTCCGGTTTGCAAAAATAATCAACTCGAAAGAAGCAATGAAACTCAAACTGCGAAAGAAACGAGCTCCGGTTTGCTAACTGGCCTAAAGTCAAATTTTACAGTAGCCAAAACTTTGTTCCAGTTGATTAAACGTAAAGAGGGCATCGAGACAAAGATCTGGGATTTTGAATCACCTAATTCCGACTCTCGAGCGAAAAGAAAAACGAAAAACAAGATCAGGGCAGAAATCGCGATTGGAAAAATCGCGGATAAATACCCCGAAAAAGAAAACGGACGAACAGGCTAACGAAAGAACGTTCGTTGTCTGCGGCTAACCGACGAAAACCGTTCGTTAAAACGAACGTACGGACGAACGTCCGCTAAATAACTAAACCTACGAAAAACCGAACCGATCTAAAACAGATCTACGGTTTAAAAAAAAACCGAGCGGTTCTTAAAAAACCCGTAACTACCTCGACGACTCCGGCGTGATTCCGGCGCTCCGGCGGCGGCGGTGGTCCGGCGGGCTGGTGAGACGGTCGGCGGCGGCGGCGGCTAGCGTGGCGGTGGCGGCTAGTGGCGGTGGCGGCGACGGTAGGCGGCGGGGCGACGGCAGGCTGCGGCTGGCGGCGGCGGCGGCTTAGGGCAGGGCGGCGGCTTAGCGTTTCGGCTGGGCGCGGCTGGTGGGCTGGTCGGGCCGACGGCTGGCGCTTATAAAGCCCAGTCTCCCGACCCTATACGAGTCTAAGTTGGTTCACTTTTTTTAAATAGAGTCCCCGCGCAGAAAAACTAACGAAAGAAATACTAAACGGACTCCAAAAATCCAGAAATAAATTTTCACCGTCCTCTAATAATATTTAGGACAAAGTGAACATTTTTCCCAGACCTAAATGCAATTTTGAAAAACGCGCATTTTTCCTATGCAAATAAATTCGCAAATAAATCCAGAAAAAATACCAAAAGTGATTTTAACATTTTCCTCCAATATTTCTGTTATTTTGGAGAAGTCATATTATCTCCGCTCATATTTGTATTTAGAAATATTTTTAGGAGAGAAAAATAATTAGAATCACACTGTCCTCGTACCGGTATTCGAGCGAACTCAAATACAAGAACGGTAATATCCCCAACTCTCTCCGTAGGTCCTTGAGTTGCTTAGAATTTCGAGGAACGCCACAATAAAATGCAAAAAGAATGCAATGCAAATATGATCTATGTATAACATTCCAAATTGAAAATTTGGGATGTTACACTCGCCCAGGGTTGTTAATTAAGAACTCGGGTTTGCAACGCCCTTATGCAAGTTTTAGTTATTAGAAAAATGTAAAACCAATGTTGGGCCTTGCTGGAAAAGGTTTAGTGCTAAGCGGGTTATCGAGGGGGGCCCATAAACCCCAACCGTGTTAGGGACGCAAAATCAAGGAACATAACACCGGTTTAACGGTTCCTAGGGTGGCATGAGTGGAACAAAACACCAACCAAGAGGCTTAGCCATCCACCCATTACCAATGTATAGATGATTTAGTTTAACAGATGATATATTGTGATATCCCAACAATAACTTCATCATGAAGAAAGAATCTTCAAATCTTCTCCTACAACTAACAATGCTATAAGAGGGGCTGATCGATGCTTACGTAACCAAACAACGGTTTGCTAGGTGGGTGGTTAGAGAGGTTCATGGCAACAATAGGAGGCTGACAACCAGACATAGGCATCGAGGCAATAAGCTAAAGAGCGAGACAACTAGCGTAGGCAAAGATAGTAGTGATATCTGGGTAAGGTCATCTTGCCTGGGATTCCGCAAGGAAGAAAAACAAGTCCATGAAGTAGTCGAACAAAAACCTCACAACTCCGGAACGACACCAAAGCTTACGAGAGAAGCATACCGGAAAGAAGCAAACAACACGGTAAACACACAAGCACAAACATGGCATAATGCACAAACAAGTATGATGCATGTCCGGTTTAAAATGCATGGCATCGCAAAGTGCACAAACAATACTACAAGTTAAGTGGAGCTCAATATGCAACGAGTTGCACATTGACAAAACACCACATTTTATTTATTTAGTTGACTCTCGTTTATTTATAAGACAAGATTAAATGTTTTTATATTAAACATGGCAAGACGTGAAGCATGAGCAAAACTACACTATCTAGTCAATTTAAATGAGGCCGGAAATAACAACAACAATTCCGGAAACTCCTCATGTCATTTAGCAGTTATTGAAGCAACGAAAATTTAATCATTTTAATGTTGTTATCATGATGCGGATGCCATTTGCAAGTTTTATGTAATTTTAGTGAAAAGTTGACATGAAGAGATATGAAGTATTAGTCATCGTGGTGGATAGAAAGGGCGCCACGGGGACGATCCAAAAATGATGCCACGCAACATATCGGTTCCGGTAACTCGTTGAGAGTCCGGTGCAAAAGATGACGGAGAGCGTGTCATGCAAGATGATGGGGTGCTCCCAGTTTCCAGGTTCCCACGAGACGGTGGCAAGGAAACGAGTGGTAAAACGGACACGGTGCAAACAAGGGGAACAACTCATACATCACATAGCATTCGTCCACGGGCGTCGTTTCGGCGGTATACCTTCGAAGCGAGCGTTCTCGGGGCGATTCGAGTCGTCGAGGGACGTAGTCGTTCTCGGGGTCGTTGCACTTGGCGAAAAAAACACGGCGACGGTAGTGGTACACTCTCGTCGAGTAACTTGGCGGTCTTCGAAAACAGCGGTCGTCGAGGTACTAGGTGTATCTTCATGTAGTCGTACACGACCCGTAGATGTACATGTCGTCGTAGCCGTTCGGGCGTCGGTAGTCAAGGTACTTGGCGTCTTCGGACTTGCCAGTCTCAATTCTTGCGACAGTAGGGGTACACGGGGTAGTCGTACTTGGCGACTCGAAGGGGTACTTGGCATCGGTAGATGTACTCATTTTCTGTAGATGTTCGGGTCGTTGTAGAGGTACTTGGTGCTTCGTCATGTGGTCGAACTTGGCGAATTCGTAGATGGTAGAAGAGGTACACAATAGTGTCACCGTGTAGTCGTTCTCGGCGTCCTTGGGGCATCGGTCTCGCGGTCATCATGTAGTCGAACACATTCAGCTTGACAGAACTTGGCGAAGACACGGACACAGACTTGGCGATCTGAGTGCGGTCTGGTAACCGTGGCTTGGCATCAACAAAACAAAAAACACCAAAATGGAGGCACGAGTTGGGGCTCCTCGAACCCATGGAGACGGCCGGCAGCAAGAACTCTGGTTGGTGGCGTCCTCCGGCGAGGATGACGAGGCCGAGATGATGCAGAGGACGGGGAGGTTGAAGGGTGGTTTGCGGCGGCTTGGTGCTGTCGCGCTGGCTCGTGTTCGCTAGCGCGGAGGAAGACAACAGGAGGTCCGACGATGTGGCTGTAGGGTGCTGGCGGGACGAAGCAAGGAGGCGTGGCGGCGTTGCTGGAGGGCCCGCGGCACGGGGCATCACGGAGGAGGAGGCCGCAGGTGGGGGAAGGCGCTCGGCGGAGTCGTCGGAGATGGCTGGGGCGGCGCTGTCGGCTCGAGGTTGAAGCCCCTGGGCGGCGGGGTCGGCGATGCTCTGTAGGGCCACGGCGGGGACACGGCAAGGCGAGCCGCGGGGCGTCATGGCGAGGCGCGGCAAGGACGCGACGGTCGACGAAGCAGGGAGGATGCCGCATGTGGCGCAGAGGGAGACGGCGGCAGCGGTGCAGTCGGGCGATGAAGGCGTACGGGATCGGGCAGATTAAGAGAGAGCGATGGGGAGGGGAGGGATCGAGCGTGGGTCTGGCGGTGCTGCACAGGGTCGAGGGGAGATCGATAGGAGATGAGGTCGGGTCCGGTCGGCCTAGGGTTAGGAGGGGAGAGGGGGGCTCGGCCTTGGGCCTAGGATTAAGCAAGGGAGAGAGAGAGAGGCAGCTGGGCCTTAGAGGCCGGCTGGGCCTTGGGGCAAAAGGGCCGGCCTGGCTGCAGGGAGGAGGCTGGGCTGCGGCTGCCCTCCTCCTTTTTTATTACAGAAAAAAAGGAAGGAGAAAAAGAGAGAAGAGTAAAGGTTAGGGAAAGAATTGGGCATAGGGTTTGGAGAAGGTTGGAAAGGAAATTATGAAAGGCATATAATTTAAGCTGCAAGTGTGTTTGAGGGTGGTTCCAAACTAATGGAATAATTTAATATAGCTCCCTAATAATATTGAGAGGCTTTTATATGTTATAAAGAGAAGTCACCATAGTGAGTATCCCTCAATTTAAATGGATCGAGGATCCATACGGTTTATTTAGTTGAGTTTTGAAGTTAAAAGACTTGATGGCATGATGACATGATGCAATGCAAAAATAAATAAAGCAAGCACAAATGAAACACACGGGAAAACCCGGAACATCTAGAATCTTCTGGAGCGTCGGTCTTCGGGCGTCACAACTCTCCCACACTAATAGAGGATCTCGACCCGAGATCCTGGAGATGGCACCGGATAAAACGGAAAAGGAAGAGGTAAAACAAAGTTGCTTCTTCGACAAACTTGTGAAACCACGAACCTCGGAGGGTTGAACAAATTGAAAGAAGAATACAACAGAGATGAATGAAGATGAAAGCACTCCGTTAGAAAAAAAGAGGGAAAGGGTACATTACGAGAACCTTGTAGGTTGAAAGACATGAAACAAGAGCTTACGAACCAAAAGAATATGAAACTGCAACGGTATAGCCAAGGAAAAAGAATGACAAAATTCAGACAGCATTCCAACTGCAAATGTAAGGAATTGAACAAGAACTTGAGAAGATGGGGTGATACTTGATGAAATCAGCAACACACTGCCTCCGGAACAATTGAAAGAATGGCACAGGGTTAAGAAAGATTTTAGATAGTACTTCGGTTGAAAAGAGAGGCAAAACTAGATAAGATGACGGAACTTGAATGGAGGACACAACACTCCTGATAAATAGACAAGCAAGGGAAGAATATGATCTTGATAAAAACAAGATGATGGTCAAAGAGAGCAATATCACAATGCCTCCGGAATGAAAGAATAGAATATAGGTCAATGAAAGAAATGAACGGAGAAGAATATGACAACTTCTACCAAAATTGAATTTGAAAGAGAATCCTTACAAAGATGGATTGAACAGAGTTGTTGGAAGAATCAACAAGCACAGAATAAGCTTGTTGTTGGCTTATGGAAAACCTCTCAAAATTATGAGGTGACAACCAGCCACTGACGAAAACATTTAATTCGATTGAGATCAACAAGGAGACGAAAACTTATTTCACCGAGAGGATAAATGAAGAACTTGGGTCATTTATAATCACCATAATAGCAACAAACCTTAAGGAAAGCTTTTAGGTGAAATACAACACAAGATAACTCCAACGAAGAAATTGACGGGATTAAATATCTCATTCTTGATAACTTGTGAATCATGAAACATGAAGGAAATTGTCAAAAATGACATAACGCCATCTGAAAAGATAAGGTAGAAAGGATTGCAATTGGAATGCATGATGAATAATGCTTGAGCCCCAACAAGAATCTTGGTGAAGACTTCGAGGATGAATTAAAACATGATGAACCACCATGAAGAACTCCGGTAATGAAAGCATGATAAGTGAAAGATGAAAAGAATAAGATTCAAGGACTGCGATGAATTAGATGGAGCTTGAAATGATATAATTGAAATAACTTGGAGCTCCGGAAAACAAGATGAACAACTTGGAACCAAGGATATGATATGATGAACAAGCTCCGGAAAAAAAAGATTAATCACTCTGGGGAAATAAGAATAAGATTTACTGTATGCTTATCCTTCACCAAATTAAATTGATGACAAGCAACAGATTGGCATACTACTTATTCTTGTTACAAAGAATTCAAGAGAGATCTCGCACCAACTTGGGTAAATCTTCAACGAACCACCGATAGGATTATGAAAAGAACAAATGAATTGATACTATAAAAACGAAAGAGTAATCTTGAATGAACCACCGTAAAAATATGGAGACGAACGAAGAGGCATCAATTAAGAATAGTGGGAGGACGAAGTTGAAAACTGAGAACGAAGAATCTTCTGAAATGATGGCCTTTGGAGGATCACAATGGGAAGAATTCATGAAATGCTTCGGATGGGTATAAAAAAAAGAATTCCACACAATCGGAACAATAATGAGGATGTCATGAAGCTAGAACCATGAATCTTTAGAAGAACGGGTAGGATTTGTGAGAAACTCTTCTCCGGTCTTCAAATGTTGAGAAGAACGACGAGAAACACCATCATGAATTGTTTAGACACTCCGTAATGAGAATTAAAAGGTTGAACCAATGATGAAAAGAATATGAAAGCGATCTTGGAGAAGGCATTTGACTGATGGAATCCATACTTACGTCACACTTGAAAAGAATTTCAGAATAACTCCGGAAAAAGAAATTAGAAGAGTCAGGTAAGATCCTGGGAAGAATACCTATGGGTTAGGGCCCACTCAAAAGAAATCACCATTGAAAAAGATTGCTTAAGAGATATTGCACCGGTTGAATTAAATGGCTAGAATAAGATGACAATCCTCAAAATAGCTTGAACGGATTAAGAATTGAAACACAAATATACCTTGTACACTCCGAATAAGAATTAGGGGGAGTTGAATAAACAAGAGAGACTTGGATAAGAAATTCCAACACGGAAAAAACATGTGAAACAAGAGGAATAGATATGATCAACACCAATCTTGAATTACATCCACCGACGGAATTTGAGAACAAAAGAATGATGAACTTGAAGTTCCTCAGCATCTTCCTGAGAAATCACCGGATAATGAAATTGAACGAAAAGAATGAAGAAACCTCACAATAATAAAATGGATATTTCATTTTAGAATTTCTGACCCCGAGAATAAGAAGGGCGGGAGGGCGGGAAAAACAAAGGCAATTTGGGATGAATGAAACAGACAATGTTGAGAAAAGATTGAGAGTTGATCTTGCAAATGATGAAGAGATTGGATTAACTTGAAGCAAAGCACGCCGGTTGAAAAGAATTTAACACAACAATCTCGATGATCAAGAAGGATTAGCACTCCCATAGAAATATGAGAACATCGATTAGGAAAAGTATGGAATCCACATTTGACATCGAAGCAACTCGAATACCAGAATCAAAACAAAAACAAAGGATAGATATGTTGCAACATAATCTTCACAATATCATTCGAACAGAAAATTGAACGAATGAATTCCAAAAGCTTAATGGTACATCAACTTGTCGAGAAGCCACATGGGAGAACAAAAGGTAAATAAAAAACAATAAGGAGCAGATAGAATAAATACAAGATAGAAGTTTTGTTCCACATGTTCGTGCTGAAAGCTCATGGACATGTTACAAAAGGGTTTTGCAATCCCCGGATCAGCATAGCCAAGGACCCTTTAAGATGCAACTCCCGATTGGAACAACGCCCATAAAACCATTTCACTCAATGTTGAACCCCGAACTTCATATCATGCATTCATTGGAAGAATGCATACGATCTACTAGATGGACCCACCTATTAATTTCCGAAACTTTCCAGTTATGCAATCGGGTGTTGGGGATACAGGGGAAGCACCCCGCACTCAACTCTAATCCTACATCCAGCTGTATCCATCCTTCAACACATAACCAGTTATTTCCGGAAACCGTTTACCTCGGACCTTCGAAACGCATCTGCTATACAAGCTATGGAAATACTCCCGAACTATCTCCCCAAAACTGGGTGATGTTGGGGTTATCTTGCCACCAACCGCATAGAAGAGTTTTCGGTGTCGGCCATCTTAAGTATTCCAGAACTGCCGCAATAGATTTGTGACGACAACACCTCGGAGCTCAACTCCCCGGGACACTGCCACAACCCCTAAATGACAGGAGGCATCGAGAACAAAGTTCTCGTCACAAAGACATCAGAACAATCCAAATAATACTCGCGTGATCCTAAAAAAGAATTAGTGAATTTTTTGAGAGTAGAAGAGATAGAGTAATCGTTAGGAGTCCTCACCAGAGTGATAAAGGGATGAGGAGTAAAAACAAATCCTACTCTCCGATATATATATATATATATAGGACTCAAAACATTTTTAAGTGTGTGCCTAGACTCAACCGTCAAGAATTCGATCAATCAGTGGGGGCTCCTAGGTCGGAGAAGGCTCTGATTACCAACTTATAATGCCCAGTATGAGATTATACCTCCCACGTGTCGAGGCACGACTTAAAGGTATAAGCTCATACTAGAATGATCTCAAGTATGGTATCTTTGCACGACTCATGTAAAAGAGGGATGAAAATGCAAAAGAGTAGTTGGCTTACACTCGCCACGTCACACAATACATTACATAAGCAATCATCATCCAAATAACATCAGAGTCCGACTACGGACGAAGATCCAAATGAAAGATACCATAAATAAATAACACAAGGTCCCGATCGCCCCTATTAGGAACCTCTACTAATCGTCGAAAACGTCACATACATACGGCTACACTCTTCATCGAACTACCACTGAAGTTCTGATACACCTCTTGCACTATTCTCGGATGTACCTGCATCTGGTGTGTGTAGTAATCTGTGTGCCACAAAGGACTCAGCAATCCTGTTCCCGGGTATCAAAACTAACAAAGCATTAGGTGTGGAAAAGGCTTAAATAAGGTTGCAACAACACTAGCACTATCTTACGTGTTTAGAGCGAGAAGAGAAAGTGCCAACGATCGTCAAAGTGATCACGAAGTGATCCTATCTAAGCACGTCAAACATAACCCCACCGTGTTCACTTCCCGAACCCCTTCGGAAAGAGACCGTCACGGTTACTCACGCTAGTAGTGTATTTGAACGTAGTGTCAAGTTTTCTACAACCGGATATTAACAAATTCCCATCTGCCACATAAGCGCGGGCACGGCTTTCGAAAGATCAAACCCTGCAGGGGTGTCCCAAATTAGCCCATCACAAGCTCACGATCTGCGGAGTCGCAACTCCAAGGTGGGAAGACCCGAGTATTCTCGGAATCCCATGCTCAAGATATTCTGACTAAGGTAAAACTAATCCAGCAAGACCTCCCGGCGTGCCGACACCCTGATTGTAGCCGCACGTATCTTGTCTCAGGCCACGGCCGGATGGGACAAGCTATAGGTTTTTACCAGCCCTTGAGTTTCCTCGAGGTGGCCCTGCAGCACGCCCAGTTTGGACCAACACTCATGTGGAGCACTGGCCCAGGGTTGTTAATTAAGAACTCGGGTTTGCAACACCCTTATGCAAGTTTTAGTTATTAGGCAAATGTAAAACCAAAGTTGGGCTTGCTGGAAAAGCTTTAGCGCTAAGCGGGTTATCGAGGGGGGCCCATAAACCCCAACCGTGTTAGGGACGCAAAATCAAGGAACATAACACCGGTTTAATGGTTCCTAGGGTGGCATGAGTGGAACAAAACACCAAGCAAGAGGCTTAGCCTTCCACCCATTACCAATGTATAGATGATTTAGTTTAACAGATGATATATTGTGATATCCTAACAATAACTTCATCATGAAGCAAGAATCTTCAAATCTTCTCCTGCAGCTAACAATGCTATAAGAGGGGCTGAGCGATGCTTACGTAGCCAAACAACGGTTTGCTAGGTGGGTGGTTAGAGAGGTTCATGGCAACAATAGGAGGCTGACAAACAGACATAGGCATCGAGGCAATAAGCTAAAGAGCGAGACAACTAGCATAGGCAAAGAGAGTAGTGATATCTGGGTAAGGTCATCTTGCCTGGGATTCCGCAAGGAAGAAGAACAAGTCCATGAAGTAGTCGAACAAAAACCTCACAACTCCGGAACGACACCAAAGCTAACGAGAGAAGCATACCGGAAAGAAGCAAACAACACGATAAACACACAAGCACAAACATGGCATAATGCACAAACAAGTATGATGCATGTCCGGTTTAAAATGCATGGCATCGGAAAGTGCACAAACAATACTACAAGTTAAGTGGAGCTCAATATGCAACGAGTTGCACATTGACAAAACACCACATTTTATTTATTTAGTTGACTCTCGTTTATTTACAAGACAAGATTAAATGTTTTTAAACTAAACATGGAAAGACGTGAAGCATGAGCAAAACTACACTATCTAGTCAATTTAAATGAGACCGGAAATAACAACAACAATTCCAGAAACTCCTCATGTCATTTAGCAGTTATTGAAGCAACAACAATTTAATCATTTTAATGTTGTTATCATGATGCGGATGCCATTTGCAAGTTTTATGTAATTTTATGAAAAGTTGAGTATTAGTCACCGTGGTGGAAAGAAAGGGTGCCACGGGGACGATCCGAAAATGATGCCACACAACATATCGGTTCCGGTAACTCATTGAGAGTCCGGTGCAAAGGATGACGGAGAGCGTGTCATGCAAGATGATGGGGTGCTCCCGGTTTCCGGGTTCCCACAAGACGGCGGCAAGAAAATGAGTGGTAAAACAGGCACGGTGCAAACAAGGAGAACAACTCATACATCACAAAGCATTCGTCCACGGGCGTCGTTTCGGCGGTATACCGTCGAAGCGAGCGTTCTCGGGGCGATTTGAGTCGTCGAGGGAAGTAGTCGTCCTCGGGGTCGTTGCACTTGGCGAAAAAACACGACGATGGTAGTGGTACACTCTCGTCGTGGAACTTGGCGGTCTTCGAAAACATTGGTCGTTGAGGTACTAGGTGTATCGTCATGTAGTCGTACACGACCCATAGATGTACATGTCGTCGTAGCCGTTCGGGCGTCGGTTGTCAAGGTACTTGGCGTCTTCGGACTTGCCGGTCTCAATTCTTGCGACGGTAGGGGTACACGGGGCAGTCGTACTTGGCGATTCGAAGGGGTACTTGGCATCGGTAGATGTACTCGTTTTCTGTAGATGTTCGGGTCGTTGTAGAGGTACTTGGTGCTTCGTCATGTGGTCGAACTTGGCGATTTCGTAGATGGTAGAACAGGTACTCAATAGTGTCGCCGTGTAGTCGTTCTCGGCGTCCTTGGGGTATCGGTCTCGCGGTCATCATGTAGTCGAACACGTTCAGCTTGACAGAACTTGGCGAAAACACGGACACAGACTTGGCGATCCGAGTGCGGGTCTGGTAACCATGGCTTGGCATCAACAAAACAAAACACACCAAAAAGGAGGCATGACTTGGGGCTCCTCGAACCCATGGAGACGGCCGGCAGCAGGAACTCTCGCTGGTGGTGTCCTCCGGCGAGGATGACGAGGCCGAGATGATGCAGAGGACGGGGAGGCCGAAGGGTGGCTCGCGGTGGCTCGGTGCTATCGCGGTGGCTCGTGTTCGCCGGCGCAGAGGAAGACATCAGGAGGCCCGGCGATGTGGCTGTAGGGCGCTGGCGGGACGAAGCAAGGAGGCGGGGTGGCGTTGCTGGCGGGCCCACAGCACGGGGCAGCACGGAGGAGGAGGCCGCAGGTGGGGGAAGGCGCTCGGCGGAGTCGTCGGAGATGGCTAGGGCGGCGCTGTCGGCTTGAGGTCGAAGCCCCTGGGCGGCGGGGTCGGCGATGCTCTGCAGGGCCGCGTGTAATGCCCCGGATGTAATACTTTCCCTATTGGGCATATAATATATCTCCGGCTTCATCTATTCCTTTTCGGGTTCTTTGTCTTTCGGGTTTTCGTCATTTTGTTGTGTGCGTGTGTGGCATTCATTCATATCATGTAGACATGTGCATCGCATTGCATTTGTGTTGTCGGTTGCATCCGGTTCCACGCGTTCCTTCCCGTTGTCCGTTTCGCGTTCCGGAGCTCCCTCACGTGTCCGTGGCGTCCCGTAGACCTACTTTGTTGTTTGGCCGTGTAACGTTACCGGTGTGGCGCGAGACTTGTCGTGTGTTGTTGTTTTGGTGTGTGTAACCCGCCTGTCAATTCTCGTCACGTTTGGAGTCCGTCTGCTATCCCAACAGTTATTCGTGTGGGTCCAAAGTGCCTCCACTTTGTGGCCAAAAACACCCTTCAACAGCCCACTTACCTCCTCTTGGCCCATCCTAGCTCCCCTCGCGATCGGATCCGTCGGATCGCGATCGGAGGGCTTCAAAACCCCCAAAAACCCTAACCCTAGCAAATCTGCTATATTTAGACCCCCCCATGTCTATTTTGGGCATCCCTAGCATCTTCCCTAACCTCCCCCTATTTTTTTCCCTGTCCAACCAGATCCAAACTGCCACTTGGTTCCTTCCTCGAACCAGCCGCCGCCGATCTTCCTCGAAGGGAGCAGCCATCCGCCCGATCGATCAGATCGATCCGGGCGTTGACCCCGCATCTACCGCCCGCCAGCCGCTGGTTCACCGCTTCGCCTGGCCAGATCGACCGAGCGCCTCGACCGGGGTTTTTTCCCCACCGATCCAGTGTGGACCACATCATCGCCACCTCCCGGCCCAGCCGCGCGAGCCGCCTCCTTCGTTCGCCTGCGCCAGGCCCGAGCGCTGGACCACTTCGCCAGCAGGCCGCCGCCTCTCTCCGCCTGGGCTCTTCGCCTCCGTTCGCCGCGGCCCGTCGCGCCTCCCTCCAGCCGGCGCCCGAGCCGCCTCGCCTCCTGGGCCTCGCTCCTCCCGCTGGGCCGCCGTCTCCCTCCACCGAGCTAGCGCCAGGCCGGCCTCGCCTCCCGCGGTAGGCCTCGGGCCGCCTCCGCCTCCCTCCAGGCCCCGCTGGGCCACGGTTCCCCCACCGGCCCGACGCGCCACGTCGCCAGGCCGCCTCGAGGCCGAGCGGGCCTCGGCCGCCGCGGGCCCAAACCGCGCCTCCAGTCGGGCCTCCTCCAGCCGCCGGGCTAGATCCACGCCCCAGGCCCGTTTGGGCTGCAGATCTGAGATCTAGGTTGTTTTTCAATTCCAAGTCCCTGTTGTTTTGTTCTGTGATGCTATTTTCAAACTGCTGTAACTTTTTGTGTGGATGTCCGTTTTGCGCAAATAGCATGTCCAGACGTTCGTGGTGATTAGCACTACGTTTTATCTTTTTGTGCCATGCATGTTAGAGATCATCTAGGTGCTTATTTTTCTGTTGCAAGAGTGTATCGTGATAAAACTGCTGCTATGTGTTGTTTTTATGCCATCTTTGCATAGTGATATCTTTTAGCTCGTTTATCCGAATGATGCAAATGACATGTCCACGTGTTCGTCTTGCCATGCTCTACATGTTGTTTGTGTTAGGTTGCATGATAGATTTATTCTTGCTATGTTTATCTCCATTGCAAAGTACCATGTGGCTGTGATGTTGTTTCACTTGTTATGAAATGCCATCTTGTTGAGCTCATTGCTATCGTTGTGTTTACCTCCATGATGCATGTTTGTGTGTTTCGGAATCACCATCATGTGTACTTTGATGTGGTGCTTACCACTTGCCATGTTTAGTTTCGAGGTGACTTAAACTTGCTCTTTTAGATGCCATGATGAAACTGCTGTTTTAACACTTAGTGGTTTTTCACCAAGTCTGAAATATGTAACGTTCCGATGCCATGTTTGCTTGCTGCTCTAGGTCAAACCATGATAGTTTTGGGGTGGATCTTGATTGTTCCTTGTAGTATATATTGTTGGCTTTCCATTCATGTTCTCACATGCTTATTTAAGTGGCTGTAGCATGTTTAACTTTTGCTCCAAAGTTTCAATAAAATTCTGCTGTCAGAATTTTATTGTCAAGTTCAATATGTCCAAGCTTGTTGCTATTGATCCGTGGCTCCTTTGGGGGTGCACCTTTGGACTTAATTGCTGTAGGATATGTCTAGTTTATGTTCATGCTCTTTTCCATGTTGTTTGAGTGCTGTAGCTTAATTATTTTGTGTTCCGAAGTTGCTATGTTGCTGTAATTTTCAGCTTTCGCATGTTTCTTGTTTCGGGCATAACTTTTAGCCCGTAGCTCCGATTTCAGCGAGTCTTATATGAAACTTGATTGATTTTCCGTGTAGATTCATAATCTCCTGTTGTTATCATGTTTTGAGGTGTTTTGCTTGAGTGCTATTTTTCCGTGCTCCGTGTGCATCCTTAGTGCATCCATCATGCATCCATCATTTTGGTGTGCGCATTGCATCTTGTTGATTCGTGCCTTGTGTGATTGTATTGTTTAGAGCCGGAAGCTGAGACCGAGTACGAGCACGAGGTTACCAACGAGGTTGAGCACGAGGACCCTTCTTACGATCCGAACGACTACACTTCAGGCAAGATGACCGAACCCCGATAACATTACTATCTTTGCCTATTGCTAGTAGTTCCACTCTATAGTTTTGCCTCGATGCCCATGTCTTTCCTGTCAGCCTCCTACTTGTAACCATTACCATGTTTAACCACCCTACCTATGCAAACCGTTGCTTGGCTAAGTACGCTTTGCTCAGCCCTTCTTATAGCATTGCTAGTTGCAGGTGAAGATCGAAGATGCTTGCTTCATGTTGAAGTTTGTCGGGTTATATCACACTACATATAATGCTTAAAATGAAATCATCTATACATTGGCAAGGGTGGAAGGCTAAGCCTTTTGCTTGGTGATTTGTTCCACTCATGCCGTTAGGAACCGTATAAACCGGTGTTATGTTCCTTGATTATGCGTTCCTAACACGGTTGGGGTGTATGGGACCCCCTCGATAAACCGCTAAGTGCTAAGTCTTTTCCAGCAAGTCCCAACATTGGTACTATTTGCCTAATAACTAATTAAACTTGCATAGGGAGTAATTAACCCTCTTTCTTAATTCTACAACCCCGGGCCAGTGCTCCACATGAGTGTTGGTCCGAAACGGGGAGCCTGCGGGGCCGCCTTGGGGCAACCCGAGGTATCTGGCATACACCTGTAGCATCACCCATCTGGTCGTGTCCTGAGACTTAGGTACACGCGGCTACTATCAGGGTGTCGGCACGCCGGCAGGATTTGCTGGATTAGCCTTACCTTAGTTCGGAGTATCTTGAGCACGGGATTCCGAGAATACTCGGGTCTTCCCACTTTGGAGTTGCGACTCCGCGGATCGTGGGCTTGTAATGGGTCAAGTTGGAACATCCCTGCAGGGTTATGAACTTTCGAAAGCCGTGCCCACGGTTATGTGGCAGATGAGAGCTTGTTAATATCCGGTTGTAGATAACTTGACACATTGTTCTAATACACTACCAGCGTGTGTACCGTGACTGTCAATTTCCGAATAGGGATTCGGGAGTTGAACACGGTGGGGTTATGTTTGTTGAGCTTTAGCTAGGATCACTTCGTGATCATCTCTCGACCGAGGCTTTCTCTTCTCGCACTCTCTCACGTAAGCTAGTTGCTAGTTGCTGCTGCAGACACTTATTCTTTTCTTCAGCCTTATACTCTCCCAAGGCTTATATAGTCTTGTTACCCGGGAACGGGATTGCTGAGTCCTCTGTGGCTCACAGTTACTTCACCCCACCAGATGCAGGTCCAGTTGTGAGCTATCCAGGTGATGGCACCGAGCTTGACTGGGAGTATGACGAGGAGCGTAGTCGATACTATGTTCGTTATCCTGATGATCAGTAGTGGAGACTTCTACTAGGATTCGATCCGCCTGTGGATTTAATTTATGTTTGGTATCTTATCATTTGGATTTTACCCTTAGAGGGCTGTGATGTTTTAATGTATGATGCTTGAGACATGTATTGTATTTGTGTGACGTGGCGAGTGTAAGCCAACTATGTTTATGTTTTCCATCCCCATCTTTTACATGAGTTGTGCAAAGATACCAGACTTGCGATCATTCCAGCATGGGGTTATGTCTCTAAGTCGTGTCTCGACACGTAGGAGATATAGCTCCATCCTGGGCATTACAAGTTGGTATTCAGAGCCTTCTCTGACCTAGGAGCCCCCACTGATTGATCGAATCGTTGACGGTCGAGTCTAGGCACACACTGAAAATATTTTGAGTCCTATATTATATCGGAGAGTAGGATTTCTTTGCTTCTCATCCCCTTTCTCTCTGGTGAGGACTCCCGACGACTACTCTTGTCTCTTCTACTTTCAAAAATTGCACCAATTTTTTTTAGGAATCTCGCGAGTATTCTGGGATTGTTTCGATGTTCTTGTGACGAGAATATTGTTCTCGATGCCTCCTGACATTAGGGGTTGTGGCAGTGTCCCGGGGAGTTGAGCTTCGGGGTATTGTCGTCACAAGCATATCGCGGCAGTACTAAATACTTAAGACGACCGACATCGAAAATCTCTCCTATACGGCCAGTGGCAAGATAACCCCGACATCACCCAGTACTGGGGAGGTAGTTCGGGAGTATTGCCATAGCTTGTTATAGTGGATGCTTTTCGAAGGTCCGAGGTAGACAGTTTCCGAGAAAGACTGGTTATGTGTTGAAGGATGGATACACCTGGATGTAGGTTAGAGTTGATTGCGTGGTGCTTCCCGTGTATCCCCAACACCTGATTGCATAACTGGAATCTTTCAGAAATTCATAGGTGGGTTTTATCCAGTAGATCGTAGGCTTTCTTCCAACGAATGCAGGTTAGCGAGTTTGGGGTTCTACATTGAGTGAAGTGGTATTATGACCGATGTTCCGATCGGGAGTTGCATCTTAAAGGGTCCTTGGCTATGCTGATCCGGGGATTGCAAAACCCTTTCGTAACGCGTTCATATGCTTTCAGCACAAAGATGTTAGAATGAAGCTCCTATGTTGTGTTTGTTTCCATCCGTACCTTGTTGTTTTTCTTATTTTACCTTTTGTCCCCTATGTGGCTTCTCGTGAAGATTGATGTTATCATTTAACTGAGAATTTCATTCGTTCCTCTTGTTCGAATGATTTATTCGTTCCTATTGTTCGAATGATTATTGTGAAGACTTGTTGCAATTCATTCCATTGATTCAGCTTATACCTTCTGTCAATCAATTGCTGATTCGTGGTCATCTCTTTCAGGATGGCTCCGAAAAGGGTTCCCAACGCTAACCCAGAGGGTGAAGAGGTCCCAGATCGTCCTCCTTCCCCTCCTCCTCCGTCTGAGGCTTGGAGAGCGATTATGCAGACTACAGCTCAGAACACCCAGATGTTGATGCAGATGATGCAACACATGCAAGCTAATCAAGCTAATCAGGGTGTTCCAGGGAATCAAGGCAACTTCTTCAACCAGCAGCACCATGCTACTCTCAACCAGTTCTTGGCCAATAATCCAAAAGCTTTCAGTTACTGTGTCGACCCTCTTGATGCTGAAGATTGGTTAACCGACATAAAGAAGCATTTTGAGTGCAGTAACGTAAGAGAAGAGGATTATGTGAAGTTGGCAGCCTTCCAACTCAAAGACCAAGCAGCTGACTGGTGGCAGCAGTACAAAGACTCTAGGCCAGGTCAGGTGATCTCTTGGGAGAATTTCTGCAAGGATTTTCGCTCTCACCACATTCCTACAAGTGTCATCGAGGGTATGCGTGAGCAATTCCGCAACCTGAAGCAGGGCTCTATGACAGTCTATCAGTATAATGTCAAGTTCCAAAACCTCGCCCGCTATGCTAAGCAAGACATTCCTGACGCCAAGAGCAAAATCTACCAGTTCCGTGGAGGTCTCAAAGATGAACTTCAACTTGCTCTCACTCTGTTCGAGCCCGATGAATTCGACAAATTCTATAACATGGCTTTGAAACAAGAAGCAGATCAGCTTAAGATGGAGGCTTCTAAAAAGAGAATTCGAGATGCCGTTCACTCTTTCTCATCGTCTCAGATGGTCTCGAAGCAACAGAAATTCTGGCTTCCTCCTCCTCCAGTGATTCGAGCTCCCTACAACAACTCCAACAACTCCAACAACTACAAGAACTCCGGTGGACGTGGCTTCTCCCACCCACCCAACCCGAGCAACCAGTCGAAGAACCAGTTTCAGTCTCAAGGCTCCAAGTCAAGTGGTTCTCATTTCCGTCCTCTTTCAGAAGTGGTCTGCAACAAATGCACTCAGAAAGGTCACTATGCCAACAGATGTCCGAACCCGAAGCGCCTTCCACCTTCTCCACCTGTGAGTTCAGCTATTGTCAAGCATAACCCCAAGCAAGCAAGGGTCAATCTGATGAGTGCAGCGCAAGCGGAGAATTCTTCTGATGTCATTTTGGGTAACCTCTCAGTTAACTCTTTTCCAGCTAAAGTGTTGTTTGATTCGGGTGCTTCATGTTCTTTCATGTCTCAACCATTTGCATCCAAGTATAATGTTGACGTCCAAAGTCTGCCTCAGAAGTTGCAAGTCATTTCTCCGGGGAGACACATGACTTCCAACATATTTGCTCCGAATGTTTCTATTCGCATGGGTGATTATCGCTTTCTGGCTAAACCGGTGGTTCTTGGTAATTCTGACATCGACCTCATCCTCGGAATGGATTGGCTTTCTCAGCATGATGCTCACATTGATTGTGCACAGAAAGAAGTCAAGATGACTCATCCTGATGAAGATGTGATTATCTTTGCCTCCAGGGATAACACTATCAGGCTTTTCTCTCTCAATGATAAGGGCGAAATTAATGCCATATCTCAAATTCCGGTGGTAAATGAATATCAAGACGTCTTTCCTGAAGAACTTCCAGGCATGCCTCCACACCGTCAGGTGGAATTTGTCATTGAACTCGAGCCGGGTACTGAGCCAGCATGCCGGCGTCCGTACAAGCTCTCTCCAGATGAATTGAAGGAATTGAAGAAGCAGCTTGATAAACAGGAGAGTATGGGTCTCATCAGGCCTAGTACGTCTCCTTGGGGCTGTGGTGTCTTATTTGTCAAGAAGAAAGATGTCACGGAGCGTCTATGCGTTGATTACCGGCCATTGAACAAGAAGACGATTAAGAACAAATATCCGCTCCCCAACATCAACGAACTCTTCGAGCAGCTCAAAGGAGCTAAAGTGTTCTCTAAGCTTGACCTCCGAATGGGCTAACATCAAATTCGCATTCGCGAGGAAGACATTCCCAAGACGGCCTTCAGAACGAGCTACGATTCATACGAGTATACTGTCATGTCTTTTGGTATCGCCAATGCTCCTCCTACCTTTTCGAGGATGATGCACTACATCTTCAACCCCTATACCGGCGAGTTTGTGCTTGTGTATCTGGATGATATTCTGGTGTTTTCCAAGAATGAAGAAGATCACGAAAAGCACTTACGTCTGGTTCTTGATCGACTCCGAGAGCATAAGTTCTATGCCAAGTTCTCAAAGTGCGAGTTTTGGTTCGATAAGGTTTTGTACCTGGGCCATATCATCTCAGCTGACGGTATTGCGGTAAATCCCGAGAAAATTGAAGCAATTGTCAACTGGGAAGCTCCTCAGAACGTCAAGCAACTCCGCAGTTTTCTGGGTCTTGCCAGCTATTGCAGAAGATTCGTTGAGAACTTCTCCAAGATTGCCAAGCCTCTTTCCAACTTCTTCAGAAGAATGTCAAATACTTTTGGTCTCCAGAGTGTGAAGTGGCATTCAAAACTCTCAAAGAAAAGCTCGTCTCTGCTCCAGTTCTGACTCCTCCAGATGAGTCCAAGCCCTATGAAGTATTCTGTGATGCTTCTCTTCAAGGACTTGGTGGTGTGCTTATGCAAGATAAGAGAATTGTGGCATACACTTCTAGTCAGCTCAAGCCAAGTGAGAAGAACTATCCCACACATGATCTCGAGCTAGCAGCTGTGGTACATGCTTTGATTACGTTGAGACATCTGTTGTTGGGCAGAAAAGTCGACATCTTCACTGATCACAAGAGCTTGAAGTACATCTTCACACAGCCGCATCTGAACCTCCGCCAGACTCGTTGGGTTGAAATGATCCAAGAGTATGATCCCAGCATTGAATACACTCCTGGCAAGGCGAATGTGATTGCAGATGCTTTGAGCAGAAAGGCATATTGCAACAGCCTTCTTATCAAGCCGTTTCAGCCTGAGCTTAATGAAGCATTCAGGAAACTCAACCTCCAAGTTGTTCCGCAGGGTTTTCTTGCAAATCTTCAAATTGCTCCTACCCTGGAAGATCAGGTCCGTGAGGCCCAACTCAGGTATACCATGGTGAATAAGGTGAAACATGGTATTGCAAAGGGCACTCCAAAATACAAGTGCTTTCGTGTTGATGAGAGAGATACTTTTTTCTTCGAGGACAGACTCGTTGTTCCCAAAGGTGATCTCAGGAAGCTCATAATGGAAGAAGCACATGATTCTCTCCTTTCCATTCATCCTGGCAGTTCCAAGATGTACCAAGACCTCAAGCAATCTTACTGGTGGACACGCATGAAAAGGGAGATTGCCCAATTCGTGAATGAATGTGATGTTTGCAGAAGAGTGAAAGCAGAACATCAACGTCCAGCCGGTCTTCTCCAACCTCTTCCTATTCCCGAGTGGAAGTTCGACCACATTGAAATGGACTTCGTCACTGGTTTTCCTAAATCCAAGCGAGGAAATGATTCTATCTTCATGGTGATTGACAAGCTTACCAAAGTCGCTCATTTTCTTCCAGTCAAAGAATCCATCAATGCAGCTCAATTGGCAGAGCTGTACACTTCCAGAATTGTGTCGTTACATGGCATTCCTCAAGTTATCTCCTCAGACCGTGGAAGTTTGTTCACTTCAAGGTTCTGGGACTCCTTTCAGTCCGCCATGGGCACTAAGATCAGGTTCAGCACTGCTTTTCACCCTCAGACTAGTGGTCAAGTCGAGCGAGTGAATCAGATTCTAGAAGACATGCTCAGAGCCTGTGTCATATCTTTTGGCATGAAATGGGAAGACTGCCTTCCATTTGCCGAGTTCTCTTACAACAACAGCTTTCAAGCAAGTGCAGGCAAAGCACCGTTCGAAATCCTCTATGGCAGAAAGTGACGTACCCCTCTCAACTGGTCTGAAACAGGCGAACGTCAACTTCTTGGCAATGACTTGATCTCAGAAGCCGAAGAAATGTGCAAAGTCATATGTGAGAATCTCAAGGCCGCTCAGTCGCGTCAGAAGAGCTACTATGACGGCAAGCATCGTGATTTGGCTTTCAACATTGGTGATCATGTCTATCTCCGTGTGTCTCCGATGAAAGGCACCCAAAGATTCGGTATCAAAGGAAAGCTTGCTCCTAGATACGTCGGGCCTTTCAAGATTCTTGGCAAAAGAGGCGATCTAGCCTATCAACTTGAGCTCCCTTCCAACTTCGCCAATGTTCATGATGTGTTCCATGTGTCTCAATTCCGCAAATGCTTCAAGGCACCTGAGCGCATGATTCCGTTTGAAGAGATTGATCTTCAACAAGACTTGTCCTACCGAGAGCATCCCGTTGCTATTCTCGAAGAAACCGAGCGCAAGACCCGCAACAAGTCCATCAAATTCTTGAAAGTCAAGTGGTCACATCACACCGACCGAGAGGCTACGTGGGAACGAGAAGATCATCTTCGTTCCGAGTACCCTTCCTTTTTCCAGTCCTAGATCTCGGGACGAGATCTTTTTGTAGTAGAGGAGAGTTTGTAATGCCCCGGATGTAATACTTCACCTTTTGGGCATATAATATATCTCCGGCTTCATCTATTCCTTTTCGGGTTCTTTGTCTTTCGGGTTTTCGTCATTTTGTTGTGTGCGTGTGTGGCATTCATTCATATCATGTAGACATGTGCATCGCATTGCATTTGTGTTGTCGGTTGCATCCGGTTCCACGCGTTCCTTCCCGTTGTCCGTTTCGCGTTCCGGAGCTCCCTCACGTGTCCGTGGCGTCCCGCAGACCTACTTTGTTGTTTGGCCGTGTAACATTACCGGTGTGGCGCGAGACTTGTCGTGTGTTGTTGTTTTGGTGTGTGTAACCCGCCTGTCAATTCTCGTCGCGTTTGGAGTCCGTCTGCTATCCCAACAGTTATTCGTGTGGGTCCAAAGTGCCTTCACTTTGTGGCCAAAAACACCCTTCAACAGCCCACTTACCTCCTCTTGGCCCATCCTAGCTCCCCTCGCGATCGGATCCGTCGGATCGCGATCAGCGGGCTCCAAAACCCCCCAAAAACCCTAACCCTAGCAAATCTGCTATATTTAGACCCCCATGTCTATTTTGGGCATCCCTAGCTTCTTCCCTAACCTTCCCCTATTTATTTCCCTGTCCAACCAGATCCAAACTGCCACTTGGTTCCTTCCTCGAACCAGCCGCCGCCGATCTTCCTCGAAGGGAGCAGCCATCCGCCCGATCGATCAGATCGATCCGGGCGTTGACCCCGCATCGACCGCCCGCCAGCCGCTGGTTCACCGCTTCGCCTGGCCAGATCGACCGAGCGCCTCGACCGGGGTTTTTTCCCCACCGATCCAGTGTGGACCACATCATCGCCACCTCCCGGCCCAGGCGCGCCAGCCGCCTCCTTCGTTCGCCTGCGCCAGGCCCGAGCGCTGGACCACTTCGCTAGCAGGCCGCCGCCTCTCTCCGCCTGGGCTCTTCGCCTCCGTTCGCCGCGGCCCGTCGCGCCTCCCTCCAGCCGGCGCCCGAGCCGCCTCTCCTCCTGGGCCTCGCTCCTCCCGCTGGGCCGCCGTCTCCCTCCACCGAGCTAGCGCCAGGCCGGCCTCGCCTCCCGCGCTAGGCCTCGGGTCGCCTCTGCCTCCCTCCAGGCCCCACTGGGCCGCGGTTCCCCCACCGGCCCGACGCGCCGCGTCGCCAGGCCGCCTCCAGGCCGAGCGGGCCTCAGCCGCCGCGGGCCCAAACCGCGCCTCCAGTCGGGCCTCCTCCAGCCGCCGGGCCGGATCCACGCCCCGGGCCCGTTTGGGCTGCAGATCTGAGATCTAGGTTGTTTTTCAATTCCAAGTCCCCGTTGTTTTGTTCTGTGATGATATTTTCAAACTGCTGTAACTTTTTGTGTGGATGTCCGTTTTGCTCAAATAGCATGTCCAGACGTTCGTGGTGATTAGCACTACGTTTTATCTTTTTGTGCCATGCATGTTAGAGATCATCTAGGTTCTTATTTTTCTGTTGCAAGAGTGCATCGTGATAAAACTGCTGCTATGTGTTGTTTTTATGCCATCTTTGCATAGTGATATCTTTTAGCTCGTTTATCCGAATGATGCAAATGACATGTCCACGTGTTCGTCTTGCCATGCTCTACATGTTGTTTGTGTTAGGTTGCATGATAGATTTATTCTTGCTATGTTTATCTCCGTTGCAAAGTACCATGTGGCTGTGATGTTGTTTCACTTGTTATGAAATGCCATCTTGTTGAGCTCATTGCTATCGTTGTGTTTACCTCCATGATGCATGTTTGTGTGTTTCGGAATCACCATCATGTGTACTTTGATGTGGTGCTTACCACTTGCCATGTTTAGTTTCGAGGTGACTTAAACTTGCTCTTTTAGATGCCATGATGAAACTGCTGTTTTAACACTTAGTGGTTTTTCACCAAGTCTGAAATATGTAACGTTCCGATGCCATGTTTGCTTGCTGCTCTAGGTCAAACCATGATAGTTTTGGGGTGGATCTTGATTGTTCCTTGTAGTATATATTGTTGGCTTTCCATTCATGTTCTCACATGCTTATTTAAGTGGCTGTAGCATGTTTAACTTTTGCTCCAAAGTTTCAATAAAATTCTGCTGTCAGAATTTTATTGTCAAGTTCAATATGTTCAAGCTTGTTGCTATTGATCCGTGGCTCCTTTGGGGGTGCACCTTTGGACTTAATTGCTGTAGGATATGTCTAGTTTATGTTCATGCTCTTTTCCATGTTGTTTGAGTGCTGTAGCTTAATTATTTTGTGTTCCGAAGTTGCTATGTTGCTGTAATTTTCAGCTTTCGCATGTTTCTTGTTTCGGGCATAACTTTTAGCCCGTAGCTCCAATTTCAGCGAGTCTTATATGAAACTTGATTGATTTTCCGTGTAGATTCATAATCTCCTGTTGTTATCATGTTTTGAGGTATTTTGCTTGAGTGCTATTTTTCCGTGCTCCGTGTGCATCCTTAGTGCATCCATCATGCATCCATCATTTTGGTGTGCGCATTGCATCTTGTTGATTCGTGCCTTGTGTGATTGTATTGTTTAGAGCCGGAAGCTGAGACCGAGTACGAGCACGAGGTTACCAACGAGGTTGAGCACGAGGACCCTTCTTACGATCCGAACGACTACACTTCAGGCAAGATGACCGAACCCCGATAACATTACTATCTTTGCCTATTGCTAGTAGTTCCGCTCTATAGTTTTGCCTCGATGCCCATGTCTTTCCTGTCAGCCTCCTACTTGTAACCATTATCATGTTTAACCACCCTACCTATGCAAACCGTTGCTTGGCTAAGTACGCTTCGCTCAGCCCTTCTTATAGCATTGCTAGTTGCAGGTGAAGATCGAAGATGCTTGCTTCATGTTGAAGTTTGTCGGGTTATATCACACTACATATAATGCTTAAAATGAAATCATCTATACATTGGCAAGGGTGGAAGGCTAAGCCTTTTGCTTGGTGATTTGTTCCACTCATGCCGTTAGGAACCGTATAAACCGGTGTTATGTTCCTTGATTATGCGTTCCTAACACGGTTGGGGTGTATGGGACCCCCTCGATAAACCGCTAAGTGCTAAGTCTTTTCCAGCAAGTCCCAACATTGGTACTATTTGCCTAATAACTAATTAAACTTGCATAGGGAGTAATTAACCCTCTTTCTTAATTCTACAACCCCGGGCCAGTGCTCCACATGAGTGTTGGTCCGAAACGGGGAGCCTGCGGGGCCGCCTTGGGGCAACCCGAGGTATCTGGCATACACCTGTAGCATCACCCATCGGGTCGTGTCCTGAGACTTAGATACACGCGGCTACTATCAGGGTGTCGGCACGCCGGCAGGATTTGCTGGATTAGCCTTACCTTAGTTCGGAGTATCTTGAGCACGGGATTCCGAGAATACTCGGGTCTTCCCACTTTGGAGTTGCGACTCCGCGGATCGTGGGCTTGTAATGGGTCAAGTTGGAACACCCCTGCAGGGTTATGAACTTTCGAAAGCCGTGCCCGCGGTTATGTGGCAGATGGGAGCTTGTTAATATCCGGTTGTAGATAACTTGACACATTGTTCTAATACACTACCAGCGTGTGTACCGTGACTGTCAATTTCCGAATAGGGATTCGGGAGTTGAACACGGTGGGGTTATGTTTGTTGAGCTTTAGCTAGGATCACTTCGTGATCATCTCTCGACCGAGGCTTTCTCTTCTCGCACTCTCTCACGTAAGCTAGTTGCTAGTTGCTGCTGCAGACACTTATTCTTTTCTTCAGCCTTATACTCTCCCAAGGCTTATATAGTCTTGTTACCCGGGAACGGGATTGCTGAGTCCTCTGTGGCTCACAGTTACTTCACCCCACCAGATGCAGGTCCAGTTGTGAGCTATCCAGGTGATGGCACCGAGCTTGACTGGGAGTATGACGAGGAGCGTAGTCGATACTATGTTCGTTATCCTGATGATCAGTAGTGGAGACTTCTACTAGGATTCGATCCGCCTGTGGATTTAATTTATGTTTGGTATCTTATCATTTGGATTTTACCCTTAGAGGGCTGTGATGTTTTAATGTATGATGCTTGAGACATGTATTGTATTTGTGTGACGTGGCGAGTGTAAGCCAACTATGTTTATATTTTCCATCCCCATCTTTTACATGAGTTGTGCAAAGATACCAGACTTGCGATCATTCCAGCATGGGGTTATGTCTCTAAGTCGTGCCTCGACACGTAGGAGATATAGCTCCATCCTGGGCATTACACCGCGGCGGGGATGCGGCAAGGCCAGCCGCAGGGCACCATGGCGCGGCGCGGCGGGGACGCGGCGGTTGATGAAGCAGGGAGGAGGCCGCAGGTGGCGCGGAGGGAGACGGCGGCAGCGGTGCAGTCGGGCGATGAAGGCGGACGGGATCGGGCAGAGGAAGAGAGAGCGATGGGGAGGGGAGGGATCGAGCGTGGGTCTGGTAGTGCTGCACATGGTCGAGGGGAGATCGAGAGGAGATGAGGTCGGGTCCGGTCGGCCTAGGGTTAGGAGGGGAAAGGGAGGCTGGGCCTTGGGCCTAGGATTAAGCAAGGGAGAGAGAGAGGCTGCTGGGCCTTAGAGGCCGGCTGGGCCTTGGGGCAAAAGGGCCGGCCTGGCTGCAGGGAGGAGGCTGGGCTGCGGCTGCCCTCCTCCTTTTTTTTACAGAAAAAAGGAAGGAGAAAAAGAGAGAAGAGTAAATGTTAGGGAAAGAATTGGGCATAGGGTTTAGAGAAGGTTGGATAGGAAATTATGAAAGGCATATAATTTAAGCTCCAAGTGTGTTTAAGGGTGGTTCCAAACTAATGGAATAATTTAATATAGCTCCCTAATAATATTGAGAGGCTTTTATATGTTATAAAGAGAAGTCACCATAGTGAGTATCCCTCAATTTAAATGGATCGAGGATCCATACGGTTTATTTAGTTGAGTTTTGAAATTAAAAGACTTGATGGCATGATGACATGATGCAATGCAAATAAAAATAAAGCAAGCACAAATGAAACACACGGGAAAACCCGGAACATCTGGAATCTTCTGGAGCGTCGGTCTTCGGGCGTCACATATGTTACAGTGTGGATTGAATGTCGACTAATAAAAGTTATGACAAGGATTGTGTAATTTCTTTTGCATGTTCTGGATAAAAAAGTGTAAAATTGTAGTGGGACATGTGACTGTGGGGTAGGGATAGCAGGTTTTTGCCATTAAGTCATACTATCAGGTCGGGTTTGGATATACTCATGGGTACAAGATTATATCCATGTCCTACCCACGAGTAATCGGGTCGGGTTTGGGCGTTGCCCATGAACACAAAAGCATATCCAAACCCTATCCATTCGGGTCGGATATCCATGGATATCCATGTCCATGGATAAAATTTCCATCCTTAGCGCCAACAAACTCGTGGCACAGGTCCGACCAGGAGGAAACAGAACCCAAGGGTAGGTGCATCAACTACGACATAACGTTGGGCTTGAGCACCAACGGAAAGTAGTTGGCGAGCACCTTACAATCGCGAGCCCCAGCAGCCTGCATCGCGATGGTGTAGATGCTGAGGAACTCCGATGGGTGAGAATTGTCGTTGTACTTTTCTCTGACCTCAGGCTTGAACGTGTGATGTGAGGGCCACTGGAACTGCCGCAGCTCATGGGTAAAGGCCAGGCAAGCCACCTCGTAGGGTAAGTCGCCAGGGTCCCTGGTGTCGGGTGGTCCATAGTAGGCCATGCACGCCTATCTGATTGATGACGCGCTTCCCGCCGTCGCTCGATAGTGGTCTGAGCATCTTCCTGGGATCGCTCCCGAAGGACTTGATGTTGGTCGCGGCGGGCTCGCGGTCGGACGATGCCGTGGAAAAGTTGTCACGAGCGTCGTCCCGAGGAGCCGGCGGCTGTTGTTGTTGGCGTGGGGAAGGAGAGTGTACTGTGGTTGCAGCAGCTCCGGTCCTCCCACCACCAGTGTGTGTCTGCTCACTAGAGCGCCGACACGAGGGTTCCACTGCTGCCGGTTGCGGTTCATCTCTATTGGCGAAGCCGATTAGGCTCCGGATAGTGGCTCTCCACTCGTCGAGCTTCTCTGCGGCGGGAGGAAAGTCGAGGAGCAGTTGTGCGCGCGCTAATGCTTTTGCTAGTGTGGGTGGCAGTGAAAGTTGCATGGACCGCGACACGCTCTGACTTCTAACCACGTTACAAGGAGCTCAATCACGGTCCCGCCACTGCACGCTGCTACCGCCAGCGTCCGCACGTGCATGCTGGCCCGATGTGTCTTGAGAGTGGCGCAAAGGGCTCTTCCCGCGGCGATGCCCGGAGGCACCGATGTCGCGGTGTTGCTCGCCATGTATGAGCTAGAAAGACTGCAGAGCGGGCACCAGCGGGGGTGTCTTGGAGGTCGCCCCGCCGCCCGTGGGCAGCACGACGACGCTCTTAGACCCAGCAGCGTGTGGCTCGTCGTCTTGGGCACGAACGACACTGCACGCCTGGCTCCGATGGCCAGAGTGTCGTGGAAGCTCGCGGGTCGCGCCTCAACCACCATCCATAGCCACCCCATTGCTCGTTTGCGCCGGCACGGGCGGTGCAGCCCCAGATGGGCCGATCGCCGCAATCCCCTTCTTCTTGGGAGCCATCGCGATGAAGGAGAAGATGTGCTAACTCCTAGACCAAATTTTCACAACCTAGCGCCCCCTACCTGGCGCGCCAAAGATGTCGGGGAAACGACACCTATGGGATCCCGGGGACCCCTACTGCGGTTTGCGGGGCGTAGAGTTGTGGAAACAACAGGTCTAGACGATCAACGCATGGGAATTTTTACCCAGGTTCGGGCCGCAAGATGATGCGTAAAACCCCTGTCCTGCTTGTCTGTGTATATCTGGTGTTCTTGAGCTCTTGAACTGGCCTCTATGCGTGCTTGTCAAAAAAGTCTGAATCCCCTCTTAGTATGCCTCGGGCCTCCTTTTATATGTCAAAGGGGCTGCCACAACGACACACAGGAGGTGTAAAGTTACTACAGTGTACAAGGTTATCTCCTGACGTCTTAGGACAAACGCATTTAATGCGCTGTCTATGTGTCCCCTAGTTTTATCGAGGACGACAAGGAAGCTTGTCCCGCCCATTGCCGCCTCACCTCACTCTGGCACGCGTCTAGGCTGACGAGCCATGCGGCGCCATGCCACCACACAGGTGCTTATAGTTGGCTTAGGGGCTGCATGCTGCCGCACATGTGCTTGTCCAGTTGGTGAGTCAGTCGTCACGTAGGAGTGGCCACGGGGCAGCGAAACCTTGGCAGGTGCGGGCCTGGCTGTGGCCCCGTAGACGCCCCCGGCAAGGGGTCTTGCGGGGGTCTTGTGGTCGTCCCCGGCAAGGATCTTTCTGGGGGGCTTCGGTCATCCCGGGCAAGGCTCTTGCCGGGGTCTTTGTCTTCTGATCCCTTGTCTAGGTTTTCAGGCCCCTTGGCCCTACAAGAACATGCATGCCACTGCGCATGCGCCCTTTGAATCTTGGCGTTGACGTTGTCGATGGTGTCAGAGGTCCTAGACCCAAGAGTGGTGGCCTTGCTAGTGTTTGGGCGGATTGCTCCAGCAAGGCTCTTGCCGGGGTCACGTAGGCAGCCCTGGCAAGGGCGTCGCCGGGGAGGAGTCCACCTTGCCCCTTTTTCCTTCATGTCTCTGGCTTGAGAGTTGCCTTGGCAGCCTCGTGCCCCTCTTTCTTCTACTCCGCCAAGCGTAGCCGTAGGCGCGGCTACAACTGCCCATGCACAAGCAAAGGGGTGCAAAAGGACCCCTACTTTTGTACACTGACAGAATTTGACACTTGTCATTTGAGAGAAACCCATCCTCTGACAACTTTGAGAGAATCCTAAGTGATAAAATCCCTAGAACCAAAGTGATTGAGCATCACTGAATATATTGATCTATGTGATCCAATGCCTTTTACCTTTAAGGACTTTCATTCTTCCAGACGGTTAGGCATCATGTTCTGAGCACACCAAGAGTCATTGTGGTGTGCTGGTGAACAAGTGTGTGAAGGTTTTAGAAGTTTACCTTGAAGACTTACCACGAGTGATTGGGCGAGGTCTGTGTGACCCTAGCTCAAGAGGAATACAGTGAGAACTATGTGTCCTCCTAGTTCATCTCAGCCGCGTCAACCAGACGTATAGTTGATACAACAACTGGAACTGGTCTACCAAATTGTTGTGTCTTCACCGAGCCAACCTGGTTTCATATTCCTCACCCTTCCTTTACATTATTCCGCTGTTGAAGAACATGTGATCTACTTTCTGAAGAACTTGAAATTTCTTCGGATCATCTTCCTCATGCTTGTATGAATGTATGCTTGCATGTTCTTCATCTGTATGTATCTTGTATGCATATTTTTCATTTCTGTGATGACTTAGTTCCCTCGCGGTTCTATTTCTTCACTCTGATCTTCGTCCAATTCATCAGAGTTTGACGAATTTCTAAAAAATTCCCATTCAGCCCCTCTCTGGAAGTAAACCCGCGCTTTCAATTGGTATCAGAGCAAGGCACTCCCCTGTTCTATGTGATTTTGGTTTAACCACCTGGAGTTTTAGTTATGTTGACCGCATGTATGATCAAAGTCTCCGCTGCGTGCCCCATCTTCGATGCACAAACTATCCTTACTGGAAGAACAAGATGCATCTTGAGGCAATAGACAATGATCTCTGTTGCATCATTAAAAACTGTGTTCCCACTGTCGGCCGTAGAATCAATGTTGTTGATGTGAAGAGATTCAAGCTACTTGACTCTCAAGCGAAGAACATCATATGTGGACATGTCAACAAAGGACAATATGGTAGAGTGAGTGCACTGGAAATATCAAAGCTTATCTAGGATAGGCTCTCCAAGGTCAATAGGTTTCCACTCAATGTGACTCTCAAGTTGACGTGCTTCACAATCTCTTCAATCGCTTCAAGACAAATGAAAATATTCAGCAAACCTTTGATAGCCTCACTAATATATCAAATGAGGTACATGCTCTCGGCACCGCTGATATCACTGACCATGAGGTGGTGAAGATATTGCTAACGTCTCTTGACAACTCCTTTGACACCTTGGCCCTAATGATTTAAGAGCATCCTGATTACATGTCACTTGATCCTTCTTCTATTCTTGAGAGACTCAATACTCATGAATTTCAACAAGATGATAAGAGAGATATGTATGGTCCCAGCTACATACGACCCCGTGCTCTGAAGGCAAAAGCTAAAGCCAAGGCAATTTCGTCATCTAAAGAGGAAGAGTCTGAATGCAGTACTGATAGTGCTGAGGAAACTGGCAGAGAGCTAGCTATGCTTATGAGGAAGTTCCATAAATTTTTGAAGAGAAATCGCTTTGGAAATTCTTCAATGTATGACTCAAAGAACACTGGAGAAGCTTATGGTCTAGACTACAACAAGTGACCTTGCCAGAAATGCAAGAAGTCAGGCCATTACATCGATGACTGCCGCCTCTGGAAAAAAGAGCTCACGAAAGAAGATGTCTAGAAAGCATGACGACTCTGATGAAAATAATAATAAGTATTCAAAGTCTTCATCGAAATCATCATCTAGGAAGAAAAGCACCTCTGGTAGAGCTCGCACTTTCATTGGGAAGGAAATGGATTCTGAGGAAGAATCTGATCAAGATGATGCTGAGGAACATGAGGAGGAGAACGACTCAGGGGTTGCAAGCTTGGCCCTCTCTATGGAGTTCATTATCAAGTCCATATTCAACCATGAAGAAAATGGGGACACCACCAACTCTAAAGACTGTGCTGATGACTACACTCTCACCTATTGCTTCATGGAAAGAGGTGCCAAGGTAACCTCACGAGAATCTTACTTTCGTACTTCAAGTGATGATAACTGTGAATGTGAAGCAAAACCTAGCTATAAGAAATTATCTAAAATTGCAACTGAACAACAAACTGCTATCGAAAAAATGGAAAATTTGCTAGACAAAAGTGGTGATCTGTTAGATGAGGAAATGGACCGCAGTCAACGTTTGTGTGAAGATCTCAGATGCCTAAAGTCATAGTATGATAAACTTGAAGGTCGTCATGTGGCCCTCTCATGAGAACATGAGAAGCTTTCCTATGAATTTCTTCAAAGGAAGCAAGAACTTGAGAAGGTGAGAGCGTCTCATGATGATCTTCAAAAAGACAACGATTCATTACCGGCTCAACACAGCAACACCTCTTGGAGGAAATATGCCCTAGAGGCAATAAAAAAGTTGTTATTTTATATTTCCTTATATCATGATAAATGTTTATTATTCATGCTAGAATTGTATTAATCGGAAACTTGATACATGTGTGGATACATAGACAAAACATCGTGTTCCTAGTAAGCCTCTACTAGACTAGCTCGTTAATCAAAGATGGTTAAGTTTCCTAACCATAGACATGTATTATCATTTGATGAATGGGATCACATCATTAGGAGAATGATGTGATGGACAAGACCCATCGTTAGCTTACCATAATGATCATTAAGTTTTATAGCTATTGCTATCTTCATGACTTATACATATTCCTCTGACTATGAGATTATGCAACTCCAGAATACCGGGGGAACACCTTGTGTGCTATCAAACGTCACAACGTAACTGGGTGATTATAAAGATTGTCTACATGTGTCTCCGAAGGTATTTGTTGGGTTGTCATAGATCAAGATTATGATTTGTCACTCCGAGTATCGGAGAGGTATCTCTGGGCCCTCTCGGTAATACACATCATAATAAGCCTTGCAAGCAAATGACTAATGAGTTAGTCATGGGATGTTGTATTACGAAACGAGTAAAGAGACTTGTCGGTAACGATATTGAACTAGGTATGAAGATACCGACGATGGAATCTCGGGCAAGTAACATACTGATGGACAAAGGGAATTACGTATGTTGTCATAACGGTTCGACGGATAAAGATCTTCGTGGAATATGTAGGAATCAATATGGGAATCCAGGTTTTGCTATTGGTTATTGACCGGAGAGGTGTCTCGGTCATGACTACATAATTCCCGAACCTACAGGGTCGCACGCTTAACGTTTGTTGACGCTAGAGTAGTATTGGGATATTTGATGAGTGGTAACCAATTGTTGTTCGAAGTCCCGAATGAGATCCCGGATGTCACGAGGAGTCTCGGAATGGTTGAGAGGTAAAGATTTATATATGGGAAGTCATATTTTCGGTTCCGAAAAAGTGCAGTTTTTTCAGTATTGTACCGGGAAGCTTCCAGAAGGTTTCGGAGGATACCGGAGGGGTACGGAAGTCCACAAGTGGGTTCACTACGTCCCATGGGATGGCATGGGCTAAGGGGAGGCGCTCTGGCCTTATTGGGACAGGCACACCAAGTCCTCAAAAGCCCATGTGGCTAGGGAAGGCAAAAAGGGAATGAATCCTAATAGGAATAGGATTGGACATGGAGTCCAAGTCCTCTCCCCTATTGCTATGCCATAGGGCTTGGAGGGGATGTTTTCCGTGCCCCTCCACAATATATAGAGGGGAGGGGGCGCCCCAAGAGGACACACCAAGCCCTTGGCGCCCCTCTCTCTCTCGTTACTCAGTAGTTCCATCGTCTCATCCCGGCGACGCTTAGCGAAGCGCTGTCGGTGCTCCACCAACACCATCACCACCACGCTGTAATGTTGGTGAAGGAAATATGCCCTAGAGGCAATAATAAAGTTTTTATTTATATTTCCTTATATCATGATAAATGTTTATTATTCATGCTAGAATTGTATAACTAGAAACTTAGTACATGTGTGAATACATAGACAAAACAGAGTGTCCCTAGTATGCCTCTACTAGACTAGCTCATTGATTAAAGATGGTTATGTTTCCTAGCCATAGACATGAGTTATCATTTGATCAATGGGATCACATCATTAGGAGAATGATGTGATGGACAAGACCCATCTGTTAGCTTAGCAACTTGATGCTATTGCTTTCTTCATGACTTATACATGCTCATATGACTATGCTATTATGCAACTCCCGAATACCAGAGGAACACCTTGTGTGCTATCAAACGTCAAAACGTAACTGGGTGATTATAAAGATGCTCTACAGGTGTCTCGAAGGTGTTTGTGGTGTTGCCATAGATCAAGAATAGGATTTGTCACTCCGAGTATCGGAGTGGTATCTCTGGGCCCTCTCGGTAATACACATCATAATAAGCCTTGCAAGCAAATGACTAATGAGTTAGTCACGAGATGATGTATTACAGAACGAGTAAAGAGACTTGCCGGTAACGAGATTAACTAGGTATAGTGATACCGACGATCAAATCTCGGGCAAGTAACATACCGATCAAAGCTCAATTGGATCAAGAGCTCATGGGACGTCATCGAGCTGAACGTGTGCTGAACGCAGAGGTGCCGTACGTTCGGTTCTTGATCGGTTGGATCGCGAAGACGTTCGACTACATCAACCGCGTCACTAGACGCTTCCGCTTTCGGTCTACGAGGGTACGTAGACACACTCTCCCCGCTCGTTGCTATGCTTCTAGTAGATAGATCTTGCGTGTTCCTCGGAAAATTTTGAAATACTACGTTCCCCAACAATGGCATCAGAGCCAGGTCTATGCGTAGATGATATGCATGAGTAGAACACAATGAGTTGTGGGCGATAATAGTCATACTGCTTAACAGCATTTCATACTTTGATTCGGCGGTATTGTGAGATGATGCGGCCCGGACCGACATTACACTTATGCTTATGCAAGACTGGTTTCACTATTACGAGCACTCGTTGCTTAAAGGTGGCTGGTGGGTGTCTGTCTCTCTCACTTTAGTTGAATCGAGTGTTGCTATGCCCGGTCCTTGTTAAGGTTAAAACAACACATACTTGATGAAAAATCGTTGTGGTTTTTGTATGCGTAGGTAAGAACGGTTCTTGCTAAGCCCGTAGCAGCCACATAAAACTTGCAACAACAAAGTAGAGGACGTCTAACTTGTTTTTGCAGGGCATGTTGTGACGTGATATGGTCAAGACATGATGAGTTATACGTTATTGTATGAGATGATCATGTTTTGTAAAGTTATCGGCAACCGACATGAGCCTTGTGGTTATCTCTTTATTGTATGAATTGCGAAGACCATGTAATTGCTTTACTTTATCACTATGAGTTAGCGATAGTAGTAGTAGCAATAGTTGGCGAGACGACCACGACGCTACGATGAAGATCATGGTGTCTAGCCGGTGACGATGGAGATCATGACGATGCCTTGGATATGGAGATTAAAAGCACAAGATGATGATGGCAATATCGTGTCACATATTTTGATTGCATGTGATGTTTACTTATTATGCTTCTTATTTTGCTTAGTATGACAGTAGCATTATAAGATGATCCCTTACAAAATTTCAAGGTACAAGTGTTCTCCCTGAGTATGCACCGTTGCGAAAGTTCGTCGTGCCGAGACACCGCGTGATGATCGGGTGTGATAAGCTCTACGTTCAAATACAACGAGTGTAAGACCGTTTTGCACATGCAGAATTCTCGGGTTAAACTTGACGAGCCTAGCATGTAGAGACATGGCCTCGGAACACTGGAGACCGAAAGGTCGAGCGTGAATCGTATAGTAGATATGATCAACATAAGATGTTCATCATTGAAAACTACTCCATCTCACGTGATGATCGGACATGGTTTAGTTGATTTGGATCACGTGATCATTTAGATGACTAGAGGGATGTCTATCTAAGTGGGATTTCTTTAGTAATATGATTAATTGAACTTTAATTTATCATGAACTTAGTCCTGATAGTATTTGCAAATTATGTTGTAGATCAATAGCTCGCGTTATAGCTCCCCTATGTTTTTGATATGTTCCTAGAGAAAACTAAGTTGAAAGATGTTAGTAGCAATGATGCGGACTAGGTCCGTGATCTTAGAATTATCCTCATTGCTGCACAGAAGTATTATGTCCTTGATCCACCGCTAGGTGACAAACCTATTGCAGGAGAAGATGCAGACGTTTTGAACGTTTGACAAGCTTGGTATGATGACTACTTGATAGTTTAGTGCGCCATGCTTTATGGCTTATAACCGGGACTTCAAAAACGTTTTGAACGCCACAGAGCATATGAGATGTTCCAGGAGTTGAAATTAGTATTTCATACTCATGCCCGTGTCGAGAGGTATAAGACCTCTGACAGTACTTTGCCTACAAGATGGAGGAGAATAGCTCAACCAGTGAGCATGTGCTCAGATTGTCTGGGTACTAATATTGCTTGAATCAAGTGGGAGTTAATATTACATATGAGATAGTAATTGACAAAGTTATCTAGTCACTATCACCAAGTTAGTAGAACTTTGTGATGAACTATAGTATGCAAGGGATGACGAAAGTAATTCCCGAGCTCTTCGCGGTGCTGAAATCGGCGAAGGTAGAAATCAAGAAAGAGCATCAAGTGTTGATGGTTAACAAGACCACTTGTTTCAAGTAAAGGGCAAAGGGAGAGAAGGGGTACTTCAAGAAGAATGACAAGCAAGTTGTCACTCTCGTGAAGAAAACCAAAGCTAAACTCAAGCCTGAAACTAAGTGCTTCTACTGAAAAGGAAATGGTCACTTGAAGTGGAACTGCCCTTAGATACCTGGCGGATAAGAAGGATGGAAAAGTGAACGAAGGTATATTTGATATACAAATTATTAATGTGTACTTTACTAGCGTTCATAGCAACCCCTAGGTATTTGATACCGGTTCAGGTGCTAAAATTAGTAACTCGAAACGAGAGTTGCAGAATGAATAGAGACTAGTTAAAGGTGAAGTGACGTTGTGTGTTGGAAGTGGTTCCAAGATTGACATGATCATCATCACACACTCCCTATACTTTTGGGATTAGTGTAGAACCTAAATAAATGTTATTTGGCATCTGCGCTGAGTATGAATATGATCTGATCATATTTGTTGCAATACGGTTATTCATTTAAAGTCATAGAATAATTTTTATTATGTTTATATGAATAAAACCTTCGATGGTCATACACCCAATGAAAATAGTTTGTTGGATCTCGATCGTAGTGATACACATATTCATAATATTGAATCCAAAAGATGCAAGGTTAATAATGATAGTGCAACTTATTTGTGGCACTGCCGTTTAGGTCATATTGGTGTAAAGCGCATGAAGAAACCCCATAGTGATGGGCTTTTGGAATCACTTGATTATTAATCTCTTGGTGCTTGCGAACCATGCCTCATGGGCAAGATGACTAAAACTCCGTCCTCCGGAACAATGGAGCGAGCAACTGATTTCTTGGAAATCATAGATACTGATGTATGTGGACCGATGAGTGTTGATGCTCGCGGCGGGTATCATTATTTTCTGACCTGCACTGATGATTTGAGCAGATATGGGTATATCTACTTGACGAAGCACAAGTCTGAAACATTTGAAAAGTTCAAAGAATTTCAGAGTGAAGTAGAGAATCATCGTAACAAGAAAATTAGGTTTCTACGATCTGATCGCGGAGGTGAATATTTGAGTTACGAGTTTGGTCTTCATTTAAAACAATGTGGAATAGTTTCATAGCTCACGCCACCCGGAACACCACAGTATAATGGTGTGTCCGAACGTCGTAACCGTACTTTATTAGATATGGTGCGATCTATGATGTCTCTTACTGATTTACCACTATCGGGATGGGTTATGCATTAGAGACAGCTGCATTCACGTTAAATAAGGGCACCATCTAAATCCGTTGAGACGACGCCTTATGAACCGTGGTTTGGTAAGAAACCAAAGTTGTTGTTTCTTAAAGTTTGGGGCAGCGATGCTTATGTTAAAAAATTTCAACCTGATAAGCTCGAACCCAACTCGGAGAAATGTGTCTCCATAGTATACCCAAAGGAAACTGTTGGGTACACCTTCTATCACAGATCCAAAGGCAAGATATTCGTTGCTAAAAATGGATACTTTCTAGAGAAGGACTTTCTCTCGAAAGAAGTGAGTGGGAGGAAAGTGGGACTTAATGAGGTAATTGTACCTTCTCCTGAATTGGAAAGTAGTACATCACAGTAACCAGGTCCAGTGATTCCTACACCAATTAGTGAGGAAGCTAATGATGATGATCATGAAACTTTAGATCAAGTTACTACTGAACCTCGTAGGTCAACCAGAGTGCATTATGCGCCAGAGTGGTACGGTAACCCAGTGCTGGAAGTCATGTTACTAGACCATGATGAACCTACAAACTATGAGGAAGTGACGATGAGCCTAGATTCCGCAAAATGGCTTGAGGCCATGAAATCTGAGATGGGATCCATGTATGAGAACATGGTGTGGACTTTGGTTGACTTGCCCGATGATCGGCAATGCATTGAAAATAAATGGATCTTCAAGAGGAAGACCGACACCGACGGTAATGTTACTGTCTACAAAGCCCGACTTGTTATGAAAGGTCTTCGACAAGTTCAAGGAGTTGACTATGATGAGACTTTCTCACCCGTAGCGATGCCTAAGTCTGTCTGAATCATGTTAGCAATTACCGCATTTTATGATTATGAAATCTAGCAAATGGATGTCAAAACTGCATTCCTAAATCTCTACCTAATAATAAAGCAAATTGGGTTTCTGTCGTACGTCATTAAAATTACCCTCGAAGTTACCACAAATTACCCACTATGCCACCCATAAGTTAGAAAAAACGTTTCGCAGGGCTGCATCCACCTCGGCTTTGGTTGATAAGAATAGACACACTTCAATAATGACATCTAACATACCTATCTTGCTGGCTGGTGACAACGACTTCTACTCGGGACGCCAAGGTTCGACTCTCTCCCATGCCCTTTTTTCCTTCTTTTTTTCTTTTCTTTGACTACACCGCTCATTAATAAGAAGTCATCCCCTCACACAATATGATTGTACATACGTGACTGACTTATTGGAGCCTAAATCTTTCAACTACGAGACCCATGTTCGAATCTTGTTCCAGCCATCTTCTCTCTTTGTTTAACTTTTTTTTTTGAGATTCAAGCATTTCTAATATATTCATACCTTTCAAACCGTACCTCCAAATCTAACGCGTTATATATGAAAATTTCTTTAACAATGTGTAGATTTCAAAAATGCTATTACCTTGCATGTTAATCATTTTGTACAATTGTGTTTAGTATGCATCATAGTTTGATGCTCTCACAAAACCTATTATTTACACCATAGGGGATGTTGATTCCTACCAGCTACCATATGCTAAAGATAACAACATATACATAAATCATCCTCTCTATTTTCATACAGTGCACAATAACCAACCCCTATATGATGATGTACACTAAACAACTGAAGCGAGCTTGATGTAAATCGGTGGCATAAGGTTGATTACCATATTGTTTGAAATTGTGTTCATATTCTTTAAAAAATATCGCTGTTGATATGCAACCCTGAACATTCCGTATGCATGTCCTTACAAATTGATTGTTTGCAGTGGAGCCGTCTAATAGTTTGCAACCAAATTAATTCTTGACTTGAATTATAGTTGCAAACACATATATCAGCAAGACAAAGATAACGCTCTTATGCATATTCTATGATTCGGTACTAAAATGTACTTCGCTATTTTCATCCTAATGCAACATTTGCTTGGCATGACCGAGGAGGAACGATAACAAAGGCGTAAAGAGATGAGTACAATTAGGTACATATTTAAGTTGTCTAATAAATTAGAAACACCTTGAGTATACTTCAAAAATTATCTCACCTATATGTTTTTGTGCAACACCAGTTATATTATTGTTTGTCGTGTGCATCATGAAAATTTCAAGGGATATGCTGATGTTGCTTGGTGTGTATGAGGGATTTTTTTTCTTCCGTTGCAATGCACGAGCATGTTATCTAGTGGATACCTAAAAGAGGAGTTGTATATGATGCAACCAGAAGGTTTTGTCGATCCTAAAGGTGCTAACAAAAGTGTGTAAACTCAAGCGATCCATCTATGGACTGATGCAAGCATCTCGGAGTTGGAATATACGCTTTGATGAGGTGATCAAAGCATATGGTTTTATACAGACTTGCAGTGAAGCCTGTATTTACAAGAAAGTGAGTGAGAGCACTACAACCTTTCTGATAAGTATATGTGAATGACATATTGTCGATCAGAAATGATGTAGAATTTTCTGGAAAGCATAAAGGAGTGTTTGAAAGGAATTTTTCAAAGAAAGACCTCGGTGAAGCTGCTTACATATTGGGCACCAAGATCTATAGAGATAGATTAAGACACTTGATAAGATTTTCAATGAGTACGTACCTTAATAAGATTTTGAAAAAGTTCAAAATGGATCAGTCAAAGGAGTTCTTGCCTGAGTTGTAAGGTATGAATGTTGAGTAAAGACTCAAAACCCGACCATGGCAGAAGATAGAAAAAGAATGAAAGTCATTCCCCATGCCTCAACCATAGGTTCTATAAAGTATGCCATGCTATGTACCAAACCTGTTGTGTACCTTGCCATGAGTTTGGCAATGAGCTACAATAGTGATCCAGGAGTAGATCACTGGACATCGGTCAAAAATTATCCTTAGTTACTGGATGACTAAGGAAATGTTTCTCGATTATGGAAGTGATAAAGAGTTCATTGTAAAGAGTTACGCCAATGCAAGCTTTACACTAATCCAGATGTCTCTAAGTATCAATCTGGATGCGTATTGAAAGTGGGAGCAATAAGGTAGAATAGCTCCATGCAGAGCATTGTAGACATAGAAATTTACGAAATACATACGGATCTGAATGTAGCAAACCCGCTGACTAAACTTCTCTCACGAAGCAAAACATGATCACACCTTAGTACTCTTTTGGGTGTTAATCACATAGGCGATGTGAACTAGATTGTTGACTCTAGTAAACCTTTTGGGTATTAGTCACATGGCGATGTGAACTATGAGTGTTATTCACATAACGATGTGAACTATTGATACGTCCAAAACGTATCTATAATTTCTGCTTGCTCCATGCCTTTTTTGTGTGATATTGCTATGATATTTATGCACTTCCATACACTTTTGATCATATTTGGACTAACCTACTAATGGTTGCAAAAGTGCACAATGTTCTTATTTTACACTTTATTGTGTAGGAATTACTTGGAAATTGACAAAAACGCAAAATGAGTCGTATGGGAGTAGGACTCTGACTTTCCTGAAATCTGTCTGAGAACGTTTTTTAAAGATGGTCACGTTCCGGCCCGAAGACGAAGTCAAACGGAAACAGTCTAGTTGCGAAAGTTGTGGGGAATTTCGAGGCGATGCTTCTGGATATAAAATTCGTCCAAATCGGAGACCGGACGGCCGAGTAAAGCCCATTTTACTGAGGCCCAAAATCTGATGACGGTAATCCGAGAGTCTATATAAAGAGATAAAAACTTAGGTCACCAAGGACCACGAATTTTCCTCCTCCCGAGCCGCCATCTTGGAGGGGAGGACCAGCACCATTGCAGCACCATCCACAAGGAAGAAGGGGGGCCAAGGAGCCGCTGCCCCCTAGGGCCGCCGCCGCCCCGAGGGCCGCCGCCGCCCCCTAGGGCCGCCGCCGCCGCCGCGCCCCCAAGGGCCGCCGCCGCCGCCTCCGTGGCTGCCGCCGGCCATCTCCTCCTCGCGGGGCTGCACCTCTCCATCAACACCATCATCAACCTCCTCCTCACCATGTCCATGCGTGAGTAGTTTCCTCCGGGGTTGAGGGCTTGTACGTGTAGCTATGTGGTTATCTCTCTCTCCCATGATGTGATCTTCGTTATGATCATAGGCTATGTTAATCTAGGGTGAACCCATGATATTTCCCCTTCCTCTATGTATTGGATTGATGTACTCACTTGTCTTTATCTAGTATAATCCCCGAGACCAAGGTGACAGCGGTCTATTGGACATGGATTAGAAGAATATTTTCATGAGTGATTTCCTCTGTTGTGTGTTGATTGAAGATTGAGAGTCTCTTGGTGCTTGTCTTTGACTATCCTTTAGATATGTTGTGGTGATTGCGGTAATCTCTTTGGATGGCCGCGGTGACATTGGGAAATCCATAGATTGAGAACTACGAACTTTGAGGTTTGCTTTTGTAGCCCTACATAATTCTCGTCCTCTCTTGACCACGAAGGAATGACCTCCGGGTGCGTCTCCATTGCATGTTTTATGGGAAATATCATGTGATTCGATTATGTTAATGTTGTTGGGAGTTGCCACTAGTGAAAGTATGATCCCTAGGCCTTGTTTCCACCTTTGCAATACCATTTGTGCTCACGTTTACCACTTGTTTGCTTGCTGCACTTTTTATTACAGAATTATATTACTTTGTTTTGCCATCCATATCACTTGCCATTTAACATCTCTTCGCTGAACTAGTGCACCTATACAACTCCTAGTTGTATTAGGTGTGTTGGGGACACAAGAGACTTCTTGTATCTTAGTTGCAGGGTTGCTTGAGAGAGACCAACTTCAACCTCTACTTTCCTGAGTTCGATAAACCTTAGGTCATCCACTTGAGGGAAATTGCTGCTGTCCTACAAACCTCTGCGCTTGGAGGCCCAACATAGTCTACAAGAGTAGAAGCGTGTGTAGACATCAAGCTATTTCTGGCGCCGTTGCCGGGGAAGTGAGTGCTTGAAGTTATATCTTTAGATCTTGCAATTAAATCTTTTTGTTTCTTGTTTTTATTTCACTAGTTATGTTTATGGAAAAGCGCAATCTTAGTTCGTTGCTTGTGGGAAGCCGCCCCACACCTGTGGTGGTTGCTCCTCCTCCTACTGAAATTGTGCCCTATAAAATACCGGCTGGTATTATCGATTATGTTTTGGCTAATCGTTATGCAGGAGATAGACATCCCGTTGAACACTTGCTATATCTGTCACAACTATGTTCATTATTTAAGCTTGCAGGTGTATCAATGGAGTTTGTCATGAGGAAATTGTTCGCCGTATCACTTATAGATAAAGCTTCAGATTGGTATAAGCTTCTCGATAACTCGCACTTGCTTGATTGGCAAGAGCTTATGTCTCTCTTTTACTCCAAGTTTTATCCTCTTCATGAAGTCCGTGAGAATAGGAATTATGTTTATAATTTCTATCCTCATGACGGAGAGAGCGTAGCTCAAGCTTGGGGGAGACTGAAAACGTTAATGCTAAAAAGTCCTAACCACGGGCTCCCCAAAGATGTTTATGTGGAGAGTAAGAGTACCTTTTTGAATGTGAATCATGGTAACAATGCTTTATGTAATTCTTATATTGTTGAGTTTATTCGTGATCCCACTGAAAATTATTATGAGAAGGGAACATATGCTCTTTATGTTAAGTTCCCTCTCTTTATGTTGAAGGTTTTGAAGCTGCACTTGTTTTGTCTTCCTATGCTTATTGCTTTGTGCTTCAATGAATTATTCCATTGCAATATTCCTATGCATAGGAAGCATGTTAGGCTTAAATGTATTTGATATTTGCTTCTTGATGCTCTCTTTTGTTCTTCAACTCTTATTCCTACGAGAGCATCATTAAAGTCTTAAGCCTATCTTTATGGCTATAAAGAAAGAGCTCTAGGGAGACAACCCTTGTTATCTTTGCTTTCAGTTTGTTCTTTCAGTTTATAGTGGTCTTGATGTTTGTTACTACTGTAGCAACATCATTGTATCTTTATTTTTCAGCTTTGTGCCAAGTTTAGCCTCCGATTGCAAGAAAGTTCAAAAGTTGTGACGTGCAGTCCAGAAAACAGATTCTGTCCTTGGATAGAAAAATTCGTATAAAATCACCAGATCATCTTTTTGGTCTGAATTTTTTCTACAGCGTGCTCTATACAATTGGCTTTCGGGCGTCTGTTCTGAGTTTTTTGATTTGAGTTGCAGAAGTGCCCCGAATAAACTATTTACTACCTGCTGGTCTGTTTTTCACAGATTCTGTCCTGTTTTGCCTTTTCTTCATTTTGCAAATCTTGAGCTTGCTTTTTCTTTGCAAAAACCTTTTGGCAATCTTGAGAAACAGTAGACCTTCAAGAATATCCTTATTTCCATCAAGAAAAAATTATTTTATTAAGGGTACTAACCTCGCTAATCAGATTATGATGAGTTATGTATGAAGGGAGTTTTCAAGTGTGTGAGGGAAGATGATAAAAAGATTCAGGAGTGTCAAACGCTCAAGCTTGGGGATGCCCACATGCACCCCCAAGAAATATTCAAGAAGACTCAAGCGTCTAAGCTTGGGGATGCCCCCGTGCATCCCCTTCTCCATCAACATTATCAGTTCGTCTTTCGTTTCACTATATTTTTATCACTTCATGTGTTATGTGCTATGCTTGGAGCGTCTTTCTTTTAGTTTCCTTTTTAGTTTTCTTTAGCTTTGCTTGCTGTTCATAACGAGTTGGAACTCATCTTTCTTTGTGTGGGAGAGAAACACGCTCCACTTCAACCTAGAACATAACATAGAATTTTCATGTCTATCTTTGTTGTGTGTGTTCTTTGTCTTTCAATAGCTACTATCATGTTCATCTCTTAGTTTTCATGCTTTACTTTTTGAAGAGCTTTTGTTTAGTTGGTCGCTGGAACTCTCTTTAGTTATCATGCTTATCTTGTTAAGAGAGTTGGCTTCTGTTGCACTGGTTGATATGTCTATGATAAAAATGTTATGTGCATAATGGTGCTTAGTAGTTCATGTTTTCTTATGGTTAGTCTCAAATAGCTGGGGGGTTCTCAATGTGTTATTGGAGTACCAACATGATTTGTTTGCCTATGATGTGGTATGGTCTAGTGATATCTTCCTCCAAGAATTTATTTTGATTGACTTGGCATATGCTCACGCATATTTAAGACTGTAAAGAAAGTCTATCAAGCCTTGATGATCTTTAATTTCTGAGTAGCGATATAACTTCCATGCCCGATTCAATGTTGCTTTGTCGCTCTGCATGATTATGACCGTCATTGCTCTTTTAGTTGGTCGCTCCCAGTCTTTTGCTAACCTTCGCCTGTACTAAGCGGACTGACTGCTTGTGCATCCAAATTCTTTAAACCAGTTATGCCATATGAGTCCACCATACCTTCCTATACATGGTATTTACCTGCCATTCCTAACGAAGACTTTCATGTACCATCTCGAAATTATTCAAAAAAGCATTTCTCTTTTGTGCCTCTGTTTTAGCTCATGAGGAAGTAGTAGTTAATTCATGATCTTTTTAAGTTGGACAAGCTTCACCCCGGGATTGCATGTCTAATGTGCAAACCGCTAATACGAGAAGGAATTGGCATAGAGTGCGCCCGGCTCATTAAAAAAATATACAACAAACAAACCCTCCTTCACGCTTTGTTCATGAGAAATCAGAAAACTTTGGGAGTGATAAACTAAGGAGATTAAGAGGATGTGATCGTCCTCATTCAGGAGCCGTTCCTCGAAACTTGTCCAGCTCAATAAGTAATTGAGTTATCTGCTAGCATTCGTTGACGAAACATGCATATCCAAAAATAATAATTATTACCTCTATTTTTAAAACCAAGAGCTCTGGTACATGTTTAGTTTTTGTTTCCGACCACGGGTTTTCAACCTTGCCAACAAAAGCCACGGTTCGAGAGTCTCCACCTTATTTAAAGCACCAACTATTGAGAGCATGATTGTCATTCTGAGTGTAATGTGCATTGTCCCAAAGTACCATTGTCTTTTGCATGATTATGATATCGTTTATTCTGAAATCATTGTATCTAGTCGTCACTTAAATCTTGGAGGTGCCCCTGCATTTATGTTTTGCTTCACTAAAGGGGGCAAGCGAGGTACCACTTTGTCATATTTGCACGCCATGCTCACTACAAATCTATTGAGTGTTTCAGTATCATATTGTAAAACTTTCAGTTCTTTGTGATTTTCTCATGAGGCAACTTAATTACTACAGATTCATTGTCTCGGTAAGCACTTGTCATGTGACTGTGAAAAGTTCTTATATGGTTAATAGCATGTCACCACAGAAATTATGCTTGTTATCATTTACCTACTCGAAGACGAGCAGGAATTAAGCTTGGGGATGTTGATACGTCCAAAACGTATCTATAATTTCTGCTTGCTCCATGCCTTTTTTGTGTGATATTGCTATGATATTTATGCACTTCCATACACTTTTGATCATATTTGGACTAACCTACTAATGGTTGCAAAAGTGCACAATGTTCTTGTTTTACACTTTATTGTGTAGGAATTACTTGGAAATTGACAAAAACGCAAAAGGAGTCGTATTGGAGTAGGACTCTGACTTTCCTGAAATCTGTTTAAGAACGTTTTTTAAAGATGGTCACGTTCCTGCCCGAATACGACGTCAAACGGAAAAAGTGTAGTTGCGAAAGTTGTGGGGAATTTCGAGGCGATGCTTCTGGATATAAAATTCGTCCAAATCGGAGTCCGGACGGCCGAGTAAAGCCCGTTTTACTGAGGCCCAAAATCTGATGATGGGAATCCGAGAGTCTATATAAAGAGAGGAAACCTAGGTCACCAAGGACCACGAATTTTCCTCCTCCCGAGCCGCCGTCTTGGAGGGGAGGACCAGCACATTGCAGCACCATCCACAAGGAAGAAGGGGGGCCAAGGAGCCGCTGCCTCCTAGGGCCGCCGCCGCCCCGAGGGCCGCCGCCGCCCCCTAGGGCCGCCGCCGCCCCCTAGGGCCGCCGCCGCCGCCGCGCCCCCAAGGGCCGCCGCCGCCGCCTCCGTGGCTGCCGCCGGCCATCTCCTCCTCGCGGGGATGCACCTCTCCATCAACACCATCATCAACCTCATCCTCACCATGTCCATGCGTGAGTAATTTCCTCTGGGGCTAAGGGCTTTTACGTGTAGCTATGTGGTTATCTCTCTCTCCCATGATGTGATCTTCGTTGTGATCATAGGCTATGTTAATCTAGGGTGATCCCATGATATTTCCCCTTCCTCTATGTATTGGATTAATGTACTCACTTGTCTTTATCTATTATAATCCCCGAGACCAAGGTGACAGCGGTCTATTGGACATGGATTAGAAGAATATTTTCATGAGTGATTTCCTCTCTTGTGTGTTGATTGAAGATTGAGAGTCTCTTGGTGCTTGTCTTTGACTATCCTTTAGATATGTTGTGGTGATTGTGGTAATCTCTTTGGATGGCCGCGGTGACATTGGGAAATCCATAGATTGAGAACTACAAACTTTGAGGTGTGCTTTTGTAGCCCTACATAATTCTCGTCCTCTCTTGACCACGAAGGAATGACCTCCGGGTGCGTCTCCATTGCATGTTTTATGGGAAATATCATGTGATTCGATTATGTTAATGTTGTTGGGAGTTGCCACTAGTGAAAATATGATCCCTAGGCCTTGTTTCCACCTTTGCAATACCATTTGTGCTCACGTTTACCTCTTGTTTGCTTGCTGCACTTTTTATTACAGAATTATATTACTTTGTTTTGCCATCCATATCACTTGTCATTTAACATCTCTTCGCCGAACTAGTGCACCTATACAACTCCTAGTTGTATTAGGTGTGTTGGGGACACAAGAGACTTCTTGTATCTTAGTTGCAGGGTTGCTTGAGAGAGACCATCTTCAACCTCTACTTCCCTGTGTTCGATAAACCTTAGGTCATCCACTTGAGGGAAATTGCTACTGTCCTACAAACCTCTGCGCTTGGAGGCCCAACATAGTCTACAAGAGTAGAAGCGTGTGTAGACATCAACTATCCGTATTAAATCACATGGCGATGTGAACTAGATTATTGACTCAAGTGCAAGTGGGAGACTGAAGGAAATATGCCCTAGAGGCAATAATAAAGTTGCTATTTATATTTTCTTATATCATGATAAATGTTCATTATTCATGCTAGAATTGTATTAACCGAAAACTTAATACATGTGTGAATACATAGACAAAACATAGTGTCCCTAGTATGCCTCTACTAGACTAGCTCATTGATCAAAGATGGTTATGTTTCCTAGCCATAGACATGAGTTGTCATCTGATCAACGGGATCACATCATTAGGAGAATGATGTGCTGAACAAGACCTATCTGTTAGATTAGCAATTTGATCGTTTAGTTTTACTGCTATTGCTTTCTTCATGACTTATACATGCTCCTATTACTATGAGATTATGCAACTCCCGAATACCGGAAGAACACCTTGTGTGCTATCAAACGTCACAAGGTAACTGGGTGATTATAAAGTTGCTCTACAGGTGTCTCCGAAGGTGTTTGTGGTGTTGGCATAGATCAAGAATATGATTTGTCACTACAAGAATCAGAGAGGTATCTCTGGGCCCTCTCGGTAATACAAATCAAAATAAGCCTTGCAAGCAAATGACTAATGAGTTAGTCACGAGATGATGTATTACAGAATGAGTAAAGAGACTTGCCGGTAACGAGATTAACTAGGTATATTGATACCGAAGATCAAATCTCGGGAAAGTAACATACCGATGACAAAGGGAACAACGTATGTTATTATGCGGTTTGACCGATAAAGATCTTCGTAGAATATGTAGGAGCCAATATGAGAATCCAGGTTCCGCTATTGGTTATTGACCAGAGATGAGTCTCGGTCATGTCTACATAGTTCTCGAACCCGTAGGGTCCGCACGCTTAACGTTCGATGACGATCGGTATTATGAGTTTATGAGTTTTGATGTACCGATGGTAATTTCGAGTCCTGGATGAGATCACGGACATGACTAGGAGTCTCGGAATGTCCGAGACATAAATCTTAATATATTGGACGACTATATTCGGACACCGGAAGTATTTCGGGGGTTATCGGATAAAACCGGAGTGCCGGAGGGGGTTACCGAGACCCCCGAGGGAGTATGGGCCATAGTGGGCCTGGAGGGAATAGAGAGAGGCAGCTCTTAGGGCTGGCCACACCCTCCCCCTAGGAATCCTAGTTGGACTAGGAAAGGGTGGGGGGATGCGCCCCTCTTCTTCCTTCTCCTCTCCTCCTTCCTTTCCTACTCCTAGTAGGAATACGAAGGGGTATTCCTATTCCTACTAGGAGTAGGAATCCTACTCCTGGCGCGCCATACTTGGCCAGCCGAACCTCCCCCCTTGCTCCTTTATATACGGTGGCAGGGGGCACCCAAAGACACACAAGCAACATTGTTTTAGCCGTGTGTGATGCCCCCCTCCATAGAAACACACCTCGATCATATCGTTGCAGTGCTAAGGCGAAGCCCTGCGCCGGTAACTTCATCATCTCCGTCACCACAACGTCGTGCTGACAAAACTCTCCCGTGAATCTCAACTGGATCAAGAGCTTGTGGGACGTCATCAAGCTGAACGTGTGCTGAACGCGGAGTTGCCGTACGTTCAGTGCTTGATCGGTTGGATCGCAAAGACGTTCGACTACATCAACCGCGTCACTAGACGCTTCCGCTTTCGATCTACGAGGGTACGTAGACACACTCTCCCTGCTCGTTGCTATGCTTCTAGTAGATAGATCTTGCGTGTTTGTAGGAATTTTTTGAAATACTACGTTCCCCAACAGTTGGTTGTGATCCCATCTACTTCTCCTCCCCCGCTTGCTGGATCCAGAAGGAGGAGACGTCATCGAGCCGCACGTGTGCTAAACTCGGAGGTGCCGTACGTTCGATACTTGATCGGTTGGATCGTGCAATTGTTCCACTACATCAACCGCGTTGATATAAAGCTTCCACTTACGGTCTAAGAGGGTACGTAGGCACACTCTCCCCCTCTCGTTGCTATGCATCTCCTAGATAGATCTTGTGTGAGCGTAGGAATTTTTGAAATTGCATGCTATGTTACCATCAGTGGCATCATGAGCCAGGTCTATGCGTAGATGATATTCACGAGTAGAACACAAAGAGTTGTGGGCAACAATAGTCATACTGCTTACCACCAATGTCTTACTTTGATTTGGCGGTATTGTCGGATGAAGCAGCCCGGACCGACATTACATGGCCGCATTCATGAGACTGGTTCTACCGCCGTGCTTTGCACACAGGTGGATGGTGGGTGTCTATTTCTCCAAGTTTAGTTGAATCGAGTTTGACTACGGCCGGTCCTTGTTGAAGGTTAAAACAACACACTTGACAAAAAACCGTTGTTGTTTTGATGCGTAGGTAAGAACGGTTCTTGATAGAAGCCAGTAGCCGCCACATAAAATTTGCAACAACAAAGTAGATGACGTCTAACTTGTTTTTGCAGGGCATGTTGTGATGTGATATGGTCAAGGCGTGATTAGTTATACGTTGTTGTATGAGATCATCATGTTTTGTAAATTATCCGCAACCGGCAGGAGCCTTATGGTTGTCTCTTTATTGTATGAATTGCGAATGTCATGTAATTGCTTTACTTTATCACTATGAGTTAGCGATAGTAGTGGAAGCAATAGTTGGCGAGATGACCACAATGCTACGATGAATATCATGGTGTCAAGCCGGTGACGATGGAGATCATGGCGATGCTTTGGAGATGGAGATCAAAAGCACAAGATGATGATGGCCATATCATGTCACATATTTTGATTGCATGTGATGTTTATCTTTTTATGCATCTTATTTTTCTTAGAACGGCGGTGGCATTATGATGTAGGGTGTAACCCTAATCGGCAGATCTTTCATGAGATGGAGGGAGTCCCACGATGAACACAAAGAACACAAGGAACACGGAGAAATACACGAGAGGAAATGCTCAAATCAACACGAATACGGTCACACAGGTGCTAGATCCACGATACACATCAAGATGCACGATCCATAGTCAACAATGGTGGTACAATGATAGTCTTCTCCCGGAGGAGGTCTTGGGGTATCCCTTGGGATCTTCTCCGAGGTGGAGGTCTTGAATCCGAGGTGGATCTTCTCCGAAGAGGTCGCGGTCTCGTAGGAGAGAAACCACAAAGGTCTATGATGAGCTATCACAAAGCTAACCCTAGATAGTTTAGGTAGAGTACTATATATAGGCTAGGACGGGCGAAGGGGTGCATGGGCCTTGGCCCAATCATCATGCACGCAGGCACTGTCCGGATGATCCAGACGTTTGTCCGGATGATCCGGGATTCGGGGAGCTGGATGATCCGGGGCGGCGTCCGGATGATCCGGACACGTCTGATCTGCTGCGGGTGGCCCGGATGTCCGGGTCTTCGTCCGGATGTCTGGGGGTGTTCGGATGATCCGGGCCGGGATCCGGATGATCCGGCTTCGGCGTGGAGCTTTGGGTGTCTTCGGGCACATTTGCCGGATCGTCCGGACGGACGTCCGGATCATCCGGGCCTCGTCCGGATCGTCTGGGACATCGTCTGGACGTCCGGGAGGGTGAGTCCTGGCTGTTCTTCTCCTGCATCTTCCTCCTTCGATTCTTCTTGTTCCTTGACTTCTCCATGGCTGCTTCCGAGGTGCCTGAGTATGCAAAGAGTCTCCGATGAGGGTAGTAGCCATGTCTCATGTGAATCAAAGTAACGTAGAGAGAGGAGTGAAGTCACCTTGGTCTCGAGAGCTCGTGCTCGAGCACGTGTCATGGGTCCACTTGGCACTTGGTGAGTCGATGGTGGGTCCATGGGGATGACCTTGGGATGCTCCGCATCATCTCCCCTCCCTTGGGAAAGATCCGACCTCGGATCGAAATCTTCATCACCATGGAAAGTGGAGAGATCCTTGATGTTGAAGACATCGCTCATGTTGTACTTGTCGCGTGGAAGATCGAGCTTGTAAGCATTGTTGTTGTAGCGTTCTCGCACCTTGAAGGGTCCGTCGGCTCGAGGTAGTAGTTTGGACTTGCGCTCGCGGGGGAAATTGTCCTTGCGAAGATGTAGCCATACGAGATCTCCCGGTTGGAACACCATAGGCTTCTTGTTGACGTTGAGCTTGGATGCTAGACGATGTACTTGCCGCTCGATCATTGCCCTTGTATCTTCATGCACCTTCTTGAGGTAGCTTGCACGAGCACTTGCGTCCAAGTTTGTTCGTTCTTGTAGAGGTAGAGGTAGAATGTCCAATGGAGACAAAGGGTTGAAGCCGTAGACGACCTCGAAAGGGGACTTGCCGGTAGTCGAATGTCTTGCGCGGTTGTAGGCGTACTCGGCGATGGGCAAGCATTGCTCCCATTCCTTGATGTTCTTCTTGATCAACACGCGAAGAAGCGTCGAAAGCGTGCGGTTCGTCACCTCCGTTTGGCCGTCGGTTTGTGGATGATATGCCGAAGAGAATAGTAGCTTGATTCCTAGTTTGGCGCATAGAGTCTTCCAAAAGTAGCTCAAGAACTTGACGTCTCAGTCCGACACGATCGTCTTCGGCACTCCATGTAGAAGAATGATTTCCCTACAAAAGAGATTTGCCACATGTGAAGCATCGTTGATCTTGTTACAAGGAATGAAATGAGCCATTTTAGAGAATCTATCCACAACAACAAACACGAAATCTTTTCCATTTTGAGTCCTAGGCAATCCAAGTACAAAGTCCATGCTAATGTCTTCCCATGGATGGAATGGAATAGGAAGTGACATGTAAAGACCATGAGATTGAGCTTTTGACTTAGCTTTGCGACGTGTTGAGCGTCGGTTGGTAAGGCGTGAGACGTCACGTAGCATCTTGGGCCAAAAGCAGTTCTTGGAGAGCGTAGCAAATGTCTTGTCGCGACCAAAGTGTCCCTTGAGTCCTCCTCCATGAGATTCCTGCAAAAGGAGTAAACAAAGCGAAGACTCAGGAATGCAAAGTTTGTTAGCTCTCATAAGATATCCATCTTTGATGTAGTAATGTTCCCAAGAAGTGTGAGTCAAACACTTAGCATAAGGATTTGCAAAGAAAGGATCATGCTCATATAAATCTTTTATGTGCTCAAAGCCAATAACATTTAACTCGAGTTTTGTAACAAGCATGCATTTGCGGGAAAGCGCATCCGCCACAACATTTTCTTTGCCTTTGATGTACTTGATGACGTAGGGAAAAGACTCAATGAACTCACTCCACTTAGCATGACGCTTGTTCAACTTAGTTTGACCCTTGAGATACTTGAGAGTCTCATGGTCCGTATGAAGAATGAATTCATGAGGCCTAAGATAGTGTTCCCAAACACGCAAAACTCTCACCAAGGCATATAGCTCTTTATCATAGATGGGGTAGTTAAGTTGCGCTCCCGATAGCTTCTCGCTAAAGTACTCAATTGGGCATTTTTCTTGCATGAGCACGCCACCTATGCCGGTACCACTAGCGTCACAATGAATCTCAAAAGGCTTATTGTCGTGGAAATAGCACGGCAGATGTCCGGTTTAGCGGACTTGAAGATGGAACCATCGCACAGGTTAGCTTGAAGGGGTTCATAGCACACAAAGGACACAGAGGGTTTATACTAGTTCGGCCCCTTCGATGAAGGTAAAAGCCTACGTCTAGTTGGTTTGGTATTGCTTGGGCGTCGGATTACAGGGAGCGGATTCGCTTGCCTGTGTCTCGACGGGTTGATTGTTGCTTGTCCCTGAACCGTCGCCGGGTCGTCCCTTTATATAGAGGGTACGCCTGGTCCGGTTTACAGAGTCCCGAGGCCGGCTCATACTTGTGTCCGCCTCGGTCTCTGTCTTTTCTTCCTTATCTCTTAAGTTACATCGCTTGGCGGTTTACAAACCTTAATTCTACATTTGGGCCCTAAGATCTCATGGGCCGTAGCCTTTACTAAATATTACAATTAGGTATAATATAACAAAGCCGGTTTACAATAGCCGGTTTATACCTGTTAGTCATATCCCTGACATTAGGCCCCAGAATGATTTGAACTTGTTCATATCAGTCTTCCTTGTCTTGTATAATTTTCTTCTGTCTTCACATTCTTGTAAACCGGCTCTGACGTCATCTTCGAGATTCACTAGATCTGACCGTGACATCATCTCCGCATTTAACGCCGCGAGCTGTACTGTAGCTTTGTTTTAAGGGTTATCCAGAAAATCGAGGTGTCAGAGGATCTTTATCCGATCCTTTGCCTCCTCTAATCCCGCACCTGTCGCTTCAGATCTGACTTTTCCTTATAAATACCGATGTCCCCATTCATTATCTTCTTCATGCTCTTTCTTCTTCCTCCATCGCCCGACTCCATCGTCGCCCGAGCTCGAACCGCCGCCGTCAACCGCTGAATCCAAGTCCTCGCCGGCCGCTGCATCACCCTGAGTTTGACCAGAGAACCTCCGCCTCTGATCCTTGCTATTCCAGGTACGTCTTTCTTCTTCATTATAGATCTGTAACTTCTAGGGTTTCTCCTCACGCCTCCGCCATTAGAGCCTCAATAGAAGCTTCACCTTGTTCAACTTTAAGCCGATAGTTTTCAGTAACCTTTACTTTTAGATCTTGCCCTTTAAACTGTACCTCTACCCCGCTGTAAATGCTTCAGATCTTCGTCATTCTTGTTTAACCTGTAGATTTATCCGCTCTGTATATGGCCCTTGTAGTTCTTCCCGTATACTCTTGCATTTGTTTCTCTTTTTCTTGTATGCTCAGATCTGTTCTGCCTTAGCTGTCTTTGAAAACCTGTTTTTCTCCTCTGTTGATCTGTTAAGTATGCTCCGGTTTAAACTGTTATGCCCTGTTCTTGCGAAACTTTATAACTTGAACGCGACGGTTTAGCTGTTACTCTTTTACTGCCATGAACCGGAAATGGTGTAGCTTGCTGTAATTGCCGGTTTAACAATGCCATTAGTCCTCAGTTCAAACCGTTGCGTAACTTTCATAGATAGTTTCCGGTTTATACTGCTGTACCTTCATAATCCGTTTTCTGCACTTTATCTTTTCCAGTACTTGTCCTTTCGTTGTAATGGCCAAGCAGTATGTCTCCTGCGACTGGGTCCCTTCTATCATTACTGAGGAAGATTTGGTCAAAATTTCTGAAATTGGTACGTTAGGCCCTCAGTCTGTTTTGAAGTGGCGGGCCCCGGGGAATGAATGTCCTCCTACTCCCAGGTCCAGGGAGGTCATTGTGTTCTTTGATCACATATCTCGAGGCTTCTCTCCCCCCGGTTCAAAGTTTTTCCGGGATGTTCTTGCCGCCTTCCAACTCCACCCTCAGGATATTGGACCCAACTCTGTTTCAAATATCTGTGACTGCCAAGTGTTTTCGGAGGTATATTTGCAAGAAGAACCGTCCGTCGATCTATTCCGGGACTTTGTTCACTTAAACCGGCGCACAGAGTTCACCAGTGGACCACATCAGGAGCTCGGTGGCGTTAGTATTCAGAAGAGGAGAGACGTTGTTTTTCCTCACGCCGCTTTACACACGCATCCAAAGGACTGGAACAAGTCATGGTTTTATTGTATTGACACTTCTCCTGAAGGGGAGAACCCTCTGCCGGGTTATCGTGAAACCCGTATTTCGGAGGATCATCCTTTACCACAACGGCTCGGCTCTGTTGAACGGACCCGGTTTTCATCACAACTCTCCAAGTTAAGAGCCTTCATAGCTAATGGTCTAATTGGAACTGATTTTCTACGCTGTTGGTTGTCTTGGAGCATCCTTCCCTTGAGCCGGCGATCACAGCTGATGTGCAAATATTCTGGCAAACTGGATGATCCCCAAAGGTTTACCAAGGAAAAACTCTCTGAATCGGAGGTTATAGAATCAGCCAAGAAAATTCTCAATGTTTCCTTGTCAGACTGCAGCAATGTCGGGTTAGCTCCATATTATAAGAAGAACAAGCTGCCTGCAGTAAGTTTTACCTTGCCCTGTACTCGTAATCCGTCTCTTTAAACCGTCTTTCAATTGTCTCTCTTTCTTTTGATTAGGCTGATGACCCTTTCTGGAAGAGAAAACCTCAGGAGAAAACCGGCAAACAAGCTCGCCGGAAAACCTTTGCCAATAAGAAAAGGAAAGCAGCTGTTGACGCCAGTTCTCCCCCTGAAGATGATGATCCGGATTCCGAGGTATGATTTAATCCGGTTTAAATTTTGCTTTCTTGAACTTGTAATTGTATCTAACGATAACTTTTCCACACGAGTTGCCTGAAGGTGATAGTCCGGCCGAAGTTGAGGTAACCATTCTTTCCTCTGATTCAGAACCTCTTCCACAAAAAAGTCGTCGGACCGTCCGGAAATACCAATTTTCTCATCCTTATGCTCAGTTGGATCCTAATTTTATTTTGAAGAAACAACAGCATGAAGCTCTTCGCCGGACCACTCGCCATAGTGGCCTGGCAGTGGAATCATCCGGAATTTCTTTAACTCCGGCTCGAAAACGCCGTGCTGAGGTGATACTTTCTCCGACTCTCCTTCATCCCAAGGCCGGGCTTATCCGAAAACCTCTTAAACCGTCTGACCCTGATTATCAGGAAACTCCATTGTCTTCTTCTGGTGAATCGACTGCCACACAGCTTCCTCCATTGAAAACTGTCCCAGGGTAACTTTTTTAACCCTTCCGGTTTATGATTCCTTTTTGTTTTATAATGTTAATACTCATTTTGCACTCTTTCCAGCAAACCAAAACCTAGCAAGAAGCCCAAGGCAAACAAGCCTCCTGCTGAGACCACTGCAGATGATCCAGCTGATGATCCGGCAACGATCGTTCCTCCAGAAGGCGAGCCTATAGCTCTTTTTGAAGATCCTGTGTCTACAGATCATGTCTCCGTCCCTGAAAATCCTACTGCTGAAGATGCCCATAATCCGCCAAGTCCGGCCCGGGTCAACTCTCCTCAGATTAATCCGGCGTCTCCCAATCCGGCCCATACTGCCACTCCCCCAAATGTACCTGCTTCTCCGGATGTTGTGGTAACTGGGACTGCCTTCGTTGCTCCAGCTGAGCCCACCGTTTTAGCCAAGCATACAGCTAAAACGGAGAAGTTATATAAAGAAAAAGGCAAATGGAGTACTGAAGTATCCAATCTTGCTGATATGAGCGCCCAAGAAATTTATTCTGGGTATCTAAACCGGCTCCACAGCAGCCGAGACTATGAAGCAAGCCTGGTTAACTTAATGAGGGAGAAATATGAGGTAAACCTCTTCTTCTGACTTTGTACCTTTGATGTGTTTCTATCCCATAACAGCCCCCAAGTTCCGGTTTAGCTGCGTGCTGAAGGTGAACCGGAACTTGTAATTTGAACAATTGATCTTTACATTAGCCCCCAAGTATCAAGTAGATAACTTGTTTATGTATTTGATACTTGTAAAAATTGCTGATGATACTTCAACCATCCATTAGTCCCCAAGTGTCAAGTAGACAACTTGTTTTGTGTGCTTGAGACTTGTAATCCTGTAATTGCCGTTACTTATTGCTTCAACTGCCATTAGCCCCCAAGTGTCAAGTAGACAACTTGTTTGTGTGCTTGAGACTTGTCTGATTTTTACCTCTTGTCTTTTAACTGTGCTTGCAGGCTGAGTTGAACCGGAATGCTGCTGAAATCAATGAACTTCGTAGCCGTCTTACTGAAACAGAATCTGCCGCTTCAAAGGCTAAAAAAGATCTTCAGGTGAGTTTAAAGACTGCTGAAGATCTGAAGAAATATTTTGAAGAAGAGCGGACCACTTTTGAGGTTCAAAAGAAAGATCTGGAGAAAAGGGTTCAGGACGCGGAAGGGGCGCTTAATCCGGTTACAGAAGAGTTGACCGGTTTAAAGCAGCAGGTTGAGATGATGACAACTGCAATCTTTGGTAAGTATAATCTGAACTCCCGGTTTATCCCTGTAATGTTCTAATTGTGCCGGTTTAACCGTTATATCTGTGTGCAGGTCGCCGTGTCTCCCATCTTGGGGATGACTTACGGAAGAAGCTTAAAGCATGTTACACCTTGGTCGAGCAGCTGTATTCCAGCGCTTAGAGGATCATCAGCGCCACTTCTTTTGGTAAACCGGCCCCTACGACGATCCAAGATACGTTGAACAAGTTATCTGTTTTGCCGGCTCGTCTTGAAGAAGTCAAAAAATCCGCTGCCCGAGGTGGCGCTCTTCTGGCCCTTACCAGGGCTAAGGCTTGGGTCCCGGATCTTGATCCGGAGGAAGCTATGACCGGCTTTCCTGATACAAAAGATGACGGCTCGACTTTTACTGCAAAGGATCTTTATGCCTTGACAAAGGAGATGCGCCCCCTCGCCAGCAAGCTTGCAGTTGAGTCCGATTTATCCAGGTATCATCCTGGATATGACTTGCAAAACGAACGGGTGGAGCGGCCGGTTTATGATACCGTGAATTTAATCCCGCCAGTTCGTCCTCATACCTTCGCTCCAGATATCGAACCTTTTGAACTGATCAACGAAGAGATGTATTTCCGGGCCTTGACGAAGATTGACTGGCGTGTGCCGGATTTTCAACCGCTTCAAGAGGATGAAGAAGTTCCGGATCAAGGTGATGGCCAGCCGTCTCAACAAGGAGGAGCATAACTTTAAAACTTTATTGCTGTAATCGCAGTCTGTGTTTCGCCAAACAATATTTCCAATCCGTCGGGCCTGCTATGCCTTGTAATAGGATAGCTAAAACTTGATCTGCTTTATTCCAGATATTCTGTCTTTCTCTATGTGAAATATTTGCCGATTGAAATGTTGTCTGATATTGTTTATCTTGCATATCTTCTGCTTCTGCAGAAATAATACTAAAAATATGTCCTAGTGGCTTACCACTGGACGGATTAAATTGTTCTCTTAAAACGACAAATAAATATATCTTTATACCAGTAATAACTTTATACCTGAGATCATATACGCCCAACATTCTTAACCCGGTAGAACTTTAAAGTCGCTTGATGAAGACCTTCATGGATCCAATTAAAAATCCGAAATACTCCGGTTCATCTTGATGATAAATTCCTGTTCATCTAGTTTTCAAGACTTTGTTCGGAAATTTGTAACTTTTTGCCTGATATATGATCCGGGTTTTAATGAACACCGGGTTACTCATGCTGGTATTCATGACCCAGACTTTTCACTTTATAGGTATGTGGTCAGCTTCTGTAGCTGCTCCACTCCGGTTTAAAGGGTTATAAAACACAAACACAAAAAAGATGCAAATTTTGCAAATAAGACCATGTAGTCGAGGCTTTTTAAGAGCTGCCAGGCTCAAAGCAAGGTTCAGCCAATCAATGGGACGTGGATTATCCATCTTTCCCAGGGGGCCTAGCCAATCATTGAACGTGGCATTATCCAACTTTTCAGAGGGCCGGAAGAACCGCAAATAAAAACTGAGCCAATCAATGGGACGTGGTTTGTCCAACTCTTCCCAGAGGGCCTAGCCAATCACTGAACGTGGCATTATACAACTTTTCAGAGGGCCGATAGAATTATAAAAAACTGATCCGATCAATGGGAGTGGGCGTTACCACTCCCAGAGGGCCTCCAGGGTTCCTCCTGAACCGGTGGGTCAATTTAAACCAATCACTGAACGTGGATTTATCCAACTTTTCAGAGGGTCTGCAGGGTTCCTCCTGAACCGGTGGGTAAATTCAAACCAATCACTAAACGTGGAATTATCCAACTTTTCAGAGGGTCTCCAGGGTTCCTCCTGAACCGGTGGGTAAATTGTGAAGCCTCCTCTCCTCGAACCGGATATGATCTCATGTTTTTAGAGAGTTTTATTGCTCCTTTGCATACTCTGCAAAAAATCAATTTCTAAACCGACCAATATATTGAAATATAATATCTGATAATAAACTTGTATGGTTGCTCTCACATGATTTTTGTATATGGAAAAAGGGCTAAGCCCCCGGTTTACCGAGGGTGCCGGTTTATTCATTACTCATAATATATACATAGGATACATTGGAGCACGTAGCTCAAGTATAGTATGGCCGTAAATGGGCGATGTTCCACGGCCTCTTTGTCTCCTCTTCTGATGTCCGTGAGTCCTTGTGTTCTCGAACGTCCACCAAGTAATATGAACCGTTGTGTAGATTCTTGCTGACCACAAAGGGCCCTTCCCAAGGTGGGGACAACTTGTGCATATCAGTTTGATCTTGGATGAGCCGGAGTACCAAGTCACCCTCCTGGAACGTCCTTGTTCTAATCCGGCGGCTATGATATCTGCATAAGTCTTGTTGATAAATCGCAGATCGTGCTGAAGCTATATCACGCTCTTCATCCAGCCGGTCTAAACTGTCCTGTCTTGATCCCTCGTTGATTGCTTCAACATAAGCCGTCACCCTTGGTGAATCATGACGTATATCACTCGGAAGAACTGCTTCAGCACCATAAACCATGAAGAAAGGTGTGTAACCTATAGACCGGTTTGGTGTAGTGTTGATACTCCAAAGAACAGATGGCAATTCCTCCACCCAACATCCTGGGGTTCTCTGCAAAGGTGTCATAAGCCGGGGTTTGATTCCTCACAAAATCTCCTGATTTGCCCTTTCAGCCTGACCATTGGATTGGGGGTGAGCCACAGAAGACACGTCCAAACGAATATGCTCTCGTTGACAGAACTCTTCCATCTCACCCTGAGATAAATTGGTGCCATTGTCTGTGATGATGCTGTGTGGAAAGCCAAACCGGAATATTACTTTTTTGATGAATTTGACTGCCGTTGCCGCATCACACTTGCTTATAGGCTCCGCTTCAACCCACTTTGTAAACTTGTCTACTGCTACCAGTAGATGAGTTTTCTGATCTTGGGATCGCTTGAAAGGTCCAACCATATCAAGCCCCCAAGTCGCAAACGGCCAAGTTATTGGTATCATCCGGAGTTCCTGTGCTGGAACCAGAGCACGTCTTGAGAATTTCTGACAAGCGTCACACTTCCGGACCAGATCTGCCGCATCTGCATGAGCGGTTAACCAATAAAAACCATGCCGGAATGCCTTAGCCACCAATGATTTTGAACCGGCATGATGACCACAATCCCCTTCATGAATCTCGCGAAGAATCTCACAACCTTCCTCAGCTGATACACACCGCTGAAATATTCCAGAAGTACTGCGATGGTGAAGCTCTCCGTTTGCAATCGTCATGGACTTAGAGCGCCGGATTATCTGTCGTGCTTCTTCTTCGTCATCTGGTAACTCTCCTCGGCTCAGGTATGCCAAATAGGGCAGCGTCCAATCCGGAATAATATGGAGCGCTGCAACTAACTGTGCCTCTGGGTCCGGAATAGCTAGGTCTTCCTCCGACGGTATCTGAACCGAAGGACTGTGCAATTCATCCAAAAAGGTGTTTGGTGGCACCGGTTTACGTTGCGACCCCAGCCGGCTTAAAGCGTCAGCCGCTTCGTTCCTCCGCTGGTCTATATGATCCACCTAATATCCTTTAAAGTATCCTGCGACTGCTTCAACCTCTCGTCTATAAGCCGCCATGAGGGGATCTCTTGAATCCCACTTGCCAGAAACTTGCTGTGCTACCAGATCTGAGTCGCCCAAGCACTTAACCCGGCTCAAGTTCATTTCCTTTGCTAGCCGCAAACCATGAAGTAATGCTTCATATTCCGCTGCATTATTAGTACAAGGAAACAATAAGCGGAGGACATAACAAAATTTATCACCTCTGGGGGAAGTTAAGACAACTCCAGCCCCCGAGCCCTCCAACTGTTTTGAACCGTCAAAGTGAATTGTCCAGTAAGTAAGATCTGGCTTCTCCTCAGGAGTCTGCAACTCTGTCCAATCATTGATGAAGTCTACCAATGCCTGAGATTTTAAAGCAGTGTGTGGTACATATTTCAACTCATGTGGGCTGAGCTCAATGGCCCACTTTGCTACTCTGCCCGTAGCTTCCCTGTTCTAGATTATATCCCCCAACGGTGCTGAACTAACCACAGTTATTGGATGTCCTTGGAAATAGTGCTTCAGCTTCCGGTTTGCCATGAACACACCATATACCAACTTCTGCCAATGAGGGTATCTCTGCTTGGACTCAATGAGTACTTCACTCACGTAATAAACCGGGCGCTGAACCAGTTACTCCTTCCCTGCTTCCTTGTGCTCAACTACAATCGCAACGCTAACTGCCCGTGCATTAGCAGCGACGTATAACATCAACAGCTCTTTGTCAATAGGAGCAGCTAAAACCGGTGGTTTTGCCAATTGCCGCTTCAGATCTTCAAATGCTGCATTTGCCTCATCACTCCATATAAACCGGTCTGTTTTCCTCAACATCTGGTAAAGTGGAATCGCCTTCTCTCCCAAACGGCTGATGAACCGGCTTAATGCTGTGATCCGGCCAGCTATGCGCTGAACATCGTTGATGCAGGCCGGTTTAGTCAAAGATGTGATGGCCTTGATCTTCTCTGGGTTGGCTTCTATCCCTCTGTTTGAGACCAAGAATCCCAATAGTTTACCTGCCGGAACACCAAAGGCACACTTCTCCGGATTAAGCATCATTTTATAAGCTCGGAGATTATCAAAAGTTTCCTTAAGATCCTCTATCATTGTTCCTTCCTTCCTTGATTTGACTACAATGTCATCCACATAGGCGTGAACATTCCTCCCTATCTGCCCTTTTAGACAATTCTGAACGCAACGTTGATAAGTTGCTTGTGCACATTTAAGTCCAAAAGGCATAGACACATAGCAAAAAGCACCAAAAGGAGTTATGAAAGCTGTCTTCTCTTGGTCTTCCACTGCCATCTTGATCTGGTGATACCCTGAATATGCATCCAAAAAACTTAGCGGCTCACATCCCGCTGTGGCATCGATGATCTGATCAATGCGAGGGAGTGCAAAAGGATCAGTCGGGCAAGCTTTATTGAGGTCTGTGTAGTCCACACACATCCTCCACTTCCCATTCTTCTTCAACACCAACACCGGATTAGCCAACCACTCCGGATGAAACACTTCTACTATGAACCCTGCGGCCAAAAGTCTGGCCACTTCTTCCCCTATAGCTTTGCGCCTTTCCTCATTGAAGCGGCGCAGATACTGCTTGACTGGTTTAAATTTCGGATCAATATTTAAACTGTGCTCAGCGAGTTCCCTCAGTATACCTGGCATGTCAGAAGGTTTCCATGCAAAGATATCCCGGTTCTCACGGATGAACTCGATGAGCGCGCTTTCCTATTTGGGATCAAGGTTAGCGCTGATAGTGAAATGTTTAGACGAATCTCCTGGCACAAAATCAACTTGCTTGGTCTCTTCTTCTGATTTAAACTTCAACGCCGGATCATGCTCGGTAGTTGGCTTCTTCAGCGGAGTCATATCTGCCGGATCAACATTATCTTTATAAAATTTCAACTCTTCTGTGGCACATACCGCTTCTGCATAGGCTGCATCTCCTTCTTCACATTCCACTGCTATCTTGCGACTTCCATGAACCGTGATCGTGCCCTTATGACCCGGCATTTTAAGCTGCAAATACACATAACACGGCCTAGCCATGAACTTAGCATAAACCGTCCTTCCAAACAGAGCGTGATATGGACTTTTGATTTTGACGACTTCGAAAGTGATCATCTCTGATCTGGAATCATACTCATTCCCAAAGGTAACTTCCAAATCAATCTTTCCAACCGGATAAGCTGACTTACCTGGGACTACTCCATGAAATACTGTATTTGATTGCCTTAGCTTCTTATCCGTCAGACCCATACGACGGATAAGAAGCTAAGGCAAGATATTGATACTGCTACCACCGTCCATGAGAACTTTAGTGAATTTGTAACCTCCCACCTGAGGTGCTACCACCAAGGCTAAATGGCCCGGATTATCCACCCGCATCGGGTGGTCTTCCCTGCTCCATACAATGGGCTGCTCTGACCAGCGAAGAAATTGCGGTGTCGCCGGTTCAACTGTATTAACAGCCCGCTTCAAAACCTTCTGGTCTCTCTTACACAGACTTGTGGCGAAGACATGATATTGCCCACTGCTCAATTCCTTCGGATTACTCTGATATCCAGATTGCGGCTGCTGTTGCTGATTTCCTTGACTATTATAATTCCCTTGGCTCTGCTGCTGATTATTCTGATTATTGTAACCACCTTGATGATGCGACTGATTGCCCTGGCCATTATAATTCCCTTGATTATTCTGGTTACCTGCCCGGTTTTGATAACCATTGCTATTGCCCCTATATCCTGATCCGGAGCTGTTCCCCGGACCATAAAATCCAGGACCTGAACCACCATTTGGAGGCCGATTATGAGGATTGAAACGGCCCGCCACTGCTTTCATAAGGGGTATGCACTCCCTCATGGTGTGCTTTGTCGTTTTCCCTCTTCCGCTATGCTTTGGACAAGGCTGATCTAACTCTTGATCCCAGCTAAGTTTTCCTCCGCCGGTGTGTGAAGGTGGGTCTCCTAGGCTATGCTGAAAATCCCCTTGAACTTGAGTGCTAGCCACGAAGTCAGAACCACCCTCTGCCTTCCGTTTGCCCAAAAAACTTGAGGTAGCCGGATTAATTGGCGCCGGTTTACCTGACTTGCTAACCTTCCCAGTCTTGTCTCCTTCCGCTTCTGGATACTTGGTATTATCAGAGTCTCCGTATTTCACCAGGGCACTCATGAGAGTTCCCATATCATTGCAGTCCCTTTTAAGCCGTCCGAGTTTTAACTTTAACGATTCGAACCGGCAATTTTTCTCCAAAGTCACTATCGCCGTACTAGGATTAATACCATTCGAAGAGTGTAAAATCTCTGCTACTCTCCGTACCCAAGCTGCTGTAGACTCCTGCTCTCCTTGCACACAAGCTGCTAGATCCACCAGTGACATCGGCTGTTTGCATGTATCTTTGAAGTTTTTGATAAACTGGCTGCGTAGTTCCCCCCATGATCCAATAGAGTTCGGGGGTAGAGCTTTCAGCCAGGTCCGGGCCGTGCCTTCGAGCATCATAGTAAAATACTTAGCACAAGCAGATTCATCCACGTCCAGCATCTCCATGGCCATCTCATAACTTTCAACCCAAGCTTCCGGAGCTAAATCGGCTGTGTAATTAGGTACTTTGCGGGGCCCCTTGAAATCTTTAGGCAGCTTGACACCCCGTAAAGCGGGGATAAGACACTGCACCCCGAAGGAACTCGTTGCAACTCCTGTTTCTGCAGTGGCTGTGTGAACCAGCGTTGTTTGACGGACCTCCTCCCTAGCTCCTGATCTAATCCGGTTTATATCCGGAGCTGGTACCGCCGCACCTGCCGGATTATCCTGCCTGCACTGATGCCTCCTGCGTTCACTGCTAGACACTTCTGGCTCCTCCCAATGCCTAGTATAACTTCGGCTGGGACGTGGTGTTGAATGTAGCCTTTCCCTGCTATGAGAATATGCTTCCTACTGTACCAACGCCGTATTAAGCAGCTCCTTGACCCTGCGCGCCTCCAATGCCACCGGAGACGTCTCCTCCACGGGTAAAGCGGCCAAACGTGCAGCAGCTGCAGCGATGTTATCCAAAGGGTTTGAATAATGACCTGGAGGGGTGGGAACGTAAGGTGCCGACGTGATCCGACGATCCCGCTCTGCGGTGGGTTGCTGAACTGGCTCCTCCCTGGCTGGGGGTGCCCTCCGGTTTGAAGCCGGATTATTACTAGTCCCAGCCCCAGGTGTCCTGAACAGATTCGTTGCTTCATAAACCGGCGGTATACGAGACTGGTACTTTCATCCCCTTACTCCTTCCATAGAAGCTTGCTCCATCCTTAGGTGAAAAGCTCGATCATCCAACTCCGCTTGTCTTACGGCTATCATCTCTCTCTCTGCCTTCAGGTCTTCTTTTAACTGATCAATCCGGCCTTTCAACTGAAGGAGTTCTGCATCATGATGCACCTTGTCTGCTGGAGCTACTGTTTCCACCGCTTTAGCTGTGAATTCATCCATCAAGGTGGATAGAACATCAGTAAGTGAGAGGGTCGTGCCGCTCCCTCCTACGCCAGCCTCAGCTGTCGTCCCGTTCACCGGAGGCTGTGAACCGGCCATAAAGACCGCCACCCGGTTTGGCGGGTCGAAAGGCTCCGGAATACTGTTTCCATCGGAATCGCCCTCAGACCGGCCGTCCTGCAACTGATACAGAGATTCAGTTTCTCCGGATGAAGATTCGTCGTCGGAGTAGACAACGGTTGCACCCTCGGATTCCGACCCGTCCTCGGTTCGAACTTCGTGGATTGCTCCGACGAACACGTGCTTCACGACGGGCTGAATCCGGGCCGATCTCGCATGCTGAGCCGGCTCGACGATGTTGGGGAAGACGTCCGGCTCAGGTCCCGGTTCGCCAATTTTGCGAATGAAGACTTGTATGCCACCGAAGGGAACCCGGTACCCATATTCGATTGAATCGGCCTCCGGTCCCCAACCCGCGTCGTCGATGTAGATCCGGCCGCGGCGACTCTTGGTCATCCGGCCGACTGCGTAACCCTTGAGCCCCTCAAAGCTGCCCTTCAAGAACTCGAAACCATCGTGCGGAGGCCCCACGGTGGGCGCCAACTGTCGTGGAAATAGCACGGCAGATGTCCGGTTTAGCGGACTTGAAGATGGAACCATCGCACAGGTTAGCTTGAAGGGGTTCATAGCACACAAAGGACACAGAGGGTTTATACTAGTTCGTCCCCTTCGATGAAGGTAAACGCCTACGTCTAGTTGGTTTGGTATTGCTTGGGCGTCGGATTACAGGGAGCGGATTCGCTTGCCTGTGTCTCGACGGGTTGATTGTTGCTTGTCCCTGAACCGTCGCCGGGTCGTCCCTTTATATAGAGGGTACGCCTGGTCCGGTTTACAGAGTCCCGAGGCCGGCTCATACTTGTGTCTGCCTCGGTCTCTATCTTTTCTTCCTTATCTCTTAAGTTACATCGCTTGGCGGTTTACAAACCTTAATTCTACATATGGGCCCTAAGATCTCATGGGCCGTAGCCTTTACTAAATATTACAATCAGGTATAATATAACAAAGCCGGTTTACAATAGCCGGTTTATACCTGTTAGTCATATCCCTGACACTTATCAAAGTTTGGTAGGGCAAGAAGTGGTGCGTGCATGAGAAAATCTTTGAGCTTAATGAACGCGGTGTCTTGCGAAGGACCCCAAACAAAGGGTGCGTTCTTCTTGCTCAAGGCGTGTAGAGGCATAGCTATTGTGCTAAAGTCCTTCACGAAACGTGGATAGAAACCAGCTAAACCAAGAAAGCTACGCACTTGTTGGAGATTCGTTGGTTGAGGCCAAGTTTTAATTGCTTCAATTTTAGTTTCATCAACGTGAACACCTTGGGAAGAAACGACGAATCCTAAGAAAACAACCTTGTCAACACCAAAAGTGCACTTTTCCATATTAGCATATAAGCGCTCTTTCCGAAGGGTTTGCAAAACCATACGGATGTGTGTCACATGGTCCTCAAGCTACTTGCTAAAAACGAGGATGTCATCAAAGTAGACCACTACAAAGACGCCTATGTAGGGTCGTAGACAAAAATGCATAAGACGCATAAATGAACCGGGTGCTTACGATAAACCCATTGGCATGACAAGCCACTCATATAACCCAAATTTGGTTTTGAAAGCCATTTTCCACTCATCACCCTCTTGAATGCGAATTTGGTAGTAACCACTTTTAAGATCAATTTTCGAAAAGATGGTGGCACCACATAATTCATCAAGCATGTCGTCTAACCGTGGGATAGGATAACGGTATCTAACGGTGATAGCATTTATCGGGCGGCAATCGAAACACATGCGAAAACTTCCATCTTTCTTAGGCACGAGAATAACCGGAACGGCACAAGGGCTTAAGCTTTCACGTACATGACCTTTGTCGATGAGTTGTTGCACTTGCCGTTGTATCTCCTTGGTTTCCTCGGCGTTGACGCGGTAAGGAGCCTTGTTTGGAAGTGGTGCGTCGGGTATTAGGTCGATGCGGTGTTCGATCCCGCGAAGTGGAGGTAGACCCGGAGGTAGCTCATCGGGAAAGACATCCGAGAATTCCTGCAACAATTTAGACAACACTAAAGGTGGAGGTGGTGAAGTGTTAGTAGGTTTGGCTTCCCCTTTGCATAGAAGCACAAGGTGAAAGACACTCGATGGGTTCTCACACACTTCTCTCATCTCACTTTTGGTGGCGAATAGCACTGGTTGTTTCTTATCACTCATCGTGGAGTCGCTCATATTTGGCTTGTGGCTCTCACTCTCCTTTTGATGGCTCACTCTCTCACCATTCTCTCCACGATGGTTGGTAGGTAAGTGTTTGTCGGCGGCTACTTGACTTGGTGACATGGGACGTAGTACGAACTCCTTTCCTTTCATCTTGAAGCTATAGTGGTTCGTCCGTCCATTGTGTGTGATGCCACGATCATATTGCCATGGTCGTCTAAGAATAAGGTGGCGCACGGATATGGGGATGACATCACACTCAAGTGTGTCCTCGTAGGCGCCTATCTTGAAGGATACTTGCACGGTGTGCTCGACTGAAAGTGTTCCGGCGTCCTTAAGCCATTGGACCTTGTAGGGATGAGGGTGCTTTGACTTCACCAAGTTGAGCTTGTCGCATAGCTCTTCGCTTGCCAAGTTATGACAACTTCCTCCATCGATGATAACCTTGACGGAGCGTCCATTGATGCCGGCCTTGGTATGGAATATGTGACATCGTTGATCATCATCTTGTTGATGTTGGAGTGTCAAGACCTTGGAGACAACGAGATTGGTACTCGAGTCATTGTCGCAAAACACTTGATGGTCTTCATCCTCATTCACTTATCGATGCATAGCCACATGCTCAAGTGCTTCCATTTCATCGTCGCTCATTGAGTCATAAGATCCGTTGTCATTGATGATCATGGTATGAACGGTCTTGCACTCGAAAGACTTGTGGCCTCGTCCTTGGCACTTAAAGCATTTGATGGAACTCGTCTTGGAGTTGTCCTCGGTTGGAGTTGTAGATGATGAAGCTCTTGGATTGAAGTTGTTCGTAGAAGGTGGCTGACTTGTTGTAGTCGTATTTTTGTAGCTTGACTTGTCACCGCAATTTGTAGATTGCTTGGTAGAGGTAGGTGTAGCCGAAGTCGTTGAAGCTTGGTTGTAGGAGCCGAAGTTCTTGGAGGTGAACTTGGAGTAGTTGTAGTCCTCTTGAACTTGTCGCTCCGCTTTGGTTGCTTGGTGTACCAACTCGAGGAGATTGGTGTATGGTTGAAAGTTCGCAGTCTTCTTGATGGGATAGTTGAGTCCATTCAAGAATCTCGCCATCGTTTGTTCTTCATCCTCCGTGATGTTTGCTCGTATCATGGCAATCTCCATCTCCTTGTAGTACTCTTCAACAGACTTGGTACCTTGCTTGAGGAGTTGTAGCTTCTTGAACAAGTCACGATTGTAGTGTGTTGGCACGAAGCGTGCTCTCATGACTTCCTTCAGTTGAGTCCAAGTAGTGATAGGAGGTTCGCCTTTTGCTTCTCTTCTTCCAATGATTTGCTCCCACCAAATGAGAACATAGTTTTGGAACTCAAGGGAGGCCATAGCGATTTTCTTCTCCTCATCAAAGTTGTGAAGGCAAAAGATCTTGTCAACCTTCAATGCCCATGAGAGGTAGTCTTCGGGATCAATGCTTCCGGAAAACTTTGGCATGGTGAACTTAAGCTTGCCATAGCGATGCTCTTCATTGTTTGGTTGCCTATTGTGAGGGCGTTCTTGATTTTGACGATTGTCAATCTCGTGTTGCTCTTGGCGGAGAATATGTTCATTGTCATGGTGTACTTGCCGAGCTAGTGGTTCGTGTTGCGGTTGATGCTCTTGTCGCGCTTGAGGAGGAGCTTCTTCTTGCATTTGTGCTTGGTGGCAGCTCTCTTGCATCTCATCGCGAAGGAAATCCTCTTCTTGACGAGTGTGTCGAGTGCGAGCTGCCGCGTTGCGATCTGAATCACGTAATGCTCGTTGCGCCTCAAGATCTTGAGCTTCTCGGCGTTCTTGTGCTTGACGATTAGCCTCGGCATCTTGTTCTTCTTGGTATTGATGTGCTCGCTCTTGTTGTTGTTGGCATAGTCGTTGCCGTTCTTGTGCTTGCTCAAGTGTGGCTTGGTTTTGGCGATGTCGACTTTCTTGCTCGTCAAATAGCTCTTGTGAACTCTTGTCATGAAGTGGATTCCGGTTGTCATGTCGAGCTTGACGTGCGGCTTGACGAAGAGTATTTGATGTAGGGGTACTTGAGCCGTCCGTTGAGTCTATGTGGGGACTTGAGTGGCTTCGTCTTTGAGATGATGTGGAAGAAGAGCGTCGGTTGACTATCAAAGTTCGTAGCTCGTCAAATTGTGTAGACATGTTGGCGTTGATGATATCGAATTGCTCTCTTGTTCTTGCTTCAAATTGTCGTGTGTCGGCGGCGACTTGCTCGATGTACTCTCGCATAGCTTCACTTTCTTGATGGAGAGCTCGTTGCACACCGAAGAGATGTAGTTTGGTGACGTAGTTGTTCGACTCTTGAGGGTCGTCGAAGATCGGGTTCGAAGATGTACTTGGCCTATCCATCATCACAAGCAAGTATGTGAGTGGGAGAAAGGAGAAGACAATACCAAATGTACCTTAACCGAAGTTGAAAATGGATCAATGATTTCTCAATAATGTAACCCGGAAATAGCACTATTGGTACCACTTCGTGTCGATGCTCACACCTACACAAGTAAAGCTTTTTAGAGGAACTCGGTTAGGATGGTGGCAAAATTGAATGCAAAAAGTGAGTAAGATTCAATGATGTTGAAAATGATTCACAATTGGCTCATGCAACAAGTAGATCACAAGCAAAGGTAGCACACGGAACACACGCACGGATAGCTAAATGTGATTGTGCAACCAAAAGTGAGCGAAAATGTGGAATCCACGGAAAATGCTCGTGTTGCACAACGCTAGAGAGACGCTAACCGATTGCTTAACACACGGATACACACTTGTGCATGACCTATAAGAGCAATGTAACGACTTCCTATCACAAGTATGCTATGAGTGTATGATGTGCCGTTGCTTTTAGCACAAGATGAAATATTGCTATCTCATATGATCTCTTTGGATGCAAGGCATTTGATGCTATTTAGCTTTTGTGTATAAGCTTTGGATGGCTCTTTTGCTTAAAAGCTTTTGAGCTCTTTCTTTGGCCACTTATGCATGCTTCTCGGATCAAGGTAGCTATTGTGTATGCGGGACACTCTTGTGTCACACGTAGATATGATGCTGTAGTATGCAATGTCTATGACTATCACTAATGTGCACAAGTGTCGTGGCCCGACAATACTCAAATGGCTAGTCTCGGTAGGAAAGCTACGCAAAATGGTCGATGAGGGTCTATCAATGCAATTGCGAGGTAGTAAACGAAGTGTCGTCGATGTTACCTTCCTTGTCGAGGTTGAGTGGTGGTCTTGTCGATGTCGTTCCGCTCCGAGATAGCCGAAACACAAATGGAAACGGAGTAAACCACAACTCAAATGATCCAAGACACAAAGAGGTAAGACCGTAGTGAATGTTGGTTAGGTAATGGTGGTGGGGATGGGTATGTCGAGGTATAGCGGAAGAGGTGGCTAGGGTTTTTGTGGTGGCGGAAACAGGTGTGCGAAAATCTGCAAAATGCAGTTTCGTCAGGGTTGGCCGGATGATCCGGGCGTCTGGCCGGATGATCCGGGCTCTGGCCGAATGATCCGGATGGATGTCCGGACGATCCGGGTTTGTCAAATCTTGCGGGATGAGCTCGGGGGAGATGGGAAAAAGAAAGGGGAAATTCATTTTTCTCGGGTTTTTGGTGGTTTTTGAGGGTGGGGAGGTGGGGAAAAGGATGATCCACTTGTCACACAACTCAACCACGGATCACAAACAACAAAATCTCATCAAAACACACAAATCACAAAAAAATTGTGGGGCTATTTTTGTGGGGATTTTCGAATTTGGACGGAAAACAACAAAAACAAGCTAGAAAACAAGGTGTGGGGCTCCAAATTCGTGATCAACCAAGGCTCATGATACCATAGATGATGTTGGGTGGAACCCTAATCGGCAGATCTTTCATGAGATGGAGGGAGTCCCACGATGAACAAGAAGAACACAAGGAAAACACGGAGAAATACACGAGAGGAAACGCTCAAATCAACACGAATACGGTCACACAGGTGCTAGATCCACGATACACATCAAGATGCACGATCCATAGTCAACAACGGTGGTACAAAGATAGTCTTCTCCCGGAGGAGGTCTTGGGGTATCCCTTGGGATCTTCTCCCTGGTGGAGGTCTTGAATCCGAGGTGGATCTTCTTTGAAGAGGCCGCAGTCTCGTAGGAGAGGAACCACAAAGGTCTATGATGAGCTATCACAAAGCTAACCCTAGATAGTTTAGCTAGAGTACTATATATAGGCTAGGAGGGGCGAAGGGGTACATGGCCCTCGGCCCAATCATCATGCACGCAGGCACTGTCCGGATGATCCGGACGTTTGTCCGGATGATCTGGGCTTCGGGGAGCCGGATGATCCGGGGCGGCGTCCGGATGATCCGGACACGTCTGATCTGATGCGGGTGGCCCGGATGTCCGGGGGTGTCCGGATGATCCGGCTTCGACGTGGAGCTTCGGGTGTCTTCGGGCACATTTGCCGGATCATCCGGAAGGATGTCCGGATCATCCGGGACATCGTCCGGGCAGGCTGAGTCCTGGCCATTCTTCTCCTCCATCTTCCTCCTTCGATTCGTCTTGATCCTTGACTTCTCCATGGCTGCTTCCAAGGTGCCTGAGTATGCAAAGAGTCTCCGGTGAGGGTAGCAGCCATGTCTCATGTGAATCAAAGTAACGTAGGGAGAGGAGTGAAGTCACCTCGGTCTCGAGAGCTCTTGCTCGATCACGTGTCAGGGGTCCACTTGGCACTTGGTGAGTCGATGGTCGGTCCATGGGGATGACCTTGGGATGCTCCGCATCACATTATAAGATGACCCCTTACTAAAATTTCAAGGTATAAGTGTTCTCCCTGAGTATGCACCATTGCGACAGTTCTTCATGCTGAGACACCACGTTATGATCGGGTGTGATAGGCTCTACGTCCACATACAACGGGTGCAAGATAGTTTTGCACATGTGGAATACTCGGGTTAAACTTGACGAGCTTAGCATGTACAAACATGGCCTCGTAACACTGGAGACCAAAAGGTCGAGCATAAATTATATAGAAGATATGATCGACATAAGATGTTCACAATTGAAGACTACTCCATCTCACGTGATGATCGGACATGGTTTAGTTGATTTGGATCACGTGATCATTTTGATGACTTGAGGGATGTCTATCTAAGTGGGAGTTCTTTAGTAATATGATTAATTGAACTTTAATTTATCATGAACTCAGTCCTGATAGTATTTGCAAATTATGTTGTAGATCAATAGCTCGGGTTGTAGCTCCCCTATGTTTTTGATATGTTCCTAGAGAAAACTAAGTTGAAAGATGTTAGTAGCAATGATGCGGACTAGGTCCGTGATCTGAGGATTATCCTCATTCCTGCATAGAAGTATTATGTCCTTGATGCACCGCTAGGTGACAAACCTATTGCAGGAGCAGATGCAAACGTTATGAACATTTGAAAAAGCTCAATATGATGTCTACTTAATAGTTTAGTGCACCATGCTTTACGACTTTGAACGGGGACTTCAAAAACGTTTTGAACGCCCCGGAGAATATGAGATGTTCCAAGAGCTGAAATTGGTATTTCAGACTCATGCCCATGTCGAGAGGTATGAGACATCTGACAAATACTTTGCCTACAAGATGGAGGAGAATAGCTTATCTAGTGAGCATGTGCTCAGAATGTCTGGGGTACTACAATCACTTAAATCAAGTGGGAGTTAATCTTCCAGCTAAGATAGTGATTGACAGAGTTCTCTAGTCACTATCACCAAGCTACTAGAACTTCGTGATAAACTATAATATGCAAGGGATGGAAAAAATGATTGTCGAGCTCTTCGCGATGCTGAAACCAGCGAAGGTAGAAATCAAGAAAGAGCATCAAGTGTTGATGGTTAAACAAGACCACTAGTTTCAAGAAAATGGGCAAGGGAAAGAAAGGGAACTTCAAGAACAACGGCAAGCAAGTTGCCACTCCCAAGAAGAAGCCCAAAGTTAGACCCAAGCCTGAAACTGAGTGCTTCTACTACAAAGGAAATGGTCACTGAAAGCGGAACTACCCCAAATATTTGGCGGATAAGAAGGATGGCAAAGTAAACAAAGGTATATTTGATATACATGTTATTGATGTGACCTCAATAGTGATCGTAGTAACCCCTGGTTATTTGATAGATTGCTAAGATTAGTAACTGGAAACAGGAGTTGCAAAATAAACGGAGACTAGTTGAGGGTGAGGTGACGATGTGTGTTGGAAATTATTCCAATACTGATATGATCATCATCGCACACTCCCAGTACTTTCGGGATTGGTGTTAAACCTAAATAAATGTTATTTGGTGTTTGCATTGAGCATGAACAAGATTGGATCGTGTTTATTGCAATACCATTATTCATTTAAGTCAGAGGAATAATTGTTATTCTGTTTACATGAATAAAACCTTCTATGGGCATACACCCAAGGTGAATGGTTTATTGAATCTCGATCGTAGTAATACACATATTCATAATATTGAAGCCAAAAGATGCAAATTTGGTAATGATAGTGCAACATACTTGTGGCACTACCATTTAGGTCATATTGGTGTAAAGCGCATGAAGAAACTCCATGCTGATGGACTTTTGGAATCATTTGATTATGAATCATTGATGCTTGTGAACCATGCCTCATGGGCAAGATGACTAAAACTCCGTTCTCCGGAACAATGGAGCGAGACAATGACTTACTGGAAATAATAGATGTAGATGTATGTGGTCCGATGAGTGTTGAGGCTCGCGACGGGTATCATTATTTTCTGACCTTCACAGATGATTTGAGTAGATATGGGTATATCTACTTGATGAAACACAAGTCTGAAACATTTTAAAAGTTCAAAAGTATTTTAGAGTGAAGTAGAGAATCATAGTAACAAGAAAATAAATTTGTACAATCTGATCATGGAGGCGAATATTTGAGTTACGAGTTTGGTCTTCATTTAAAACAATGTGGAATAGTTTCGCAACTCACGCCACCTGGAACACCACAATGTAATGGTGTGTCCGAATGTAATAACTGTACTTTATTAGATATGGTGTAATCTATGATGTCTCTTACCGATTTACCACTATCATTTTGGGGTTATGCATTAGAGACAGTTGCATTCACGTTAAATAGGTCACGATCTAAATCCGTTGAGATGACACCGTATGAACTATGGTTTGGCAAGAAACCTAAGCTATCATTTCTTAAATTTTGGGGTTGCGATGCTTATGCGAAAATGCTTCAGCCTAATAAGCTCGAACCCAAATAGGAGAAATGCGTCTTCATAGGATACCCAAAAGAAATATTTGGGTACACCTTCTATCACAGATCCAAAGGCGAGATCTTTGTTGCTAAGAATGGATCCTTTCTAGAGAAGGAGTTTCTCTCGAAAGAAGTGAGTGAGAGGAAAGTAGAACTTGATGAGGTAATTGTACCTTCTCTTGAATTGGAAAGTAGCTAATCACAGAAAATCGTTCCCGTGATCCCTACACCAATTAGTGAGGAAGCTAATGATGATGATCATGAAACTTCAGATCAAGTTACTACCAAACCTCGTAGGTCAACCAGAGTATGTTCCACACCAGAGTGATACGGTAATCCTGTTCTGGAAGTCATGTTACTAGACCATGACGAACCTACGAATTATGAGGAAGCGATGATGAGCCTACATTCCGCGAAATGGCGTGAGGCCATGAAATGTGAGATAGGATCCATGTATGAGAACAAACTGTGAACTTTGGTTGACTTGCCCGATGATTGTCAAGCCATAGAGAATAAATGGATCTTCAAGAGGAAGACATATGTTGATGGTAATGTCACTGTCTACCAAGATTGACTTGTCACAAAAGGTTTTCGACAAGTTCAAGGAGTTGACTATGATGAGACTTTCTCACCCGTAGCGATACTTAAGTCTGTTCGAATCATGTTAGCAATTGTCGCATTTTATGAAATCTGGCAAATGGATGTAAAAACTACACTCCTTAATGGATTTCTGAAAGAAGAGTTGTATATGATGCAATCAGAAGGTTTTGTCAATCCTAAAGGTGCTAACAAAGTGTGCAAGCTCGAGCGATCCATGTATGGACTGGTGCAATCATCTCGGAGTTGGAATATATGCTTTGATAAGGTGATCAAAGAATATGGTTTTATACAGACTTACGGTGAAGCCTGTATTTACAAGAAAGTGAGTGCGAGCACTACAACATTTCTGATAAGTATATGTGAATGACATATTGTTGATCGGAAATGATGTAGAATTTTCTGGAAAGCATAAAGGATTGTTTAAAAGGATATTTTTCAATAAAAGACCTCGGTGAAGCTGCTTACATATTGGGCACCAAGATCTATAGAGATATATCATGACGCTTCATAAGACTTTCGATTAGTACATACCTTGATAAGATTTTGAAGTAGTTCAAAACGGATCAGTCAAAGAAGGAGTTCTTGCCTGATTTGTAAGGTGTGAAGTTGAGTAAGACGCAAAGCCCGACCACGACAGAAACATATAGAGAGAACGAAAGTCGTTCCTTATGCCTCAGCCATAGGTTCTATAAAGTATGTCATCTTGTGTACCATACCTATTATGTACCTTGCCATGAGTTTGGCAAGGAGGTACAATAGTGATCCATGAGTAAATCACTGGACAACGATCAAAATTATCCTTAGTAACTGGAGGACAAAGGAAAATTTTATCGATTATAGAGGTGATAAAGAGTTTGTCTTAAAGGGTTATGCCGATGCAAGTATTGAGACCAATCCAGATGACTCTAAGTATCAATCTGGATGCGTATTGAAAGTGGGAGAAATTACCTAGACTAGCTCCATGTAGAGCATTGTAGAGATAGAAATTTGCGAAATACAAACAGATCTGAATGTGATAGTCCCGTTGACTAAACTTCTCTCACAAAGCAAAACATGATGACACCTTAGTATTCTTTGGGTGTTAAACAAATGGCGATGTGAACTAGATTATTGACTCTAGTAAACCCTTTGGGTTTTGGTCACATGGCGTTGTGAACTATGGGTGTTAATCACATCATGATGTGAACTATCGGTGTTAAATCACATGGCGATGTGAACTAGATTATTAACTCTAGTGCAAGTAGGAGACTGAAGGAAATATGCCCTAGAGGCAATAATAAAGTTGTTATTTTATATTTCCTTATATCATGATAAATGTTTATTATTCATGCTAGAATTGTATTAATCGGAAACTTGATACATGTGTGGATACATAGACAAAACATCGTGTTCCTAGTAAGCCTCTACTACACTAGCTCGTTAATCAAAGATGGTTATGTTTCCTAACCATAGACATGTGTTGTCATTTGATGATCGGGATCACATCATTAGGAGAATGATGTGATGGACAATACCCATCGTTAACTTAGCATAATGATCGTTAAGTTTTATTGCTATTGCTTTCTGCATGACTTATACATATTCCTCTGACTATGAGATTATGCAACTCCCGAATACCAGGGGAAAACCTTGTGTGCTATCAAACTTCACAACGTAACTAGGTGATTATAAAGATGCTCTAAAGGTGTCTCCGAGGGTATTTGTTGGGTTGGCATAGATCAAGATTAGGATTTGTCACTCAGAGTATCGAAGAGGTATCTCTGGGCCCTCTCGGTAATACACATCATAATAAGCCTTGCAAGAATAATGACTAATGAGTTAGTCATGGGATGATGCATTACGGAACGAGTACAGAAATTTGTCATTAACGACATTGAACTAGGTATGAAGATACCGACGATCGAATCTCGAGCAAGTAACATACCGATGGACAAAGGGAATTACGTATGTTGTCATAATGGTTCAACCGATAAAGATCTTTTTGGAATATGTAGGAATCAATATGGGGATTTAGGTTCCGCTATTTGTTATTGACCGGAGAGGTGTCTCGGTCATGACTACATAATTTCCGAACCGGCAGGGTCACACGCTTAACGTTTGTTGACGCTAGAGTAGTATTGGGATATTTGATGAGTGGTAACCAAATGTTGTTCGGAGTCCCAGATGAGATCTCGGACGTCACGAGGAGTCTCAGAATGGTCGAGAGGTAAAGATTTATATATGGGAAGTCATATTTTGGGTTCCGGAAAAAGTGCAGTTTTTTCGATATTGTACCGGAAAGCTTCCAGAAGGTTTCGGAGGATTCTGAAGGGGTCCGGAAGTCCACAAGTGGGTTCACCACATCGGAAGGGCTGGTATGGGCTAAGGGGAGGCGCCCTGGCCTTATTGGACCAGGCGCACAAGTCCTCAAAAGCCCATGTGGCTAGGGAAGGCAAAAGGGGAACGAATCCTAATAGGAATAGGATTGGACCTGGAGTCCAAGTCCTCTCCCCTATTGCTGCGCCCTAGGTCTTGGAGGGGCTTTTTGCCATGCCCCTCCACATATATATAGATGGTAGGGGGCGCCCCAAGAGGACAAGCCCTTGGCGCCCCTCTCTCTCCCATTACTCCGTAGTTCCATCGCCTCGTCCCGGCGACGCTTAGTGAAGTGCTGGCGGTGCTCCACCGCCACCATCACCACCATGCCGTCATGTTGGTTGTGATCCTATCTACTTATCCTCTCCCGCTTTCTGGATCAAGAAGGAGGAGACATCATCGATCCGCACGTGTGCTAAACTCGGAGGTGTCGTACATTCGGTACTTGATCGGTTGGATCATGCAGTTGGATAGTGCAGTTGTTCCACTACATCAACTGTGTTGATATAACGCTTTTGCTTACGGTCTACGAGGGAACGTGGACACACTCTCCCCCTCTCGTTGCTATGCATCTCCTAGATAGATCTTGCATGAGCGTAGTAAATTTTTGAAATTGCATGCTATGTTCCCATCACCTCTCAGGAAGAATTTGTTGCTCCATGCTTATAATACCTTGATCATGATAATGTGAATTCTTCAGCTGAATGTTCAAATGCTTCAACTGCTGCTATATCTTCAAATGTCTATGTGGTGCTAATTCCCTCATCTGAGACCATAAGTGTTACAGATGAAAATGCAGGTCTGTAAGTACATCTAGTTCACCTTAGTGATTTTGGTTTATTGAATACTTGGTTTATTGAATACATATAGGTTAAGGGACTAAAATGTTTATGAGTGTACACATGTCTTATAAGTCTATGAGGAGCTTGATATATCCAAGGAATGTCGACCCCTAAAAATGAATGTCTTCAACTGAAGACTTTGTGCTTTTCTTGAGGAGTTTGAAAATGAAGAAATTGGTGTGACCTTGAAGATATTCCTGCGAGGAGTATGAAGCATGAAGAAACTTGTTTTTGTAGTTTCATTTCCTTCTTTTGAGTCATAAGAAACAATGTACTATTAAAGGTGGTCGAGGTAATACTAAAGACAAACTTCCAAGTGATGCTCATCTCAAAGCCTACACATACCCAATCCATTGAGTGAAGCCTTTAGAAATCTCTTGCAGTTCAGTCAATTTCTTCTGTGACAGATACGAAGTTCTTTTGGTCTCTAAGGAATTTGTTCTGACTGAGGAGTTAGGATTTCACTAGTGCAAATTGCCTATAGTGAGTAACATGATTGCCGTGAGAATTTTCATGGTTCATCTCCGGCCGTTGTTGTGCTTCGAGCCAGATGTCCAAAATATCTTATCCATCCAATGGTTATATCATTATAGGGGCATCTATGTCTTATAATGTTGGGTTGCACCCTGCCTATAAATAGCCGCACCCCTCAACCACTAGCTTGTTGGCTGCTCCAAAAGAACTTGACACTTGTCATTTAGAGCATTCCATCCTCCAGGACTTTGAGAGAAAATCATCAGTGAGGAAAAACCCAAAACCCCAACAACCAAAACCCAAAGTGATTGAGCATCAGTGAAGAGATTGTTCTTGTGTGGAATTGATGCTTTTTACCGTTGAAGACTGTGTATCTTCCAGACGGTTAGGCGTCATGGTCTAGAGCATCCAAGAGGAATTGTGGATCACCAGGTGACCGTGTTTGTGAAGGTTTGTAAGTCACCTTGATGACTTACCTCGAGTGATTGGGCAAGGTCTGTGGGACCTTAGCTCAAGGATAAGACGGTAAGGACTGTGTGTCTTGGGACTGTGTGTCCTTTGGTTTTAATACCAAGCTGCTCCAACCAGACGTATGATTGTCACAATAGTTGGTACTGGTCTACCAAATCATTTTCTTCGCCGAGCTACTATTTCTATTCCCTCAACCCTTTCAATTCCTTGCTTACTTGTTGATGAAATTGATCATTAATGTTTGAAGACTTTGACAAAAGACTTTCTCAATTTCCTCAACCCAAATTCTTCAGTCACATTGTCTTTTGCCTGCTTTTTCTGGTTACATGCTACTTGTGCTTTGTTTATACTTTATCTCATCATGATGACTATATTACTGCCTTCTTATGCCTGCACTTGAGTACTTTATCCACTGCTTGTATTTCATCACTTATCAAATTCCTCAAATAGAAATTCCTCAGGGACGAATTTGTAAAAATCGCCTATTCACCCCCTCTAGTCGATATAACGTAATTTCAGTTGGTATGAAAGTCAGGTTCTCCCTTGTTCTGTGTGATTTTGGTTTAACCGCCTGGAGTTCTAGTAGTGTCGACTACAGGTATGATCAAGGTCTTTGCTGGGTGTCCGACCTTCAATGAGACGGACTACCCCTACTAGAAGAACAAGATGCGCATGCATCTTGAGGCAATTGGCAACGATCTCTGGTATGTTGTGGAAAATGGAGTCCCCTCCATCACTCCCTCTATAAACGCTGTTGATGTGAAGAGATTCAAGCAACTCGACTCTCAAGCAAAGAATATCATATGTGGCCATCTGAGCAAATGATAGTACGACAGAGTGAGTGCTTTGGAGTCTGCAAAGCTTATTTGTGATAGGCGTCCAAGGTCAACAAAGGAATCTCAACCCAACGTGATTCTCGAGTTGACATTCTTCACAATATTTTCTACCGCTTCAAAAGACTCGACAATGAAAATGTTCAACAAACCTTCGATCGCCTCGCTGATATCTCTAATGAGCTCCAAGCTCTTGGTGCCACTGACATCACCGACCATGAGGTGGTGAAGAAACTGCTGAGATCTCTTGATTCCTCATTCTATACTCTGGCTTTGATGATTCAAGAACATGGAGACTACAAGTCACTTGATCCTGTTGATATTCTCGAGAGACTGAATACTCATGAATTCCAACAAGCTGAGAAGAGATACATCTACGGGCCAAGCTATGGAAGATCATGAGCACTGAAGGCCAAGATAATTTCCTCATCTCAAGGCAAAGTCTCTGACAACAACCTTTGTGATCCCGAAGAACTAAGTCAGGTGCTAGCAAAGCTCGTGAGGAAGTTCCAGAGGTTTTCAAGACGTGACCGTTTGGGAGGATCTTCAAGAGGTGATGACATGAGATCAGATTCTTCATCCCGCGACAATAAGAAAAGGACTTGCCACAAATACAAGAAGTCTGATCACTACATTGCTGATTGTCCTTAGTGGGTGAAGTAATCAAAGAAGAAGAAGTACGAGGATGACTGTTCAGATGACTTGAAGAAAAAGAAGAAATCTTCAAAGTCCTCATCGAGAAAATCTTCAAAGTCTTCATCTCGCAAGAAGAGCAGTTCCAGAAAGGCTCGGGCATTTATTGGGAAGGAAACGGATTTTGAATCTGGATCTGGAGAAAATGAGGAAGAGGAGGAATCTGAGGAGGAGTCAGACTCTGGTGTGGCGATCCTAGCTCTCGCTACTGATTTCATCAGCAATTTCATCTTCAACTATGAGGAAAATTGCAACTCCAACACCGCAGATGATGGCGATGATGGCTTTGCTCCCACCTATTGCTTCATGGCAAAAGGTGCCATGGTACTCAAATATCCTTCCTCTGAATCTAGTGAAGGTGAATCTGATGAAAATCGAAAACCTAGCTATTCCAATACATACTAATATTGCCAATAAGCAACAAAAAGCTTTGGAAAAGTTCTCAAAAAAACTTTGGAAAAGGTTCAGAAATTGCTAAAGAAAAGCGATGGCCTGTTGAGTGAGGAAATAGATCGAACTCAAACTCTAACTGATGATCTTCAACGTCTTCAGTCTATGTTTGATAGCCTTCAAAGTTGTCATGAATCTCTCTTAGCCGATCATGAGAAGCTTTCTTATGAATTTCTTCAAAGAAAGCAAGATCTTGAGAAACTAAGGGTGAATCATGATGATCTTCAAAGGGAAAATGATTCTTTGCTTTCTCAACAGATCAGTTCCGCTCGGGAAGAATCCACTCCACCATGATTGAAATGCAAAGAATGTGAAAGTGCTAATTATTCACCTTAAAGTTTAAATGCTTCTATTGCTGCAATTTCTTCAACTATTTCTATGGTCACAAATTCCTCATCTGAGGATAGCACAAGTATTATTGATGAAAATGCAGGGTCGAAGGAACTGTATGTGACATGCATGTACAAAAGCCTCAAAGGGCATCAAACCCTTTGCGATGTGCTCAAACGGCAGATTCTAAATAGGAACCCTGGGAAAGGGGGTATTGCATTTGAGAGGAAACTCAATGCCGATGGATTCAACTAGAAACCTGAGAAGTATCCCAAAACCTCATGGGTTGCTGCAAAAGGACCTCCTGTAGAGCCATCTACTTTATCTGGCTTTACATGTGAATCTTCATGTTCATCTCATGAGTCATTTGACTCCAGCTATAAATTTTTCAAAACTCAGAATGGTGAATTATTTGGCATATATGTTGGAACTAACTACAGGAATGGTCCTCCTATGAAGAAAATATGGGTTCCCAAAAGCTACCTCTAAAGTCTTCAGGTGAATGTCCTAATGATACCACCCGTGAAGAACAGGAACCCCAGATCAAATTCATCATATGGACCAAAGTCTTCACATGGATCAAATTCATCACATGGTCAAAAGTATACCCATTCTTGTGCTAATGCTTCTGTTTCACAGGCAAAATCTAAGGGATATGAATACACGCATTATTCTTGAAACCATTATGTTCATAAGTCCTCGAAGAATTTCTCTACTTATTCATATGCATACTCTAACCACTCTCATGTGAAACGAAGTGCACTGGCTTCAATGCCACCTTTCTCATATGGAGCTCGCAGAATGATGAACTTTCCCACCCCTCCAGATGTGGGTGGTGAAAAAATTAACTAATATCTTATGCAGGGTCAGGTCTCGAGACGAACTTGAACATCATAAAAAATTGCTGGAGACCTGAGAGTTCTTGAAAGGACGTAAGCTAATCATGAAGAAATGAATTACTCATTTCTCTCATCCTTATATTGTTGGATCTATTGTACGGCTTGATGAAATTCCATCTGACGAATCTGATATGATATTCTTCACTTTGAAGCATATGAGTTTGTAAGATGCACTAATTCATCGGCAGGATGAAATTCTCAAAGCTACTAAGTGGGTCCTCGATAGTGGATGCACAAAACATATGACTGGTGACAAGAACTTACTAATGGACTCTGTACTATCTCCATCGCATCTGAAGCATATCACCGATGCTAAAAAAGGAGAGACCAAGGTATTGTGTCTAGGTAGGGTTGTAATCTCAAAGGATCGACACATGGACAAAGTCATGCTTGTCGAATCTCTTGGATTCAACCTCATGTTTGTCTCAATGCATTGTGATCTTGATATGGTGGTCGTCTTTGGCAAATATCATTACGTAGTACTCATGGAATCTGAAAAAACCAATGTCTTCGAAGGCTTTAGGAGAGGAGACTTGTATATTGTTGATTACTCTGCAGGACCACCGCCTACCACATGTCTACTTGCAAAAGCTTCAGAAGGTTGGCCATGGCATCGATGACTTGGTTATGCTGGCCTGAGGAACTAGGACACTCTTGTGAAGAAAAGGCACGTCATTGGCATCGAGGGTGTCAAATTCCTCAAAGATCATCTTTGTGGGGCTTGTGAGGCTGGAAAGATGATCAGATCCAAGCATCCCTCGAATACTATCATGACCACCCTCGTCCTTTTGAATTGCTTCACATGGACCTCTTTTGCCCCACCCATTATGCCACACTAACAAATGTATGGCATCATTATATGACTTTGTTATTGTTGATGATTATTCCCGTTACACTTGGGTGCATATCATCACGTACAAAACTGAAGTGCAGGAAGTCTTCAAACGACTTTCTTCAAGGGCCTCGATGAATTTCGGCATGAAGATAAAGCATATCAGGAGCGACAATGGGACTGAGTTCAAGAACATTTATCTTGATGACTATCTTTATGTATTTAGTATTACTCATGAGCTATGTGCCCCATACACTCCTCAGCAGAATGGCGTTGTGGACCGCAAGAACACGACTCTTGTTGAGATGTCTCGGCCTGTGCTTGTTGAATACAAGACACCTCGTCACTTCTGGCCCGAGGCTATTGATGCTGCGTGCCACATCATCAACATGGTATATCTTCACAAATTCCTGAAGAAAACCTCATATGAGTTCCTCACATGCAAGAAACCCAATGTGAGTTATTTCAAAGTCTTCGGTGCTAAATGTTGGATTTGAGGTCCTCATCAGAGTTCAAAATTTGCACCAAAAGCACATGAAGGTTTTATGATTGGATGCGGAAATGACTCGCACACCTACAAAGTCTTCAACACCTATCAACACAAGGCTGTTGAAATTGTAGATGTGCGGTTCGAAGAGACTAACAGTTTGCAAAGAGAGCACCTACCTCCTGTGCTAGATGAAATGCCTCCTGAGGAATCCATTAGGTTCAAGGCTACTCAGGATATTATACCCACTGAAGAACCTGTTGAAGAAGTTATTCTAGATAATGAAGAACCTCATGTTGGTGCTCCTGAAGATAATGGCGCTAAAGAAACTGCTCAGCCCAATCGAATTTGTCAACCTAATCATCCTCGCATGTCTAATGAAGTGCAGATTGAGAAAATCCTCGACGACATCAATGCACCATGTTCTCTCACTCACTAAACAGCTTCACATTTTTCTAACTTTTGTGGGCACTTCGCTTTTGTCTCTATCACAAAGCCCACCAAAGTTGATGAGGCATTTCTGGAGCCTGAGTGGATTCAAGCAATGTAAGAGAATTACATGAATTCGACCTTAACAACGTGTGGGAACTTGTCAAGCGTCCCGATACTCGCAAGCACAATGTCATTAGTACCAAGTGGATCTAACACAACAAGCAAGACAAAAATGGCCTAGTGGTGAGGAATAAGGCCCGTCTTGTAGTTCATGGCTACACACCGTTTGAAGGTATTGAATTTAATGAAACTTTTGCACATGTTGCTAGACTTGAAGCTATTCGCACATTGCTTGCTTATGCTAACCATCACAATATCATATTATATCAAATGGATGTGAAAAGTACATTCCTCAATGGTAAGATTGAGGAAGAAGTATATGTTGCTCAACCCCCAGGTTTTTAAGATCCTAAGCACCCTCACAAAGTCTTCAGACTCAACAAGGCCCTCTATGGCCTCAAGCAGGCCCCTCGGGCATGGTATGACACACTGAAGGAATTCCTCATGAAGAAAGTCTTCAAACCTAGTTCACTTGACCCAACTCTTTTCACGAAATCTTACGATGATGAATTATTTGCGTGCCAAATATATGTGGATGAAATTATCTTTGGTTGTACTAACGAACGTTACAGTGACGCATTTGCTTACATGATGTGCGAAGAATATAAAATTTCTATGATGGGAAAACTGGAATTCTTCTTAGGAAATTCGGCATGCGAGATTGCAGAGGCTTCAAAATTCCAATGCCCACTAATGGCCATCTCTGCACTGACGAAAATGGTAAAGATTTTGATCCAAAGGTATACCGATGCATGATTGGTTCTTTATTGTACCTGTGTGTATCTAGGCTAGATATTATGCTTAGTGTTTGCATGTGTGCCTATTTTGAAGCTACACCAAGGGAAACACACCATAAGGCTGTGATGCATATTCTTCGATATCTAGCTCACACACCAAAACTTGGATTATGACACCCCAATGGCTCAACTTTTGATCTCATTAGATATTCTAACTCTGACTATGCTAGTGATCAGGTGGATCGCAAGTCAACATCAGGCACATGCCATTTCCTCGGACGATCCTTAGTCTGTTGGTCCTTGAAGAAGCACAATTGCATGTCACTTTCTACTGCTGAAGCTGAGTACATTGCTACTGGTTCTTGACGTGCTCAATTGCTGTGGATGAAGGAAACCCTCAAGGATTATGGCATCAATGTGAAGATTGTGCCTCTCTACTACGACAATGAAAGTGCCATCAAGATTGCTCACAACCCAGTTCAGCACTCAAATATTAAGCATACCTAGTGCGGGTATATTTTTGCAAAATTGTTATAGTTTCCTTCCTATCTGTCAGATATAGATCGAACGGCCTATATTGCAAGATGGAAGGCACACCATCATCACCAACTCTGTTTTTTTATAAGAGTAGAGATATGGCGGGTCACACCACCTATCGTAGTTGAAAATCTTCAAAATTGAGTATTTCGTCATTTTGTAAATTCTTCAAAATTTAAAATTCCTCAAGTTTGCAAATTTCTTCGAACTTTTAAAGTAGTATTCTTCATTGACTATACATATATATTTGAGTTGTCAATGTCCTCAACGGCATTCACTTATTGCTAGTTATTCAAGTTGATTTTCCCTCTAGTTGAATGTGATCGGACCCGTTCCCCCTCTATGCTAAACTCAACCCAGTCTGTTCACAAATTCTTCATATGCGTTCTATTTAAAACCCGTTGAAAATCTTTACTGTGTCCTTGTCAGCTTAAGAATTTGTGAACAAAACATTAAGATTTTCATATAAATTTTTTGGCAGTTGCCGCTCAAACCTATCCCACTTCCCGTGAATGGATTTTAATATTCACCCTCGACCCCCGATGATCTAAACTACTCAGTATGTGGGTGACACATGTTGATAGGACAGCAAGGCTTAGGGGTACAAATGTCCAAATTATTCATGCATTCAGTTTTTTCGCCACCGCTAAAAATACCCCTCCCCTTTCACTTCGTTTATTTACTCCGCTCGATCTCACTTCTCCTCGCTCGAACTCTAACCTAGCGCCACTGATAAGCTTCATAGCTGCCAGAGAGGAACAACTTCACTGCCTCGACCTCCTGGCCATTGTACTCGCGCCGACCGCGGAAATCTTCAGTCCGCCGCCGCCGTAGCTGTCTCCCACCGCCGAGTTAGGGCGTGGGAGATCTGGCCAGACAACTTCTCTGTCCTAACTCCTAGTTCGTCATGTTCTTCATAAAGGGTAATTAAATTATGATTTTACAGCCCTATTTTTATCCTTATGAATTCCACAAAATCCTAAAAGGTGTTTATTCTTCAACAAATATACTCCTTAAACACTTCAAAGCTTATTTCCCAAGATTTATTTCTCTTAGCTTTTCTTCAAGATTCCTCAGTTGTGTGGATTATCAAATCTATACAACTCTGGAACCTGAGTCAAGAACACTTAGTGAAATTCCTCAAGACATCTACGGTCAAATTCCTCAACTTGATGTTTTTGAAAAAATTCTGAGAACGCATATGACCTCTTCAAATTCTGCGCACATATACTCTGTTCGTAGGTACAAATGTCTGCTGATGAATCTCTAGGTTCTCATCAACTAAACTCATTTGCAACGTTCCTCAAAGAAAAACTGCATACCTCCTCAGAATCTTCAAAACTTTGAAATCCTCAAGTGAGGAAAATGGCAGAAGGGAAAAGACCTCATGAAGGACGAAAGAAGCCCGACACAAATACTGTGTTTGAAATCCCTGAGGACATCTATGATGAATACTGTACTCCTGATGAAGATACATGTGGGAAGGAGACCAAGAAACAACGCAAAAAATGTATTCAGAGGATTGAAAGAAGATGGGCTGAAGAATGGAAGGAATATCATTATGCTACTCCCAAGTACATGAAGAAATCTTCTGTAAATCCTCCATGCCCAAGACCACCCCTTGATGCTGACAAAGTGGCTAATCCTACCAGCCTCAGGAGTGGTGAGGAATTTCCCAAAGAATGGGCCAAGCGCCAAGCAAAGCTTTGAAAAACAACAGCTGAGGCAGTGACTAAATTCAATGAGGATTCTCAAGTTGCTGCTGCTAAGGCCTCTTCTAGTAGAACATAACCAAACAAGGCTATGATGAAGAAATCTGCTGTAAAGCCAAAGTCTTCATGCTCTATGACCTCACAGCCAAGTTCCTCAACTACAAAGCCATGAGAGCAAATTCCTCGAGCAAGCTCTTCAAGGGAGCTCCAATTTCCTTTGTTGCTGCAAAATCTTCGGCCGCTGCCACCATGTCCTCAACACCTGTGCACCTTGCAACATGTCGGTGGACTGCTGGTTTTTCAATTGCCTCAGGGGCATATGCAACTTGCTCAACACATCCTCATTCCTTAAGTGGTCCAACACTTTTTTAAGGTAAAGCCACTCCTAGACGTGAAAAGAGGCAAATTCCTCACAAGAAGCAAGTGGCTTTCACTGTTCCCTTAGATAATGATGAAGCCGATGATGATGAAATTGCTAAAATAATCAGGGACATGTAACTAAAGGCTGCAAAAGCTAAATGCAGCTCTATTCCTCTTCTACTAGATCCAAGGAATATCCTAGATTTCATCGATATTTGGCATAAGGATCCAAATACCCCACTTCCTAACCTGGGTATGACTCCAGGTCAAAGTCATATGCTGACTGCCTTCATAGGCGAAGAAAAATGGAAGTTTGAACAAGGTAGAATGGTCAAGAAGGATCGGTACAAGAAAGAGCGCTTTCTAAGGAACAATGTTATAAACTTGTCTCCTGAAGAACTTGTCACTGTGCAAAAGGAGATCAAAGTCCTCAGTGAAGAATTTGACACCTATCATGCTAATTGGCTGGGTTCCATGGTCAGATTCATCAACATTGCCAACAAGACAATCAAGGACCACAACACTAGTGTTGCTGGTCAATCGCAACCACAAATTCCTCAGGCTTGAACTTCTGCCCAACCTACTCAAGAATCTGCAAGTGTAGCTGAAGATATTCATGCTGCTAAAGCACCTACCAGGGCAGCTGAAAAAATCCCAACTCTTGAAGAAACTACCAGGGCAACACTCAATGTTGCGCCTAAAGAACAACCTAGCCTAATTGAAGAATCTACCGAGCCTTAAGATTCTGAAATCGGTAGGGTGACTGCACCAATCATTCTTGAAGAAACTGCACGAACTTCATCCTCTGCTCCTCCTACAAAATATTCAAAGACAAAGAAAGTCACACTTCTCCTTCTGCATTAGAAGTGAAGAAAACAAAGGCTGTGGAGAAGGAAGCTGCAAAGAAAAGGAAAGCGTCAACCTCTGCAGAATCCTTAGCTCCCAAAAATTTGAGGACTTTGCCAAATTCCTCAAGTGAGCCAATTGATGCATTTCCTATTTGTCGGTGTTTTGGGAACCAGACCTGCCTGCCTGCGGCCCATGGCGTGGCTTCACCTACGACCTGGTATGGCCTCACCTACGTACTAGTACGACCCATCTTCAACATCAACAAGACAAGACCCTCGCGAGGGGCCAAGCCTGGCGAGGCGGATGATACCAAGACCTCCGGAGGAAGCGGCCTCCGTGGGCTGCCTCCTGAGGAGTGGAGATTCCTATGCAAGTGCCCACCTCCTGAGGTTGGGGTGACGGAAGCCATGACGACCGTGGCCAGGTGGGCACTAGCGGGCACTGGAGAGCAGGTTTCCTCTTTGGTTCTAAGGAGGCAAGCGCAGACGTGGGGTCCCAAGGAATCAACCAAAGGTTTTCATTCCCGTGCAACGAGACCAAGACCGCAAGGGCAGCATGACAGATGTCATCGTTGAGCCCACGGCAGCGTCACGACCAGAGGCTTTGCAGGTGAATACAACCTTTTATCACGATCAGATGTACTACTTGTCGCCTTTCAAATTGGCCATTGTGGAATCCCTTCCCACCTACATTTTGGGGGAAGACGACCAAGGCCACTATAAGTATAGGCTAGCCTCCACCCAACGGGGTATGGACCCATCAAACCCTCATCCACCGACACTCACACTCAAGCAGACCGCGGGGCTGTTTTTCCCTTGTACTAGTTCATCATCATCCCCTTGTGAGGCAAATCCTCCACAAAGCAGGAGTAGGTGATACGTCTCAGTCGCATCTATATTTTTTGATTGTTCCATGCCAATATTATACAACTTTTACATACTTTTGGCAACTTTTTATACTATTTTTTGGACTAACACAATCAGTGTACAAAAGTAGGGGCTCTCCTGTGTACCCCTTTACTTGTGCACGGGCAGTCAGAGCCACGCTTGCGGCCACGCCTAATATGGCAGAGGAGGGAAACCGAAGCACCAAGATTACCAGAGCAGCACCAAGACAGTGGCGCAAGAAGGCCAATGTAATGCCCAGGATGTGACTATATCTCCTACGTGTCAAGGCACGACTTAGAGACATAAGCGCATTCTGGAATGATTACAAGCGTGGTATCTTTGCACATCTCATGTAAAAGTTCAGGAATGAAAGAGGAAAATAGTTGGCTTACACTCGCCACGTCACACAATGAATACAATAACATACACCATCCAAATAACATAGGGTCCAGCTACGGACGAAAACCAAACGAGAAAGATACCATAAACACAAGGCCTGATCGCCCCTAGTAGGAACCACTACTGATCATCGGGATACGAAACATAGTAATGACCACGCTCTTCGTCAAACTCCCAATGAAGTTCTGATCCATCTCCTGCATTGTACTCGGCTGTACCTGCATCTGGTGTGTGTTGTAATCTGTGAGCCACAAGGACTCAGCAATCCCAATCCCGGGTATCAAAACTAACAAAGCCTTAGGTGTGGAAGGGTAATAAAGTGTTTGCAGCAAGCACTAAGGAACTAGCTTACGAGTTCAGAGCGAGACGAGAATATGTGCCATCGGTTGCCAAGTTGATCAGGAAGTGATCCTAGCTACTCTGTTCATACATAACCACACCGTGTTCACTTCCCGAAGCCCTTTGGAAAGAGACCATCATGGTTACTCACACAGGTAGTGTATTCTTAAGGATATGGTGTCAAGTTATCTACAACCGGATATTAACAAATTCCCATCTGCCACATAACCGCGGGCACGACTTTCGAAAGTTCAAAACCCTGCAGGGGTGTCCCAACTTAGCCCATCACAAGCTCATGATATGTGGAGTTGCAACTCCAAGGTGGGAAGATCCGAGTATTCTCGGAATCCCGTGCTCAAGCTATTTCGACAAAGGTAAAACTAATCCAGCAAGACCTCCCAGCGTGCCGCCACCCTGATAGTAGTCGCGCGTATCTCGTCTCAGGCCACGACCGGATGGGACAAGCTACGGGTGTATACCAGATACCTCGGGTTTCCCCAAGGCGGCCGCATAGGTTTCCCAGTTTGGACCAACACTCATGAGGAGCACTGGCCCGGGTTGTAAAATTAAGTCCTCGGGGTCCGGAAAGTCCCTATGCAAGTTATTTAGTTATGTCAAATGGTAAAACAAATGTTGGGCCTTGTTGGAAAAGCTTTAAGCAGTGCGGATTATCAAGGAGGGCCCATAAACCCCAACCGTGTTAGGAACACAAAATCAAGGAACATAACACTGGTTTATCGGGTCCTAAGGTGGCATGAGTGGAACAAAACACCAAGCAGAAGGCCAAGCCTTCGACCCATTACCAATATATAGGTGCATTAGTATTAAACAGATATATATTGTGTCATCCCATAAAACAAGTTCAACATGGAGCAATCTTCAATCTTTACCTGCAACTAACAACACTATTAGTGGGGCTGAGCAAATGCGTACTTAGCCAATCAAAGGTTTGCTAGGAAGGCGGTTAGAGTGTTTCATGGCAACAATAGGAGGCTGACAAAACCGGAATAGGCATCAGGGCATAGCTAAAGAGCGAGACAACTAGCAAAGCAAAGATAGAGGTGATATCGGGGAATGGTCATCTTGCTTGGGATTCCACAAGGAAGAAGAACGAGTCCATGAAGTAGTCGAACAAATCCTCACAACTCCAGAACGAAACCGAAGCTAACGAGAGAAGCAAACCGGAAAGAAGCAAACAACATGGTAAACACACAAGCATAAACATGGCATATGATGCACAACCAAGGATGATGCATGTCCGGTTTAAATATGCATGGCATGGCAAAGTTCTCAAACAAAACTACAAATTAAGTGGAGATCAATATGCAACAAGTTGCATATTGACAAAATGCCACATCCAATTATTTAGTTCCTCTCGTTCATATACACAACAATTTAAATGTTTTTTAAACATGGCAAAAGGTGAAGCATGAGCAAACTACACTATCTAGGCATTTTTAAATGAGGCCAGAAATAACAACAACAATTCTGGAAAATCCCCATGTGCATAATTAGCAATTTTAATGCAAACAACAATTTAAACATTTTAATGTTGTTATCATGATGCGGATGACAAATGCAAGTTTTGAGCAAATGTTATTAAACGTTGACATAAGAGATATGGAGTATTACGTCACCGTGCTGGAAAGAAAGGGTGCCACGGCGGCGATGAAAGGAAACGGAGCCACGCCAACGTTCCGATGATCCGACAACTCGTCGAGATGCCGATGCAAAAGAAAGGTGGCGTGAGCGTGTCATGCAAGAATGGTGGGGTCATCTCGGTTACCGGGTTCCCACGAGTCGGCGACAAGGCAATGAAGGTCAACGTGCAAGGACAAATCGGACACGATGCAAACAAGGGGAACATCTCATACATCGCAAGCATCCGTTCACGGCGTCGTCTCGGGGTTATACCTTCGAAAGTTCGTTTGGAGCGGTGTAGAGGAAGTAGACATTCTTGAGACGGTCGTGGTGGAAGTAGTTGTACACGGGTCTTCGACGACGGTAGTGGTACACGTTTTCGTAGATGTTCGGGGCCATCGTGGTACTTGGGGGTCTTCGGACTTGTCGGTCTTGTTTTTGCGACGGTAGTGGAACTTGACGGATCCGAGGGCTCCGTGCGTCGTGGTACTTGGCGAATCCAAGGATGCATCTTGGCGACACTTGGACAAGGAAGACGGTCATGTAGTTGAACCTGGTGTAACCTCGAACTTGACGCTCCAAAGTCCTTGGACTTGTCCAGGCACGTGACAGCAGGAAGAAAGGCAAAACAGCAGCAGCGGCATAGCTGGCTGGAGGAAACGACCAAGGCAGGGAGGCGATGCTGCTCGGGGTCGAGGACGGCCGGCGGTGGCACGGATAACGACAGGGCCGGGGAGGTTTGGCGAAGGAGGCGAGGCGGAGGACACGGAGCAGAGGAGCTCTGGCATGCTGGCGGTGTGGTTGCAGGGAGAGGGGCCTTGGGCGGTGCACGACTTGTTGAGAGCAAGGAGAAGGTTGTCGACGGAAACCGGGCAGCGCTGGAGAAGGCCAGGATGGCGCTGTCACGGTGGTAGGCGAGTTTGGCAAGGAGGCCAGAGGAGGACGACCAGGTGGCTGCTGCAACGAGGTGCTCCGGCGAGGCACTTGGCGGGGCGACGCAGCAAGGGGACGAGCGCTGGCGTGATCATGGAGGAGGGGCGCGGGGCGCGGCTGGAGAGGTGAGGCAGGGACCTCGCCGACGGACGGCGCAGAGGTCGCGGGCGCACGTCGGCGGCACAGGGGAGTCAGGGTCGGGGCTTCGCGGAGGAGGAGATGTGAGGGGCGCGAGGAGGACGAGGTGGAGATGGGGATCGAGGTCGGGAGGAGCGGCGCGGCGCGAGGGAGGACGAGGGAAGATGGGATCGGACCAGGGGATCGCTAGGGTTAGAAGGGAGCGCGGGCCTTAGGAAGGCCGGCTGGGCCTCGGGCCTTAGCTGGTGTGGAGTGGAGGGGCGGCTGGCCTAAGGCTGGCTGAAAGGCCCAAGGGACGGGGCTGGGAAGCCCTTTTCCCTTTTCTGAAAAATTGAATGTCCATCTTTGCAAAGGAAAAGGTCAGGGAGTTTGGGAAGAAAAAAGGAAGGAGCAAGAATATCCCTTGACTTCTGGATGGATGGACTATTTTACAAAATTGGTTTGGCAATTTTTAGAGACTACTAATTTATGCAAGTTTGAAAAATGAGTCGAACTTGAATAAATCCGTAGGCCAACCAAAGTCCTTCTAAAATACATGAAAACTAGAGGAGGTGGTATTGGCATAAACTATAATTGTCAGGAAAAGAATGAACATTTTTTATGTGGCAGAAAATGTCACTGCAAAAAAATGGTAGAAAGAAGAAGAGGAAGATGATCATGCATGGGCAAGGACTAGGGTGGAACCAAGATGGACTTGAGAGACCAGAAGGCAGGGAAAGAGAGGGATCTCACACCAACATACATGGGAAAAGTTGGAGGCTAAGAATTGAGATAGAAAAGGCACGGAATTAAATTGCAGGTGTGTTATGGTTATTCCAAAAATGGAATATTTTATAATAGCTCCCTACTATCGGGAGGATATGTTATAAAGAGAAGTCACTTTTCCCTCGAATTAAATGGATCGAACATCCACACAATTTATTTAGTTGAGTTTAAAAAAAATAATGACATGATGGCATGATGACATGATGCAATGCAAAATAAATAGAGCAAGCAAAAGAAACACATGGCGAAACCTGAAATAGTTGGAAGTCTTCTGGAGCATCGGTCTTGGGGCGTCACAACTCTCCCACACTAATAGAGGATCTCGACCCAAGATCCTGGAGATGGCACCAGATAGGAACAAAAAAGAAGAGGTAAACAAAGTTGCTTCTTCCACAAACGTGTGAAACCACGAACTTGAGAGGTTGAACAAATTGAAAGAAGAATACAACGATGATGAACGAAGATGAAAATACTCCGTTAGAAAAGGGGAACAAGGTACATTATGAGAAACTTGTAGGTTGAAAGACATGAAACAGGAGCTCATGAACCAAAAGAATATGCAACCGCAACAGTATAGCCAAGGAAAAAGAAGGACATAATTTGGACAACACTCCGGCTGAAAATGTAAGGAATTGAACATGAACTTGCCAAGTTGGGATGATACTTGATGAAATCAACAACACACTACCTCCGAAACTATTGAACGAATGGCACAAGGGGTAAGAAAGGCTTCAGACACCACTCCGGTTAAAAGAGAGGCAAAACTTGATAAGATGAGAGAACTTGAATGGAGGACACAACACTCCGGTTGAATGGATAAGCCAAGGAAAGAACATGATCTCGATAAAACGTGATGATGGTTTGCAGAGAGAAACATCACAATGCCTTAGGAATGAAAGAATATATGCCAGATCGTTGGAAAGAAAAGAACGGAGAAGAAAATGACAACTTCTCCCACAAATGAATTAGAAAATCATCCTTACGAAGAAGGGTTGAACGGAGTTGTTGGAAATTCAACAACGAAAAGAATAAGCTTGATGTGGGCTTATGGAAAAGATCTCAAAACTTGAGGTGAAATTCTGCCACTAACTTAAACAATTGATTTGATTGAGAGCACCAAAGAGATGAAAATTTTCTTCCACCAAGATGATAAAGAGATAACTTGGATCATTGATAAGCACCACAATAGCAACAATCTTTAGGGAAATATTTTAGGTGAATTATAACCCAAGTTAACTCCAACGAGGAAATTGAAGGGTTGAAAGGATCTCCTGGACAAAGAAAAATGATGGGTTTACATATTTCATTCCTTACAACTTGTGAATCATGAAACATGAAGGGAATTTATCAAAAATGGCATACCACCACATCAATAGAAGAAGGTAGAAAGAATTGCACTTTGGAATGCAAGATGAAGAATACTTGAGCTCCAACAAGAATCTTGATGAAGGCTTCGATGATGAATTAAATCATGATGAACCACCATGAGGAACTCCAATAACAAAAGGATGAGAAGTGAAGGATGAAAATATTAAGATTTAAGGCTTGCAATGATTTAGAAGGATCTTTGAAATGATATAATTGAAATAACTTGGAGCTCCGAAAACAAGATAAACAACTTGGAACCGAGAATATGATATGATGAACATGCTCCGGAAAAAGTGATTAATCAATTCGAGGAAATAAGAATAAGATTTACTGTATGCTTATCCTTCATCAAATTAAATTGATGACAAGCAACAGATTTGGCCTACTACTTATTCTTCTTGAAAAGGATTGGAGAGTGATATAGCCAAACTTGAGAAAAATCTTGAACGACTCATCGGTAGGATTATGAAAAAAACAAATGAATTGATACGATAACAACGAAAGAGTAATCTTGAATGAACCACCGTAAGAATATGGACACGAATGAAGAGGAATCAATTAATAATAGTTGGAGGACAAAGTTGCAAACTGAGAACGAAGAAATCTTCTGAAATGATGGCCTTCGGAGGATCACAATGGAAAGAATTCATGAAATGCTTCGGATGGCTATAAAAAGAATTCCTCACAATCGGAACAATAATGAGGATGGCATGAAGCTAGAACCATGAATCTTTGGAAGAACGAGTAAGGATTCAAGAGGAACTCTTCTTCGGTCTTCAAAACCTGAGAATGACGACGAGATATACCACCATGAATTGTTGAGGCACCCTAGAATGGAGAATTAAAAGGTTGAACCAAAGGTGAAAAGAATTTGAAAGTGATCTTGGAGGATACATTTTACCGATGAGAGATCCATTCTTACGTCAAACTTGAAAAGAATTAGAGAATAACTCCGGAAAAATTAGAAGAGTCAGGTAAGATCCTGGAAAAAAGACGCGTGGGTTAGGGCCCACTCAAAAGAAACATCATTGGAAAAGATTGCTTAAGAGATATTGCACCGGTTGAATTAAATGGCTTGAATGAGATAACGACCACAACATAGCTAGAACAAATTGAGAATGGAAATGCGAATCTTCTGATATATCTTGAACACTCCGGATATGAACATAGAGAGAGTTGAGTAAATAGGAGAGACTTGGATAAGAATTTCGACATGGGAAACATGTGAAACAAGAGGCACATATATGATAAACACCAAAGCTTGAATTAAGTCCACCGGAGAACAAACGAGAATGGAGAATGATAAACTGAAGCTTCCTGAGCATCTTCACGAGAAATCACCGGATGAAACATTAAAGAAAATTGATGAAGATGCATCACAAGAATATAATGACACTTTATTAAGGACTTTGGCTCCATAAAGAAAAGGGTGGGAGGGTGGGCAAAAACAAAGACAACTTCGGACGAATGAAACAGACATCATTGAGAAAAACCAAGGATTGGTCTTGCACAAATTAAAAGGATCGGGTAACTTGAAGAGAAGCACATCGGTTAAAAAGAATTTAACATGACAATCTTGATGATCAAGAAGGATTAGCACTCCCATATAAATATGAGAACACGATTAAGAAAGGTATGGAATCAACACTTGACTTCGAAGCAACTCGAATACCACAATCAAATCAAAAAACAAAGGATAGATATGTTGTAACATAATTTTCACAATATCGTTCGAACAGAGAATTGAACGAATGAATTTCATAAGCTTAATGGTACATCAACTTGTCGAGAAGCCACTTGGGAGAACAAAATGATAGAATAAAACAACAAGGTACAGATGGAATAAATACATAATAGAGGTTTCATCCCCGATGTTCGTGTTGAAGCCCCATGGCACGTGTTACAAAGGGCCTTGCAATCCACGGATCAACATAGCCAAGGATCCTTTAAGATGCAACTCCCAATTGGAACAGCGCCCATGAAACCTCTTCACTAGATGTTGAACCCCAAACCTCATACCATGCACCCGTTGGAAGATTACCTAAGAGCTACTTGAAACCCACCTATTAATTCCCGAAGCTTTCCGGTTATGCAATCTGGTGTTGGGGATATAGGGGAAGCACCGCGCACTCAGCTCTAAACCTACATCCACTTGTATCCATCCGTCAACACATAACCAGTCATCTTCGGAAACTGTTTACCTCGGACCTTCGAAACACATCCACTATACTAGCTGTGGCAATACTCCCGAACTATCCCACCAGTACTAGGTGACGTCGGGGTTATCTCACCACCAGACATGCATAGAAGAGTTTTCGATGTCGGCCGCCTCTGGTATTCTAGAACTGCAACGATACATTTGTGACGACAACACCTCGGAGCTCAACTCCCTGAGACACTGCCACAACCCCTAAATGACAGGAGGAATCGAGAACAATGTTCTCGTCACAAAGATATCGAAACAATCCAAATAATACTCGCTTGATCCTAAAAAAAATTGGTGAAATTTTGAGACTAGTGAAGGTAAAACAACGTTAGCAGTCCTCACCAGAGCGATGAAGGGGATTAGGAGTAAAAAGAAATCATACTCTCCGATATATATAGGACTCAAATTTTTTTTTTGTCTGCCTAGACTCAACTGTCAGCGGTTCGATCAATCAGGGGGCTCCTAGGTCGAAGAAGGCTCTGATACCAACTTGTAATGCCGAGGATGCGACTATATATCCTACGTGTCGATGCACGACTTAAAGACATAAGCGCATTCTGGAATGATCGCAAGCGTGGTATCTTTGCACATCTGATGTAAAAGTTTAGGAATGAAAGAGGAAAATAGTTGGCTTACACTCGCCACATCACACAATGAATACAATAACATACACCATCCAAATAACACAGGGTCCAGCTACGGACGAAAACCAAACGAGAAAGATACCATAAACACAAGGCCTCATCGCCCCTAGTAGGAACCAATACTGATCGTCAGGATACGAAACATAGTAACGACCACGCTCTTCGTCGAACTCCCAGTGAAGTTCTAATCCATCTCCTGCATTGTACTCGGTTGTACCTGCATCTGGTGTGTGTTGTAATCTGTGAGCCACAAGGACTCAACAATCCCATTCCCGGGTATCAAAACTAACAAAGCCTTAGGTGTGGAAGGGTAATAAAGTGTTTGTAGCAAGCACTAAGCAACTAGCTTACGAGTTTAGAGCGAGACGAGAATATGTGCCAACGGTCGCCAAGTTGATCAAGAAGTGATCCTAGCTACTCCGTTCATACATAACCCCACCGTGTTCACTTCCCGAAGCCCTTCGGAAAGAGACCATCACGGTTACTCACACAGGTAGTGTATTCTTAAGGATATGGTGTCAAGTTATCTGCAACCGGATATTAACAAATTCCCATCTGTCACATAACCGCGGGCACGGCTTTCGAAAGTTCAAAACCCTGCAGGGGTGTCCCAACTTAGCCCATCACAAGCTCACCATTTTCGGAGTCGCAACTCCAAGGTGGGAAGACTCGAGTATTCTCGGAATCCCGTGCTCAAGATATTTCGACAAAGGTAAAACTAATCCAGCAAGACCTCCCAGCATGCCGACACCCTGATAGTAGCCGCGCGTATCTCGTCTCAGGCCACGACCGGATGGGACAAGCTACGGGTGTATACCAGATACCTCGGGTTTCCCCAAGGCGGCCCCGCAGGTTGCCCAGTTTGGACCAACACTCATGAGGAGCACTGGCCCAGGTTGTAAAATTAAGTCCTCAAGGTCCGGAAAATCCCTATGCAAGTTATTTAGTTATGTCAAATGGTAAAACCAATGTTGGGCCTTGCTGGAAAAGCTTTAAGCAGTGCGAATTATCAAGGGGGGCCCATAAACCCCAACCGTGTTAGGAACGCAAAATCAAGGAACATAACACCGGTTTATCGGTCCTAAGGTGGCATGAGTAAAACAGAACACCAAGCAGAAGGCCAAGCCTTCCACCCATTACCAATATATAGGTGCAATAGTATTAAACAGATATATATATATTGTGTCATCCCATAAAACAAGTTCAACATGGAGCAATCTTCAATCTTCACCTGCAACTAACAACACTATAAGTGGGGCTGAGCAAAAGCGTACTTAGCCAATCAAAGGTTTGCTAGGAAGGCGGTTAGAGCGTTTCATGGCAACAATAGGAGGCTGAAAAAACAGGTATAGGCATCGAGGCATAGCTAAAGAGCGAGACAACTAGCAAAGCAAAGATAGAGGTGATATCGGGGAATGGTCATCTTGCCTGGGATTCCGCAAGGAAGAAGAACGAGTCCATGAAGTAGACGAACAAATCCTCACAACTCCGGAACGAAACCGAAGCTAACGAGAGAAGCAAACCGGAAAGAAGCAAACAACATGGTAAACACACAATCATAAACATGGCATATGATGCACAACCAAGGATGATGCATGTCCGGTTTAAATATGCATGGCATGGCAAAGTGCTCAAACAAAACTACAAATTAAGTGGAGATCAATATGCAAAAAGTTGCATATTGACAAAACACCACATCCAATTATTAATTCCTCTCGTTCATATACACCACAAGTTTATTTTTTTAAACATGGCAAAAGGTGAAGGATGAGCAAACTACACTATCTAGGCATTTTTAAATGAGGCCGGAAATAACAACAACAATTCCGGAAAATCCCCATGTACATAATTAGCAATTTTAATGCAAACAACAATTTATCATGATGTGGATGACAAATGCAAGTTTTGAGCAAATTTTATTAAACGTTGACATAAGAGATATGGAGTATTTCGTCATCGTGGTGGAAATAAAGGGTGCCACGGCGACGATGAAAGGAAACGGAGCCACGACAACGTTCCGATGATCCGACAACTCGTCGAGATGCTGATGCAAAAGAAAGGTGGCGTGAGCGTGTCATGCAAGAATGGTGGGGTCATCCCGGTTACCAGGTTCCCATGAGTCGGCGACAAGGCAACGAAGGTGAACGTGCAAGGACAAATCGGACACGATGCAAACAAGGGGAACATCTCATACATCGCAAGCATCCATTCACGGCGTCGTCTCGGAGTTATACCTTCGAAGCGTTCATTTAGAGCCGTTCGAGTTCAGAGGGGTGTAGAGGCAGTAGACATTCTCGAGACGGTCGTGGTGGAAGTAGTTGTACACGGGTCTTCGTCGACGGTAGTGGTACACGTTTTCGTAGATGTTCGGGGCCATCGTGGTACTTGGGGGTCTTCGGACTTGTCGGTCTCGTTTTTGCGACGGTAGTGGAACTTGACGGATCCGAGGGCTCCGTGCGTCGTGGTACTTGGCGAATCTAGGGGTGCATCTTGACGACACTTGGACAACAGAGACGGTCATGTAGGTGAACTTGGTGTAACCTCGAACTTGATGCTCCAAAGTCGTTGGACTTGTCCTGGCACATGACAGCATGCAAAAAGGCAAAACAACAGCGGCACGGCATAGCTGGCCGGAGGAAACGACCAAGGCAGGGAGGCGATGCTGCTCGAGGACGGCCGACGGTGGCACATATGACGACAGGGTCGGGGAGGTTTGGCTAAGGAGGCGAGGCAGAGGACGCGGAGTAGAGGAGCTCTGGCATGTTGGTGGTGTGGTTGCGGGGCGACGGGACGGAGGGAGAGGGGCCTCAGGCGGTGCATGGCTCGCTGAGAGCGAGGAGAAGGTTGCCGACGGAAACCGGGCGGCGTTGGAGAAGGCCAGGATGGCGCTGTCGCGGTGGCCGGTGAGTTTGGCGAGGAGGCCAGAGGAGGCCGACCAGGTGGCTGCTGCAACGAGGTGCTCCGGCGAGGTACTTGGCGGGGCGACACGACAAGGGGACGGGCGCTGGCGCGATCATGGAGGCGGGGCACGGCTGGAGAGGTGAGGCAGGAGCCTTGGCGACGGACGGCGAGGAGGAAGGAGGTCAAGGGCGCACGTCGACGGTGCAGGGGAGTCAGGGTCGGGGCTTCGCGGAGGAGGAGAGGTGAGGGGCGCGAGGAGGACGAGGGGGAGATGGGGATGAAGGTCGGGAGGAGCGGCGCGGCGCAAGGGAGGATGAGGGAAGACGGGATCAGACCTAGGGATCGCTGCGGTTAGAAGGGAGCGCGAGCCTTAGGAAGGCCGGCTGGGACTCGGGCCTTAGCTGGTGTGGAGTGGAGGGGCGGCTAGCGTGAGGCTGGCTGGAAGGCCCAAGGGACGGGGCTGGGAAGCCCTTTTCCTTTTTCTGAAAATTTGGATCTCCATCTTTGCAAAGGAAAAGGTAAGGGAGTTTTGGAAGGAGCAAGAATATCCCTGGACTTTTGGATGGATGGACTATTTTACAAAATTGGTTTGGCAATTTTTAGAGACAACTAATTTATGCAAGTTTGAAAAATGACTCGAACTTGAATAAATCCGTAGGCCAACCGAAGTCCTTCTAAAAGACATGAAAACTAGAGGAGGTGGTATTGGCATAAACTATAATTGTCAGGAAAAGAATGAACATTTTTATGTGGCAAAAAAATGTCACTTCAAAAAAATGGTAGAAAGAAGAAGAGGAAGATGATCATGCATGGGCAAGGACTAGGGTGGAACCAAGATGGACTTGAGAGACCAGAAGGCGTTATTCCAAACCAATGGAATATTTTATAATAGCTCCCTGCTATCGGGAGGATATGTTATAATGAGAAGTCACTCTTCCCTCGAATTAAATGGATCGAAGATCCACATAATTTATTTAGTTGAGTTTTAAAAAAAATGACATGATGACATGATGCAATGCAAAATAAATAGAGCAAGCAAAAGAAACACACAGCGAAACCCGAAATAGTTGGAAGTCTTCTGGAGCATCGGTCTTGGGGCGTCACAGCCAAGCAACAAGATAGGCTTCCCCTGACAAGACCCTTGCCGGGGCGGCCTACACGACCCCTGCAAGAACCCTTGCCAGGGCAACTCACCCAACGCCTCTGTTGCTGCCACCCTTGAGCCTAGGAGCTTCGACATCATCAACAATGTTGGACCCAAGGTTCAGGAAGTGCATGTGTGATGGCATGAAGATCTGTGTGAAGACAAGGGTCTACGAATCCTAAGAAGAGAACCAGAAGACAAGATGACCGCAAGGCTCCTTGCCGAGGATGCCCACGAGGCCCCGGCAAGGCTCCTTGCCGAAGATAGCCCCAAAGCCCCGACAAGCCTCTTGCCGATGGCACTCACAAAGGCCCGACAAGACCCATGCCGGGAACAGACGCAAGATCGCGACAAGCCCTTGCCGGCCCATTGTCGCCCCAGCTCGGCGGCCAACCCATTAGCCCGGGAAAGTACCCAGGTGGCAGTACTTGGTTCCCGATCCAGCTAGTCAAGCACCTGCATGGTGGCATGCAGATCTTCGTGAAGACCCTAGCACCACGCCATCTCAGCTGCCTGTCCTGTTGGCCTGGACGCGCGTCGCAACCAGATGGAGCGGCAGCGGACCGGACGGGCCTTGTTCCCGTCCCCGATAAAGCAAGTGGACACCTAAGTAGCGCATTTAATGCGTCTTGTCTTGTAATGGCACAAGATAAGCTTGTGCACTGTATACCTTTCGACCTCCTATGTGCCACTGTGGCAGCCCCTTTTGACTATAAAAGGAGGCCCAAGGCATACTGGAGAAGGATTCGGATCTTTTGGACTAGGCATGCACCATAGCTAGTTTAAGAGCTCAAGAACAGTCAAATACACACCAAAGCAGGACTAGGGTATTACACATCCTCGCGGCCCGAACCTGGGTAAACGATCCTTGTGCCGACTCCTAGACCCGCTCTTTGCACAACCCCGCGCCCGTCAACCGTAGAAGGGATTCCAGTGATCCCATATGTGTCGTTTCCTGACATCTTTGGCGCGCTAGGTAGGGGGTGCAGTTTTGAAAATCCGGTCTAGCGGTTAGTTTAGTAGTTCTTCATCGCCACGGCTTCCAAAGAAGAAGATGACCAAGCGTGCGGTATCATCGGCGAGTGCAATGGACGCCCATGCAACAACGGAAAAGATAAGTCATGCTGAACTTTGAGTAATTCCATCTTTATATAAGGTTATTCTACTCGGAGATCTTGCTCTCTGTATGATAAACCTGTAAGCAATGGGGCCCTTCCACTATTTGCAATGCTTTTGTCCTATTTCGAGTCCGCTCAACAGTTCGAGCGGCCGCGTCGAGAACGACAGTGTAGCCATTCCGTTACTGGCAACGCTTTTGTCCTGTTTTGAGTCCGCTCAATAGTTCAAACGGCCGCGCTGAGAACGGTAAGGTGGTTTGCCTGGCAGCAAGCACACCCGGCAGGCTATTGAAGATCCGTCCTCAAAGCGCCATGGCTTAGGTTTGTGCGCCGGCAAGCCTATCCAATTGAGCGTAGGGTGGACATACAAAGGGGAATCGAACAGGAAAATAGCGCGCATCACTTCAAAATACTGCAGAATTATATTATATCAATTGTTGCTGTAGTTCTAACTAAAGATAAAAATTGTCTTGGTTGTGAACCTGCAGCGGCGATGAGAAACAGGGTGCCTAATCCCGACGCTGGCCTTCTATCCTCTGAACTCTGTCGACACAGCTGATGATGGGCTTGATACACTCCTTGAGCGGCGCGAGGTCTACATCCTCTGGCAAGCTCTCCCGTGCGGCGTCGAAGTCGAGGTCGGGGTTCCAATATGCCTCCTTGGTGAGAACCTTGGTCAAGGCACCCCGACAGAGCCTTCGGGACTCATTGGCCAGATAAACCGCTTGGTCAGAGCTGAGCTTTTCTAAGGCATCGAGGATGCACTCGAAGAACACGGTCAGGCTGGCGTTGATCCTGAGGTTCGCCTCCCCGGAATACCTAAAGTTTGGCATGCCCATGGCGGCCAACTGTGTGGTGAGCTTCTCCGCGACATCGACGCGGCGGCTGATCCAGAGGTTCTCGCCATTCACGTAATCCGTGTGGTTAGCGGTGTCGTTCTTCCGCAGCTGCTTCTCCTTCTCCTTCTCCAGATGCTTGTTCAGGGTCTCCTCCTAAGCCTTGGCATCCGAAAGCATCCCCTTGAGACCCTCCAGCTCTAGCTTTAGATCTTTAATGGAGTCGCGGGCCGTGGAGAGCTGCTCGGACTTGCCGAGGACTTCGGCCTACGCCTCCATCAAGGCGGTGTTGATCGTATCCTTCTCCTTAGTCAGCCCCAGAACCTATTTATTCAGGCCATCCCGCTCCGCCTCCAGCTCCTTCACCTTGCCGGCATGGGCCAGAGCTCGAGCAGTGAGTGCCTCTTTGTGCCTCTGCTCTAGTTCCTGGGTCCGCTGCGCGACGAGCTTTTCAACCTCCTCATCCTTGCCGCGGAGTGCAGCGGCAAGTGCCCGCTCACGAGCGACGAGGTCTTCCTCCTGGGAATCCAGTTGAGCTTGGCGCTGGTTGTGGTTGGCCTCATCCTTGGCGGCCTGCTCCTTTGCCACCTCCTGGGCCTTCTCAAAATCAGACTGCTCCAGGATAAGCTCTCGGGCGTGCTCGTCCAGCTGATCCTGGGTGGCCTTCAACTCATCTCGGGCCTCGGCAAACCAAGTTTGCATCTGGGCAACGCGCTCCTGAAAGTCTGCCTCTGCCTTATCCACCATCGCCAACCTGGACTTTGCCTTGTCCAGGCGGGCGCAATGAAGCACTTGGAGCTTCTGGAAGTTGGCGCCCATGGCCCGAAGGAGTTGCTCTTCTCGAGATCCGTCGCCACCGATGCTTGGTTCGTCAACAACCTCAAGCCCAGCGGCGGCGAGCACCTCATCGTCGAGCACCTCCCCCTCGGTTGGTGCTCTGGTGCTTGCTGTCCATGGGAGGTGGACGAACAGGTTGTCTCTCATCTTCAAGTATCGGCCCGAGCCAGAGGCAGCAGAGGAGGAAGGTTGGTCATCAGCCACCACCCCCTCGGCAGCAGCCTTGCCGACCTCCTCGGCAGCAGCCTTGCCGGCCTCCTCGGCAGTGTCTTCTCCGGTCCCTCCAGCAGGCCCCTTGCCGTACTCCTCAGCAGTGGTCTTGGCGGCCTCCTCGGCAGCGGTCCTATTGGCCTCGGCCTCAGTGTCCTTGACGACCTCCTCAATGATGGACTCGACATCCACCTGGTCCGTCAAGGGAGGATCTAAAGACTAGGAGAAAATGTGAGGCGGAGCCAGAGTCAAGGCTCAACTTGAAGACGACAGAACAAGGACAGGAAACCAAGAACTTATCTATACCAGGCTAGGAAGATGTGGCGCCCTCCCCGCCAACGATTGTTGCCGGGGTAGAGTCACCAGCGCCCAAGTTCATCTCCTCCTCCTCCTTAGGCATGGGCTCGGTGGTCGATGCCCTTGCTGGGGACGCCCCTCGGGGCGGCGTAGTTGAGGGGGCGGCGTGTTAGGGGTGGCCCTCTGCGGCCCCTCCTGCTGCCATTCCACTCCTGCAAACCCGGCAAGGTCAGCATCGAGGATTCACACCCCAGTGTTCATCTGTGGAGGAGTGAGTAATAAACTTACGCTGGGGGCTAGAGTGGGGGCTACGCCAAGGGCTCTTGTCCGGGCTACTCTCCACCAACAACAACGTACCCAAAGTACCCACCGGGGGCTTGTCGCCCGTCGAGGCCCTGGTCCTCTTCGCTGCCCTCTAGGCTAACGTCTCCATGTCCCTACAAAGACAACATCGAATCAGAGAAAGATAATACAGAGGTGGAGTCAGGAGGTAATGTGGGGAGCAAAATACATACTCATTCTCCGCCTCCTCCTCCTCCTCCACTGGCTTCCTCTTCCTCCTTGGGCTGAGAGACCCAAGATCGAAGTCAGCATCCATGGTGACATCTGCGGGAGGGGGAGAAGGAGATGGGGTCCAGCCACACTTGGAAGAAGAGGAAGCAGTCACCGTCCTCTTCGCCACCACGGTCTACCCTACCTTCTTCACTGCCGCGGCCTTCATCGCCCTCGTCTCACGCATGAGTTGCTTTTGGGGCTGCTGCCGCTGCGCGATGCTGCTGGCCTGGACCGGCTCACCAGAGCTAGCCCGTCGCAAAACATGATGCCTCCCCGTGGCCGGAGGGTCGACGGCCTCGCCCTCCTCTTCGAAAGATTCCTCGACCACATCTTCGATAAGAGGAGCGTCGGTGTCGGCGCCAGCGCCATTGGCCTCCCCAGTGGACTTCGCCCATCCGGCGAACTCCTCGTCCTCCGCGGCCGCGTCGGCCTCGTCCTCCACTTGGCCGGCGCTGCCGGCCTCCAAGGCAAGCGCCTCCTCCGCCGCCCTGGCGGCAGCATAATCTAGCTCCGCCTTGGTGGTGTCGCGGATGAGCACCCGCTCTCCGCGAACATTGCCCTCTGACAAGGTGTCAAAAAACTCCTGCATCTGATCCGCCGGCGGCTTGGCCCAGGCCGGGTCAAGGCCATGCGCGTTGAAGTCCGGCATCATGGCATCAATGGCGGACTGGCGAGAGTTTTTGCTCTTCGGGAACACTCCCGCCGGTAACCCAAACAGAGGCCCCTTGATGGCCTAGCCGGCCTTCGTGGCCTTGCCGGTCCTCTCGGCCCTGCCGTCGCGGTCCACGTCAAGCTGGAAAAGCCTCCGGCAAAGACGGGCATGCCCCATCACCGTGAAGTTGTGCTTCAGACCAGGGCGGAGCCTCATGACGTTGGCCACACTCCTAAAAAGCCAAGCCAGCCTCCCCTTGTTGTGCAGCGACGCGATTCTGTGACGGATGAAATCGTCCCCGATCATCTCACGGGTGTGCCTGGCCTGGGCGAGATGGTGGATCCTGGTGGTGGCGATCGAGAGCTTCTTGTTGTTGATGTAGACATTCCCCCACTCCTTGTGGTGGATCGGCGGGCTCTGACGAACTCAGCAGAACTCCAGTGGATCATCCTCCTCGATCCATAGCCACTGACTCATCCACTCCTCTCACTTCTCCCTCTGCGCACCCTCCGGATATGTACCCTTCTCCTGGGTCCGTGGAATCCAGGTGACGCAGCCAAAGATGGCGTCCCCCGCTTGGATGCGGGGATATAAGTAATGGCGGAAGAGCGCCGTGCTGTGAACCATCCCGGCGAAACCCTCGCAGAGGTGGGCGAAGAAAGCCATGCATGCCACGGCATTCTGCTTAAAATCAAGAAGATGGGAGCCGTAGGTGTGCATAACATCATTGAAAAAATTGGAGAAAGGGGGACAAAGGCCATAGGAGAAGTAGTCGACGAAGAAGGGGTACCGATTCGGGCCGGCCAAGGCAAATTTGGCGGGGAAAACGCGTGTGGCCGGATGCCCCGTCGTCTGACTCCCCCACAGAGGCCTGAAGTAGTCCCTAAGCTCGACCGCATCGACTGTCGGGGGGAAGTAGGCGAGCTACGTCCGGAGCACCGCCAACCCGCTCTCCAGTAACTCCTTCTCCCCACATCCTCGGTCGCTCCCTTGCCATTGCCGGACTTGGGTGCCATGGCAGCGAAGGAAGAGGTGAAGAATCAACAAAAAGGAGAGCGTAGCAGCGACGGGCGGAGGCAAGAGCTTCAGCTTTTCGCTTGAAGAAGAAGCAGAGGAACGACGAACCCGAGATTGGAGAAGCGCAGAAGGTAAATGAGCGGCGCGCCTCCAGTTTTCCCCTTTTTATGGGGAAGGCGTGGGCCGCCCCCTTTACTATTTATTGTGGCATGACACGGGCGTGCATCAACCGCCCCATGCACGACCCCCATGTCACGCACAGATCATGGGGAAGCGCAACCACCGGAGGAGTTACTGTGGTAAAAAGAATCTGGCCCCAACTACCCGCGCACCGTTCTGGGCTCGGCCCAACAATGCGTCACGCTTATGTATGGCCCATGCCCGGGGCTCCTGTCAGTGTACAAAAGTAGGGGCTCTCCTTTGTACCCATTTACTTGTGCACGGGCAGTCCAAGTCACGCCTGCGGCCACACCTAACAGGGCAGAGCAGGGAAACCGAAGCACCAAGATTACCGGAGCAGCGCCAAGACAGTGGCGCAAGAAGGCCAAGCAACAAGAAAGGCTTCCCCCGACAAGACCCTTGCCGGGGCGGCCTACACGACCCCGGCAAGAACCCTTGCCGGGGCAACCCACCCAATGCCTCCGTTGCAGCCACCCTTGAGCCTAGGAGCTCCGACATCATCAACAATGTTGGAACCAAGGTTTGAGAAGCGCCTGTGTGATGGCACGCAGATCTTTGTGAAGACAAGGGTCTACGAATCCTAAGAAGAGAACCAGAAGACAAGACGATCGCAAGGCTCCTTGCCGAGGATGCCCACGAGGCCCCGACAAGGCTCCTTGCCGAAGATACCCCCGAAGCACCGACAAGCCTCTTTCCGAGGACGCTCACAAAGGCCCGGCAAGACCCTTACTGGGAACAGACGCAAGACCGCGGCAAGCCCTTGCCACCCCATTGTCGCCCCAGCTCGGCGGCCGACCCACTAGCCCGGGCAAGTACCCACGTGGTAGTTCGTAGTTCCTGGTCCAGCTATGTCAGATCTAGGGTTCCGGCAAAACCCTTAGGGTTCGAACTCTGGGTGCGCACGAAGATCTCTCCTTCTGCCCTAGCTCATCTACTCAAAAACCCTAGGCCTAGCTCGTCAGATCTGAAGAACAAGGGACACACGATTTATACTGGTTCGGGCCACCGTTGTGGTGTAATACCCTAATCCAGTGTGGTGTGGTGGATTGCCTTGTAGGCTGATGAAGAACTAGTACATGGATGAACACCCTCTCGAGGAGAGGTGTTCGTGAGCTCGGGCGAGCTTGTGGGTGTGTAAGTGGTCTCGATGATCCCCCCATTCTAAGGTGGTGGCTAGTCCTATTTATAGTGGCTCGGGCCCTCTTCCCAAATATTGAGCGGGAAGGGATCCCACAACGGCCAAATTTGAAGGGAACAACTAGTACAAGCTATCCCGACAAAAGGTGGTCTTCTCCTGCCAAAGGCTCTGGTGGTGACGCCGCCGTGGGCTCCGCGATGACCTCCGTTCTGCTGTCTTGCTGGTCTTGGTCTCGTTGCACCGATATGGAGACCTTTGCCTGACGCCTCGGGACTCTTCGTCTGCACCTGCTCCTTTAGCACCAAAGAGGAAACTGGCACTTCTACGCCCGTTGGCGCCCGCCTGGCCTTGGTCGTCACTGCTCACATCACGAGGACCTTGCGAGGTGCCCCTTGCCTCGATATCTCTGATCCTCACGAGCCCGACTGGTGAGGCCGCCCTAGGGGATGCCTTGTGTCGTCTGCCTTGCGAGGCTCGGCCCCTTGCAAGGGTCTTGAGCGGTTGCTAAAGATGCTGGGCCATAGCAGGTCACCTGGTGAGCCATGCCCTGGGCCGCAGGCAGGCAAGTCTGGGTACCCCTGGTCCCAGAATGCCGACAGTAGCCCCCGGGCCAAGGTGCGCTCGGGCTTGGCTTCGTGGCGAAGCCAAGGGCCAAGCGCGGAGTGCCGTGGGCCCCAAAAGCCTGCGCCTTGATTGACGGGTGGTGATTGATGGGACGTGGGCGTCTCCACTTCCCCACGTAGCTTCGGCTACTGCGCGACTTGGCAGGTCCCTGCATGCATAGAAAATCATCATTACCTGCGATTACGAAGGCCGGTGGTTGGCATTCTCCTGACTATAAATAAGGCAGTAAGTGCGGGGTCCTTGCCACCCATCTTCTTCCTCTGTTCCTCTCGCTTCTTCTCCTTCCTTGCCCTTCGCTTGGCCGGTCAGTTCATGGCGCCGACCAAGAAGTTTTCGTCCGTGGAGAAGGGGAAGGCCCGACAGGAGGGGCCTGGTTCACCACCAGTCAAGAGGGGACGAGGCCGTCCTTGCAAGCGTGCCGCGACTCCTGTTAGGGCTGCTAGCTGACATAGGCGGACCCCCACAGTGCCCGTAGCTTCCCTCGGTAACCGTGGCGGTGGTTCTTCGAGCGGCGGGGGCCGCCGTGGCATTGGCGGTCCTGTGAACGAAGGCTCTGGGGTCGTCAGGCCTCCCCAGCCGCGCTCCCACTCGGCAGGAGTGACGCTGGAGTTCGTTGTGTGGTCAGAGAGCCCAGGCGGCACCCGGCTCTAGCTCCCACGCTCCCTAGCCGGCGAACTCCTCGCTGCGAGCTCCGGTGGCTTTTGGGTCGCAGTGGAGGCCTCTGCCTCGGGCGCCGTGGCTTTGGCTCATGGCTGGCAGACGTTCGCCCGTGCGCGTGGCTTGGGCGGACGGTGCACCCTTCACTTCAGGTATATAATAGATTTTCATCATTATGTCTAATATGCAATAAATTATGCAACAAACAGAATCCAATAAATCTAATTTTCATGCTTCTATGTATATTAGTTTTTTAGATTTAAGAGGTGAAATATTTCATGAACATTTAAAGTCCTCATGCTTAGAATTAGACATCACAAGCATTAGAACTATATTTGCTCGATCCTTGAGTGAAACCTTTCTACTCCCAAGAACAAAAAAAGAGAAGATAAGTGTAATCTGGATGTGGCATCAATAGCATAGCTAGAAAGTATATATATATATGCATTTGTTCGAGACTGACTAACCATTTTGCATTGAAGTTTGCAAATAAATCATTTTCATATTTGAACAAGGGGACTTGTAAACCTCTGAACCAGGAATAGACGTTTCTTTAAGATTTAACGAATATCAGCAGAAACTCTGCATGAAAGAAAGAATTCTGATGCACTAAGATAAACAACTCCAATGTACTTGTTCATATGAAGGTGATCGAGTAGATAGACTGACACAGACAACAGTAAGCACACCTCTTGTCAACCTGCACTTCGGAGCCTAGTTACTTTTTGAGCCAATATATGCATCAATTCAAGATCCTCCGCTGTATAAACCTAGTATCACGAAGAAAGGCAACAGTAAGCATACCTCTTCTCAACCTGCACTTCGGAGCCTAGATTTTGTATCAATCTCAATATGAAAACTAGAGCAATATACATTGGCATATGAAGAAAGGCAACAATACCCAGCAATAAATAGGCCATACACCTAAGAGCTATCAGCATCCATGTGACCTTGAAACTGCATAAGGAAATATCATACCAAAAGTTTAATATTGTCTGGTAGGACACAACAGCCATGTATCTTTCTACGAAAGTTAACAATCAGCTCGTAAAGAACGTACCTTGCTAGTTGCAAAACAACCTTCAGTGTCATCTTTGTATCATTATGTAGCAAAGCTCCCTACTTTATATTAGCCTAATAAACCTGCCGAAGCTATCTGCACAACTCCAAAAAAATCAGAAAATAATTAAGAGAATTAGTATTAAAAGGAGATGAGCAGTATGCCTACAAGGATGAAATAATAGAATGGATTGACATGGACTACACATGACTCAGTACCTGCAGTTCAATATCCCAACGCCCTTAAGAATTTCTACTACTCCTGATCTGAAAGTGTTTCCAACTTAACCAAATAGGTTGTTACTTATCTTTGGCTCTGAGCAATACTAGCTTATAGATAGTTATAAGTATCAAGTTTCAAAGAATAAGAGATCAACAAGTTACTGGCTGATCTGTCAGTGCATACATGTATTTATTTTTTCAACGGTATGCTTGCACTCTGGACAAAGCTTTGAATTGTCTACCATACATATGTAATCATTACTGTATTTCTTTCAATTTTCCATAAATATGTAAAAGTCTATGTGAAGGAATAAACTGGGAATTAGAAGAAGAAAAATCAACTGAAAATTATGTCTTATGATTTGATATAACTTAAAAAGGATCCACTTTATGAGTTGAAAGAAAGCACGTGAATGAAATTGTCACAAATATTCGTCCGCCAACCTTCTTCCTCCCAGTAGACATGGAAATTAGTAGCCACCCATCTAGGATTAAGTACAGAAAAAGAAATATGGAAAAGAGAGAGCACCTTTGATGACCTCGGACAATCAAGCAACTTCCCCTTATTCTCGTCTTGGCCGGCACCACACCTCTACCTGCCCGGCAACCTGGATGAGCGACAATCAAGAGAGTGCAATACAAAAGAACACATGTCAATGATGCGTGCGGATACCGGACTGCTGATGGACTCGGATTCTTTGGGTTCCTTCAGGTAAGTGGATTCTTTGGGATGCTTCACAAGTTTGTATTGATATGTATTTTCTGAAGTTAGATGAAGGCCTCGATGCTATCCCTATTTGTATTCCCCTAATCCTAGCGGGGATGCAGGTGGATGATGATTCTTCATCTACGGCATGTTAACAAAATGGGGAACATCTTAAATCAATACAAGCACATAATGATGCTACACCTCTTGATAAATTTAATAGACAGGGATGTGAACTGAATTCTTAAACTCTCAAGTCTTGATTGGATTCAATTAAACAAGTAAACTCTCAAGTCTTGCTTGGATTCAGTGCAACAAGTAAGATTATTTTCTACGTAAAATAATGACATCTAGAAAGGTGTCAAAAGGACCTTAGCTGCACACGGTTAAAACGACCACTCTCAGCTATAAACTATAGGGTGCTAGAGAAAGAAAAGAATCACAAGCTTCAACTTCTCTTGTGTGGAAGGATCATATACTGTGCAATCCAATTAACTTTGGAATTTGTTGAATATTTTTTCGCTCTATTTCATGATTCGTCATTTCATCCAATTGATGCTTCATGCTTTTTAAACCCAGATTCTTTTTCCTGGTACAGAGTATGCGAGATTCATTTGCTTACTTTTTCGATGATCTAATTAACTCCGTAGACCCAGCCGACAGATCAAACTTAAGATAAAGAAAAACTTGAATAAGTTGGCCGGCTTGGTAGTGAGGCCCTAACCATATAAGCGACCGGCCGTGGAGTGGGTGATCGGTGGAGGAGATCAAATTGAACTATGAATGTGGGCGAGTGGAGGATTGGCGGTGGAGGTCGAGTGGAGCAGCGGCGGCAATCGATTGGAGCGACACCCGAGTTTAGGATCGGCGGGCGGCGGTGGGGTGTTAGCAGTTGGCGGCGGCGGCCCTTGCTAGCGTTCGTGGGGTAGCACAAGAGGAGCGGGCGAAGGGTGGGGACATGGAGTGCTGGAGGATGGAGGCGGGGAGCGGCGAAGGCGGCCGCGAAGGAGGAGGAGGAGGATAGGGGTGTGGAGCGGCGGTGCAGGCCCCGGCCGTGCTCTGCTGGTTGGGCGGAGATGCGAGGCCTGGGAACGTCCTGTGCGGGGGCGTGCGTACGTGCGCGTTCGTGGGTTATTTTTTTCAAACAGGTGGGCAGGATTATTGGCTAATTGTGTGGCTTGTTGGGTTAATGTCACAGCCTGATTTTTGGCCCTTTCTTTTTCTTTTGTTTTTCTGAGATTTTTGCTTAAGTTTTCTTTTTCCGTGGCTTTGTGGCCTGGAAACTGAAGAAGATGCCCTCTTCTTTATTTCCAGAGTGGCTTGTCATACCCATTTTTATCCTAGCCCTAATCCCAATATTCTTTTCATTGGGAATATTCCTTTTTCTGTTAAAGGAATTATCTTTCTGCCCTAGGTTGTGAAGCAACTTATATTTCCCTCACTCCTAAAATTCCCAAATAATTCTCATAAATTTTTTGGGGCATATCTTCCTCAAATATGGAAAAAAATTTCATTTTCCATGTTTATCATCATGCTCAAATAATCCATTTCCTATTCAGCCCTAAATGGCATATTGTGAAGCAAGTGCTATTTTCCTTTGCCCAATTGACCTCAAACCCCTTGGACATCTTTTCCTTTCCATATCTTTGCTACATGCCAAAATGCAACCTCATTTGCCCAGTAAATATTGCTAAGCAATTTTTCAAAGTTCCTATCAGAGGGAATTGGTTGTGAAGGAAGTACTAGCTAGGTTAATCCAATTGAGTTGAATTTTTGCATGGTCTTTCATTTTATCAAATTAAAGCCCTCCTCAAGATTTGAGCTCATGCAATGCATCCATGTGAGCTGAGCATCAATTCTTTGGTTCTGTCCAAATTTTCAGTTAATGAATCAAGTATATTTTATCTTGCTCCATTATGTCTGAAAAGTTTCCTAGGTCTTCTCCTACATATATAACATATCTCCACAAGTTTTGGGATCATTTCATCTAGCCATTTCCCCTCAGGATTTTTCCCAATTTTCGGGACAGAGAGGATAGCTATGAAGGAAGTACCATTTTGGCTTGGCCAAATGGCATGAAATTTTTATGGCACTCTCAAATGCCCAAATCATCTTGCCATGTTCGTTTTCAGCTCAAATGGTTACTCCTAGTGAGTGACACATCATCATTTTAATTCTGGACCAATTTAAGGAGTTGTGAAGCAACCATATTAAATCTTGGTCCATTCCCTTTCAAACTCTCCGGGATTGTAGTCCTTTCTTACCTAAACACCCCAGACAACTCCATTGACCCCAATCAGCTCTCTGTTGATCAGCAGTACTGAGCCAAGTTTGATGCAGCAAACTTCAGACGATCGCTCACACCTGTCCTTGGCACTTTCCCATGATACATCACCTCCCTCGGCCTCTATTATACAGGGACTAGTCACATGACAACTCCTCCCAGCCACCCTTGTCCTCTTCGTGCTAGTGCCAGTGGTGACCACCGTTTTTGCGTGCAATGGCCATGTCCAGAGCGTCATTTTGCCTCAGCCCTGATCGTGCTCGTGGTCTTCGCGCGCGTGAGCCTGTGCAGCGTGTTCCCTGCGACATCTTCGTCCCCTTGGACTCCTTTCCCCCTTCGACAGGGCTTTAATGGCGCTCGTCGCCGCGCGTCCACGGGCGCGTTTTAGCCGACCGTCGTATTCTCCTCTGTTGGCTCCTTCCTTCCCTTGTCCCCGAGCTCTGCCTAGTCTCCGTGAGCTCTGCCACTCGTTCGTTCCCTCCCTCGTCGCCTTCCCGTGCCACCCCGTGCTCGCTGGCCGTCGCCAGAGCCCCGGCGGCACCCGAGCCACGACACGTGTCGACGACCTCCCCTTCTCGACCACGCCTATATAAAGGCCACCCCGAGCACACCATCGCATCCACCATACTCCTCTCCCCTCCCCACCTCTATCCCGAGCTCGAGAAGCTCTCTAGGATCGACATCGCCATCATGGCTGCCGCGGTACTCACCTCGAATTCCAGCTCTGCGGCGTGCCCCGACCCATCTAGCCACCACCAGAGCCCTCCACCACCCCTCCTGAGCCCCTCCAGCACCTCGCCTCCTCCTGTCCCCCACCGGGGCGCCATGCCCGGAGTTGCCCGAAGCCCTCCTCCACCGTGTCCCATGCTCCGCCCTCCCCCACGCTATCCGGCGAACGTTCTACCCACAAACGGGTGCGTCTCCCTCCCCTGAGCATGCCGGTAGGTCGAGCGCCACGAGAGGTGACCGGAGCTGCCCGCAGTCGCCGTCGGGCGCCGGCTCTGCCTCGGCCAGGGACGGGTGCGAGCGGGGAGAAGGAGACGACGCCCTCCCTGCCAGCTGGCCGCGGGCCCCACATGTCAGCGAGACGAGGCCGGCCCCGCGCCCTGCTGACTGGATTAAGTGGAGGCGTAAATTCACACGTACGGTTTCGCTTGCAGAAAGCGCGTTTTCCATTTTCTTCAGCCGGAGTACGTTCTCTTTCACTGAAAGCATAAGCCTCTCTGTTTCAGCCGACAATACGTTTTCTTAGTCAGAAAGCGCATTTCTAATTTGTGCATCTGTCTTATCCACTCAGGGACCCGTCTGTGAATATTATTTTTATAGAAAAGTCCCTCATCTTCTACACCTCATAACTCCACAACCTTAACTCCAAATGAGGTGATTCCAAAGCCCACATCTTTGTCTCTTCGAGCCCAAACTTTTGGTATCATTTTCACTATGGTTTGACATATTGGAAATGACCATATTGCCCTTGCCCCTAATCAGCCCCCTCCGAGAGAGAATCTTTTCCGGCGAATCTTTCCGCCGCTTCACCGCACCTCTTCCCGGAGCCTTCTTCATCCCCATGCAAGCCACAACCACCATTTGCATGATAGCCATGCAGTAGCATTGGTTTTTAACTTGAACCTTTAATAACTATCTGTTTGTTTTGCTGCTATCGTTGTTTCAGTTATGCTTTGGATCTGTGTTTACTTTCATGCTATGTTCATATGCACCTGGTTATCATGTTCTACTTGCTAGTATTACTTTCATAAGTTCATGCTTGGTAGTAGTACGTGTTGGGTTGGTCATGTTCTTTGGTGCATGAATATTGTCGGTTATCCAGAATCGTGGTATTGCATCTTCCTTTGCATCTAGTTGGTTACATGTTTAATTGGTAGTGCTCTTGCTATGTTCTTGCATGGTATTTATTATTGATGCTAGTGGTCAAGTTATGCTATGAGTAGTATTATACTTGTGATGCTCATGCTAGTCAGTATGCCATGCTCATTCAGATTCATTGTGGCTATGCTTGATGATTATGTTGCACCTCCATGCTTATGTTGATATCATGCTCATGCATTGTAGTTGCATCATGTTATTTTAATATGACTCAGCTTAGTGCATTCAAATTTAACCGGACTTAAATGAACTCGAACAACTGTTGGCTGAGTCATGGTGCCACCATATCGAGCTGACCAGTGCAACCACGCTTACCTTTATGGGAGGGTCCTAACTGGGTCTATTGTCATGCCTCTCGCCGGTGCCTCCAACGAGGGAAGGTTATGCGCGGGTGCTACCGTAATCAGGTAGATGGCATAAGCCTTGTGCGCTCGTTGTTGAGTATAAATCCATTGTCCCTGTTTGGGACCGTTTATGTTTTGCCACGACGGTGGCTGTTGGTGCCTTTGGTAGGCACGGGTCCACCCAGGACTTATCCCAGAGGGGAATTGGTTGGAGTGGCCGGGAGGGTGTCATGGCAGTAGATCGGTTTTGTCGGAACACCGTTGGTCCACCCGAATAGGAGTGTGAGGCCATGGGTTCCGTGGTGTGGGTATAGTGTACTAACCTCTGTAGAGTGTTTATTCAGTCTATCGATAGTCGCGCTCGCGTATAAGGGCCAAGTTCGTGTCGGTCACACTTTGGGTCAACAGTAATAATGATAATAATTTGATTAACAACAACCCCGGTTCGATAAAGAAAGAAGTGGGTTGATATTTATGTGATCGTGAGAGGATCACCATGGTATCGAGGATATCGCGTTGTGGATATTTGTGGTGTTATGCGAGAGTCAAGGGCAAAAGTCAAGCTCCTTGTGGTCATGAATGATTACTACGGTATTGTAATACTAAGCTTGATTGGTTCCTGAGATGATTGTGTGATGTCCATGATGGTAAGTGAGGCATGTGATGGTTACAAGGTAACCCGAGAAGAGTAAGTTGGTGCATGATAGTGTAATCATGTTGCATGTTAGTCTCATCTTGTTCATATGTTTATGCCATGCTCGTATTGTTCTAGCTACATCATCTTGCTCATGCTATGTTGTTCTGATAGTATCATGTTAATCCTTGTTAACCTGAAATTGCCATGTTGTTGTCTGTCTTGATTGCTTTGCTTGCTGTGAGCTTGCAAGTACATTCAATATACTGACCTGACATGTCATGCCAGTTTGCAGGTCATGCCGGATTTGATTGCTTGTTTGCCGTGGATCTCTTGTTTGCGAGCTAGGATACGCGTTCTAGCCAGAGTCCCTACGGAGTGGAGTTCATCACCATTGTCGATGTTCCGCTGTTAGAGATATTCCGCTGTATCGTGTTGTTCTGCTGCTTGCATGGAACAACCATGGCAGACATAATGTCGCCGTACCGATGCAACCCCCTCTGGTACCCTTATAGCTTGTAATAAAGAGCTGATTTGTTCTATGCTAAGTAGTGCCGTATTCCAGAAGACTTCTCCTCGATCTCTGGGCTGGAATACGGGGCGTTCCGGTTTCTCTCAGCCGGGGTGCCACAGTTAACCACGTGAGGATCAGAGGCCGTCAGATATTATAGATGTATGGATATAATTGCTTGGATCTGGCCCCTCTCTTCCTTTTATAGGGGTAGTAGAAGAAGCGCCACTTGGGGTGAACCAGTGATATTTTGGTTGTGGGGTGATCGGGTTACCAACCGCCGCCCTAGATCGCCCCAGACACTCTTTTTTAAACATATTTAAAAGGACATTCAGCCAAAATTCGGCGAACACGACATAGATTCGGCGACATTCAGGCGTTCCACAGTTTTTTTACATATAGAAAACATAGAATATACTAAAAATAAAAAACAAAGGGCTTCGTGCCTACAAGCTGAAGAACTTGCTGAAAGCGACGTAGTCACCTTCGTCGCCGCCATCGTCATCCTTCTTCTCCTTCTTCACACGGTTGGCCTTGCTGGACCCCTGCCTGGGGTCGCCCAGGCAGACTGGTTTGGCCGGCGGTGGCGCGTCGTCGTTGCTGTCCTCGAGCACGATGATGCCTCCCTCCTCGCAGCCACGGCGGGGCACGGCGATCTCCTCCAGGGCGCAACGCTGGCCTTCCATCTCCAGGCCGGCTCAATCCCCCCGCGCCCACTTCATGGCGGCCTCGTCGTCGAGCGGTCCGCTCTTCACGGGGGCGAGCCCAGGCTCCGTCTACGTCTTGACGAGGCGGGGGAGCCATGGAGGAGGCACGACCGCCCTCATTGATGACGAGGCCGGCGCACCAAGCGGCATTTCCACGGGCTCGGCCTTGGCGCTGGCGAGCGCCGGCGACCCAGAGGAGTGGGAGCAGGATCGGGAGGAGGAGGACCTACCCAACATTCTCCTCGATAGCCACGGACGGCCACTCCAGCGGGGGGCCGGGGCCGCCGGGTACTCGAGCGGCGGATCATTGCCGCCCTCGAGGTACTCGAGGACGGCGTGGAGTGTGCGGCCAGGGGCGCCCCACCACAGGCGGCGGTGGTCGCTGTTGTTGCGCCCCCGCACCACCGGCACGTTTTTTATGGAGGCGAGCCGCTCCGCCTGCCGGCGTTCGAAGTACGCCGCCCATGCCTCGTGGTTGCCGGCGTCGTACTTCGGGAGGGCTTGCTCCTCCTCTGTCAGGGAGGCCCGCACACGCTTGATCTCGGCGTGGAAGTAGCCGGGGTGTTCGACGTCGGGCAGAGGGGGACGGGGATGGCCCCGACGCTGAGCCTCCACGGCCCCGACGCGCGCATGTCTGGGGGCGCCGGGTAGTTTGCCTCGTGAAGGAGGTGGGCTTCCCACTCGTGTGCAGAGAATGGCGGCTGAAGCCATTGGCCGTCGCCGCATCGCCATGGAACCGTTCACCCATCTGTTGTGCATGCACGCGGTGGCTAGATGGGGGGAGGGAGAGAGATAAGGATGGCAATGGGTCGGGTTTGGATCGGGTTGAACAATATCAAATCCATATACATATCCCTCATGATAGTCTTTGCCCGCCCATGAAAAAATGCATGGGCGAAAAATTATGTCCATGTCCAAACCCGATGGATATCCATACCCACTGGATATCCATTGGGTTTTCTCTAGACATATAAATAAGACATAACACAATGTTAACACAAGATCTTCCATTCTTCACTTTGTGTCAGGCTAGGCTTCACTTATGGTAAATCAACGTCCACTAAGAACATAAGATCATTTTGTATTTTTCTAACAAATGAGAATGAAGAGTCATTTAACAAGGAGATAAAAATAAGGGAAGGGCATTGGGGTATGTTACAGTGGGGATTGAATGTCGACTAATAAAAGTTATGACGAGGATTGTGTAATTTCTTTTGCATGTTCTGGAAAAAAAGTGTAAAATTGCAGTGGGACATGTGACTGCGGGGTAGGGATAGCAGATTTTTGCCATTAAGTCATACTATCAGGTAGGGTTTGGATATACCCATGGGTACAAGATTATATCCATGTCCTACCCACGAGTAATCGGGTCGGGTTTGGGCGTTGCCCATGGGCACAAAAGCATATCCAAACCCTATCCATTCGGGTCGGATATCCATGAATAAAATTTCCATCCTTAGCGCCAACAAACTCGTGGCACAGGTCCGACCAGGAGGAAACAGAACCCAAGGGTAGGTGCATCAACTACGACATAACGTTGGGCTTGAGCACCAACGGAAAGTAGTTGGCGAGCACCTTGTCATCGCGAGCCCCAGCAGCCTGCATCGCGATGGTGTAGATGCTGAGGAACTCCGATGGGTGAGACTTGTCGTTGTACTTTTCTCCGACCTCAGGCTTGAACGTGCGGTGTGAGGGCCACTGGAACTGCCGCAGCTCATGGGTAAAGGCCGGGCAACCCACCTCGTAGGGTAAGTCGCCAGGGTCCCCGATGTCGGGTGGTCCATAGTAGGCCATGCATGCCTATCTGATTGATGGCGCGCTTCCCGTCATCGCTTTATAGTGGTCCGAGCGTCTTCCTGGGATTGCTCCTGAAGGACTTGACGTTGGTCGCGGTGGGCTCGCGGGTCGGACGATGCCGTGGAAAAGTTGTCACGAGCGTCGGCCCGACGAGCGGGCGACTGCTGTTGTTGGCGTGTGGAAGGAGAGTGTACCATGGTCGCAGCAGCTCCGGTCCTCCCACCACCAGCGTGTGTCTGCTCACCAGAGCGCCGACGCGAGGGTTCCACCGCTGCCGGTTGCGATTCATCTCTATTGGCGAAGCTGATTAGGCTCTAGATAGTGGCTCTCCACTCGTCGAGCTTCTCGGCGGCGGGAGGAAAGTTGAGGAGTAGTTGTGCCCGCGCTAATGCTTCTGCTGGTGTGGGTGGCAGTAAAAGTGGCGTGGAACGCAACGTGCTCTGACTTCTAACCACGTTAGAAGGAGCTCAATCACGGTCCCGCCACTGCACACCGCTACCACCAGCATCCGCACGTGCATGCTGGCCCGATGCGTCTTGAGAGTGGCGCAAAGGGCTCTTCCCGCGACGATGCCTGGAGCCACCGATGTCGCGGTGTTACTCGCCATGTATGAGATGGAAAGAACGCAGAGCGGGCGCCAACAGGGGTGTCCTGGAGGTCGCCACGCCGCCCATGGGTAGCACGGCGACGCTCTTAGACCCAGCAGCGTGTGGCTCGTCGTCTTGGGCACGAGCGATGCCGCATGCCTTGCTCTGATGGCCAGAGTGTCATGGAAGCTCGCGGCTCGCGCCTCAACCACCATCCGTAGCAACCCCATTGTCCGTCCGCGCTGTCACGGGCGGTGCAGCCCCAGACGGGCCGATCGCCTCAATCCCCTTCTTCTTGGGAGCCATCGCGATGAAGGAGAAGATGCGCTAACTCCTAGACCAGTTTTTCACAACCTAGCAACCCTTCCTGGCGCGCCAAAGATGTCGTGGAAACGACATCTATGGGATCCCGAGGACCCCTACTGCGGTTTGCGGGGCGTAGAGTTGTGGAAAGAGCAGGTCTAGATGATCAACGCGTGGGAATTTTTACCCAGGTTCGGGCCGCAAGATGATGCGTAAAACCCTTGTCCTGCTTGTCTATGTATATCTGGTGCTCTTGAGCTCTTGAACTGGCCTCTATGCATGCCTGTTGAAAAAGTACGAATCCCCTCTCAATATGCCCCGGGCCTCCTTTTATATGTCAAAGGGGCTACCACAGCGAGACACACGAGGTGTAAAGTTACTACAGTGTACAAGGTTATCTCCTAACGTCTTAGGACAAACGCATTTAATGCGCTGCCTATGTGTCCCCCAGCTTTATCTAGGACGGCAAGGAAGCTTGTCCCGCCCATTGCCGCCTCACCTCACTCCGGCACGCATCTAGGCCGACGAGGCATGCGGCATCATGCTGGCTGCTAGCTCTTGTGGTGGTAGGGTCTTCACGATGATCTGCATGCCACCACGCAGGTGCTTGTAGTTGGCTTAGGGGCCGCATGCTGCCACGCATGTGCTTGTCCAGTTGGTGAGTCCGTCGTCGCATAGGAGTGGCCACGGGGCAGCGAAACCTTGGCGGGCGCGGGCCTGGCTGTGGCCCCGCAGACGCCCCCGGAAAGGGGTCTTGTAGGGGTCTTGTGGCCGTCCCCGGCAAGGATCTTTTCGGGGGTCTTCGGTCGTCCCGGGCAAGGCTCTTGCCGGGGGTCTTCGTCTTCTGGTCCCTTGTCTAGGTTTTCACGCCCCTTGGCCCTACAAGAACCTGCATGCCACTGCGCATGCGCCCTTTGAATCTCGGCCTTGACGTTGTCGATGGTGTCAGAGCTCCCAGATCCAAGGGTGGTGGCCTTGCTGGTGTTTGGGCGGACTGCACCGGCAAGGCTCTTGCCGGGGTCACGTAGGCCGCCCTGGCAAGGGCGTCGCCGGGGAGGAGTCCACCTTGCCCCTTTTTCCTTCATGTCTCTGGCTTGAGAGTTACCTTGGCAACCTCGTGCCCCTCTTGCTTCTGCTCCGCCAAGCGTGGCCGTAGGCGCGGCTACAACTGCCCATGCACAAGCAAAGGGGTGCAAAAGGACCCCTACTTTTTTACACCGACAGAACTTTCATTCTTCCAGACGGTTAGGCATCACGTTCTGAGCACACCAAGAGTCATTGTGGTGTGCTGGTGAACAAGTGTGTGAAAGTTTTAGAAGTCTACCTTGAAGACTTACCACGAGTGATTGGGCGCGGTCTGTTTGACCCTAGCTCAAGAGGAATACAGTGAGGACTATGTGTCCTCCGAGTTCGTCTCAGCCGCGTCAACCAGACGTATAGTTGATACAGCAACTGGAACTGGTCTACCAAATTGTTGTGTCTTCACCGAGCCAACCTGGTTTCATATTCCCCACCCTTCCTTTACATTATTCCGCTGTTGAAGAACATGTGATCTACTTTCTGAAGAACTTCAAATTTCTTCGGTTCATCTTCCTCATGCTTGTATGAATGTATGATTGCATGTTATTCATCTGTATGTATCTTGTATGCATATTTTTCATTTCTGTGATGACTTAGTTCCCTCGCGGTTCTAATTCTTCACTCTGATCTTCGTCAAATTCATCAGAGTTTGACGAATTTCTAAAAATTTCCCATTCAGCCCCTCTCTGGGAGTAAACCCGCGCTTTCAATTGGTATCAGAGCAAGGCACTCCCCTGTTCTATGTGATTTTGGTTTAACCACCTGGAGTTTTAGTTATGTCGACCGCAGGTATGATCAAAGTCTCCGTTGCGTGCCCCATCTTCGATGGCACAAACTATCGTTACTGGAAGAACAAGATGCATCTTGAGGCAATAGACAACAATCTTTGTTCCGTCATTGAGAACTGTGTTCCCACTGTTGGCCCTAGAATCAATGTTGTTGATGTGAAGTGATTCAAGCAACTCGACTCTCAAGCGAAGAACATCATATGTGGACATGTCAACAAAGGACAATATGGTAGAGTGAGTTCACTGGAAATATCAATGCTTATCTAGGATAGGCTCTCCAAGGTCAACAGGTTTCCACTCAATGTGACTCTCAAGTTGACGTGCTTCACAATCTCTTCAATCGCTTCAAGAGGCTCGAGAATGAAAATGTTCAACAAACCTTCGATAGCCTCACTAATATATCAAATGAGCTATAGGCTCTCGGCACCACTGATATCACTGACCATGAGGTGGTGAAGATATTGCTGAGGTCTCTTGACAACTTCTTTGACACCTTGGCCCTAATGATTTAAGAGCATCCTGATGACATGTCACTTGATCCTTCTTCTATTCTTGAGAGACTCAATACTCATGAATTTCAACAAGATGATAAGAGAGATATGTATGGTCCCAGCTACATACGACCCGGGCTCTAAAGGCAAAAGCTAAAGCCAAGGCAATTTCTTCATCTGAAGAGGAAGAGTTTGAATGCAGTACTGAGGAAACTGGCAGAGAACTAGCTATGCTTATGAGGAAGTTCCATAAATTTTTGAAGAGAAATCGCTTTGGAAATTTTCAATGTATGACTCAAAGAACACTAGAGAAGCTTATGGTCTAGACTACAACAAGTGACCTTGCCAGAAATGCAAGAAGTCAGGCCATTACATCGATGACTGCCCCCTCTGGAAAAAAGAGCTCAAGGAAGAAGATGTCTAGAAAGCATGACGACTCTGATGAAAATAATAATAAGTATTCAAAGTCTTCATCGAAATCATCATCTAGGAAGAAAAGCACCTCTGGTAGAGCTCGCGCTTTCATTGGGAAGGAAATGGATTCTGAGGAAGAATCTGATCAAGATGATGCTGAGGAACATGATGAGACCGACTCAGGGGTTGCAAGCTTGGCCCTCTCTATGGAGTTCATTATCAAGTCCATATTCAACCATGAAGAAAATGGGGACACCACCAACTCTAAAGACTGTGCTGATGACTACACTCTCACCTATTGCTTCATGGAAAGAGGTGCCAAGGTAACCTCACGAGAATCTTACTTTCGTACTTCATGTGATGATAACTGTGAATGTGAAGCAAAACCTAGCTATAAGAAATTAGCTAAAATTGCAACTGAACAACAAACTACTATCGAAAAGATGGAAAATTTGCTAGATAAAAGTGGTGATCTGTTAGATGAGGAAATGGATCACAGTCAACGTTTGTGTAAAGATCTAAGATGCCTAAAGTCATAGTATGAAAAACTTGATGGTCGTCATGTGGCCCTCTCATGAGAACATGAGAAGCTTTCCTATGAATTTCTTCAAAGGAAGCAAGAACTTTAGAAGCAGCACCTCTTGAAGGAAATATGCCCTAGAGGCAATAATAAAGTTGTTATTTTATATTTCCTTATATCATGATACATGTTTATTATTCATGCTAGAACTGTATTAATTGGAAACTTGATACATGTGTGGATACATAGACAAAACATCGTGTTCCTAGTAAGCCTCTACTAGACTAGCTCGTTAATCAAAGATGGTTAAGTTTCCTAACCATATACATGTGTTATCATTTGATGAACGAGATCACATCATTAGGAGAATGATGTGATGGACAAGACCCATCGTTAGCTTAGCATAATGATCAATAAGTTTCATTGCTATTGCTTTCTTCATGACTTATACATATTCCTCTGACCATGAGATTATGCAACTCCGGAATACCGGGGAACACCTTGTGTGCTATCAAACGTCACAATGTAACTGGGTGATTAGAAAGATTGTCTACAGGTGTCTCCGAAGGTATTTGTTGGGTTGGCATAGATCAAGATTAGGATTTGCCACTCTGAGTATCAGAGAGGTTTCTCCGGGCCCTCTCGATAATACACATCATAATAAGCCTTGCAAGCAAAAGACTAATGAGTTAGTCACGGGATGATGTATTACAGAACGAGTAAAGAGACTTGTCGGTAACGATATTGAATTACGTATGAAGATACCGACGAACGAATCTCGGGCAAGTAACATACCGATGGACAAAGGGAATTACGTATGTTGTCATAATGGTTCGACGGATAAAGATCTTCGTGGAATATGTAGGAATCAATATGGGCATCGAGGTTCTGCTATAGGTTATTGACCGGAGAGGTGTCTCGGTCATGACTATATAATTCCCGAACCTGCAGGGTCGCACGCTTAACGTTCATTGATGCTAGAGTAGTATTGGGATATTTGATGAGTGGTAACCAAATGTTGTTCGGAGTCCCGGATGAGATCCCGGACGTCGCGAGGAGTCTCGGAATGGTGAGCATCTTTATATTTTTGATGTTATTGCTTTCTTCATGACTTATACATGCTCCTATGAATATGAGATTATGTAACTCCCGAATACTGGAGGAACACCTTGTGTGGTATCAAACGTCACAACGTAACTGGGTGATTATAAAGATGCTCTACAGGTGTCTCCGAAGGTGTTTGTGGTGTTGGCATAGATCAAGAATCGGATTTGTCACTCTGAGTATCGGAGAGGTATCTCTGGGCCCTCTCGGTAATACACATCATAATAAGCCTTGCAAGCAAATGACTAATGAGTTAGTCACGAGATGGTGTATTACAGAACGAGTAAAGAGACTTGCCGGTAACGAGATTAACTAGGTATAGTGATACCGACGATCAAATCTCGAGCAAGTAACATACCGATGACAAAGGGAACAATGTATGTTGTTATGCGGTTTGACCGATAAAGATCTTCGTAGAATATGTATGAGCCAATATGAGCATCCAGGTTCGGCTATTGGTAATTGACCAGAGATGAGTCTCGGTCATGTCTACATAGTTCTCGAACCCGTAGGGTCTGCACGCTTAACGTTCGATGACGATCGATATTATGAGTTTATGAGTTTTGATGTTCCAAAGGTAGTTCAGAGTTCCGGATGAGATCATGGACATGACGAGGAGTCTCGGAATGTTCGAGACATAAAGATTAATATACTAGACGACTAAATTCCGATTCATGTGTGTCTCTCCCAAAAGGTGTGTACAACAAGGATGATTGTGGTAAACTAAAAAGCAAATACTCAAATCATACAAGACGCTCCAAGCAATACACATATCATGTGGTGAATAAAAATATAGTCTCAAGTAAAGTTAACGATAGACAAAGACGAAAGAGGGGATGCCTTCCTGGGGCATCCCCAAGCTTAGGCTTTTGGTTGTCCTTGAATTTTACCTTGGGCTGCCTTGGTCATCCCCAAGCTTAGGCTCTTGCCACTCTTTATTCCATAGTCCATCAAATCCTTACACAAGAACTTGAAAACTTCACAACACAAAACTTAACAAAAAATCTCGTGAGCTCTGTTAGTATAAGAAAACAAACCACCACTTTAAGGTACTATATTGAAGTACTACGTTCCCCAACAGTGGCATCAGAGCCAGGTCTATGCGTAGATGATATGCACGAGTAGAACACAATGAGTTGTGGGCGATAATAGTCATACTGCTTACCAACATGTCATACTTTGATTCAGCGGTATTGTGAGATGAAGCGGCCCGGACCGACATTACACTTACGCCTACGCGAGACTCGTTTCACCGTTACGAGCACTCGTTGCTTAAAGGAGACCGGCGGGTGTCTGTGTCTCTCACTTTAGTTGAATCGAGTGTGGCTATGCCCGGTCCTTGCGAAGGTTAAAACATCACATACTTGACGAAAAATCGTTGTTGTTTTTGTATGCGCAGGTAAGAACAGTTCTTGCTAAGCCCGTAGCAGCCACGTAAAACTCGCAACAACAAAGTAGAGGACGTCTAACTTGTTTTTGCAGGGCATGTTGTGATGTGATATGGTCAAGACATGATGAGTTATACGTTATTGTATGAGATGATCATGTTTTGTAAAGTTATCGGCAACCGACATGAGCCTTATGGTTGTGTCTTTGTTGTATGAATTGCGAAGTCCATGTAATTGCTTTACTTTATCACTATGAGTTAGCGATAGTAGTAGTAGCAATAGTTGGCGAGACGACCACGACGCTACCATGAAGATCATGGTGTCTAGCCGGTGATGATGGATATCATGACGATGCTTTGCAGATGGAGATCAAAAGCACAAGATGATGATGGCCATATCATGTCACATATTTTGATGGGATAATTGATTTTATGCCCCTAGTTGGGTCACACTCGGCAGGTTTACCCCTAGTTTCCAAAAACACTTGTTCCTGCCCAAACCACTTTGCTCCTCTTATGCTTTTGCCCTTTGGACGTTTGACCATCACTTTGAAAACTTCATAAAAAATTCATACTAACACATAAAAATTCAAATAAGATATCAAAATGTTCAGAAAAGCATCACCTATATGTGCATGTCATTTTCATTCATGAAAAAAGTGTTGTCTAGTCCCCATCTCAGTTTTGACCATTTTCATTCATGGGGACTAGCCATCACTTTTTCCATGAATGCAAATGCCATGCACATATAGGTGATGCTTTTCTGAACATTTAGATATCTTATTTGAATTTTTCCGAGTGAGTATGAATTTTTTATGAAGTTTTCAAAGTGATGATCAAACGTTCAAAGGGCAAAAGCATAAGAGGAGCAAAGTGGTTTGGGCAGGAACAAGTGTTTTCGGAAACTAGGGGTAAACCTGCCGAGTGGGACACAACTAAGGGCACCAAATTAATTATCCCTATTTTGATTGCATGTGATGTTTACTTATTATGCTTCTTATTTTGCTTAGTACGGCGGTAGCATTATAAGATGATCCCTTACAAAATTTCAAGGTACAAGTGTTCTCCCTGAGTATGCACCATTGCGAAAGTTCGTCGTGCCGAGACACCACGTGATGATCGGGTGTGATAAGCTCTACGTTCAAATACAACGGGTGTAAGACCGTTTTGCACATGCAAAATACTCAGGTTAAACTTGATGAGCCTAGCATGCACAAACATGGCCTCAGAACACTGGAGACCGAAAGTTCGAGCGTGAATCGTATAGTAGACATGATCAACATAAGATGTTCACCATTGAAAACTACTCCATCTCACGTGATGATCGGACATGGTTTAGTTGATTTGGATCACGTGATCATTTAGATGACTAGAGGGATGTCTATCTAAGTGGGAGTTCTTTATTAATATGATTAATTGAACTTTAATTTATCATGAACTTAGTCATGATAGTATTTGCAAATTATGTAGTAGATCAATAGCTCGCGTTATAGCTCCCCTATGTTTTTGATATGTTCCTAGAGAAAACTAAGTTGAAAGATGTTAGTAGCAATGATGCGGACTAGGTCCGTGATCAGAGGATTATCCTCATTGCTGCACAGAAGTATTATGTCCTTGATGCACCGCTAGGTGACAAACCTATTGCAGGAGCAGATGCAGACGTTATGAACGTTTGACAAGCTCGGTATGATGACTACTTGATAGTTTAGTGCGCCATGCTTTACGGCTTATAACCGGGACTTCAAAATCGTTTTGAACGCCACAGAGCATATGCGATGTTCCAAGATTTTAAATTAGTATTTCATACTCATGCCCGTATCGAGAGGTATAAGACCTCTGACAGTACTTTGCCTACAAGATGGAGGAGAATAGCTCAACCAGTGAGCATGTGCTCAGATTGTCTGGGTACTACAATTGCTTGAATCAAGTGGGAGTTAATCTTCCAGATAAGACAATAATTGACAAAGTTCTCTAGTCACTATCACCAAGTTAGTAGAACTTCGTGATGAACTATAATATGCAAGGGATTACGAAAGTAATTCCCGAGCTCTTCGCGATGCTGAAAGCGGCGAAGGTAGAAATCAAGAAAGAGCATCAAGTGTTGATGGTTAACAAGACCACTTGTTTCAAGTAAAGGGCAAAGGGATAGAAGGGGAACTTCAAGAAGAATGACAAGCAATTTGTCACTCCCGTGAAGAAAACCAAAGCTAAACTCAAGCCTGAAACTAAGTGCTTCTACTGCAAAGGAAATGGTCACTTGAAGTGGAACTGCCCTAGATACCTGGCGGATAAGAAGGATGGCAAAGTGAACATAGGTATATTTGATATACATATTATTGATGTGTACTTTACTAGTGTTCATAGCAACCCCTGGGTATTTGATACCGGTTCAGTTGCTAAAATTAGTAACTCGAAACGGGAGTTGCAGAATGTACAGAGACTAGTTAAAGGTGAAGTGACGATGTGTGTTGGAAGTGGTTCCAAGATTGATGTGATCATCATCGCACACTCCCTATACTTTCGGGATTAGTGTAGAACCTAAATAAATGTTATTTGGCATTTGCGTTGAGCATGAATATGATTTGATCATATTTGTTGCAATACGGTTATTCATTTAAAGTCATAGAATAATTGTTATTCTATTTACATGAATAAAACCTTCGATGGTCATACACCCAATGAAAATAGTTTGTTGGATCTCGATCGTAGTGATACACATATTCGTAATATTGAAGCCAAAAGATGCTAGGTTAATAATGATAGTGCAACTTATTTGTGGCACTGCCGTTTAGGTCATATTGGTGTAAAGCGCATGAAGAAACTCCATAGTGATGGGCTTTTGGAGTCACTTGATTATGAATCTCTTGGTGCTTTCGAACCATGCCTCATGGGCAAGATGACTAAAACTCTGTCCTCCGGAACAATGGAGCGAGCAACTGATTTGTTGGAAATCATAGATACTGATGTATGTGGTCATATGAGTGTTGAGGCTCGCGGCGGGTATCATTATTTTCTGACCTTCATTGATGATTTGAGAAGATATGGGTATATCTACTTGACGAAGCACAAGTATGAAACATTTGAAAAGTTCAAAGAATTTCAGAGTGAAGTAGAGAATCATCGTAACAATAAAATTAAGTTTCTATGATCTGATCGCGGGGGCGAATATTTGAGTTATGAGTTTGGTCTTCATTTAAAACAATGTGGAATAGTTTCACAGCTCACGCCACCCGGAACACCACAGCGTAATGGTGTGTCCGAACGTCGTAACCATACTTTATTAGATATGGTGCGATCTATGATGTCTCTTACTGATTTACCACTATCGTGATGGGTTATGCATTAGAGACAGCTGCATTCACGTTAAATAAGGGCACCATCTAAATTTGTTGAGACGACGCCTTATGAACTATGATTTGGCATGAAACCAAAGTTGTTGTTTCCTAAAGTTTGGGGCAGCGATGCTTCTGTGAAAAAGTTTCAACCTGATAAGCTCGAACCCAAATCGGAGAAATGTGTCTTCATAGGATACCCAAAGGAAACTGTTGTGTACACCTTCTATCACAGATCCAAAGGCAAGATATTCATTGCTAAAAATGGATACTTTCTAGAGAAGGAGTTTCTCTCGAAAGAAGTGAGTGGGAGGAAAGTGGGACTTAATGAGGTAATTGTACCTTCTCCCGAATTGGAAAGTAGTACATCACAGAAACTAGTTCTAGTGATTCCTACACTAATTAGTGAGGAAGCTAATGATGATGATCATGAAACTTCAGATCAAGTTACTACTGAACCTCGTAGGTCAACTAGAGTGCGTTCCATGCCAGAGTGGTATGGTAACCCGGTTCTGGAAGTCATGTTACTAGACCATGATGAACCTACAAACTATGAGGAAGCGATGATGAGCCTAGATTCTGCAAAATGGCTTGAGGCCATGAAATCTGAGATGGGATCCATGTATGAGAACAAAGTGTGGACTTTGGTTGACTTTCCCGATGATTGGCAAGCCACTGAAAATAAATGGATCTTCAAGAGGAAGACCAGCGCCGACGGTTATGTTACTGTCTACAAAGATCGACTTGTTGCGAAAGGTCTTCAACAAGTTCAAGGAGTTGACTACGATGAGACTTTCTCACCTGTAGTGATGCTTAAGTCTGCCCGAATCATGTTAGCAATTGCCGCATTTTATGATTATGAAATCTGGCAAATGGATGTCAAAACTGCATTCCTAAATGGATTCCTAAAAGAGGAGTTGTATATGATGCAACCAGAAGGTTTTGTCGATCCTAAAGGTGCTAACAAAAGTGTGCAAACTCCAGCGACCCATCTATGGACTGGTGCAAGCATCTCGGAGTTGGAATATACGCTTTCATGAGGTGATCAAGGCATATGGTTTTATACAGACTTGTGGTGAAGCCTGTATTTACAAGAAAGTGAGTGAGAGCACTACAGCCTTTCTGATAAGTATATGTGAATGACATATTATCGATCATAAATGATGTAGAATTTTCTGGAAAGCATAAAGGAGTGTTTGAAAGGAGTTTTTCAAAGAAAGACCTCGGTGAAGCTGCTTACATATTGGGCACCAAGATCTATAGAGATAGATTAAGACACTTGATAAGATTTTCAATGAGTACATACCTTAATAAGATTTTGAAAAAGTTCAAAATGGATCAGTCAAAGAAGGAGTTCTTGCCTGAGTTGTAAGTTATGAATGTTGAGTAAGACTCAAAACCCGACCCCGGCAGAAGATAGAAAAAGAATGAAAGTCATTCCCTATGCCTCAGCCATAGGTTCTATAAAGTATGCCATGCTATGTACCAAACCTGTTGTGTACCTTGCCATGAGTTTGGCAAGGAGGTACAATAGTGATCCAGGAGTAGATCACTTGACAGCGGTCAAAAATTATCCTTAGTTACTGGATGACTAAGGAAATGTTTATCGATTATGGAAGTGACAAAGTGTTCATCGTAAAGAGTTACACCAATGCAAGCTTTACACTAATGTAGATGACTCTAAGTATCAATCTGGATGCGTATTGAAAGTGGGAGCAATGAGGTAGAGTAGCTCCATGCAGAGCATTGTAGACATAAAATTTGCGAAATACATACGGATCTGAATGTTGCAAACCCGCTGACTAAACTTCTCTCGCAAAGCAAAACATGATCACACCTTAGTACTCTTTTGGGTGTTAAACACATAGGCGATGTGAACTGGATTGTTGACTCTAGTAAACCTTTTGGGTATTAGTCACATGGCGATGTGAACTATGGGTGTTATTCACATAACGATGTGAACTATCCGTATTAAATCACATGGCGATGTGAACTAGATTATTGACTCTAGTGCAAGTGGGAGACTGAAGGAAATATGCCCTAGAGGCAATAATAAAGTTGTTATTTATATTTCCTTATATCATGATAAATGTTTATTATTCATGCTAGAATTGTATTAACCGGAAACTTAGTACATGTGCGAATACATAGACAAAACATAGTGTCCCTAGTATGCCTCTACTAGACTAGCTCATTGATCAAAGATGGTTATGTTTCCTAGCCATAGACATGAGTTGTCATATGATCAATGGGGTCACATCATTAGGAGAATGATGTGATGGACAAGACCCTTCTGTTAGCTTAGAAACTTGATCATTTAGTTTTACTGCTATTGCTTTCTTCATGACTTATACATGCTCCTATGACTATGAGATTATGCAACTACCGAATACCGGAGGAACACCTTGTGTGCTATCAAAAGTCACAACGTAACTATGTGATTATAAAGATGCTCTACAGGTGTCTCCGAAGGTGTTTGTGGTGTTGGCATAGATCAAGAATTGGATTTGTCACTCCGAGAATCGGAGAGGTATCTCTGGGCCATCTCGGTAATACACATCATAATAAGCCTTGCAAGCAAATGACTAATGAGTTAGTCACGAGATGATGTATTACGGAACGAGTAAAGAGACTTGCCAATAATGAGATTAACTAGGTATAGTGATACCGACGATCAAATCTCGGGCAAGTAACATACCGATGACAAAGGGAACAACGTATGTTGTTATGCGGTTTGACCGATAAAGATCTTCATAGAATATGTAGGACCCAATATGAGCATCCAGGTTCCGCTATTGGTTATTGACCAGAGATGAGTCTCGGTCATGTCTACATAGTTCTCGAACCCGTAGGGTCCGCACGCTTAACGTTTGATGACGACCGGTATTATGAGTTTCTGAGTTTTGATGTACCGAAGGTAGTTCGGAGTCCCGGATGAGATTACAGACATTACGAGGAGTCTCGGAATGTCCGAGACATAAAGATTAATATATTGGACGACTATATTCGGACACCGAAAGTGTTTCGGGTGTTATCGGATTATACCGGAGTGCCGGAGGGGGTTACCGGAACCCACCGAGGGAGTACGGGCCATAGTGGGCCTTGAGGGAATAGAGAGAGGCAGCCCTTAGGGCTGGCCACACCCTCCCCCTAGGAATCCTAGTTGGACTAGGAAAGGGGGGGAGAGGCGCCCCTCTTCTTCCTTCTCCTCTCTTCCTTCCTTTCCTACTCCTAGTAGGAATAGGAAGGGGGATTCCCATTACTACTAGGAGTAGGAATCCTACTCCTGGCGCGCCTTACTTGGCCAGCTGCACCTCCCCCCTTGCTCCTTTATATACGGGGGCAGGGGGCACCCAAAGACACACAAGCAACACTGTTTTAGCCGTGTGCGGTGCCCCCTCCACAGAAACACACCTCGGTCATATCGTTGCAGTGCTTAGGCGAAGCCCTGCACCGGTAGCTTCATCACCTCCGTCACCACGCCGTCGTGCTCACGAAACTATCCTTTGAAGCTCAACTGGATCAAGATCTCGTGGGACGTCATCGAGCTGAACGTGTGCTGAACGCGGAGGTGCCGTACGTTCGGTGCTTGATCGGTTGGATCGCGAAGACGTTGGACTACATCAACAGCGTCACTAGACGCTTCCGCTTTCGGTCTACGAGGGTACGTAGACACACTCTCCCCGCTCGTTGCTATGCTTCTAGTAGATATATCTTGCGTGTTCGTAGGAAATTTTTGAAATACTACGTTCCCCAATAGTTGGTTGTAATCCCATCTAGTTCTCCTCTCCCGCTTGCTGGATCCAGAAGGAGGAGACGTCATCGAGCCGCACGTGTGCTAAACTTGGAGGTGCCATACGTTCGATACTTGATCGGTTGGATCATGCAGTTGGATCGTGCAGTTGTTCCACTACATCAACCGCGTTGATATAAAGCTTCCGCTTACGGTCTACGAGGGTACGTAGACACACTCTCCCCCTCTCGTTGCTATGCATCTCCTAGATAGATCTTGTGTGAGCATAGGAAATTTTTGAAATTACATGCTACGTTCCCATCAGTGGCATCATGAGCCAGGTCTATGCGTAGATGATATTCACGAGTAGAACACAAAGAGTTGTGGGCAACAATAGTCATACTGAACCACCAACGTCTTACTTTGATTTGGCGGTATTGTTGGATGAAGCAGCCCGGACCGACATTACATGACCGTGCTCATGAGACTGGTTCTACCGCTATGCTTTGCACACAGGTGGATGTGGGTGTCTGTTTCTCCAACTTTAGTTGAATCGAGTTTGACTATGGCTGCTGCTTGTTGAAGGTAAAAACAGCACACTTGACAAAAAATCGTTGTTGTTTTGATGCGTAGGTAAGAACGGTTCTTGATAGAAGCCAGTAGCCGCCACGTAAAACTTGCAACAACAAAGTAGAGGACATCTAACTTGTTTTTGCAGGGCATGTTGTGATGAGTTATACGTTATTGTATGAGATCATCATGTTTTCTAAATTATCCGCAACCGGCAGGAGCCTTATGGTTGTCTCCTTATTGTATGAATTGCGAACATCGTGTAATTGCTTTACTTTATCACTATGAGTTAGCGATAGTAGTAGAAGCAATAGTTGGCGAGACGACCACAATGCTACGATGAAGATCATGGTGTCAAGCCGGTGACGATGGAGATCATGGCGATGCTTTGGAGATGGAGATCAAAAGCACAAGATGATGATGGCCATATCATGACACATATTTTGATTGCATGTGATGTTTATCTTTTTATGCATCTTATTTTTCTTAGAACGACGATAGTATTATAAGATGATCCCTTACTAAAATTTCATGGTATAAGTGTTCTCCCTGAGTATGCACCATTGCGACAGTTCTTCGTGCTGAGACACCACGTTATGATCGGGTGTGATAGGCTCTACGTCCACATACAACGAGTGCAAGACAGTTTTGCACATGTGGAATACTCAGGTTAAACTTGACGAGCCAAGCATGTACAGACATGGCCTTGTAACACTAGAGACCGAAAGGTCGAGCGTAAATTATATAGCAGATATGATCAACATAAGATGTTCACCATTGAATACTACTCCATCTCACGTGATGATCGAACATGGTTTAGTTGATTTCGATCACGTGATCATTTAGATGACTTGAGGGATGTCTATCTAAGTGGGAGTTCTTTAGTAATATGATTAATTGAACTTTAATTTATCATGAACTTAGTCCTGATAGTATTTGCAAATTATGTTGTAGATCAATAGCTCGGGTTGTAGCTCCCCTATGTTTTTGATATGTTCCTAGAGAAAACTAAGTTGAAAGATGTTAGTAGCAATGATGCGGACTAGGTCTATGATCTGAGGATTATACTCATTGCTGCATAGAAGTATTATGTCCTTGATGCACCGCTAGGTGACACACCTATTGCAGGAGCAGATGCAAATGTTATGAACATTTGACAAAGCTCAATATGATGTCTACTTAATAGTTTAGTGCACCATGCTTTACGGCTTAGAATGGGGACTTCAAAAACGTTTTGAACGCCACGGAGCATATGAGATGTTCCAAGAGCTGAAATTGGTATTTCATACTCATGCCCATGTCGAGAGGTATGAGACCTCTGACAAATACTTTGCCTACAAGATGGAGGATAATAGCTTAGCTAGTGAGCATGTGCTCAGAATGTCTGGGTACTACAATCACTTAAATCAAGTGGGAGTTAATCTTCCAGATAAGATAGTGATTGACAGAGTTCTCTAGTCACTATCACCAAGCTACTAGAACTTCATGATAAATTATAATATGCAAGGGATGGCGAAAATGATTCCCGAGCTGTTCGCGATGCTGAAATCAGCGAAGGTAAAAATCAAGAAAGAGCATCAAGTGTTGATGGTTAAACAAGACCACTAGTTTCAAGAAAATTGGCAAGGGAAAGAAAGGGGACTTCAAGAACAACGGCAAGCAAGTTGCCACTCCCAAGAAGAAGCCCAAAGCTAGACCCAAGCCTGAAACTGAGTGCTTCTACTGCAAAGGAAATGGTCACTGGAAGCGGAACTACCCCAAATATTTGGCGGATAGGAAGGATGGCGAAGTAAACAAAGGTATATTTGATATACATGTTATTGATGTGACCTCAATAGTGATCGTAGTAAGCCCTGGGTATTTGATAGATTGCTAAGATTAGTAACTCGAAACAGGAGTTGCAAAATAAACGAAGACTAGTTGAGGGTGAGGTGACGATGTGTGTTGGAAATTATTCCAATACTGATATGATCATCATCGCACACTCCCAGTACTTTCGGGATTGGTGTTAAACCTAAATAAATGTTATTTGGTGTTTGCGTTGAGCGTGAACAAGATTGGATCGTGTTTATTGCAATACCATTATTCATTGAAGTCCGAGGAATAATTGTTATTCTGTTTACATGAATAAAACCTTCTATGGGCACACCCAAGGTGAATGGTTTATTGAATCTCGATCGTAGTAATACACATATTCATAATATTGAAGCAAAAAGATGCAGAGTTGATAATGATAGTGCAACATACTTGTGGCACTGCCATTTAGGTCATATTGGTGTAAAGTGCATGAAGAAACTCCATGCTGATGGACTTTTGGAATCATTTGATTATGAATCATTTGATGCTAGCGAACCATGCCTCATGGGCAAGATGACTAAAACTCTATTCTCCGGAACAATGGAGCGAGCCAATGACTTACTAGAAATAATACATGCAGATGTATGCGGTCCGATGAGTGTTGAGGCTCGCGGCGGGTATCATTATTTTCTTACCTTCACAGATGATTTGAGCAGATATGGGTATATCTACTTGATGAAACACAAGTCTGAATCATTTGAAAAGTTCAAATAATTTTAGAGTGAAGTAGAGAATCATCGTAACAAGAAAATAAAGTTGGCATGATCTGATCATGGAGGCGAATATTTGAGTTACGAGTTTGGTCTTCATTTAAAACAATGTGGAATAGTTTCGCAACTCACGCCACCTGGAACACCACAGCGTAATGGTGTGTCCAAATGTAATAATTGTACTTTATTAGATATGGTGTAATCTATGAGGGCTCTTACCGATTTACCACTATCGTTTTGGGGTTATGCATTAGAGACAGTTGCATTCACGTTAAATAGGTCATGATCTAAATCCGTTCAGATGACACCGTATGAACTATGGTTTGGCAAGAAACCTAAGCTATCGTTTCTTAAAGTTTGGGGTTGCGATGCTTATGCGAAAATGCTTCCGCCTAATAAGCTCGAACCCATATAGGAGAAATGCATCTTCAAAGGATACCCAAAAGAAATATTTGGATACACCTTCTATCACAGATCCAAAGCCAAGATATTTGTTGCTAAGAATGGATACTTTCTAGAGAAGGAGTTTCTCTCGAAAGAAGTGAGTGGGAGGAAAGTAGAACTTGATGAGGTAATTGTACCTTCTCTCGAATTGGAAAGTAGCTAATCACAGAAAATTGTTCCCGTGATCCCTACACCAATTAGTGAGGAAGCTAATGATGATGATCATGAAACTTCAGATCAAGTTACTACCAAACCTCGTAGGTCAACAAGAGTATGTTCCACCCCAGAGTGATATGGTAATCCTGTTCTGGAAGTCATGTTACTAGACCATGACGAACCTACGAACTATGAGGAAGCGATGATGAGCCTAGATTCCGCGAAACGGCTTGAGGCCATGAAATCTGAGATAGGATCCATGTATGAGAACAAAGTGTGGACTTTGGTTGACTTGCCCGATGATTGTCAAGCGATAGAGAATAAATGGATCTTCAAGAGGAAGACAGATGTTGATGGTAATGTCACTGTCTACAACGATTGACTTGTCGCAAAATGTTTTTCGACAAGTTCAAGGAGTTGACTATGATGAGATTTTCTCACCCGTAGCGATACATAAGTCAGTCCGAATCATGTTATCGATTGTCGCATTTTATGAAATCTGGCAAATGGATGTCAAAACTACACTCCTTAATGGATTTCTGAAAGAAGAGTTGTATATGATGCAATCAGAAGGTTTTGTCAATCCTAAAGGTGCTAACAAAGTGTGCAACCTCCAGCGATCCATGTATGGACTGGTGCAAGCATCTCGGAGTTGGAATATATGCTTTGATAAGGTGATCAAAGAATATGGTTTTATACAGACTTACGGTGAAGCCTGTATTTACAAGAAAGTGAGTGGGAGCACTACAACATTTCTGATAAGTATATGTGAATGGCATATTGTTGATCGGAAATGATGTAGAATTTTCTGGAAAGCATAAAGGATTGTTTAAAATGATTTTTTTTTCAATAAAAGACCTCGGTGAAGCTGCTTACATATTGGGCACCAAGATCTATAGAGATATATCATGACGCTTCATAAGACTTTCGATTAGTACATACCTTGATAAGATTTTGAAGTAGTTCAAAATGGATCAGTCAAAGAAGGAGTTCTTGCCTGATTTGCAAGGTGTGAAGTTGAGTAAGACTCAAAGCCTGACCATGACCGAAACATATAGAGAGAACAAAATTTATTCCCTATGCCTGAGCCATAGGTTCTATAAAGTATGTCATCCTATGTACCAAACATGTTATGTACCTTGCCATGAGTTTGGCAAGGAGGTACAATAGTGATCCATGAGTAGATCACTGGATAACGGTCAAAATTATCCTTAGTAACTGGAGGACTAAGGAAAAGTTCATCGATTATGGAGGTGATAAAGAGTTCATCTTAAAGGGTTACGCCGATGCAAGCTTTGAGACTAATCCAGATGACTCTAAGTATCAATCTGGATGCATATTGAAAGTGGGAGCAATTAGCTAGACTAGCTCCATGCAGAGCATTGTAGAGATAGAAATTTGCGAAATACATATGGATCTGAATGTGACAGACCCGTTGACTAAACTTCTCTCACAAAGCAAAACATGATCACACCTTAGTACTCTTTGGGTGTTAATCACATGGCGATGTGAATTAGATTATTGACTCTAGTAAACCCTTTCGGTTTTGGTCACATGGCATGTGAACGATGGGTGTTAATCACATCATGATGTGAACTATCGGTGTTAAATCACATGGCGATGTGAACTAGATTATTGACTCTAGTGCAAGTGGGAGACTGAAGGAAATATGCCCTAGAGGCAATAATAAAGTTGTTATTTTATATTTCCTTATATCATGATCAATGTTTATTATTCATGCTAGAATTGTATTAATCGGAAACTTGATACATGTGTGGATACATAGACAAAACATCGTGTTCCTAGTAAGCCTCTACTACACTAGCTCGTTAATCGAAGATGGTTAAGTTTCCTAACCATAGACATGTGTTGTCATTTGATGAATGGGATCACATCATTAGGAGAATGATGTGATGGACAAGACCCATCGTTAACTTAGCATAATGATCGTTAAGTTTTATTGCTATTGCTTTCTTCATGACTTATACATATTCCTCTGACTATGTGATTATGCAACTCCCGAATACCAGGGGAAAACCTTATGTGCTATCAAACGTCACAACATAACTGGGTGATTATAAAGATGCTCTAAAGGTGTCTCCGAGGGTATTTGTTGGGTTGGCATAGATCAAGATTAGGATTTGTCACTCAGAGTATCGGAGAGGTATCTTTGGGCCCTCTCGGTAATACACATCATAATAAGCCTTGCAAGCCAATGACTATTGATTTAGTCACGGGATGATGCATTACGGAACGAGTAAAGAAACTTGTCGGTAAAGAGATTGAACTAGGTATGAAGATATCGACGATCGAATCTCGGGCAAGTAACATACCGATGGACAAAGGGAATTATGTATGTTGTCATAATGGCTCAACCGATAAAGATCTCTGTGGAATATGTAGGAATCAATATGGGGATCTAGGTTCCGCTATTTGTTATTGACCAAAGAGGTGTCTCGGTCATGACAACATAATTCCCGAACCCACGGGGTCGCACGCTTAACGTTCGTTGACGCTAGAGTAGTATTGGGATATTTGGTGAGTGGTAACCAAATGTGGTTCGGTGTCCCAGATGAGACCTCGGACGTCACGAGGAGTCTCGGAATGGTCGAGAGGTAAAGATTTATATATGGGAAGTCATATTTTGGGTTCCGAAAAAAAGTGCAGTTTTTTCGGTATTGTACCAGGAAACTTCCAGAAGGTTTTGGAGGATTCTGTAGGGGTTCAGAAGTCCACAAGTGGGTTCACCACGTCAAAAGGGCTGGTATGGGATAAGGGGAGGCGCCCTGGCCTTATTGGGCCAGGCGCACCAAGTCAACAAAAGCCCATGTAGCTAGGGAAGGCAAAAAGGGAACGAATCCTAATAGGAATAGGATTGGACCTGGAGTCCAAGTCCTCTCCCCTATTGCTGCACCCTAGGGCTTGGAGGGGCTGTTTTCCACGCCCCTCAACATATATATAGATGGTAGGGGCGCTCCAAGAGGACACACCAAGCCCTTGGCACCCCTCTCTCTCCCGTTACTCTGTAGTTCCATCGCCTCGTACCGGCGACGCTTAGCGAAGCGCTGTCGGTGCTCCACCGCCACCATCACCACCACGCCGTCATGTTGGTTGTCATCCCATCTACTTCTCCTCTCCCGCTTGTTGGATCAAGAAGGAGGAGACATCATCGATACACACGTGTGCTAAACTCGGAGGTGTCGTACATTCGGTACTTGATCGGTTGGATCATGCAGTTGGATCGTGTAGTTGTTCCACTACATCAACCGTGTTGATATAACGCTTCTGCTTATGGTCTATGAGGGTACTTGGACACACTCTCCCCCTCTCGTTGCTATGAATCTCCTAGATAGATCTTGCGTGAGCGTAGGAAATTTTTGAAATTGCATGCTATGTTCCCATCACCTCTTAGGAAGAATTTGTTGCTCCATGCTTATAATACCTTGATCATGATAATGTGAATTCTTCAGCTAAATGTTCAAATGCTTCAACTGCTGCTTTATCTTCAAATGTCTATGTGGTGCCAATTCCCTCATCTGAGACCATAAGTATTACAGACGAAAATGCAGGTCTGTAAGTACATCTAGTGCACCTTAGTGATTTTGGTTTATTGAATACTTGGTTTATTGAATACTTATAGGTTAAAGGACTAATATGTTTATGAGTGTACACATGTCTTATAAGTCTATGAGGAGCTTGATATATCCGAGGAATGTCGCCCCCTAAAAATGAATGTCTTCAACTGAAGACTTTGTGCTTTTCTTGAGGAGTTTGAAAATTAAGAAATTGGTGTGACCTTGAAGATATTCCTGCGAGGAGTATGAAGCGTGAATAAACTTGTTTTTGTAGTTTCATTTCCTTTTTTGAGTCATAGGAAACAATGTACTGTTAAAGGTGGTCGAGGTAATACTAAGGACAAACTTCTAAGTGATGCTCATCTCAAAGCCTACACATACCCAATCCATTGAGTGAAGCCTTTAGAAATCTCTTGCAGTTCAGTCAATTTCTTCTGTGACAGATACGAAGTTCTTCTGGTCTCTAAGGAATTTGTTCTGACTGAGGAGTTAGGATTTTGCTAGTGCAAATTGCCTATAGTGAGTAACATGATTGCCGTGAGGATTTTCATGGTTCATCTCCGACCGTTGTTGTGCTTTGAGCCAGATGTCCAAAATATCTTATCCATCCAATGTTTATATCATTATAGAGGCATCTATGTCTTATAATGTTGGGTTGCACCCTGCCTATAAATAGCCGCACCCCTCAACCACTAGCTTGTTGGCTGCTCCAAAAGAACTTGACACTTGTCATTTAGAGCATCCCATCCTCCAAGACTTTGAGAGAAAATAACCAGTGAGGAAAAACCCAAAACCCCTACAATAAAAACCCAAAGTGATTGAGCATCACTGAAGAGATTGTTCTTGTGTGGAATCGATGCTTTTTACCATTGACGACTGTGCATCTTCCAGACGGTTAGGCGTCATGGTCTAGAGCATCCAAGAGGAATTGTGGATCACTAGGTGACCGTGTTTGTGAAGGTTTGTAAGTCACCTTGAGGACTTACCTCGAGTGATTGGGCGAGGTCTGTGGGACCTTAGCTCAAGGATAAGACGGTAAGGACTGCGTGTCTTGGGACTGTGTGTCCTTTGGTTTAAATACCCAGCTGCTCCAACCAGACGTATGATTGTCACAATAGTTGTTACTGGTCTACCAAGTCACCGAGCTACTATTTCTATTTCCTCAACCCTTTCAATTCCTTGCTTACTTGTTGATGAAATTGATCATTAATGTTTGAAGACTTTGACAGAAGACTTCCTCAATTTCCTCAACCCAAATTCTTCAGTCACCTTGTCTTTTGACTGCTTTTCCTGGTTACATGCTACTTGTGCTTTGTTTATACTTTATCTCATCATGATGACTATATTACTGCCTTGTTATGCCTACACTTGAGTACTTTATCCACTACTTGTATTTCATCACTTATCAAATTCCTCAAGTAGAAATTCCTTAGTGACGAATTTGTAAAAATCGCCTATTCACCCCCTCTAGTCAATATAACGCAATTTCAGTTGGTATCAAAGTCAGGTTCTCCCTTGTTCTGTGTGATTTTGGTTTAACCACCTGGAGTTCTAGTAGTGTCGACTACAGGTATGATCAAGGTCTTTTCTGGGTGTCCGACCTTAAATGAGACGGACTACCCCTACTAGAAGAACAAGATGCGCATGCATCTTGAGGCAATTGGCAACAATCTCTGGTATGTTGTGGAAAATGGCATCCCCTCCATCACTCCCTCTATAAACGATGTTGATGTGAAGAGATTCAAGCGACTCAACTCTCGAGCAAAGAATATCATATGTGGCCATCTGAGCAAAGGATAGTACGATAAAGTGAGTGCTTTGGAGTCTGCAAAGCTTATCTGGGATAGGCCATCCAAGGTCAACGAAGGAATCTCAACCCAACGTGATTCTCGAGTTGACATTCTTCACAATCTTTTCAACTGCTTCAAAAGACTCGACAATGAAAATGTTCAACAAACCTTCGATCGCCTCACTGATATCTCCAATGAGCTCCAAGCTCTTGGTGCCACTGTCATCACCGACCATGAGGTGGTGAAGAAACTGCTGAGATCTCTTGATTCCTCATTCTATACTCTGGCTTTGATGATTCAAGAACGTGGAGACTACAAGTCACTTGATCCTGCTGATATTCTCGAGAGACTAAATACTCATGAATTCCAACAAGCTGAGAAGAGATACATCTACGTGCCAAGCTATGGAAGATCACGTGCACTGAAGGCCAAGATAATTTCCTCATCTCAAGGAAAAGACTTTGACAACAACCTTGGTGATCCCGAAGAACTAAGTCAGGTGCTAGCAAAGCTCGTGAGAAAATTCCAGAGGTTTTCAAGATGTGGCCATTTGGGAAGATCTTCAAGAGGTGATGACATGAGATCAGATTCTTCATCCCGCGACAGTAAGAAAAGGAATTGCCACAAATGCAAGAATTTTGGTCAATAAATTGATGATTGTCCTTAGTGGGTGAAGTAATCAAAGAAGAAGAAGTACAAGGATGACTGTTTAGATGACTTGAAGAAAAAGAAGAAATCTTCAAAGTCCTCATCGAGAAAATCTTCAAAGTCTTCATCTCACAAGAAGAACAGTTCTAGAAAGGCTCGGGCATTTATTGGGAAGGAAATGGATTCTGAATCTGGATCTGGAGAAAATGAGGAAGAGGAGGAATCCAAGGAGGAGTCAGACTCTGGTGTGGCGATCGTAACTCTCGCTACTGATTTCATCAGCAATTCCATCTTCAACTGTGAGGAAAAATGCAACTCCAACACCGCAGATGATGGCGCTGATGGCTTTGCTCCCACCTATTGCTTCATGGTAAAAGGTGCCATGGTACCCAAATATCCTTCCTCTAAATCTAGTGAGGGTGGATCTGATGAAAATAAAAAACCTAGCTATTCCAATACATGCTAATATTGCCACTAAGCAACAAAAAGCTTTGAAAAAGTTCTCAAAAAAACTTTGGAAAAGGTTCAGAAATTGCTAGAGAAAAGTGATGGCCTGTTGAGTAAGGAAATAGATCTAACTCAAACTCTAACTAATGATCTTCAACGTCTTCAGTCTATGTTTGGTAGCCTTCAAAGTTGTCATGAATCTCTATTAGTCGATCATGAGAAGCTTTCTTATGAATTTCTTCAAAGAAAGCAAGATCTTGAGAAACTAAGGGTGACTCATCATGATCTTCAAAGGAAAATGATTCTTTGCTTTCTCAAAAGATCAGTTCCGCTCGGGAAGAATCCACTCCACCATGTTTGAAATGTAAAGAATGTGAAACTGCTAATTCTTCACCTTAAAGTTTATGCTTCTATTGCTGCAATTTCTTCAACTATTTCTCTGGTCATAAATTCCTCATATGAGGATAGCACAAGTATTATTGATGAAAATGCAGGGTCGAAGGAACTGTATGTGGCATGCATGTACAAAAGCCTCAAAGGGCATCAAACCCTTTGCGATGTGCTCAAAAGGCAGATTCTGAATAGGACCCTGGGAAAGGGGGTATTGTATTTGAGAGGAAACTCAATGCCGATGGATTCAACTAGAAACCTGAGCAATATCCCAAAACCTCATGGGTTGCTGCAAAAGGACCTCATGTAGAGCCATCTGCCTTATCAGGCTCTAAATGTGAATCTTCATGTTCATCTGATGAGTCATTTGACTCCAGCTATAAATTTTTTAAAACTCAGAATGGTGAATTATTTGGCAGATATGTTGGAACTAACTACAGGAATGGTCCTCCTATGAAGAAAATATGGGTTCCCAAAAGCTACCTCTAAAGTCTTCAGGTGAATGTCCTCATGATACCACCCGTGAAGAACAGGAACCCTAGATCAAATTCATCATATGGACCAAAGTCTTCACATGGATCAAATTCCTCATATGGTCAAAAGTATACCCATTCTTCTGCTAATGCTTCTGTTTCACAAGCAAAATCTAAGGGGTATGAATACGTGCATTATTCTTCAAATCATTATGTTCATAAGTCCTCAAAGAATTTCTCTACTTATTCATATGAATACTCTAACCACTCTCATGTGAAACAAAGTGCACTTGCTTTAATGTCACCTTTCTCATATGGAGCTCGCAGAATGATGAACTTTCCCACCCCTCCAGATGTGGGTGGTGAAAAAATTAACTAATATCTTATGCAGGGTCAGGTCTCGAGACGTACTTGAATGTCAGAAAGATTTGCTGGAGACCTGAGAGTGCTTAAAAGGACGTAAGCTAATCATGCAAAAATGAATTACTCATTTCTCTCGTCCTTATATTGTTGGAGCTATTGTACGGCTTGATGAAATTCCATCTGACGAATCTGATATCATATTCTTCACTTTGAAGCATATGAGTTTGTAAGATGCACTAATTCGTCGGCATGATGAAATTCTCAAACCTACTAAGTGGGTCCTCGATAGTGGATGCACAAAGCATATGACTAGTGACAAGAACTTACTAATGTACTCTGTACTATCTCCATCGCATCTGAAGCATATCACTGACACTGAAAAAGGAGAAAGCAAGGTATTGGGTCTAGGTAGGGTTGCAATCTCAAAGGATCGACACATGGACAAAGTCATGCTTGTCGAATCTCTTGTATTCAACCTCATGTTTGTCTCAATGCATTGTGATCTTGATATGGTGGTCGTCTTTGTCAAATATCATTACATAGTACTCATGGAATCTGAAAAACCCAAAGTCTTCGAAGGCTTTAGGAGAGGAGACTTGTATATTGTTGATTACTCTATAGGACCACCACCTACCACATGTCTACCAGCAAAAGCTTCAGAAGGTTGGCCATGGCATCGATGACTTGGTTATGCTGGCTTGAGGAACTTGGACACTCTTGTGAAGAAAAGGCACGTCATTGGCATTGAGGGTGTCAAATTCCTCAAAGATCATCTTTGTGGGGCTTGTGAGGCTGGAAAGATGACCAAATCCAAGCATCCCTCGAATACTATCATGACCACCCCTCGTCCTTTTGAATTGCTTCACATTGACCTCTTTTGCCCCACCCATTATGCCACACTAACAAATGTATGACATCATTATATGACTTTGTTATTGTTGATGATTATTCCCGTTACACTTGGGTGCATATCATCACGTACAAACCTGAAGTGCAGGAAGTCTTCAAACGACTTTCTTCAAGGGCCTCGATGAATTTCGGCATGAAGATCAAGCATATCAGGAGCGACAATGGGACTGAGTTCAAGAACACTTGTCTTGATGAATATCTTTATGTATTTAGTATTACTCATGAGATATCTGCCCCATACAGTCCTCAACAGAATGGCGTTGTGGACCGCAAGAACACGACTCTTGTTGAGATGTCTCGGCCTATGCTTGTTGAATACAAGATGCCTCGTCACTTCTGGTCCGAGGCTATTGATGTTGTGTGCCACATCATCAACATGGTATATCTTCACAAATTCCTGAAGAAAACCTCATATGAGCTCCTCACATGCAAGAAACCCAATGTGAGTTATTTCAAATTCTTCGGTGCTAAATGTTGGATTTGAGATCCTCATCAGAGTTCAAAATTTGCACCGAAAGCACATGAAGGTTTTATGCTTGGTTGCGGAAAGGACTCGCACACCTACAGAGTCTTCAACACCTATCACCACAAGGCTATTGAAATTGTAGATGTGCGGTTCGAAGAGACTAACAGTTTCCAAAGAGAGCACCTACCCCCTGTGCTAGATGAAATGCCTCCCAAGGAATCCATTAGGTTCAAGGCTACTCAGGATATTATACCCACTGAAGAACCTATTGAAGAAGTTATTCTAGATAATGAATAACCTCATGTTGGTGCTCGTGAAGATAATGGCGCTGAAGAAACTGCTCAACCCAATCGAATTTGTCAACCTACTCATCCTTGCATGTCTAATGAAGTGCAGATTGAGAAAATCCTCGACGACATCAATGCACCATGTTCTCTCACTCACTAAAAAGCTTCACATTTTTCTAACTTTTGTGGGCACTTCGCTTTTGTCTTTATCACAAAGCCCACCAAAGCTGATGAGGCATTTCTGGAGCCTGAGTGGATTCAAGCAATGTAAGAGGAATTACATCAATTTGACCTTAACAACGTGTGGGAACTTGTCAAGCGTCCAGATCCTCGCAAGCACAATGTCCTCGTGGATCTAACACAACAAGCAAGACCAAAATGGCCTAGTGGTGAGGAATAAGGCACGTCTTGTGGTTCATGGCTACACACCGTTTGAAGGTATTGACTTTAATGAAACTTTTGCACATGTTGCTAGACTTGAAGCTATTCGCACATTGCTTGCTTATGCTAACCATCACAATATCGTCTTATATCAAATGGACGTGAAAAGTGCATTCCTCAATGGTAAGATTGAGGAAGAAGTATATGTTGCTCAACCCCAGGTTTTTAAGATCCTAAGCACCCTCACAAAGTCTTCAGACTCAACAAGGCCTTCTATGGCCTCAAGCAGGCCCCTCGGGCTTGGTATGACACACTGAAGGAATTCCTCATGAAGAAAGACTTCAAACCTAGTTCACTTGACCCAACTCTTTTCACAAAATCTTACGATGATGAATTATTTGTGTGCGAAATATATGTGGATGAAATTATCTTTGGTTGTACTAACGAACGTTACAGTGACGTATTTGCTTACATGATGAGCGAAGAATATAAAATTTCTATGATGGGAAAACTGGAATTCTTCTTAGGTCTTCAAATTCGTCAACAACGTAATGGCATCTTTATCTATCAATAGAAATACCTCAAGGATGTCTTGAGGAAATTTGGCATGCGAGATTGCACAGGCTTCAAAATTCCAATGCCCACTAATGGCCATCTCTGCACTGACGAAAATGGTAAAGATTTTGATCAAAAGGTATACCGATGCATGATTGGTTCTTTATTGTACCTATGTGCATCTAGGCTAGATATTATGCTAACTGTTTGCATGTGTGCCCATTTTCAAGCTACACCAAAGGAATCACACCATAAGGCTGTGGTGCATATTCTTCAATATCTAGCTCACACACCAAAACTTGGATTATGATACCCCAAGGGCTCAGCTTTTGATCTCATTGGATATTCTGACTCTGACTATGCTAGTGATCAGGTGGATCACAAGTCAACATCAGGCACATGCCATTTCCTCGTACGATTCTTAGTCTGTTGGTCCTTGAAGAAGCACAATTGCATGTCACTTTCTACTGCTGAAGCTGAGTACATTTCTACTGGTTCTTGACGTGCTCAATTGCTGTGGATGAAGGAAACCCTCAAGGATTATGGCATCAATGTGAATAATGTGCCTCTCTACTACGACAATGAAAGTGCCATCAAGATTGCTCACAACCCAGTTCAGCACTCAAATATTAAGCACACCCAGTGCGGGTATCTTTTTGCAAAATTGTTATAGTTTCCTTCCTATCCGTTAGATATAGATCGAAAGGCCTATATTAAAAGATGGCAGGCACACCATCATCAGCAACTCTGTTTTTATAAGAGTAGAGATATGGCGGGTCACACCACCTATCGTAGTTGAAAATCTTCAAAATTGCGTATTTCGTCATTTTGTAAATTCTTCAAAATTTAAAATTCCTCAAGTTTGCAAATTTCTTTGAACTTTTCAACTACTATTCTTCATTGACTATACATATATATTTGAGTTGTCAATGTCCTCAACGGCATTCACTTATTGCTAGTTCTTCAAGTTGATTTTCCCTCTAGGTGAATATGATCGGACCCGTTCCCCCTCTATGCTAAACTCAACCCAGTCTGTTCACAAATTCTTCATATGCGTTCTATTTAAAACCCGTTGAAAATCTTTACTGTGACCTTGTCAGCTGAAGAATTTGTGAACAAAACATTAAAATTTTCATATAATTTTTTTGGCAGTTGCTGCTCAAACCTATCCCACTTCCCGTGAATGGATTTTAATATTCACCCTCGATCCCCTGTGATCTAAACTACTCAGTATGTGGGTGACACATGTTGATAGGAGAGCAAGGCTCAGGGGTACAAATGTCCAAATTCTTCACGCATTCAGTTTTTCACCTCCGCTATAAATACTCCTCCCCTTTCACTTCGTTTATTTACTCCGCTCGATCTCACTTCTCCTTGCTCGAACTCTGACCCAGCACCACTGATAAGCTTCATAGCCGCCAGAGAGAAACAACTTCACTGCCTCGACCTCCTGGCCATTGTACTCGCGCCGACCGCGAAAATCTTCAGTCCGCCGCCGCCGTAGCTGTCTCCCACCACCGAGTTAGGGCATGGGAGATCTGGTCAGACAAATTCTCTGTCCTAACTCCTAGTTCGTCATGTTCTTCATAAAGGGTATTTAAAATCTGATTTTACTACCCTATTTTTATCCTTATGAATTCCACAAAATCCTATAAGGTGTTTATTCTTCAACAAATATACTCCTTAAACACCACAAAGCTTATTTCCCATGATTAATTTTTGTTAGATTTTCTTCAAGATTCCTCAGTTGTGTGGATTATCAAATCTATACAACTCTGGAACCCGATTCAAGAGCACTTAGTGAAATTCCTCAAGACATCTACGGTCAAATTCCTCAACTTGATGTTTTTGAAAAATTTATGAGAACGCATATGACCTCTTCAAATTCTTCGCACATATACTCTGTTCATAGGTACAAATGTCTGCTGATGATTCTCTAGGTTCTCATCAACTAAACTCATTTGCAACGTTCCTCAAAGAAAAACTGCATACCTCCTCAGAATCTTCAAAACTTTGAAATCCTCAAGTGAGGAAAATGGTAGAAGGGAAAAGACCTCATAAAGGACGAAAGAAGCCCGACACAAATACTGCGTTTGAAATCCCTGAGGACATCTACGATGAATATTGTACTCCTGATGAAGATACATGTGGGAAGGAGACCAAGAAACAACGGAAAAAACGTACTCAGAGGATTGAATGAAGATGGGCTGAAGAATGGAAGGAATATCATTATGCTACTCCCAAGTACATGAAGAAATCTTCTGTAAATTCTCCATGCCCAAGACCACCCCTTGATGCTGGCAAAGTGGCTGATCCTACCAGCCTCACGAGTGGTGAGGAATTTCCCAAATAATGGGCCAAGCGCCAAGCAATGCTTTGAAAAACATCAGCTGAAGCAGTGACTAAATTCAGTGAGGATTCTCAAGTTGCTGCTGCCGAGGCCTCTGCTAGTAGAACATAACCAAACAAGGCTATGCTGAAGAAATCTGCTATAAAGCCAAAGTCTTCATGCTCTATGACCTCACAGCCAAGTTCCTCAACTACAAAGCCCTAAGAGCAAATTCCTCGAGCAAGCCCTTCAAGGGAGCTCCAATTTCCTTTGTTGCTGCAAAATCTTCAGCCGCTGCCACCATGTCCTCAACACCTGTGCACCTTGCAACGTGTCGGCGGACTGCTGGTTTTTCAATTGCCTCAGGGGCATATGCAACTTGCTCAACACATCCTCATTCCTTAAGTGGTCCAACACTTTTTAAGGTAAAGCCACTCCTAGACGTGAAAAGAGGCAAATTCCTCACAAGAAGCAAGTGGCTTTCACTGTTCCCTCAGATAATGATGAAGCCGATGATGATGAAATTGCTAAAATAATCAGGGACATGTAACTAAAGGCTGCAAAAACTAAATGCAGCTCTATTCCTCTTCTACTAGATCCAAGTTATATCCTAGATTTCATCGATATTTGGCATAAGGATCCAAATACCCCACTTCCTAACCTGGGTATGACTCCAGGTCAAAGTCATATGTTGACTGCCTTCATAGGCGAAGAAAAATGGAAGTTTGAACAAGGTAGAATGGTCAAGAAGGATCGGTACAAGAAAGAGCGCTTTCTAAGGAACAATGTTATAAACTTGTCTCCTGAAGAACTTGTCACTGTGCAAAAGGAGATCAAAGTCCTCAGTGAAGAATTTGACACCTATCATGCTAATTGGCTGGGTGCCATGGTCAGATTCATCAACATTGCCAACAAGACAATCAAGGACCACAACACTAGTGTTGCTGGTCAATCGCAACCACAAATTCCTCAGGCTTGAAGTTCTGCCCAGCCTACTCAAGAATCTGCAAGTGTAGCAGAAGAAATTCATGCTGCTAAAGTACCTACCAGGGCAGCTGAAGAAATCCCAACTCCTAAAGAAACTACGAGGGCAACACTCAATGTTGCGCCTAAACAACAACCTAGCCTAGCTGAAGAATCTACCGAGCCTTAAGATTCTGAAATCGCTAGGGTGGCTGCACCAGTCGTGCCTGAAGAAACTGCACGAACTTCATCCTCTGCTCCTCCTGTAAAATATTCAAATGCAAAGAAAGCCACACTTCTCCTTCTGCATCAGAAGTGAAGAAAACAAAGGATGTGGAGAAGGAAGCCGCAAAGAAAAGGAAAGCATCAACCTCTGCAGAATCCTCAGCTCCCAAGAATTTGAGGACTTTGCCAAATTCCTCAAGTGAGCCAATGGATGTAATTCCTATTTGTCGGTGTTTTGGGAACCAGACATGCCTGCCTACGGCCCATGGCATGGCTTCACCTACGACCAGGTATGGCCTCACCTACGGACTGGTATGACCCATCTTCAACAACAACAAGACAAGACCCTCGCGAGGGGCCAAGCCTGGCGAGGCGGATGATGCCAAGACCTCCGGAGGAAGCGGCCTTCGCGGGTTGCCTCCTGAGGAGTGGAGATTCCTATGCAAGTGCCCACCTCCTGAGGTTGGGCTGACGCAAGCCATGACGACCGTGGCCAGGCGGGCGCTGGAGAGCAGGTTTCCTCTTTGGTTCTAAGGAGGCAAGCGCAGACGCGGGGTCCCAAGGAATCAACCAAAGGTTTCCATTCCCGTGCAACGATACAAAGACCGCCTTTGCAGGCGAAGACTACCTTTTATCACAATCAGATGTACTACTTGCCCCCTTTCAAATTGGCCATTGTGGAATCCCTTCCCGCCTACATTTTGGGGGAAGACAACCAAGGCCACTATAAGTATAGGCTAGCCACCACCCAACAGTGGATGGACCCATCAAACCCTCATCCACCGATACTCACACTCAAGCAGACCGCGCGGGGCTGTTTTTCCCTTATACTAGTTCATCATCATCCCCTTGTGAGGCAAATCCACCACAAAGCAGGAGTAGGTGATACGTCTTCGTCGCATCTATAATTTTTGATTGTTCCATGCCAATATTATACAACTTTTACATACTTTTGGCAACTTTTTATAGTATTTTTGGGACTAACACTGTCAGTGTACAAAAGTAGGGGCTCTCCTTTGTACCCCTTAACTTGTGCACGGGTAGTCAGAGCCACCCCTGCGGCCACGCCTAATAGGGCAGAGGACGGAAACCGAAGCACCAAGATTACCAGAGCAGCGCCAAGACAGTGGCGCAAGAAGGCCAAGCAACAAGATAGGCTTCCCCCGACAAGACCCTTGCTGGGGCAGCCTACACGACCCCGGCAAGAACCCTTGCTGGGGCAACTCACCCAACGCCTCCGTTGCTGCCACCCTTGAGCCTAGGAGCTCCGACATCATCAACAATGTTGGATCCAAGGTTCGGGAAGCGCCTGCGTGATGGCATGCAGATCTTTGTGAAGACAAGGGTTTACAAATCCTAAGAAGAGAACCAGAAGACAAGATGACCGCAAGGCTCCTTGCGGAGGATGCCCACGAGGCCCCGGCAAGGCTCCTTGCCAAAGATACCCCCGAAGCCCCGACAAGCCTCTTGCCAAGGGCACTCACAAAGGCCCGACAAGACCCATGCCGGGAACAGACGCAAGACCGCGACAAGCCCTTGCCGCCCCATCGTCGCTCCAGCTCGGCGACCGACCCACTAGCCCGGGCAAGTACCCACGTGGCGGTACGTGGTTCCTGATCCAGTTAGTCAAGCACCTGCATGGTGGCATGCAGATCTTCGTGAAGACCCTACCACCACGCCATCTCAGCTGCCTGCCCCGTTGGCCTGGACGTGCGCCGCAACCAGACGAAGCGGTAGCGGACCGGACGGGCCTCGTTCCCGTCCCCGATAAAGCAAGTGGACACCTAAGTAGCGCATTTAATGAGTCTTGTCTCATAATGGCATGAGATAAGCTTGTGCGGCGTATACCTTTCGACCTCAGTGTGTGCCACTGTGGCATGCCCTTTTGACTATAAAAGGAGGCCCGAGGCATACTGGAGAAGGATTCGGATCTTTTGGACTAGGCATGCACCGTAGCTAGTTCAAGAGCTCAAGAACAGTCAAATACACACCAAAGCAAGACTAGGGTATTACGCATCCTCGCGGCCCGAACCTGGGTAAACGATCCATGTGCTGACTCCTAGACCCGCCCTTTGCACAACCCCGCGCCCGTCAACCGTAGAAGGAATTCCAGTGATCCCATAGGTGTCATTTCCCCGACATCTTTGGCGCACCAGGTAGGGGGCGCAGTTGTGAAAATCTGGTCTAGCGGTTAGTTTAGTAATTCTTCATCGCCACGGCTTCCAAAGCAGAAGATGACCAAGCGTACGGTATCATCGGCGAGTGCAATGGACGCCCATGCAACAACGGAAAAGATAAGTCATGCTGAACTTTGAGTAATTTCATCTTTATATAAGGTTATTCTACTTGGAGATCTTGCTCTCCGTATGATAAACCTATACGCAATGGGGCCCTTCCACTATTTGCAACGCTTTCGTCCTGTTTCGAGTCCGCTCAACAGTTTGAGCGGCCGCGTCGAGAACGGTAGTGTAGCCTTTCCGTTACTGGCAATGCTTTTGTCCTGTTTTGAGTCCACTCAACAATTCAAACGGCCGCGCTGAGAATGGTAAGGTGGTTTGCCTGGTAGCAAGCACACCCGGCAGTCTATTGAGGATCCGTCCTCAAAGCGCCATGGCTTGGGTTTGTGCGCCGGCAAGCCTATCCAATTAAGCGTAGGGTGGATATACAAAGGGGAATCGAACAGGAAAATAGCGCGCAACACTTCAAAATACTGCATAATTATATTACATCAATTGTTGCTGTAGTTCTAACTAAAGATAAAAATTGTCTTGGTTGTGACCTGCAGCACCGATGAGAAACATGGTGCCTAATCCCGACGCTAGCCTTCTATCCTCTAAACTCCGTCGACGTAGCTGATGATGGGCTTGATACGCTCCTTGAGCGGCGCGAGGTCTACATCCTCCGGCAAGCTCTCCAGCGCGGCATCGAAGTCGAGCTCGGGGTTCCAATATGCCACCTTGGTGAGAACCTTGGTCAAGGCACCCTGGCAGAGCCTTCGGGACTCATTGGCCAGATAAACCGCTCGGTCGGAGCGGAGCTTTTCTAAGGCATCGAGGATACACTCGAAGAACACGGTCAGGCTGGCGTTGATCCTGAGGTTCGCCTCCCGGGAATACCTGAAGTTTGGCATGCCCATGGTGGCCAACTGCGTGGTGAGCTTCTCCGCAACATCGATGCGGCGGCTGATCCAGAGGTTCTCGCCATTCACGTAATCCGCGTGGTTAGCAGCGTCGTTCTTCCGCAACTGCTTCTCCTTCTCCAGATCCTTGTTCGGGGTCTCCTCACAAGCCCTGGCCTCCGAAAGCATCCCCTTGAGACCCTCCAGCTCCAGCTTCAGATTTTTAATGGAGTCGCGGGCCGTGGAGAGCTGCTCGGCCTTGCCGAGGACTTCAGCATGTGCCTTCGTCAAGGTGGTGTTGATCGTATCCTTCTCCTTGGTCAGCCCCAGAACCTGTTTATTTAAGCCATCCCGCTCCGCCTCCAGCTCCTTCACCTTGCCAGCATGGGCCAGAGCTCGAGCATTGAGTGCCTCTTTGTGCCTCTTCTCTAGTTCCTGGGTCTGCTGCGCGACGAGCTTTTCAACCTCCTCATCCTTGCCGCGGAGTGCAGCGGCAAGTGCCCGCTCACGAGGGGCGAGGTCTTCCTCCTAGGAATCAAGTTGAGCTTGGCGCTAGTTGTGGTTGGCCTCATCCTTGGTGGCCTGCGCCTTTGCCACCTCCTGGGCCTTCTCAAAATCAGACTGCTCCAGGATAAGCTCTCGGGCGCGCTCATCCAGCTGATCTTGGGTGGCCTTCAACTCATCCTGGGCCCCGGCAAACCGAGTTTGCATCTGGGCAACGCGCTCCTCAAAGTCTGCCTCTGCCTTATCCACCACTGCCAACCTGGACTTTGCCTTGTCTAGGCGGGCGCGGTGAAGCGCTTGGAGCTTCTGGAAGTTGGCGCCCATGGCCCGAAGGAGTTGCTCTTCTCGAGATCCGTCGCCACCGACGCTCGGTTGGTCAACAACCTCAAGCCTGGCGGCGGCGAGCACCTCGACGTCGAACACCTCCCCCTCGGTTGGCGCCCTGGTGCTTGCCATCCATGGGAGGTGGAAGAACAGGTTGTCTCTCACCTTCAAGTATCGGCCCGAGCCAGAGGCAGCAGAGGGGGAAGGTTGGTCATCAGCCACCACCCCCTCGGCAGCAGCCTTGCCGACCTCCCCGGCAGCAGCCTTGCCAGCCTCCTCGGCAGTGTCCTCGCCGGTCCCTCCGGCAGGCCCCTTGCCGGCCTCCTCAACAGTGGTCTTGGCGGCCTCCTCGGCAACGGTCCTATTGGCCTCGGCCTCAGTGTCCTTGATGACCTCCTCAATGATGGACTCGACATCCACCTGGTCCGTCAAGGGAAAATCCAAAGACCAGGAGAAAAGGTGAGGTGGAGCCAGAGTCGAGGCTCAACTTGAAGAAGACAGAACAAGGACAGGAAACAAACAACTTATCCATACCAGGCTAGGAAGAGGTGGCGCCCTCCCTGCCAATGATCGTTGCTGGGGTAGAGTCACCAGCGCCCAAGTTCATCTCCTCCTCCTCCTTAGGCATGGGCTCGGTGGTCGATGCCCTTTCCGGGGACGCCCCTCGGGGTGGCGTGTTAGGGGTGGCCCTCTGCGGCCCTTCCTACTATCGTTCCACTCCTGCAAACCCGGCAAGGTCAGCATCGAGGATTCTCACCCCAGTGTTCATCTGTGGAGGAGTGAGTAATGAACTTACGCTAGGGGCTACAGTGGGGGCAACACCGGGGGATGTTGTCCGGGCTACTCTCCACCAACAACGTCGTACTCGAAGTACCCGTCGGGGGCTTGTCGCCCATCGAGGCCCTAGCCCTCTTCGCTGCCCTCTGGGCCAGCGTCTCCATGTCCCTGCAAAGACAACATCGAATCAGAGAAAGATAATACAAAGGTGGAGTCAGGAGGTAATGTGGGGAGCAAAATACATACTCGTTCTCCGCCTCCTCCTCCTCCACTGGCTTCCTCTTCCTCCTTGGGCAGAGAGACCCAAGATCAAAGTCAACATCCATGGTGACATCTGCGGGAGGGGGAGAAGGAGATGGGGTCCAGCCACACTTGGAAGAAGAGGAAGCAGTCACCGTCCTCTTCGCCACCGTAGTCTTCCCTGCCTTCTTCACTATCGCGGCCTTCATCACCCTCGTCTCACGCAAAAGTTGCTCCTGGGGCTGCTGCCGCTGCACGTTGCTGCTGGGTTGGACCGGCTCACCAAAGCTAGCCCGCCACAAGACGTGCTTCCTCCATGTGGCTGGAGGGTCAACGGCCTCGCCCTCCTCTTCAGAAGACTCCTCGACCACATCTTCAATAAGAGGAGCGTTGGTGTCGGCGCCAGCGCCGCTAGCCTTCCTAGCGGACTTCCCCCATCTGGCGAGCTCCGCGTCCTCCGCGGCCGCGTCGGCCTCATCCTCTACTTGGCCGGCGCTGCCGGCCTCCAGGGCAAGCGCCGCCTCCGCCGCCCTGGCGACAACATAATCCAGCTCCGCCTTGGTGGTGTCGCTGATGAGCACCCGCTCTTCGCGAACATAGCCCTCTAACAAGGTGTCGAAAAACTCCTGCATCTGATCCGCCGGTGGCTTGGCCCAGGCCGGGTCAAGGCCATGCGCGTTGAGGTCCGGCATCATGGCATCAATGGCGGACTGGCGAGAGTTATTGCTCAGCGGGACCACTCCCGTCGGTAACCTAAACAGAGGCCCCTTGATGGCCTTGCCGGCCTCATGGCCTTGCCGGTCCTCTCGGCCCTGCCGTCGCGGTCCACGTCAAGCTGGAAAAGCCTCTGGCAAAGATGGGCATGCCCCATCACTGCGAAGTTGTGCTTCAGACCAGGGCGGAGCATCATGACGTTGGCCACATTCCTAAAAAGCCAAGCCAGCCTCCCCTTGTTGTGCAGTGGCGCGATTCTGCGACGGATGAAATCATCCCTGATCATCTCACGGGTGTGCCTGGCCTGGGCGAGATGGTGGATCCTGGTGGTGGTGATCGAGAGCTTCTTGTTGTTGATGTCGACATTCCCCCAATCCTTGTGGTGGATCGGCGGGCTCTAACGAACTCAGTAGAACTCCAGTGGATCATCCTCCTCGATCCATAGCCACTGACTCATCCACTCCTCCCACCTCTCCTTTCGCGCACCCTCTGGATATGTACCCTTCTCCTGGATCCGTGGAATCTAGGTGACGCAGCCAGAGATGGCGTCCCCCGCCTGGATGCGGGGATAGAAGTAATGGCGGAAGAGCGCCATGCTGGGAACCATCCCGGCAAAACCCTCGCACAGGTGGGCGAAGAAAGCCATGCACGCCACGACATTCGGCTTAAAATCAAGAAGATGGAAGCCGTAGGTGTGCACAACATCATTGAAAAAATCGGAGAAAGGGGGACAAAGGCCATAGGAGAAGTAGTCGACGAAGAAGGGGTACCGATTCGGGCTGGCCTAGGCAAATTTGGCGGGGACAACGCGCGTGGCCGGATGCCCCGTCGTCTGACTCCCCCACAGAGGCCTGAAGTAGTCCCTAAGCTCGACCGCATCAACTGTCGGGGGGAAGTAGGCGAGCTACATCCGGAGCACCGCCAACGCGCTCTCCGGTAACTCCTTCTCCCCCAAGTCCTCGGCCGCTCCCTTGCCATTGCCGGACTTGGGTGCCATGGCGGTGAAGGAAGAGGTGAGGAATCGACAAAAAGGAGAGCGCAGCGACGATGGGCAGAGGCAAGAGCTTCAGCTTTTCGCTTGAAGAAGGAGCGGAGGAACGACGAACCCGAGATTGGAGAAGCGCAGAAGGTAAATGAGCGGTGCGCCTCCAGTTTTTCCCCTTTTTATGGGGAAGGCGTGGGCTGCCCCCTTTAATATTTACTACGGCGTGACACGGGCGTGCATCAACCGCCCCACGCACGACCCCCATGTCACGCACAGATCATGGGGAAGCGCAACCACCGGAGGAGTTACTGTGGTAAAAAGAATCTGGCCCCAACTGCCCGCGCACCGTTCTGGGCTCGGCCCAACAATGCGTCGCGCTTATGTATGGCCCACGCCCGGGGCTCCTGTCAGTGTACAAAAGTAGGGGCTCTCCTTTGTACCCATTTACTTGTGCACAGGCAGTCCAAGTCATGCTCGCGGCCACAAATAACAGGGCAGAGCAGGGAAACCGAAGCACCAAGATTACCATAGCAGCGCCAAGACAGTGGCCCAAGAAGGCCAAGCAACAAGAAAGGCTTCCCCTGACAAGACCCTTGCCGGGGTGGCCTACACGACCCCGGCAAGAACCCTTGCCGGGGCAACCCACCCAATGCCTCTGTTGCAGCCACCCTTGAGCCTAGGAGCTTCGACATCATCAACAATGTTGGAACCAAGGTTTGAAAAGCGCCCACGTGATGGCACGCAGATCTTTGTGAAGACAAGGGTCTACGAATCCTAAGAAGAGAACTAGAAGACAAGATGACTGCAAGGCTCCTTGCCGAGGATGCCCATGAGGCCCCGACAAGGCTCCTTGCCGAAGATACCCCCGAAGCACTGACAAGCCTCTTACCGAGGGCGCTCACAAAGGCCCGACAAGACCCTTACTGGGAACAGATGCAAGACCGCGTCAAGCCCTTGCCGCCCCATTGGCGCCCCAGCTCGGCGACCGACCCACTAGCCCGGGCAAGTACCCACGTGGTAGTTCGTGGTTCCTGATCCAGCTATGTCGGATCTAGGGTTCCGGCAAAACCCTTAGGATTCGAACTCTGGGTGCGCATGAAGATCTCTCCTTCCGCCCTAGCTCGTCTACTCAACAACCCTAGGCCTAGCTTGTCAGATCTGAAGAACAAGGGACACACGATTTATACTGGTTCGGGCCACCGTTGTGGTGTAATACCCTAATCCATTGTGGTGTGGTGGATTGCCTTGTAGGCTGATGAAGAACTAGTACATGGATGAATGGCCTCCCGAGGAGAGGTGTTCCTGAGCTCGGGCGAGCTTGTGGGTGTGTAAGTGGTCTCGATGATCCCCCTTTCTAAGGTGGTGGCTAGTCCTATTTATAGTGGCTCGGGTCCTCTTCCCAAATATTGAGCGGGAAGGGATCCCACAACGGCCAAATTTGAAGGGAACAACTAGTACAAGCTATCCTGACAAAAGGTGGTCTTCGCCTGCCAAAGGCTCTAGTGCTGACGCCGCCGTGGGCTCCGCGATGACCTCCGTTCTACTGTCCTGCTGGTCTTGGTCTCGTTGCACCGATATGGAAAACTTTGCCTGACGCCTCGGGACTCTTCGTCTGCACCTGCTCCTTTAGCACCAAAGAAGAAATTGGCACTTCTGTGCCCGTTGGCGCCCGCCTGGCCTTGGTCGTCACTGCTCACATCACGAGGACCTCGTGAGGTGCCCCTTGCCTCGATATCTCTGATCCTCACGAGCCCGCCTGGTGAGGCCGCCCTAGGGGATGCCTTGTGTCGTCTGCCTTGCGAGGCTCGGCCCCTTGCGAGGGTCTTGAGCGGTTGCTGAAGATGCTGGGCCATAGCAGGTCACCTAGTGAGCCACGCCCTGGGTCGCAGGCAGGCAAGTCTGGGTACCCCTGGTCCCAGAACACCGACAGTAGCCCCCGATCCCAAGGTGCGCTCGGGCTTGGCTTCGTGGCGAAGCCAAGGGACAAGCGTGGAGCGCCGTGGGCCCCAAAAGCATGCGGCCTTGATTGACGCGTGGCGATTGATGGGACGTGTGCATCTCCACTTCCCCATGTAGCTTCGGCTACTGCGCGACTTGACAAGTCCCTGCATGTATAGTAAATCATCATTACTGGCGATTACGAAGGCCGGTGGTTGGCATTCTCCTGACTATAAATAAGGCGGCGAGCGAGGGGTCCTCACCACCCATCTTCTTCTTCTGTTCTTCTCGCTTCTTCTCCTTCCTTGCCCTTCGCTTGGCCGATCAGTTCATGGCACCGACCAGGAAGTTTTCGTCCGTGGAGAAGGGGAAGGCCCGACAGGAAGGGCCTGGTTCACCACCAGTCAAGAGGGGACGAGGCCGTCCTCGCAAGCATGCCGCCACTCCCGTCAGGGCTGCTAGCTGACGTGGGCGGACCCCCACAGCGCCCGTAGCTGCCCTCGGTAACCACGGCGGTGGTTCTTTGAGCGGTGGGGGACGCCGTGGCATTGGTGGTCCTGTGAACGAAGGCTCTGGGGTCGTTAGGCATCCCCAGCCGCGCTCCCACTCCGCGGGGGTGACGCTGGAGTTCATTGTGTGGTCAGAGAGCCTAGGCGGCACTCGACTCCAGCTCCCACGCTCCCTAGCCGGCGAACTCCTCGCTGCGAGCTCCGATGGCTTTTGGCTGCAGGAGGATGGTTGTTTTAGTAGAGCTTCGTGGGTCACAGTGGAGGCCTCTGCCTCGGGCACCGTGGCTTTGGCTCATGGCTGGCAGACGTTCACCCGTGCCCGTGGCTTGGGCGGACGGTGCACCCTTCACTTCAGGTAAGGCGACGACTCGACCCTCTTCGTGAGGGTGTTCGGGGAAGACAGGCGCCAAGCCGAGTGCTGCCCCGAGGACAACTGCGGCGGTGTGGTGCTCTGCCTGGGCGATGGCCATAGCTCGCCCAGCTACGACGGGTCTTCCTTCAGTGGCAGCTATAGTAGTGGCGGCTATGACGAGCCGCCACGCCTCCGTGCCTGCCTGGAGGGTGGCGCTGGGTCGTCTCATCGTCACGCTCGGGCGAAGCGTGAGGAGGGCTCCGGCTGAGCTCGGGGCGTGGGTCCTTGGGAGCAGTCGCGCCCCGAGGGCCGTCGTTAATCGTTCTTGGTCTTTCTTTATTCCTGCATCATCTGAACAAACAAGTATGGAGCCCCGGGAGGGCATGTAATGAACCGTGGTTTTATGACATTTAGCACCATGCGTAGTGTCTCTGTCCATTATTGCGCATTCTGTGTACTACGCGCCCTTAGGGTGAGGAGACTTATCTTGACGCACCCAGGATTGCCCTTGTCTCGTGACGTTTGACCCTTCGCGAGGCTGCAAAAACTCATTAGGTGGCTATTATCCTTTACTGCCTGAGGCCCTTGACGCGGGCCGAGCGTGGTCGGCCACCCCTTCTCGCGGTACCTGTGAGGCACGGACATAAGGAGGGGGGACGTGCCCATCACAAGGCTAGGTTCGGGCGCCTTGCGGAGGCTAAGGGGGAGCGCTGGGGAGAGCACCGTGCAACTGCCACTCTCCCTGAGCTAGTCCGAAAAACTGAGGGGAGGACCACAGAGAGAAATCAAAACCAAGCAATCGAGGAATGCCAGAACCTTCAGAATCCATTAAAAAGGGAAGACATCGGCAATCCAACTCCAGAAAGCAAATGAACGGCCGCGTCTGGCACCTAATCTAGTCTTCTCACCAGCGTGGAGCTAAGTGCTGCCACTAGGATGTGGGAGGGAGCCCCCGAGGCCCAAGGGAGGCTCTCCGGAGACTCCAGGGCATGTACAGCCCCACATTATTACGTGAGAGTGTCACGAGCGGAGAACTTCACAGGCCGGAGCCTTGCTTCACAGGCACCGGGCCTTGGCTTCTCAGGCGCGAGGGCCTTGTTCCTCGCAGGCACGGAGCCTAGTCTTCTCAGGCGCAAGGGCCTTGTTCCTCCCAGGCACGGAGCCTAGTCTTCTCAGGCGCAAGGGCCTTGTTCCTCCCAGGCACGGAGCCTAGTCTTCTCAGGCGCAAGGGCCTTGTTCCTCGCAGGCACGGAGCCTAGTGTTCTCAGGCGCAAGGGCCTTGTTCCTTGCACAG
>LR738712.1:329160004-329173684 GCA_902687465.1 Secale cereale
GGCCTTGTTCCTCGCAGGCACAGAGCCTAGTCTTCTCAGGTGCAAGGGCTTTGTTCCTCACAAGCACGGAGCCTACTCATCTCAGGCGCAAGGGCCTTGTTCCTCGCAGGCATGGAGCCTAATCTTCTCAGGCGCAAGGGCCTTGTTCCTCGCAGGCACGGAGCCTAGTCTTCTCAGGCACAAGGGCCTTGTTCGTCGCAGGCACGGAGCCTAGTCTTCTCAGGTGCAAGGGCCTTGTTTCATGGGTAGAACCTCCGGAGGTGTCGGATATTCCATGCGTTCGGGACGGGGATGCTGTCCCCTATTTCCAGGCGCACGACGTCGGGTCTGGAGACGTGGGTGATCTTGAATGGCCCTTCCCACATGGGTGAGAGCTTGTGCAGTCCTTCTCTGGAGAGGACTCTCCTTAAAACGAGGTCACCTACCTCAAGCATCCTGGGGCGAATGCTGCGGCAATGGTACCGCAGCCTGCTGGTATCTTGCTGCTCGGAGTGAAGGGTTGCACCGGCGCTCTTCCCCCAGCACATGGTCTGTCCCCTGCACGGCGCCTTGTTGCGCCTCGTCGAATGCTAAGACTCGCGGCGACCGGCGCCTGACCTCGTGAGGGAGGACCTCCTCGGCTCCGTAGACGAGGAAGAATGGTCTTTCACCCGTCGGCTTGGTGGCAGTGGTGCGGATGGACCACAGCACAGACGAGAGCTTGTCGTGCCAACCCCTTCCGCAGGCTTCGAGCTTCTTCTTGAAGGTCTGGGTCTTGAGGCCCCTCAGGACCTCCGCGTTGGAGCGCTCGGCCTGGCCATTTCTCCTGGGATGCGCTACAGAGGTGTAGCAAATCTGCATTCCAAGGTTAGCATAGTATGTCTTGAAAAGCTTACTCGTGAACTGCGAGCCATTATCGGTGATGATGCGGTTAGGGACCCCGAACCGGTTTACGAGGCCCTTGATGAACTTAATTGCGTAGCCGGCGGGGATGGTTCAGACTGCTCCAGCTTAGTCCACTTGGTAAACTTGTCGATGGCGACGTAGAGGTATCGATAGCCCCCGGGCGCTCGAGGGAACAGGCCCAGGATATCCAGCCCCCAGACCGCGAACGGCCTGGAGAGTGGGATGGTTTGCAGGCCCTGAGCCTGTTGGTGGATCTGCTGGGCATGGAACTGGCAAGCCTTGCAAGACATTACTATTTCATGCAAGTATATAACTATTTCAATTAATATTTTAAGCTCCACAACATGTTTGCCAATCTGGTCCAGTAGACCAAATTGCACTACAACCCTATCTAGTATTCCTGTAATGCTTCCACCAAAATTATGGGATGTTCATAGGAGTATGTTAATCAACTTTATGCAAACACCCAACTAGATCCTTTGGAAAAATTGAGTGAACCAACCTCTTTTCCATTCTGGTTCAGTTTGGTGTTTTGCACTGCAACCCTAGTCTGTTTTGCTCTAGTGCCCTTGAGCTTCCTCATGCTTGTAGTCTTTCTAGCAAAACCCTTAAGTTCAGGAGAGTGGGCCTATTGGGATAGTTTTGGTCCATGAGATTATGCCATTTACTTTCTGTCCAGAACTGGCATCTTCCAAAACTTGCACTAACAAGTTTTTGCTCTTGATAAACTAACCTCACCACCTTCTTACCCATCCAAGGAGACATCCATCTGGTAAATTTGGCCACCCAAGAACTAGCTAGATGCCTCTGGCATTTTGTCAAACAACCTGAGGGCACGACCAGTTTGGCTTAGTTCCTGGTTCATGTTATGAACTTGATCCCTTGACTAGACCAGCATGTCTCTTGAGTTTGTTCCAACCTATAGCCCCACCCTACTGACCCCCTTGCGGTTTGGAGCTCCCTAGCACGCCTTGGCATATCGCCGAGCACGTAGCGTGCGTGCTCTGGGCGTGCCCAGAGCGCGCGTTTTGCACGTGCGTGCGCTCGGGTCGCCGCGTCGCGCCCCTGGCCCCAGCTCACCTGCGGAGCCGCGCCCGGCCTTATCCGCACCCAAGAACACGCCAAGCCGTACCTGGGACTCCACAGTGCCGCCGTCAGAGCCCTTTTGGCGGCACGCCGGCGATCACAGTGGATCTCTGCCACGGTCGGCGCCGCCCAAGCCACGCGCGCTCGCCAGCTGCCCCCTGGAGCAGTGCAAGCTCATCCGCAAGCTCGACCGCATGCGTTCGTCGTCGCCACGTCCCCTGCTGCTACAGAATGGCGGTCGCCGGTGATCTTATCCCCGGCCGACGCGGAACCGCCATTGCCCGCCTATATAAGAAGCCCCCGAGATCGTCAGACCCTCTAGCAGCCTCACACGATCCCTCACCGATCTGCCCATAGCAGTAGGAAGACTAGAGAGGTCGTCCCCTTCCTCTCCGGCAACCTCGGCCGCCATCCCTGCCTCGAGCACTCCGGCGCCACCAGGGCCTCTCCGCCCATCCAGCACCACCGTCGCCTTCCCCTCGACCTCGCGGAACTGCCCAACCCCTCGAACACGATCAAAACCCACCACAACTCGAATCCCCAATTCTGCCCGAAGCTCCCTCCGCCATGGAGCTCGCCGCCGGCGACTCCCTCAGTCCCCTCCGACCAGTCGACTACCGAGAGGACCGCCTAGGAGTAGCGGATCCATTCCCGCACTCAGTATCCCTCGAGGAGCCTCCGTTCGCCGGCGACGATCGCCGGAGTCCCGCCTCCGTTCGGGCAGAGGAGAGAGGGGGGGGGAAGCGACTGGTCAAACCTGACTAGTGGGCCCCCTGGACCCACTGTCAGTGACCCAGCTTCGCCACTGCACGTTTTTAAGTGAAGGCGTAAAACACAGAGTATGTATTCCCTAGCTCGAAGGCGTATTCTCAGCCGAAACGTTTTCTTTTCTGTTTTAGTTTAAAAATCAGGATTTGACCAAACTTTGACTAGCTTTAACTTTTTAACTACAGCTCCAAATGAATTGATTCTTTTTCTACTGTTCCTCAAATTTGGTCTACTTTATTTTCAAATTTATTTGAAAATTTTCCAGACAACTTTTTTGTGCTGTTGTGATTCTATGTATTAATTTTATACTCTTTCTATTAGGATTTTGAAGATGGAGAAAACTTCCAAAATTCTTGGAATGCTTTTCTCCTCCCCTCTACTTGAAGGCAATCATCTTGAACCCCGTGATAATACACTTTGTGTGTTGTTTGTTATAACTCAAGAACTCCATTGATATGCCAAAATGGAGCAAACCATTATTTCATGTAGAAGTCTTACTCTTGCATATCTACTTGTGGTGAAAGATCTTTTCTGTCATGTTTGTGATATTGGTGGCAGTAACCACTTCTCATGCCTCATATGCTTGATGATAGTTCAGACGAAGTCCGAAGGAAAGTTGTGTTCCGGTGAGCACAGCTAAGTGACTGACGTCTCGTGGTGACGAACGATGTGCAGTAAGGCAGGATGAAGCATGAGGGGTGGTGACCCTATCAGAGAGCAGTGTCAAGCAATACGACACTAACAATATAGTAAAGCTGAAACATCCTGAGTCGACCATAGATCGAGTCTCGCTCCAGTAACCCCCATACTTGTTTCGTGCTACCACGTGTCCCTGCTACAGGTAGGGTGCGGTTCAGTAAATTTGTCGATCCCTGTTCTATCACACACCGTGCAGAGAGGCCACGGTGGAAGATACCGGCTACATCCGGTAGGCAGGTCACCTGGTCCGGGGGCATGGGTGTTTCGGTTGGAGCCGAAGGGGATAGCTTCCCCAGTTTTCGCGCGCGTTATAAATTGTTGTGATCCCATGCTAGTCGAGGTTGTAGCCTCCCCAATTAAAGTTTGGCTTAACTAGTGTCGTGGGTGATTCCAGACACCGGTAAGTTGGGCTGGTGTGTGCAGTCAGGTCCGTCTTCAAATTAAAAGACCATAGGCGGAATTAGTCCAGAGGGACTATAGAAAATCCGTTATTCGTCGGTAAAAAGTACACCCTCTGCAGAGATATAAAACCTATTCGAATAGCCGTGTCCATGGTTAAGGACTACAGTCTGGGATGGGTCGAGTGTCGGTCCTAGTGTCGGTCTTCGGAGGAGAAATCTATTAAACCAGAAAATTATTTATGACCTGTGACAGGTAGTGATTGTGATTTATCATTATTATGGGCTAACCATTTGTATTATTTGAAACAATGAGTATCCTTGGGACAGTTCTACCTCCCGGATATTCACTGTTATTTATTTTCTTTACAAGCCCGTTCTGTGATGTCGCTCAGACGTCCGACTGTGGCATTCCTTTTATTTACAAGCCCTTTCTGTGATGTCGCTCAGACGTCCGACTGTGGCATTCTTTTTATTTACAAGCCCTTTATGTGATGTCGCTCAAACCACCGACTGTGGCATTTCGTTATTTGCTTTTCTTTATAAGCCCTTTATGTGATGTCGCTCAGATGTCGGACTATGGCATTCTTGTCTTTTATTTTTTTCATAAGCCCTTTCTGCGGTGTCGCTCAGACGCCCGACTGTGGCATGCCTGTTATTTAATTTGCTACTACTCTCTGATTACATATGCATTTTTACTCGGATGCCCTGCTTGAATTTATATACTATCATATCAATATTATCATAGTGATCATAAATCATCCTTGAGCATGTTTATGTCTCACCCATATTCATAATGTTTGCGAGTACATTCAAAGTACTCACTGGCTTTTCCCTGGCTATTGTCTTGGCCAGATTCCTTTCGTGGGAAGGAACGTCGTGATGACACCCCGGAGCCTACACTATTGGAGTTAGCAGCCTCGCGAAGATAGGTGTTATCCCGGTCAGCAGTTCCTGTGGGAAATGGAGTCCCATAGTCATCGACGATCCACAAACCGCTTCCGCCATCATCCACTAGAAACCCCGTGTTGGACTTAAAGGCCAGAATGGTCTTGTATTACATATTTGTACCTTTGCTTGGAATTTTCTGTATCAAGAGGTGCCTCATCAGCTAACAGTAATCCTGGGGCTGGTGAGCACAAGGTCCGCTTTTTGGGAAATTAATATCCCGAAAATCCGGTCCTGACATCGGCTCGCTGTGAAGACTGAGGGTCAGCTTGTTCCGGGTCTTCGACGACTTCTGGCAGCTGTTGGAAATCAGGGGTGCTCCAGTCAATCTTGGCAAGGACGCGGAAATACACTTCATCGTTTATTAGTTCTGACGGTTCAATGTCAGGAGCGAAGGTATGCTTACGAACGGGTGGAATAAGATTTTTGATGTCATAAGACGGCCGCTCCACCCGCACATTCTCCAGATCATAACCCGGGTGATACCTTGATAAGTCTGCTTCATTAGCAAGCTTACTGGCAAGAGGTCGCATGTCCTTGGTTAAGGTGCGAAGATTTTCAGCGGAGAAAGCTGATCCGTCCTCTTTCATACTCGGATAACCATTCATGGCCTCCGCCTGATCAAAGTCGGGAACCCATGCCTTGGCCCGGATTAATGCCATGAGGGAGCCAACTCTTGCGGAGGATTTCTTCACCTCGACAATACGGGCATGCAAGATGGATAGTTTTTCCAGAGTACCTTGGATGGTGGTTGGTGCCGGTTTATTGTGCGAAATAGCACTGATGGCCCTCTGAGCGCCGGCATAGAGTTGTTCCACCAAGGTGTAAGCAACCTTCAGCTTCTTCCGCACATCATCCCCAAGATGAGTAACATGCCTCCCTGTGTACAACTGATGAGTTAAACCGGAGCAGCGCAAGATAGCAAGGATAATCTTATGTCAACAAATACTTACCAAAGATAGCAGATGTCATATCATTTATGTGATGCCTTAACCCGGACAGCTCCTCTATCACCGGGTTAAGAGCTGCCTCAGCATCATTGGCTCTTTTCTCTAAAGCAGCCTTCTCTACCTCCCAAGTGGACCGCTCCACTTCAAAATCTTTCTTGAGCTTCTCCATACTAGCTAAAGCAAGGGTAAGTTCTTCCTTGGCTTTAGTCGAAGCAGTCTCTTGGAAGGATAGGCTATTCCGGAGCTCAGTGATTTTAGTGGCCCTCCGGTTCAAATCAGTCTCCCAAGGATAAAGCATGTCAGATATCTATAAAGGAAGCAATTAAATCAAAGTCCCAAGCACATAACAAGTTATATCCTTGACACTTGGGGGCTAATGTACAATTGAAGTGAAAGAAGGCAACTTTTTCAGACAAGTCCAAAGCACATAACAAGTTATGTCCTTGACACTTGGGGGCTAATGTAATATCATTCTCAAGCATAGGAGAAGTCCCGATTCACCCGCAATGGAGTAAACCGGCCCTTGGGGGCTACACGTGCAAATCAAAATATTCCAGTTGATCTATCAAAGTCCCAGTTCACCCTAAAGGCTAAACCGGCACTTGGGGGCTACAATGGACTAAAGGTACAGCTACAAGACACAAGCAGAAATGAAAGGAAAAGGAAAAGAAGTTACCTCATATTTTTCTTTCATTAAGTTTACCAAAACGGCCTCGTGGTCATGGCTAGTGAAGAGCCGGTTTAGGTACCCAGAATGAAGCTCCTGGGCACTAAGAGGGGCGTAGCTAGACAGGTCAGCGCTCCACTTGCCCTTGTCCTTATGAAGAATTTCTTCCTTGGCAGTGTGTCTGGCCAAGATGACAGGCTCTGCGGGGGTAGTAAAGCCTATCCCAGTAATCTCGACAGCATCTGTCGAGGCAGCAGTTGGCCTGGAGGGATCAGCAGCAGCGGGATTGGTGTGTACCGGGCTAGCAGGGGCCGGGCTAACCCGAGCGAGGCTAGTCCGGACAGGGCTGATCGGATCAGCAATGTGTTCCATGGGCCCATCCCCCGGAGCAGCAAGGTCTTCTCGATCCATAGGGAAAGGATCATCGTGTGGAACTTCAATGTTTTCTTCTAGAGGATTGACAGCTTCAGGATCTTCTGCCGGTTCAGAAGTGGTATTTTCGACTGCCGGTTTATTCAGCTTTCCTTTTTGCTAGGCTTGGGCATACTGGAAATATTAAAGGAACAATGAAAATCACAAGTCAAAATGGAAAGATAAACTAGATATACTGAAAGACCGCTTACCCATGAACAGTCTTGAGCACAGGGACTTGGGTGGCGGTTGACTCGCCAGAGGATGATAAAGGAGTTTCTTGATAATTTGGATCAGACGGATTAAGAGGTTTACGAATAAGACCCGCTTTGGGATGAAGAATGGTTGGAGTAAGTAAAACCTTTGAGCGGCGTCTTCGAGCCGGAGTGTGGGTCAATCTGGTCGACTCGACCACATGACCACTATGGCGTGTGGTGCGGCGAGCCTCATGTTGCTGCTTCTTCAAAAGAAAATGGGGATCTAGTTGAGCATAAGGGTGAGAAAATGGATATTTCTGGGCTACTCGACGAACTTTGGGTCGTAATGGTTCTGAATCAGAGAAAAGAGAGATTACCTCAACTTCATCCGCTTTGCTACCTTCCGCCGGATCCTTGGAAAAGTCATTGTTAATATAAATACAGACAAGGGAAAGTTAAAAGGCATAAGAACCAAGCGGTACCTCAGAGGCCGGATCATCTTCTTCCGCGTTTGAACCGGAAGCAGCGGCAGGTCTTTTCTTATGCTTCTTCATGGCCAGGCTCTTCTTGCGAGATGTTTTTGCTGGTTCGTCCTGGGGTTTCCGCTTCCAGAAGGGGTCATTGGCCTGTGGAAAGGAATAAAAGTATGTTAAAGACAAGCAATATGGACGGATTAAAACAAAGAGAAAGGTACAGAAGAATCTTACCGATGGCGGTTTGTTGTTCATGCAGAAGGGTGCTAAACCGGTCCGGCTACACTCCTCCAGAGGTATATTCAGCATCTTCTTGGCAGATTTGATAACTTCATTATCTTGAAGCACCATCTCCGTGTGACGCAGAGGGTCCTTGGGGTTGCCAGTATACTCGCACATTAACCCTGAGCGCCGGCTTAATGGGAGAATGCTCCAAGAGAGCCAGCAGCGGACAATATCAACTCCAGTTAAACCGTTGGCTACAAAAGCCCTGAGCTTTGAAAGTTGGGGGGCATATCGTGTGATGGCCTGGCTTATTAGGGATGATAGACTACTCATATCAATAAGTAATTCCTTCTTTTCCGGGAGCCCATTCGGATAGAACTCCAAAGTTAAGCGTGCTCAGCTTGGAGTAGTTTCAGGATGGGTGACCGACCGGGAAGTTGCTCCCGGGTGCGCACGAGTGAGGACAAAGTGCGCAGAAAAGACTAGTATTGATATGTGAGGCCAGTCTAGATCCCGCCAGGAGTAACGACCACCAGCGGGTGTGTCCGGGGCGTTACAAGTTGGTATCAGAGCCGACCCTCACAGTTAGACGGATGTTTGCGAACAGTTTGCAGTCATGTTGTGCATGACGTTTGTGACCCGTCGTGGCACACGGCATGGCACATGTGATGTCCTGGAAGCACAGACGGTTGTGCCAAGAGGGAACGTTCCTGTGGCCCGACGAGGACGTCGGTTCATCTGAGTGAGGGTGTATGTGATGGCCTGGCTTATTAGGGATGATATACTACTCATATCAATAAGGAATTCCTTCTTTTCCGGGAGCCCATTCGGATAGAACTCCAAAGTTAAGCGTGCTCAGCTTGGAGTAGTTTCAGGATGGGTGACCGACCGGGAAGTTGCTCCCGGGTGCGCACGAGTGAGGACAAAGTGCGCAGAAAAGACTAGTATTGATATGTGAGGCCAGTCTAGATCCCGCCAGGAGTAACGACCACCGGCGGGTGTGTCCGGGGCGTTACATATCGAGCCCGGTCTTGGGCACTCAAACGCTACGTGAAAGGATGATCCGCTGTCAGACGGTAAGAGCGATAACCCGGTAGTGGATTCTCTCCTTCTGGTGAAGTGTCGACGAAGTAGAACCAAGTCTGATTCCAATCCTTGGGATGGCTATGAAGGGTAGCATGAGGAAAGCTGACATCCTTCCTCTTCTGGATACTCATTCCGCCCAGTTCAGTGTTTGGTCCATCATGAAATTCAGTCCGGCGATTCATATGGAAGAAGTCTCGGAATAACTCCACGGATGGCTCCTCTTGTAGATAAGCTTCTGAGAAGACTTGGAAATTGCAGATGTTTGATATAGAGTTGGGACCTATGTCTTGGGGGTGGAGCTGAAAGTCTGCTAATACGTCGCGGAAAAACTTTGACCCCGGAGGGTTAAAGCCCCGGGCCAGGTGATCAAAAAAGACTATAACTTCTCCTTCTTTAGTCTGGGGAGGACACTCTTTCCCAGGAGCCCTCCAGTGTAGAACCTCCTTGGGACCTAAAGTGCCAATTGAGGCCATCTTTTCTAAATCATCCTCGGTAATCCGGGATGGGACCCAGTTGCAGGCGACACACTGCTTAGCCACGGAAGTCATCTTTTTCAAAGGGGGAACGCTGAAAAATACAATACAAGATCCAGTTTACGATCTACATAGATTCAAACTGGCATATACTATGAAAGTACTGATCTATCTGGCGGTTTAAGCAGGGGACTAATGGTATCTACTGATTCGGAACAACTATGGATGTGACAGCTACCAGATTATGAAATTCGGAAGCTAAAGTTAAACCTCCAAACACAGGCAAGGGAGGTGCAGATCTAAAGCTAAACCGTCGACACAGGCATGTGAGGCGCAGATTTAAAGTTGAACCGTCGACTTAAGCGAAGGAGATGCAGATCTAAAGTGTGGGAAACAACTTTAACACGAGCAGCAGTAAAATATGGATCTACAACATATGAAAAATTCAAGATAAATCAAGGTGTATTCAATGGAGACAGTGAAGATTTTTCCAGATTCAGTCCAAACTAGCGTTGTTGGAGGAACTAAGATTATGAAGACGGAGCGAAGTTATGAGTGCAAGAGTCGACCTAAAAAGTTTAACATCTATGGCTAGGAACTACTTATGGTGATGAACTGCGAAGAACAAAGGTTCATCTGCGGGCTCCGGTGAAACCCTAGAACTGAGATCTACGGGGAAGAATGAGTAACGTACCTGAGGCAATGGAAGTGGAAGGACGACGGCCAATCTATGGACACGCTCAGGTTGATGCAGAGGCCGGGCTTGATGACGACAACGAGCTCGGCGGACGGCAGCGGGGCTTGAGCGCTGGAGGTCAGAGGAAGAAGAAAGCGAAGGGGAATAGAGAGATGGCCCTCATCCCTATTTATAAGCCGAAGGGATGAAACGGCAGGCGCGGGAATCGAGGAGACCAAAAATCGGATATGGATGGTACTGTCGCCTCGATCTTCGAAGCTTTAATAAGTAAAGGTAAAAAAACAGGTACATGCATTAAATGCGCAGATGGCGTCACGACGGTTTAAAGTGACCTGAGGGGATGATGTCATGTCGGTTTACCAAGCATACTAAAGCTGCAGAAAGGAAAATCTGTACAAGACTTTGGAGATTGACATGAACAGGTTCAAATCAATCTGGGGCCTAATGTCAGGGATATTACTACCAGGTATAAACCGGCCAGGAGGGTTCGGTTTATGTTATCAAGATTATATTATAAAAGGCCCAGCGGAGTATGAATCTGAAGATTGTAGCCCAAGAGGTTTAGAGCCCATGTGTTAGGGCCCATGATTTGTAAACCGTCATACTATGTAACTTGGGATGTATGATAGAAAGAGCAGAGACCGGGGTGGACACGTTTATGAGCCGGTCTTGGGACTCTGTAAACAGGACCGGGCGTCGCCTCAATATAAAGGGACGACCCGGCGACGGTTCAGGGACAGAGAACAACAGCTCGAGACACAGGGAAAGAGGATTCGCTCCTTGGTCATCGAAGCCCAAGCAATACCACACCAAACTAGACGTAGGCTTTTACCTTCATCGAAGGGGCTGAACTAGTATAAAATCCATGTGTCCTTCGTCCGCTTTAACCCCTTTAATCTAACCCGTAGCGATGGCCTCAGGACTAAGTCCTTTTGCTAGGACATCTGCCATGCTAAATCCACGACACCTTGTACCTTGTTTCCATCTGCACTGACTCTCCTTTCAGGGTTGGAAGCAAATCCATGTGGGAATCTCACACGTGGCAGGACCTCGCAGAATTCTTTTCTTTTTACCTTGTCCAAGACGTACACATCTGGTGCCATATCCCGTGGTTTACCTTCATCTTACACCAGCAAATCCTGTTTGATACCCAAGTGTGTCAAATCAATCCTAGATTTTAAGGTATTTTTCGTCTTGACTTCAATATTAAGAAGTGTGCCGATAATGTAGTCACATATATTTTTATCGATGTGCATCACATCAAGATTATGCCACAGATCTAAATCTTTCCAATACTCCAAGTCCCACAAAGTGGACCTGCGGGTAAACAATAATCTCTCTTCTGCCCTACCACGCTTCCTTTTCCCGCTACCACTATCAGGATGGTTTCCTGGTGTAATATGCCCGACCTTCTCTAATTCCACTTGCAACTCATCGGTGGTGAGCCTCTTTGGTGCATCACGGTTTTCATGCTTTGCATTGAACACATGTCTTCGGTATTGTCTAGGATGCGGCTTGTCCTTGGCAAGGAAACGACGGTGTCCAATGTAACAGATATTGCTAAGTATTGCGTATGACAGCGGATTCCTGTCACAGCGAACACATGCATTGTAACCGTGTGTCATTCACCCTGACATAGTGCGCGAAGCCGGATAATCATGGATGCACCAAATTATAACAGCACGCAGAAAGAAATCAGCTGATGGGCTGCTATATAGGTCTCGAGTGAGAACGCCCCTCCATAGCTGTTGAAGTTCCTCCACAAGACGCTCCATGAACAAATCAAAATCCTTTCTAGGACTTTTTGGACCTGGGATGAGCAAGGCCATCATGTAGTTTGATTCTTTGGTGCAGACATTTGGAGGCATGTTGTAAGGGATAACAAGCACTGGCCACATGATATATGCGGCGATCTGGTGGCCAAATGGGTTAAATCCATCTGAAGCTAAGCCAAGTCTAATGTTTCTCGGGTCAGTAGCAAACTTTTCGTGCTTCCGATCGAAGCTTTTCCACTCACTACCATTTGATGGATGCCTCATTACATTCTGATCTCTGTACTCCTGGTTCCTAGAATGCCATAGTACATTCTCTCTAGTTTCAGCATCATGAAACAACCTCCGCAGTCTTGGTGTAATTGGAAAATGTCTCAAAACATTATGAGGAATCCTCTTCACAACATCGCCATCTTGATGATTTGCATTTCGGGCATTCACTTAAGTTGGCTTAATCCTTCCGGAACAGAACACAATTATTCTTACAAACATGGATCATATCATATCCAATTCCAACAGCACGAAGGAATTTCTTCATTTTACTGTAGGTGTGTGGCAACTCAGACGCATCTGGGAAAGCTTTGCGAAAAGCAGCTAACATCGCATCGAATGATTTGTTTGTCATCCGCTCAGATGTCTTCACTTGAAGAAAGGTGACCATAGCTGAGAATACTGACAGCTTATTTCTTGGGGTGACAGCCACGTTGCATTGTTCCAACATGCGGGCCCACCGTTTTTCTTCTGCAGGTGAAATTTCACGGAATGCACGAGCATTTCGTAGCATTGTTTCAATGTTGGTCAAACTCACTGGCTCCGCCACCACCTCCTCCTCCTCCTCCTCCTCCTCCTCTTCCACCTGAGCATCAGGCAGATCAAGATGGTGATCTGCTGCTTCCACGTAGTCAATAACATTGACATTCACAGCTTCACCATGATGAACCCACCTAGTATATGTGACCGACATCCCATACAAGTGTAGATGATTTTGCACAGTTGACTGGGGTCTTGTAACTGAATTCATACAACTGCTACATGGGCAGAGCACATCTAATTTTGAACCACCATACTCACCTCTGATAAAGTTCATGAAGTTTTCAACCCCCTCGACATTTGCAGCGTAGAATCTTCGAGCAGAAGTTATCCAAGTTCTGTCCATCTGTTAGACATACAAATTAGTGCTTCTTCTAGATATTACAGGAAAAACATATATGCTTTTTTATGAAGTCCAGAAGAAAATACCTAGGTCGATGTCTAAAGCTATGGAAAGATATTTGGACGAGCAGATCTAAGTAACGAAATATATGTAAAGCTAATTCAGCAAACAGATTTGAGTGCTAAATTATGGCAGGCTGTTTCAGCAGTCAATGAGGCCGAGCACACAGCCACCGAACTATCGAAGGCCATCGCAGCAACAAAGATCGAGTATAAAACTGTGTAGACCTATTTCACCTAACAGATTGGCTACTAGACCATGGCAATCTATGTCACAATAAATATATGGCAGGATATTTTAGCAACTAATCGGTCTTGGCATGCCATCTCAGCTAAGCAGATTGAGTGCAGAACAGGGCAAGGAAGCTTCATAAGCAGAGCATATTGAGTGTAAACTACTTCGGCAAACAGTGAGATTAACAACGTCTATCAACTAAGATTCAGCGCTACACCGACATGCACGGGGCCTCGGTCTAGAATGCGCGTACCATGGGAGAAGCTGACCGCCGTGCGTCTCCACATGAACGTCGCCAGCGGTGGTGGCACTGACCACCGTGCGCCTCCACAAGAACGTCGCCAGCGGTGGCGGCGCGGCTAGAGGGCGGCAGTCTACGAGAGCATACCGTGGGAGCGAGAGGATCACCGTGCGTCCCCTCGACGAACCGTGGCGCCGACGTATTGGCATGGCGGGGAGGGCGGCTTTGGCGGAGCGAATGGAGTGGAGGGGGACTGG
>LR738712.1:329173777-329184487 GCA_902687465.1 Secale cereale
TGGCGCATGGTCGGTTTCTCCAAGTGCAGTCCCACGTGTCAGGAAGAGGCAAGCCGAAGCGCGTTCCGTTTGCATGGGCCGTGTGCAGGACCGAACGTGTGTGGGGTGCAATGCGACGGCGACAGGGGTGCTGTGACTGTACCGCCTTTTTTCCTTTTAAACTAGGTGCTTCGCCCCCCTAAAAAACTTGTTGCTTCGCATGATCCATCGATTCTACTACTAGTAATCCCGTAATCCCGACTAAAACGGCGCAACCGGGTCTTTTCCCGCACGATATGCTGGGAGGTTGGCTTAGTTGGGTTTTTTAGGACGAGTAATGCTACACCTACGTAGTCCCAGTTACGTAATTAACATAATGTGAAACGTGTGAGCTGTTGATTGTAGATTGGGGGGAGGGAGGGGCCCACCACCATGAAAATCAGGGGATGAGAGAGAGAGGCAATTTAGGGTAACCCTTTCATAGGTTCCCGTAGATGTGAATTGTGTGTGCATTTGCAGATAAGGCCTTCCCTCATTCATCCTTTTCTCCCACAAGATCTTGATCTTCCATGCAACGCACGGGCATCTTGCTAGTACTCCTACAATATACTATATTATTGTGAAAGTTCATATACACCGACCGAGATTAATGCAAACATGGCAGATTTTCATAACATTTCGAACTTTTATAGGACAGAGAAATAAAAGAAACCCGACCCTAAACCTATTCTATGGCGGCCACCGACGTCCTCCATCTGCGATCTCCATGTATGGGGGCGGGGTTCAAGACCCGTGAAGTGAAGGTGCGGTCTCCGGCGAGGAAAAGTAGAACACGGGAGATGGACCGGCCAGTTGGTACACCATGCCCTACCGCCTCCCATGCCCTACTCATCCTCGGAGGAGTCCCCGACCTCGGCGGTGCCGGACGTTGGACGACGGCAAGTAGGCCACGTGGCTGACGGTGCTCCCGTCCTCGGCCGCCAGCGTGGCCACCGCTTGTGCGGCGACTTGAGCGAGGGCAGCGACCTCGAGCTCCATCCCCAAAGACAAGCTCTCCTGCAGAGCGTTCGCGCTTGTGGTCATGGCGGATGTGGTGCCAGGTAGGAGGACGATGCGCTATGGTGTGGAGGTTAGCTGGGCGTTGCCGCTTTAAGTAGCGGATTCCGATGAGGCCAAGCGTCCTGGTGCGTCATTAAGTCGCCGTAGTTGGTTCCTCGGGCATCGAGCCTCTTAACGACGACATACGGACGGACGGCATGAATGCGGGCAGCTGGCGCCGGCTGGGAGCACACCGCGCGACGGCGGTAGGGACGAGGGTTTTTGGTGTGCCAGGGTAGTCCGTTGCGGTCGTGGCAACGTTGGAGATGCCCTTTGCTCACATGCGATCGACGCATATCATTGAAAAAGCAAGACAACCCGGCATGGTCTCAGGTCTTGAGGATGCAGTTGGCCGCGCTACACCACTCTACGGACGCGTCCCGGCGCCCCATGCATCCTTGACAAGCCGGGTGTTGGGATGTGTTTGGATTGTGGCCAAAGTGCACCTTACCAAAAATTTTGTCATGACCCAAAGATTGGTCTTTGTTTGGATGGTTGCCATTTTTTTGGCATGCCAATGAACTCTTGCCAACTCTAGTTCATTTTTCTTGCCGATTTCGGCCAAATCATGGGCAACCAAGACCTCAACCAAAATTTTGGCTACCCAATGCTTTGATGGGGCAACCTTGGGCACAAACCAAACATACTGTTGGTCGTGCCACAGCACTAACGCCACCCTCGGCACACTGAAACCGCCACCCTCGGCACACTAAAACCGACAGTGTCTAGCGACGATGAGCATGTCGCTCACCGTGATCGCCGTGTCCAGAGGCAGTGCTGGAACTGCGCCACGTTGTTGGACCCCACGACCCACATCAACGGTTGCTGGTGGCAAGGAGGTCGTGGGCCAGCTCCTCCATTGGACTAGTTTGCGCTACATTGATACGTCTCCAACGTATCTATAATTTTTGATTGGTCCATGCTATTATTTATGATGTTTTGGATGTTTAATGGGCTTTGTTATACCCTTTTATATTATTTTTGGGACTAACCTATTAACCCAAAGGCCCAGTCCAGATTGCTGTTTTTTGCCAATTTCAGGGTTTTGCAGAAAACGAATATCAAACGGAGTCCAAACGGAATGAAACCTTCGGGAGAGATATTTTTGGAGCAAAATACGCACGAGAGACTTGAGAACCACGAAGTAGGGCACACGTGGTGTCCACAAGGGTGGGGGCGCGCCCCCCTATAGGGCGCGCTCCCCTGCCTCGTGGGCCCCACGTCTGGCCCCCGGTGCCCTCCTTCTTCCTATATATATCTACGTACCCCGAAACCAGCAGACGAACAGAGAAACCCTAGTTCCTCCGCCGCAACCTTCTGTTCCCGTGAGATCCCATCTTGGGGCCTGTTCCGGAGCTCCACCGGAGGGGGGATCTACCACGGAGTGCTTCTACATCATCATCATCGCCTCACCATGAGTTGTGAGTAGTTTACCACAGACCTTCGAGTCCATAGCTAGTATCTAGATGGCTTCTTCTCTCTCTTTGTATCTCAATACCAAGTTCTCCTCGGTCTTCGAGGAGATCTATTCGATGTAATCTCTTTTTACGGTGTGTTTATCGAGATCCGATGAATTGTGGGTTTATCAAGATTATCTATGAAAAATATTTGGTTCTTTTCTGAACTCTTTATGTTTGATTATAATATCCTTGGAAGTCTCTTCGAATTATTGGTTTGGTTTGGCCTACTAGATCTATAGTTCTTCCAATGGGAGAAGTGCTTGGCTTTGGGTTCAATCTCGCGGTGTCCTTTCCCAGTGACAATAGGGGCAGTAAGGCACGTATTGTATTGTTGCCATCAAGGATAAAAAGATGGGGTTTATATCAGTATGTTTGAGTAAATCTCTCTACATCATGTCTCCTGCTTAAGGCCTTACTCTGTTCTTATGAACTTAATACTCTAGATGCATGCTGGATATCAGTCGATGTATGGAGTAATAGTAGTAGATGCAGAATCGTTTCGGTCTACTTGTCTCGGACGTGATGCATATATATAATGATCATGCCTAGATAGTCTCATAAGTATTTGCCTTTCTATCAATTGCTCGACAGTAATTTGTTTACCCACCGTAGAATACCACTATCATGAGAGAAGCCACTAGAGAAAACTATGGCCCCCGGGTCTATTCTCAACATATCAATCTACAATCTACTTTACTTTTCTTCTTTTACTTTCTGTTCTTACATCCAAAAATACCAAAAATATCAAACTATCATCTCTATCAGATCTCACTTTCGTAAGTGACCGTAAAGGGATTGACAACCCCTTATCGCGTTGATTGTGAAGTTCTTATTTGTTTGTGCAGGTGCGAGGGACTCGCGCGTGGTCTCCTACTGGATTGATACATTGGTTCTCAAAAACTGAGGGAAATACTGACACTAATGTGCTGCATCACCCTTTCCTCTTCGAGGGAATACAACGCAAGCTCGAGAAGTAGCAAGAAGAATTTCTGGCACCGTTACCGGGGAGGCTTACGCAAAAGTCATATACCAAGTACCTATCACAAACCCTTATCCTTCGCATTACATTTTTTGCCTCTCGTTTTCATCTCCCCCACTTCACCATTGTTGTTTTATTTGCCCTTCTTTTGCCGTGCGTTTACCGTTCGCTTGCTTCTTGTTTGCTTGTGTGTTGGTTTGCTTGCTCGTCACTATGGCTCAGAACAATACCAAATTGTGTGACTTCTCCAATACCAACAATAATGATTTTATTAGCACTCCTATTGCTCCTATTACCGATGCTGAATCTTGTGAGATTAATGCTGCTTTGTTGAATCTTGTCATGAAAGATCAATTTTTCGGCCTTCCTAGTGAAGATGCCGCTACCCATCTAAACAACTTTGTTGATTTGTGTGATATGCAAAAGAAAAGGGATACAGATAACGATATTGTTAAATTGAAGTTATTTCCGTCTTCACTTAGAGATCGTGCTAAAACTTGGTTTTCCTCTTTGCCTAGAAATAGTATTGATTCGTGGAATAAATGCAAAGACGCTTTTATCTCTAAGTATTTCCCTCCTACTAAGATCATCTCTCTTAGAAACCATATTATGAATTTTAAGCAACTAGATCATGAGCATGTTGCACAAGCTTGGGAGAGAATGAAATTAATGATACGTAATTGCCCTACACATGGTTTGAACTTATGGATGATTATTCAAAACTTTTATGCTTGCTTGAATTTTGCTTGTAGAAATCTTTTAGATTCGGCCACAGGAGGCACTTTCATGGAAACTACCTTAGGAGAAGCTACCAAACTCCTAGATAATATTATGGTTAATTATTCTCAATGGCACAACAAAAGATCTACTAGTAAAAAAGTACATGCTATTGAAAAGATTAGTGTGTTGAGTGGAAAGATGGATGAATTTATGAAATTATTTGCTGCTAAGAGTGCTTCTTATGATCCTAATGATATGCCTTTATCCACGTTGATTGAAAATAATAATGAATCTTTGGATGTGAATTTTGTTGGTAGGAATAATTTTGGTAACAATGCTTATAGAGGAAACTTTAATTCTAGGCCTTTTCCTAGTAATTCCTCTAATAATTATGGTAATTCCTACAACAACTCTTATGGAAAGAAGCCTTCTGAATTTGAAACTAGTGTTAAGGAGTTTATGAATTCGCAAAAGAATTTCAATGCTTTGCTTGAAGAAAAACTGCTTAAGATTGATGAATTGGCTAGAAGTATGGATAGAATGACTCTTGATGTTGATTATTTGAAACTTAGATCTGTCCGACCTAAGCATGATATCAATGAGTCTCTCAAAGCTATGAGAATTTACATTGATGAATGCAAAGAAAGGGCCGCTAAAATGCATGCTGAAAGAGAGAATTATATAAAAGCGTGTTCTTCTAGTTATCATGAAAATAAAGTTGAAGATCTGAAAGTTATTGATGTGTCTCCTATTAGATCCTTGTTTTATAGTATGAATCTTGATAAAGATGGGATTGGAGATGAGTCTACTTGAATTAAAAGGTGTCTCAATGATTCGGAGTTTTTAGATCTTGATGCTAAAATTGTTAGAAGTGGGAGTGAAGAGATTAAAACTTTGCATAGTGATGAACCCACTACTTTGGATTCAAGGGATTCAATTATGATAATTGCTCTTTGATTTATTGTATTTCCTTGTCGCAATCCTTACTAAACTCTCTGCATGCTTATAGTCAAAATAAAGCTTTTACCCAACACATAGTTGATGCTTTGATGCAATCTTATGAAGAAAAATATGAATTGGAAGTTTCTATCCCTAGAAAGCTTTATGATGAGTAGTAACCTACTACTAAAATTAAAATAAAAGATCATGAGTGCTTTGCTTTCTGTGATTTGGGTGCAAGTGTCTCCATTATCCCAAAAACTTTGTGTGATTTGCTAGGTTTCCATGAGCTTGATGATTATTCTTTAAATTTGCATCTTGCGGATCCCACTATTAAGAAACCTATGGGAAGGATTAATGATGTTCTTATTATTGCCAATAGGAATTATGTGCCCGTATATTTCATTGTTCTTGATATAGATTGCAATCCTTCATGTCCTATTATTCTTGGTAGACCTTTCCTTAGAACGATTGGTGCAATTATTGATATGAAGGAAGGAAATATTAGATTCCAATTTCCGTTAAGGAAAGGCATTGAACACTTTCCTAGAAATAAATCAAATTACCATATGAATCTATTATGAGAGCCATTTATGGATTGCCTTCCAAAGGTGGCAATACCTAGATCTATCCATGTATCGTGCCTAGCTAGGGGGCGTAAAACGATAGCGCTTGTTGGGAGGCAACCCAAGTTTATATTTTTTGTTTTTTCTTCTATTTAGGAATAAATATTGCATCTAGCTTCTCTTTAGATGTGGTTTTGTGTTTTAATTAGTGTTTGTGCCAAGTAGAACCTTTGGGAAGACTTGTGTGAAGTTTATATGATTATGCTGTGAAAAACAGAATCGTTAGCGCTCGCTAGAATGGTCACCAGATTTTACTGGAGCGTGCTATTTAGTTGATTCTTTTTGCAGATGATTAATAGACAAATTCCTCACGTTTAGCAATTTATTTCAATTTTTCTAGAGTTACAGAAGTATGCGAAAGTTACAGATTACTACAGACTGTTCTGTTTTTGACAGATTCTGTTTTTCGTGTGTTGTTTTCTTATTTTGATGAATCTATGAGTAGTATTGGAGGATATGAATCATAAAGAAGTTGTAATACAGTAGGTTTAACACCAATATAAACAAAGAATGAGTTCATTACAGTACCTTTGAGTAGTGGTTTGTTTTCGTATACTAACGGAGCTCACGAGATTTTTGTCTAAGTTTTGTGTTGTGAAGTTTTCAAGTTTTGAGTATTGCTTTGATGGACTATGGAACAAAGAGTGGCAAGAGCCTAAGCTTGGGGATTCCCAAGGCACCCCAAGGTAAAATTCAAGGACAACCAAAAGCCTAAGCTTGGGGATGCCCCGGGAAGGCATCCCCTCTTTCGTCTTCATCTATCGGTAACTATACTCGGAGCTATATTTTTATTCACCACATGATATGTGTTTTACTTGGAGCGTCGTGTGTTATTTGAGTCTTTGCTTGTTAGTTTGCCAAAATTATCCTTGCTGGAAACACATTTTTGAGAGAGTTAAATATGGCCTAGGAATTGTTAGAACACTTTATGTGCTTCACTTATATCTTTTGAGTTGAATAGTTTTTGCTCTAGTGCTTCACTTATATGTTTTAGAGCACGGTGGTGATTATATTTTGTAGAAATTGTTGATCTATCATGCTTCACTTATATCCTTTTGAGAGTCTATGAAAACAGCATGGTAATGGGCTCTGGCTATAAAACTAGCCTTCGCATGATAGGCATCCAAGATGAATGTAGTAAAAACTTTCATACTAAGTGCGTTGAATATGATGAGAAGTTGGATGCTTCATAATTGTTTTGAGATATGAGGATTGTGATATTAGAGTCATGATAGTGGAGTTATTATGAAATTTATAAATACTTGTGTTAAGGTTAGTGATTCCCGTAGCATGCACGTATGGTGAACCGCTATGTGACGAAGTTAGAGCATGAGGTATTTGTAGAGTGTCATCCTTTGTGTGGAGGTCGGGGGCGCGCGATGGTTAACTCCTACCAACCTCCCCCCTCTGAGCATGCATTGATTGCTTTGTTTTGATGACTCGTAAAATTTTGCAATAAGTATATGAGTTCTTATGACTAATGTTGAGTCCATGGATTATACGCATTCTCACCCTTCCACCCATTGCTAGCCTCTCTTGTAACGTGCAACTTTCGCCGGTACCATACAGCCACTTTATATCCTTCCTCAAAACACCCACCATATATCTTCCTCAAAACAGCCACCATACCTACCTATCATGGCATTTTCATAGCCATTCCGAGATATTATTGCCATGCAACTTTCCACCGTTCCGTTCATATGACACGCTTCATATTGTCATATTGCCATGCATGATCATGTAGTTGACATCGTATTTGTGGCAAACCCACCATGCATAATTTTTCATACATGTCACTCTTGATTTATTGCATATCCCGGTACACCACCGGAGGCATTCATATAGAGTCATACTTTGTTCTAGTATCGAGTTGTAATATCGAGTTGTAAATCAATATAAGTGTGATGATCATCATTATTAGAGCATTGTCCCATGTGAGGAAACGCTAAATAAAGAAAGCCCCTCCAGAAATAAAGAAAAAAAGAAAAAAAGAAGGAAAGTCCAAAGAAAAAAGAAAGGCCCAAAAAAAGGGACAATTGCTACTATCTTTTTCCACACTTGTGCTTCAAAGTAGCACCATGTTCTTCATGATAGAGAGTCTCATGTTTAGTCACTTTCATATACTAGTGGGAATGTTCATTATAGAACTTGGCTTGTATATTCCAACGATGGGCTTCCTCAAATTCCCTAGGTCTTCATGAGCAAGCAAGTTGGATGCACACCCACTTAGTTTCTTTTGTTGAGCTTTCATACATTTGTAGCTCTAGTGCATCCGTTGCATGGCAATCCCTACTCACTCACATTGATATCTATTGATGGGCATCTCCATAGCCCGTCGATACGCCTAGTCGATGTGAGACTATCTCCCTCCTTTTTGTCTTCTCCACAACCACCACTCTATCCCACCCATAGTGCTATGTCCATGGCTCACCCTCATGTATTGCGTGAAAGTTGAAAGCTTTGAAAGAATAGAGTATGAAAACAAGTGCTTGGCTGAAACCGGGGTTGTGCATGATATGAATATTTTGTGTGATGAAGAGGGAGCATAGACAGACTATATGATTTTGTAGGGATAACTTTCTTTAGCCATAGTATTTTGAGAAGACATGATTGCTTTGTTAGTATGCTTGAAGTACTATTATTTCTTATGTAAATACAGACTTTTGTTTTAAATCTTTCTGATCTGAACATTCATGTCACAATTAAGAGAACTACATTGAAAATTATGTTTGTGAGCATTCCACATCAAAAATTCTGTTTTTATCATTTACCTACTCGAGGACGAGCAGGAATTAAGCTTGGGGATGCTTGATACGTCTCCAACGTATCTATAATTTTTTTATTGTTCCATGCTATTATTTATGATATTTTGGATGTTTAATGGGCTTTGTTATACACTTTTATATTATTTTTGGGACTAACCTATTAACCCAAAGGCCCAGTCCAGATTACTGTTTTTTGCCTATTTCGGGGTTTTGCAGAAAAGGAATATCAAACGGAGTCCAAACGGAATGAAACCTTCGGGAGAGATATTTTTGGAGCAAAATGCGCACGCGGGACTTGAGAACCACGGAGTAGGGCACACGTGGCGTCCACGAGGGTGGGGGCGCGCCCCCTATAGGGCGTGCCCCCTGCCTCGTGGGCCCCATGTCTGGCCCCCAGTGCCCTCCTTCTTCCTATGTATATCTACGTACCCCGAAACCATCACACGAACAGAGAAAACCCTAGTTCCACCGCCGCAACCTTCTGTTCCCGTGAGATCCCATCTTGGGGCCTGTTCCGGAGCTCCGCCGGAGGGGGGATCTACCACAGAGTGCTTCTACGTCATCATCATGGCCTCACCATGAGTTTTGAGTAGTTTACCACAGACCTTTGGGCCCATAGCTAGTATCTAGATGGCTTCTTCTCTCTCTTTGTATCTCAATACCAAGTTCTCCTCGGTCTTCGAGGAGATCTATTCGATGCAATCTCTTTTTGCGGTGTGTTTGTCGAGATCCGATGAATCATGGGTTTATGATCAAGATTATCTATGAGAAATATTTGGTTCTTTTCTGAACTCTTTATGTATGATTATAATATCCTTGGAAGTCTCTTTGAATTATTGGTTTGGTTTGGCCTACTAGATCTATAGTTCTTGCAATGGGAGAAGTGCTTGGCTTTGGGTTCAATCTTGCGGTGTCCTTTCCTAGTGACAGTAGGGGCAGTAAGGCACATATTGTATTGTTGCCATCGAGGATAAAAATATGGGGTTTATATCACTATGTTTGAGTTTATCCCTCTACATCATGTCATCTTGCTTAAGGCGTTACTCTGTTCTTATGAACTTAATACTCTAGATGCATGCTGGATAGCGGTCGATGTGTGGAGTAATAGTAGTAGATGCAGAATCGTTTCGGTCTACTTGTCTCGGATGTGATGCCTATATATAATGATCATGCCTAGATAGTCTCATAAGTATTCACTTTTCTATCAATTGCTCGACAGTAATTTGTTTACCCGCCGTAGAATACCGCTATCATGAGAGAAGCCACTAGGGAAAACTATGGCCCCCGGGTCTATTCTCAACATAATAACCTACCATCTACTTTCCTTTTCCGCTTTTACTTTCCATTCTTATATCCAAAAATACCAAAAACATCAAACTATCATCTCTATCAGATCTCACTATTGTAAGTGACCGTAAATGGATTGACAACCCATTATCGCGTTGGCTGCGAAGTTCTTAATTGTTTGTGCAGGTGTGAGGGACTCGCGCGTGGTCTCCTACTGGATTGATACCTTGGTTCTCAAAAACTAAGGGAAATACTTACGCTATTGTGCTACATCACCCTTTCCTGTTCGAGGGAATACACCGCAAGCTCGAGAAGTAGCATACGTTGTCCCGACAGGTGTGCCCCACATGTTGGTTTCCCTGTTTTCTCGGCCATATTCGAGTGTCAGTGCTCCACGTTACGCATTAGGCCTTTCACTATGTAGGCCAAGCGAGACAACTTATTGTTTATTTGAGTCGTTCAAGTAAATCATGTGGCGTTTTCTTATTGCTCATTCCTCTCCAACCCTCTTCTCCATCGATCATGTCGCCCTTCGGTCGAGTCCATCCTCCCGCATGCCTCAATTGAACATTCCGTCCAGTATCATTCGCATGTGGGCCTAGACCATGCTTGTATTTCCAATGTTTATTTGTAATTTGTCCGACATGCATACAAACAAACGGTTCGTTTGAAGTTTCACTTTGTCTCCACTACATGTCGCTTCGCGTCTTAGTTTTGACATCCCATTCGGTTCATGCCCCGACACATGTTGACGAGATCGATTGATGTTCAGAGATCAATTGCGTGTCGTGCAAGGAGATAAAGGTTTGGTCTGTTTCTATGATAGAAATGACCCGCGGGGGGGGGGGGGGGGTTGG
>LR738712.1:329184567-329310742 GCA_902687465.1 Secale cereale
GGGGGTCTGTGGGGATCAGAGGGAGTATGTTGTACGTTCATATGCAAAATAAATGTATTGTACCCACCCTAGTCCTCTTTCAATCGATCTCCGGACCCCGAGATGAAATCAAGAGAGAACGAGTGGGGGCATGTGTGATACCTAAGGCGGATTCAAAATTTTGAACCGGTGATCATAGCATCCGCAAATCATATATAAAGGGTATTCAATGTTCGTTTCGTTTTTGAACGTACAATATACTCCCTCCTATCCTTTCTAGTTTACATATAAGTTTTTTGTGTAGTCAAAGTATCTCTACTTTGATAAAAAAAGTATCAACATTCAACAATGCCCAATCAATATTGTTAGATTCGTACGTACTCCTAGATTTGTACTTGAGATGGTTTCCAATTTGTTTTCAACCACGTGAATGTGCTTGTTCTCGCGCATGCTCTTCCTACTAGGATTTCGCCACATATAGGCAGTCCAATAGTAACTTTTTTTAAGCTCCCTGTCCAATAGTACTAGTGGAGTACTGACAACAGTATACAGTGCTCATAGTTGTACTCCCTCCTTCCATTTATATAGGGCCTATGTGGAGGAGAGAGATGTGAAAAAGTAAGGGGAGTGAGCTCTCATGCAAGAGCCTGGCTATATACGCATTCCTAGTTAAATACGTACAATAAATACAAAGAAAAAGATGGAGAGGAGTTGGAAAAAAGTACTAATACAATAGCCAACCTTATAATTTTTTTTGCGGGAAATAGCAAACCTTATAGCCCACACTACTGTATGAGTGCATATAATAGATGATGGCTATAGATGACATGGCAGTTCCTTATAGCCATCGACTGGCTATATTACTAACCATGCTCTAATGCGTTTTTCAAAACCGCATTTGACTATTGACAAGATTAATAGTACATGAGATGTATAATGTGAAAATTATATCATTGGAAGCTCCTTTCACATACGTATCCCTGCCTTACCCTCCCTTTCGGTCACTTACTAGCAGACACCATGCTTGCTAGGCCCCGCATGTCAGTTACTCAATGGGTTCGGCCACATCAGGGGATCCTCATCCGTAGTATAGTCTCTATGTTTTTGTTTACTCCGCATAAAATGACGCGGGAGGAGGAGGGGGAGGGACATTGGTTTGCTCTCAACTACGGTCCCACAAGCGAGCAAAAACGCAAGACGAAGCGTGTTCCATTCGGTGAGCGACTTGGAGGGTCCAGCATGCCGTGCTGCAACGCGAACGCGACAAGAGCGATGTACAGTCAAAACCGATTGACCGGTCGTCACCGGAACCACTATTCACAGCAGAACCTTCGCTGCTCGGCCTACGCCAGCCACTGCCCTAAAACCACACCTAATCTCCAGCCCCTTCCCCCACCTTTCGATCCCCTAGCCCGCATCAAGCGTTCCCTAGTTCGCCGGAAAGCCTTGGTGCGCCGCAAGATCACGTACTACAAGATGCTGACGCCGGAGCGCCACGCATAAATCGCGGCGGCGGTCGGCACCAGAGACCTCCGTTCCCAAGCTCGCTTTGCGGCGGGCCAATCCCTGAATTCTCTAGAGCCAAGCTACGAGGAGGAGGAAGCCGATCCAATGTTCATGGCGGAGGTGGCGGCGCAGAAGGCCCCCGATGGGTATGAGATGATGGACGTCGACTTCGTGCCGGCGTCCGAGTCCCCCATGGTGCAGGCGGACCAGCGGTTCAACCTGGCGATAGTAAAGGAGGACCGGGAGGCAGAGGCTCAACTCGACGCGGAGCGCGTGCATGCCGCTGCCATCGAGGCACTCCTGCAGGCGGAACCGCATGTTGTGGATGTGAACCAGGCGGCGGAGGCTCAACTTGAGGCGGAGCGCGCAGATGCCGCTGCCATCAAGGCCCTCCTGCAGGCGGAACCGGACATACTGGACTTGAACCGGGCGGCAGAGGCTCAACTCGACACGGAGCGCTTGGATGCCGCTCTCATCGAGGCCCTCCTACAGGAGGAATCAGACGTCCTGGACTTGAACCGGGCGGCGGAGGCTCGACTCGACGCAGAGCGAGCGGATGCTCTGCCATCGAGGCCCTCTTGCAGGAGGAACCGGATGTCTTCGACTTGAACCCGGCGGTGCTCTCGTCCATGCAGAGCGCCCGCACGCTCTGCGTGAACGAGTAGCTAGAGGCCGAGGACAACCACGGTGCAGAGACACACGTCGGCAGCTATGGCTGGCTCGCGCTGCCAGCCAAAGATGACGAGGTCGTCTCGTTCCGCGAGCAGTGATAGTTTTTCTTTATGTTGTTGTTTTTATGGATCTTTTGTTGTGTAAAAATATATATTGTTATGCAAGTCGCCTGACTTGGGTCAGTCTACCATTTCAGGTGGTTGGATGAATATCCTACGTCTCCTAACCATTCGTCCTCACCTCTTCTTCTTCCCCAACAGACCACCGCACGGGGCCGTACGGATACTCCCCAACATGCGGTTGGATAAACATACTCTATGAACGAAAAGTATGTGTCAGCGGTAGGATGGCTGAGTTTGGTTTGTTCATGTGCGAAAGCACGTGTCATTGAGGGTGCGTTCCCTTGGTTGGGTTTGCGGCGTGCAGGAGCGACTATGCATGTGAGGGTGCGGTGCGACCGCGGCGTGCAGGAGCGACCGTGTGAGGGTGCGGTGCGACCGCGACAGCCGTGCGCAAGTGTACCTCCTTTTCATTTTGAAAACTTTAGGCAATCTTGGCAAAAATGTGTGGCGAAGTATGGCAATGCAAGGCCTAGACCCAAACAGGATAAGTACGTAGTACTACGTACTAGGAGTACTAGTGTTAAAAAATAAAGGCGGGGTTTTCCTTCGCCGGATTAATCGATACTAATCCTCGTTTCACATGTCAATTAATGCGTATTTTTTTCTCCAAAGCCCAAAGAGCTAACCATCTCACTCCTCATCGCTTGATTAATGCAGCGCCATGCAAACCAACCTTCTCACTTCCGCATGCATGCAGGGGATATTAATGTCCTTGGTTGCTAGTACGAGGCAAACCCCATCAATTTTGCCTCGATTAGTGTCAGTGGCCTTTTGCAAATTTTAATTTTGATATACTGGCCTTGTGTACAAAAAAAATGGAGGTAGTAAATATATTTGACTTCCTTTCCCATTGCGGTGACGTCGACGATATCTCGAACATTGCGGTTTGGCGAAGTGTGTTCGACGGAGAACACCATTGAGGGAGACCACGGTAAGTCGTTTGCAAGTGCCGCCTGCAAGCCGAGACAACCGCCTTATCTGCATCCAGGAAGTCCGTTGAACCAAAGGACGCGTAAATGTACTAGTACTACTCGTACACAATAGCGTCGTCCGTCCAGCTTAGTGCGGTGAGATGGTTTCTCGAAGAAGACAATGGAGAAGCGGAGTCAGCGAAGAGTGAAAGGATGGTTGCTTCGTCCTTGCTTTGTGATTTGACACCTCGCAGCTTTGTGATTTGTGATAGAAGGGACAGGGGAGTAGACTTTATCCTCTATACTGTAGATGCGTCCAGGCACGGGAGAAAAAGGAGAGACGTTGCATATTTCTATTCCGTCAATCAATCAATCAGGGAGCTTCGATTCCATCCTTTTGTCTTTGGCAAAACTATCCACAATGGTTCCCACGATGCCAAAATCTATTTTCACATTTGGCTACACATTGTGGATGCCCTTAACCATACCACTTGGTTTTGCTCCTGTGTGCTATCTATACAAATCTCAGTTATATTGATCTAAAAAAATATAGAATCAAGATTAGTAAAAAGGAGGTGATTTTGTCGCGCAAATGGTGGGGGACGTTTCTTATTTTTAGAGGACGTTGTCCTGGCGGTTTGCTAACATGCGGTCCCACGTGTCAGTGCTTCACCAAGCCGATCCGCTTCCCACATGAGGCAGAACAACCGCAGAAGCAACACGTGGTTAACTTGAAGAAGATGAGGGAGAAGCGGATTCAGCAACGAGTGAAATGATGGCTGCTTCATCCCTCCAACTTCTTTTTTAGCATTATTACTTCGTCCCTGCAACTTAACTGCGAGAAAGGTGCAGCTTAGTTATTTGACGCCTCTTTGCTCATTACTATGCCGGCGCCATGACTGGGTGCTTCACCCCGGCTGCTCTGCACTTTATTACGGTATGGCATGTGGACCCAGTAGCTTGATGCCCCACATGTCGGCGAAAGGGACTAGAAGATTTATGAAAGCGAGCGCTCCACTCTTACGACGGAGGATTACACGGCAGGATGGCCCAGTGAACTGTCACTTGTACTGTATATAGTACTATAGTTTTGCTGTTTCGCACGATCCATCGATACAAACCCGATTAAACAGGAAAGGGCTGGATTTTTCCCGCACGGTATATGATACTGGCCATACATTTCAAAGGCATTTTTAATGTATACAAACTGAATAATTAAGTAACAATATGTTATCTAGTAAAACTAAAAACACATATGATTTATTGTGTTATAGTGTAGTAGTAGTGTTGTATTGCATAGTTGTTAGATGTAACATGCGAGAACGTGTAGATATGTAGTTTTGGAGGGCCTACAGAGAGAAAAGCGTAATACGGTCACCGAACTTCAGAATAAGCTGATTATGGTCACTATATATGTTTTGTGGTGATTATACGGTCACTTGCTCACGGTTCAGCATCACATTGCACTCTGTTGACCGGCCAAATAGTTTGCGTGGCACCATGTTGACAAGTTAAATTGGCCACATTCCTAGTGGGTCCCACCTATCAGTTTGCATAGGGAAAAGGTCAGATAAACACAAATTTACGCAGGCGAGACAAGACTCCACCCCGTGCGCGGTAATCACCTGGTTGTGTATGTGTCTGTCAGGGCCTAATGTGTGCACATGCACATGTAGGTTGAGCACTTGAGCATGAGAGTGTGTGTTGGTCGTGTGGTGTACTGGTGTGTGCATGCATGCGTGCGTGTGTGCGTGTGAGTGTTGCGTGCGTGTGTGGCTGCGTTTGTACGTGTGAGTGTTGCGTGCATGCGTGGGTTCATGTGTTCGTGTGAGTGTTGCGTGCATGCAGTTCGTGTGCATGCGTGCGTGTGTGTATAATCACCACACCAGCTCCCGTGTGTTAAAACAGACGGCTCAGCATACCAATACAAGGCCACGTTGTCCGCTGTGCCCGCGGTCATGACTTCGAACCACCGTCCAATAATTTTTGTCGTTTGTTTTCATTCTTACTAGCAAGATGCCCGTGCGTTGCACGTAACATCAAGATGCATTTGTATGACTAGTTTATCTTGTGTGAGAAAAGGATGAATGAGGGAAGGCCTTATTTGCAAATGTGGAGAGGTGTGTGGGTACCTTTTTTCAAAATTGTCATAGTTTCTTTCCTATCCGTCAGATATAAATTGGACGGCCTATATTGTAGGATGGCAGGCACACCATCATCACCAGCTCTGTTTTTTATAAGAGTGTATTTTATCCCTACTCTTATAAAAAGCATAGTCGGTGATGATCGTGTGCCTCCCATCCTACAATATAGGCCGTCCGATCTATATCTGGCGGATAGGAAGGAAACTATGGCAATTTTGCAAAAATATACCCACACCCGTCTCCACACTTGCAAATAAGGCCTTCCCTTGTTCATCCTTTTCTCCCACAAGATAAACTACTCATACAAATGCATCTTGATGTTCTGTGCAACGCATGGGAATCTTGCTAGTATTTTATAAGAGTGTAGATGTAGAGTAGATCAGTGTTGGGGATATCGCTTATCGGGAACTTATCGGTCGACCCATGATAAGGGGTAAATCGGCCAGTTTATCGGCATATCGGCCGATTTATCGCCATATCAGCTGATTTATCGGCCGATTTATCTTATCGGTCAGACTACGGTAAGCGATAAATCGGCCGATTTATCGGCATATCGGAAGATATCTTGAACAGTGGAGTAGATACAAGCCGACAGGTTGGCCCGATGGTAGTGAGATAATGTGATGCAACACTAGAGGTGCCACATGGAGCGTTTAGCTGGTCAGCTAGTCGTGTCTTGAGCAAATACAAAGTTGTACGGTGAGCCCGTGACTGTATAACAACCACAAAACATAAATGGTGACTATAATGAGTGGAGTCTGAAGTCCAATGTACGTATTGTGCTTTCTCTTCAAATACAATAATCGTCACTATATTTATCACGAGAGAAAGATGAAACATGTGTGAATGTGCTGGGGGCTTACTTTTAGAGGACCTGGAGATAGTTTGTGTGCGTACTTGAAAGGGGCGTAGAGGGAGGGTATGCGATGGAGAGAGAGATGCTCTTCGTTTCTCTTTATTATGACTAACTTTATATATAGTATAAAAATATACAAATTCACAGTGCGGAATTAAATATCATTGTGGGCACCATGCAATGCAAGCTTTCATACTCCTCCATATAACTTTGTAATGTTGTATATATGTAGAAATTCTAAAAAAAATTGGCCACACTTTATTCAAAAGGAATGTTGTATGCAAAATAAACGTGAAGAGAGGGCTTTTTAGATCAATGGGGTACGTGATGTGACATGTGTGAATGTGTACTTAATGCATTTGGCAGGGCCTAGAGAGGTATGTGTGTGTATTACGTATTCGAGAGAGGCATGGATAGAGGGGCCGGCAGGGGGGCGTGGGAGAGATAGCACGAGAAATGAGAGTGGTCTAGAGAGAGAGAGACGAATATGACGTCACGGCGAGAGATTCCCTTGAGTGTCTATATGCAAGGGGGAGTGGATAGAGGCACCAGGAGAATATTTTTTTGTGGTGTCTGTGTTGGTATGTGTGGGTGTGAGAATATAATGAGACGTGGGGGCAGAGGGTGTGTCACCGCATGAGGTCCGGTGGGTCGAGCTGAGGCCCTTCGTTCGGTTCCGTCCTGCGCCACATTGGTCGGCCCGTGACGCATTTAGGGAGACCCACGGATGACTAGTCGTCCAAGACAAAGATAGCATAATTGTGAAGGACTCTATGTCCACTGACAAAGCTGGCTAGGATTTGTAACCCTAGGTTCTCGGACTAAGGTAACCCCTTTATCTTTGATATTACTATTCATCCAACCTAACTTTAAGGGGCATCCTACAGAATGCTCTGCTAGAATCATACTCGTCGATTAGGAAGAGAGGTGTGAGACAAAGAGTGAGAGACATGCCTAAAGATAATGTGCGTACAGGAGACACGCAGGCAGGTCTATGTATATAGAAAGGGTCGATGGGGATTGTGCGTGTGTATGCTTGCGAGAGGGTGAGTGCTTGTGATAAAGGTTAGTGAAAACAGTCGTAAATGGTTATGAGAGGGAGGGAGGGTTATATCGAGAGCATGTGTGCGAGAAAGCACTACAAAACAATACACTTCCGTGATGATACGTGTTTGTCACAGTAGGTCACATTTTTTGTCATGCATGTACATCCATGACAAATTAATGATAGAATCAAGATAGTCATACGTGTGCTGTCGTAGAAGTGTTCCATGACATTACCAAAATTATCATCACGAAAGTGTCCACTTCCATAAAGATAAATCGCGCGCCACAAAGTGCTTTCGTCAAGGGTGACCAACACATGGCATCCACCGTAACGGAACACCATTAAGCTATCGGGTCCGGTTTTGGATCCGATAACCTATTAACAGCCCCGACCAATCGGGATTTTCCACATGTAAAATCATCATTGGCTGTAGGAAACACGTGTCGGCTCACTGTTGGGACAGATGTCATCCACTCATTGGACCCAAAGCGCCTATGATACGTCGACACGTGGCACGGCCCAACAGAGGCCCATTCCTGTGAAAAGGCCGGCCCGTTTGACTTGGTCAAAAGGTGGCGTGCCAGCCCACGGCAAGCCTATTAACGGCATGTTCGCATATAGCCCATTTATAGCCTGCTAACCCAGGGCCCGTTTACGGCCTATCCGAATTAGGTCCAATATCGTCATCTCGGCCGTCCAATATAATTCCAGCCCGTTTTAACTTCCGGCCCATGTATGGCCCATGACGTCTTTCGGCCCATATGAGGCCCTTATTACTCTCGGCCCATTAACGGCCCGTGGTAAAACTGGCACGTAATGAACAGTGTATCACTTTGTACCCATTAACGGCCCATTATTCCGTTGGGCCATTTCCAGCCCATGTTATCTTTCGGCCTTCTCAGGGCCCATTTATTCTTGGGCTCATTTCCGGCATTCGTTTACTTTCGGCCCGTTACTGTCATTTTCTGCTTGTGGGCCGAATACAGCCAGTGGCTACAGTCGGCCCGTTTGTGGCCCGTTAATACGTTGGGCCGTTTTCATAGCGTCATCAAATACGGCCCATTTATTCTTGGACTCATTTCTAGCATTCGTTTACTTTCGGCCCATTACTGTCATTTTCTGCTTGTGGGCCAAATACAGCCCGTGGTTACAGTCGGCCCGTTTGTGGCGCATTAATACGTTGGGCCGTTTTCATAGCGTCATCAAATACGGCCTATTAACGACGGCCCGTTATGGTCGGCCCATGAACGGACGATTTCAACTCTAGCCCATTTACGACCATAATGTGGTCTATTATTGGCCCATGTTTGGCCAACCGATCATACGGCCCGTAGAAGGCCCATTGATTATACGGCTCGTAGAAGGCCCATTGTGTCAACGACCCGTAGAAGGCCCATCGTTTCTACGGCCCTGAGAAGGCCCATTGTTTCTACGGCCCGTAGGAGGCCCATGTTAACTACAGTAAATATGTAGCCCATTGTTAATGTGGCCTAGTTTTAAAAAATAGGTTATTCCGGCCACTAGCAAACCGCGGAAAAAGAACTGCACTGACTACAAGAAAACAAATAAACAAGACAATAAGGAAATAAATAAGCAAGCAATTAACGCTAGCCTATTACCGCTATTACACATATTACATCCACTGGGCATCAAAGTTCACCACCAGTGCAAATATAGGGAACAAAGTAGCATATTACATACACTGGCCGTCAAAATTGGCCACCAGTGCAAATAAACGCGGGAGCAAAACATGAGCATAAATGAAACAACTTCAGAAGAACTCAAGAAACGTGGTATCCACCATGCTGGCAATAAGCTTAGCAAGCTTATTAGCTTTGTCCCATTTGGCGCTAAAATCCTCCAACGCTTGTTGTTGCACCAGAAATTATGCATTTGAATGCTCCAGGGACTTACGCAGTCCTTCCGCTTCTTGTCGTAGCACAGTTGGTCGATGTCTTTCAGCTTGTAGTTGAGACTCAAGAAACCGAACTGATTCAAACAGTGAGTTTGAATAGCTTGTGCAAGCGGTAGTGGCCAGTAACTCCAACACTAAACCAAGACATGACTTTGGGGTTGTCTCACTGTATTCGAGATAGTCTTCCTTAGCTGTTTTATCAGCTTTGTTAGAGACCAACAAGGATGTGTCACTATCCTGAACCTTATCTGCATTACTTCCTTTACCATTGCTTAATAAGGCACTCTTCCCCAATATTCTGTCAGCATTCTAAAAGAAGAAACAAGCAGACACATAATAGTTTAGCATGTACTAGTATATGAAACTCATTTCGGTGAACTAGTTAATTAGTAAGGCGGATAGGGTTGGACTACCAAGTCTTCTATTGCCAAGTACTAGTACATAATAAAAGCATCAAACAAACATATATCTATGTCCTATGGTCACTGCATTGTCTTGCCAAATCAAAATAGAGACACAGTTCAAATCATATCAGTTCAAGACAAAGCAGCAGTGAAAGAATAGAAAGCGTGGGAAACTACACGGCACAACAAGATTTCGGATGGGTACCACGGGTCTACATGTACAACAACACTATTTGCTTTGTTGTGATGCTAGTAATGTGCATGATATGAGAAGTCAACTGTATACATAATTGAAATTGAAATCAACAGAGCTATTGATAAGAGCAAGCCTGTTAAAGAAACATGCGTGAACATACCTGCTATGCCATTGGAGTTTCGATTGGATCCATCAATTTAAAAATAAGTTTGTATGAGTAAATACAGTGATAGAAGAGCAAAGCAGTATGCACGATAGCAATCATAGTTAAAAAAGGCGCACCTAAGCGAGTGCTTAAGCGCGCCTAGGCTCCAGGCGTTGGCGAACGCATTGCGCATAACTACGCTTAAACTGTGCATAACTGCGCATAAGCATGCACTTTGGTCGATAAAGCCAATGCAGTGGCAAAACGCACAATTAACGCCTAGCGCTTTTTGGAACTATGATAGCAATGGAATCTTAAATTAGAACAGTTGTTCTTCAGGTTTAGGCACTTGTTCTACATGAACAGAGTACAGTAAGACGCAAGAATATAGTACTTAAAAATAGAAAATGAGCTCATAGACCTTACCACATTCTTGGTTCGGGACCAGTACAGAACAAGGCGTTCCCATTAATCGTCCAGTAAATGTGTCTCAGGAGAACGTAAGGGAATTTGATGAGTCTCTTTGCCGGTGAAGTACATTTTCTTCAGGTAATTCTGATACTGCCACCAAGCATTCTTGAAGATAGCAGAGGTATTAGCACAGGTTACCTCGTCCTGAGTTTCCAAATCGGTCCTTCTCTATAGAGAAAAATGGGAAATTTTGTTGTATTATAACCATCATGGAGGTAGGATGTATGGGACAAAGCAAAGTAATTGCCATGAATAATATTACTTACACATAACTCCTGGACAAACACCTGCAACTGGCATTTTCCTTCATCTTCAGTATAATATTTCCAAGATGGGAAGATACGCACATACGATTTAACAACATCAAATGCGATAGATGCTAAAGTACGACTAGCTGGTTGTGCTTCCACCACAGGAATAGGCATACTAACTGGTGGAGTTGGGGTTCGCCGTGGTAGTACTGGCTCTTTGGGCACTGGAGCTGCCTTACTAACTGCTCTTGTTTGGGAGCTCTATGGTGGAGATGGTGTTGTGTCAACAGGAACTGGGTTACTATCTGCTAGGGTTGGGGTTAGATTGGGTGAAGCTGGTTCTTTGTCCATCGCATTAGGGGTACAATCTGTGAGAGTTTGGGTTATGTGTGGTAGGGCTGGTTCTCGTGCATGTACAACCGGGGTGCTATCTCCACCAAGAGGTAGCACTGTTTTATTTTTTAAAGACCGTGTTTTCAGTCTGCTAGATGCTGGCATCACCCGCTCCAATTCAAATGGTTGATAAACAGGAAACATAGTTGAATGTGCATACATTGTATTAGAGACAGATGCAATAGATAGTGTGGAAAAAAGAGGACATGAAATAGTTGACATGTATATTGTTTAACTAAAACGGATAGCATGACATAATTTCACATATATGATGTCTATCTAAACTGGATAGCATAGCATAACATAATAGAAAGATAAGATGAATAACTAAAATGTTGTGCCAAGTTAGAGCATACACCTCGGTGGAGGGATAGGACTGGTCATCTGTCTCTGAATCCATCACTGAGGAGCTATCAGGACCCAACAAGAGATCTGCTTCGACAGGTAACACTGTCTGCTCTGAAGGCCTTGTTTTCAGTCCATATTTTTCAATCTCCCACCCAAATGGCTGATTAACAGGAAGAGTAGTTTAATGTACAAACATTATCGACAAATGAAAATGTAATGAAGAAAAGTATGGGCAAGATATCATTCAAATATATGATGCCTGGTTAATCAGGATGGCATTGCACACATATATTATGGATGGCTAAAAGACATGAGACCGCATAATTCCCATATATGATATAGAAGCTAAACAGGTGGCGACATAACATTTCTAAACTAAGCAGATGACATATATGATGTCAAAAGTAGGCACTTCAAGGCAACATATGCACGAGGTAGAGCAAACACCTTGGGGGTAAATAGGAGTGGTCAGCGGCGTCTAAATCCGCCTCAGAACAGATATCTTCCTCTGGATTACAATCTGGAGAGGGGTGGGGAGGGTTTGCCATTGAACCCACCATGGAGCGATGTCTGCATGACATTGTATTGCCGCGCAAAACTCTTCTCTTTTTCTCTTCATGTTCAGCTTGACTGTGTACAATATCTGACATGCATACGAAAAAAATATGGTGACATTATGTAAGGAGAGCATGCAGAAATTTAGAGTGATGGTAGCAACTAGTGGATGGATCCAAAAATAATGATAGCAGGCTTATGATTGCTTTAATTTAATAGAAAGACAGATGATGATTGCTTTACTATTAGTTTCCCACCCAAGATGAACAACATAGGCATACCCTAGGTGAACCAGATATTAGACAGAGATTCTATTCATTGCTTCCTCGATATGTGCCCCACAACTAATTTAGAACTCAAGTTTGAACATTAATTTGGACCTGACTTGGAGTCCAAGAGGTGAACATGACGATAAAGTAGTAGGTAATTTTAAGCAATGCATAACATAATTAGAATCAAAAGAGTGCGACCTCTCTTGTGGACCCGTGTACTCCTTAGGCTCATCTACTGAGTCGATGATGGTGATGCCGTTGTGGTGGGTTCCGGCGGCAGGGAAGGAGATCTGAGGCGGCGAAAGACGGTTAGGAGTCGTGATGTCTGGTTTGGTGGATGTTTATGTCGATGGAGCACCTCAGGTGAGGTGGAAGATGTCGCGGCAGGAGCAGGACAAACCACACAAAGTTCCCTTCGACACCTACCTGTAACTGAAGTAATTCTGTAAGGGCTCATTTAGCTTGCATGACTCTAACAAAGTAGGGATAGGAAAAACACCGAAATAGGATAGGAATGCACATGGTAAACAGAGCATTTGAAAACACAGGATTTCTGTCAACTTGGGTGTTTGGTTTACAGGAATTGGAAGAGCAGAGGAATGCAAAGAAAGATGGCTAAAACAAAGTGAAACCATATGAAAGTGTGTACAGTTAGAATGTTATTCTGCCAGTAATGCGCTTGGTCTTGTTTTCATGCATAGGATTTTGAAAAGTAGGTCCAGTTGGATGTTCTGCTTCATTCCTTTCAACAAAATGCATGAATAATTGAATAGTAGAGTGCTATTGGAAAATTCCCTATTACTATGTTTTTCCGTTGAACCAAAATAGCCCTAATGGATCAACATGAATGTATAGTAGTAAGTGATGCAACAAGTGTACAACCTCTTTGCCGTAGCCGTGTCGACCTCGGCATCATTGGGTTGGTCGCTGAAGCAGTTGAGGCAGAGGTGGCTGTCGGAGGTGTGGAGGAAGATCTGAGGAATCTGTAGACGGCGTCCAGGGCACTGCTCTGTTGTGATGGTTCGTTCTGTCGTTAGAGCAGCCCCGGTGAGCCGTAGGACGTCAAGGCTGAAGCAGCACAAGACAGACATCTTCAATCTCAAGTGGGATTCTAATAGCATCTCCAATAGATGATGTAAAATAGCATCTCCAATAGATGATACTCCTTCGTTCCTAAATATTTGTCTTTTTACAAATTTCAAATGGGCATATTTTAGAGTGTAGATTCACTCATTTTGCTTCGTATGTGTACTCCCTCCGTTCCTAAATATTTGTCTTTCTAGAGATTTCAACAAGTGACTACATACGGAGCAAAATGAGTGAATCTACACTCTAAAATATATCTATATACATCCGTATGTAGTAGTACATTTGAATCTCTAAAAAGACAAATATTTGAGTAGTAACTCGTTGAAATCACTAGAAAGACAAATACTCCGGAGTATATTTAAGAACCGAGGGGGTAGTGCACAGCCGCATGGGAGACTCAGACCGGTCGTTGCGCCGCATTAATAGTGAGTAATGAGAAGTCAAATCATAAGCCCCACCTTTCCCACTGTAAGTTGCTCGGAAGAAGCAAGCATCAATGCACTCTTCTTTGAATCCGCTCATACTACTCCATCCATCACTATTTATAGAGCGCGCTTTAGAAAAAGAGAAAATCTCTGGGACCAAGGCGACTAGCGAACGGCCTGAAAAATAGCATTGGTAGTTATAGCATGGCGTCTATTACTAGAGGAAATAATGCGTACACACATGCATGCAGTGCTTCCACCCCGGGTACACACATGCATGCACTTACTCCACTCCGTAGTACTACATCAAGAGAAAATTGCGGTTACCACGCCCTAATTAATTGAGCATTAAAACAAACGCGTCTAAAGTCTCTCTGGTGGTGGAAATGCATTGAGAGAAATGCATCATAATGAAGCGCGCCCTCTAAACTGTGACGGAGGGAGGAGTTGTATGAAGGTGCAAAACCAAGTACGCATATGGCCAGTCGGTCAACGCACCTCCTCTTGGCATATCACTGACATGTGGGACCAGAGTGTAAGCAAACCGATCTCAATTGACGGCAAAATGGCGAACCCGCCGTTCCTTGATAGAGACGAGGAGCGAGAACACACAGACGGGCTCGCACGGAGGCCAAGATATATTCGAGCATGGTTGATCGATATCATCATTACATGTTGGGCCGCCGTTTCCGCCCTTCTCTGGAATAAATGTGTACTTTATCAGAGATTAAAGAAAAATAAGAGTACATAGGATCCACCAGGCGGTTCTAGTAGTAGTACTACTCGTACTACTAAACCTTGCGCTTGGCTCTTCGCCTCTTCGTGAAGTCGAACAATGATGGTACTCCACATGTTCGGTACTACAGTGTATGCCTCTGGAAATCGGACACCGAATGAACTGATGCATGTCCACCGCCTAGGCGAGGGTACCTTGCATTAGTCAAAAGGCGTAGAGACAACCCTAGTTGTTGCAACACATTCCACAGTACCGCCAGCTGCACGATTTACTCGTTGGTCAACTCAGCTAGCAGCACGTTCCCAAGATCCCTTGCCACCTGACACTACTTCCAAAGCACTATTGACACAAGATGAGTTGGAAAGATCAGATGAACTTTGGGAGCTTCAATAGCAAGAAGGTAGTTGCTGGAGTCAAGTTACAGTTGCATGCTTCTTTATATGTAGTCTCACAGTCTGATGTACACTAACACTTCCTATGTTTGTTGTTGGACTAGCACCTAGGCGCAAGAGGAAACAAACATCAGGGATAATGCTCGACATGTTACCTAAATCTAGAGGAGGAAGAATGGATATCCGTTTTGAGGCAGGTTTAAAAAGGCCACGTGATGCTATAGAGTCATCCAAGTTAGTATCAGAGGCAGCGGTTGCTGTTAGGTGTCATGTACGTATCCTCCCAACATGGATTCAGTACAGGAATGACAAAGACGAAACCTAGTTCAACACCTTCCTCGACCATTTATCTATAAGTATGGTTATGTATGGAAACTAGTAATATCATCTTGCTCTGTTCAATACTTTCTAGGTTGCTGAAAATGAGACTCCCATAATTTTCAACAAATAAGGTTCAAGTTGGATAGCCATGATGATGCAACCAGACAAGCTTGCACCCATGTTTTCAAGTCTGCTCTGGGACAGTGTCGGTATAACTTGAGGAGAACTCACTTTGAAGGCAAGGCTAATAGTGAACTTGCCCAAACATCTCCAGTGGAAAATATATCTGATGAAGACTGGAGAGGCCTCGTTAAACACTGGTAGATCCGAAGTATCGGGTACATTATATATATATGTGATCAGATCACATGTTGAAGTCCTATTTACGCATGTGCCACACAAATCTATCTTCTTGTAGGTGAATTGTTCAAAGAACAAGGCCAACCGTACAAAAGTGAAATTCCAACAGACGATAGGATCTCATAGCTATATTGCACACTACGAGGCTCTTGTAATAAGTTGCCGTTTCACTCTTTTCGATGTACCATATTATCAGATCTATATTGACTTGTTCCAAATGCAGAGGAAAGCCCACAAGGATCAAAAAGTACCTGAACCAAATGTTGTGGAAATCTTCAAGGACTGTCACACCAGCAAGAAGAAGGGCATGACTACACCAGTCAAAGCCGTTGTTGTAAGTCCTTAATCCTCATGCCTTTTAACTACTACTTACTCTGACTTGTGCCATGAACTGCATGGTTTGCAGCCAATGTCTATTGCTCTTTTCAATTTTATACACAATTGTCTTAGCGTACCATTGCACCTTACAAGGTTTAAAAGAGAGGAGTGATGTTCCTTTGATCTTGACCTGTAATCTAGTTCCGTGCTGGACTTGCCCACACAACGTTACAATTGCATGTTTGTCTGTTTCAGTTGTTTTGTGATATGAATGATGTCATACTATGATTACCGTATTATAAACTTCGTCTCTTTATCCTTAGCCCTCAATACAATGTGAAGAAATAGACAATACATTAGCGATGGTACATGGTCATATGTTTGGAACCTGGTTTTATTATGTACTTTGCAATAAAAGACAACTATTATTTTACATGGGTTCACCAGAATAAGTTCTGTATATAGACCAAAGCTATTTTGTTTGGTTTTGCTGCCTCCTTAATATCTTCTGTTCTGGTACTACTAATGTAAAACCTCAACTTTTCAGCGAGCTATGGAAAAAATGGTGGAACCGCCACCTTCTGAAGGTGGCGAGGCAACTATAACCGCAATATCAGCTCTTGCTGCAGTGGGTCAGTACCTGTCCACTAACAGTGCCAAAAGCGCGTTCATGCGTAATACTGGCTTGGTTGTTAAGGCAATCTCATCCAAAATGCCTCATGATCAAGATAAGCAAGCTCAAAACAATGTTGTATCTATGCTCCAGACACAAATCCATTCCCTAACAGAGACCCTTTGTGAAACAAGGAGAGACATTGTTCGATGTTGTCAAGATATGCATGGTTTTGAAACCAGACTATCAGACATTTGCTATGTTGTTCAGGAGCCTAGGAGAACTGAAGGTGAAGGTTATGGTGCTCCATCGGTCAATACAGCATAAAAACGTAACAGTCAGGTCAAATGAACTGAGCTTCTGAACTTCTGGTGGTGCATTTATCTGCTAGACTGTTAACTTTTATGCCAACCTTCCATTTGTTTTATAGTTGTAATTTGTTTTGGTGCGATACAAAATTTGTTCTTAACGTGCAGCCACCGGCTGAAGAAAACAGCAAGCCATTTTTGTATAGTGTAGGGTGTTCTCTATATTTGCACTGGTGGCGAACTTTGATGCCCACCGGCTGTAGTTAACATGGGCCTCCTACGGGCCATAGAAACAATGGGCCTTCTAAGGGCCATAGAAACAATGGACCTTCTTTCTTTCAAAAAAAACAATGGGCATTCTACGTGGCGTAGAAACAATAGGCCTTATACGGGTTGTAGACACAATGGGCCTTCTATAGGATGTATCATCAATGGGCCTTCTACGGGCCGTATGATCGGTTGGCCAAACATGGGCCAATAACAGACCACATTATGGCCGTAAATGGGCTAGAGTTGAAATCGTCCGTTAATGGGCTGACCATAACGGGTCGTCATTAATCGGCCGTATTTTGATGACGCTATGAAAACAGCCCAACATACTAACGGGCCACAAACGGGCCGACTGTAACCACGAGCTGAATTTGGCCCACAAGCAGAAAATGACATTAACGGGGCGTAAGTAAACAAATGTGGAAATGAGCCCAAGAATAAATGGGCCCGAGAAGGCCGAAAGATAACATGCGTTGTAAACGGCCCAACGGAATAATTGGTCGTTAATGGGTATAAAGTGATACACTGTTCATTACTAGCTAGTTTCACCACGTGTCGTTAATGGGTATAAAGTGATACACTGTTCATTACGGGCCAGTTTTACCACGGGTCGTTAATGGGCCGAGAGTAATAAGGGCCTCATATGGGATGAAAGGTTAAAATGGGCTGGAATTATATTGTACGGACTAGATGATGCTACTGGGCCTAATTCGGATAGGCCGTAAACGGGCCCTGGGTTAGCGGGCTGTAAATGGGCTATATGCAAACAGGCCCTTAACATGCTTGCCGTGGGCCGGCCCGCCACCTTTTGACCAAGTCAAACGGGCCGGCCTTTTCACAGGAATGGGCCTCTGTTGGGCCGTGCCACGTGTCGACGTATCGTAGGCGCTTTGGGTCCAATGAGTGGATGACATATGTCCCAACGGTGAGCCGACACGTGTTTCCTCCAGCCAATGATGATTTTACATGTGGAAAATCCCCATTGGTCGGGGCTGTTAACGGGTTATCGGATCCAAAACCGGACCTGGTAGCTTAACGGCGTTCCGTTACGGTGGTGCCACGTGTCGGTCACCCTTGATGAAAGCACTTCTGTGACGCGCGATTTATTGTCATGGAAGTGGACACTTCCGTGATGATAATTTTGGTAATGTCATGGAACACTTCTACGACAGCACGGGTATGACTATCTTGATTCTGTCATAAATTTGTGATGGATGTACATGCATGACAGAAAACGTAACCTACTGTGACAAACACGTATCATCACGGAAGTGTATTTTTTTTGTAGTGGCCACCATCACTGGTGGGCTGGTGAGGTATCTCTTGAGGCCTTTGAACGCCGCATCAGCCTCAGGGGTCCATTCGAACGGGCCCTTCCTTTTCATCAGCTTGAAGAAGGGGAGGGCTCTCTCCCCTAGCTTGGAGATGAAACGCCCCAACGACGTTACACATCCGGCTAGCTTCTGCATCTCCTTGAGGTTCTTGGGCGGACTCATCTTTTCTATGGCCTTGACCTTCTCGGGGTTTTCCTCGATTCCTTGTTGCGACATGAGGAACCCAAGAGCTTACCTGAAGGGACGCCAAACACGCACTTCTCCGGGTTGAGCCGCAGGTCTACCTTGCGTAGGTTGGCGAAGGTCTCTTCCAGATCTGTGATAAGGGTCGAGGCCTCCTGAGATTTTACCACGATGTCATCTACATACGCCTCAGCGTTTCTCCCGAGCTGTTTTCCAAGTGCGATGTGCATTAACCGCTGAAAGGTTGCTCCGGCATTCCGTAACCCAAACGACATGCAGGTGTAGCAGTACACTCCACACGGGGTGAGGAAGGCAGTCTTCTCGACATCTTGTAGCGCAATCTTGATATGGTAGTAACCTGAGAAGGCATCCAGGAAACACAACAAGTCGCACTCAGCGGTGGAGTCAATGATTTGATCAATGTGCGGTAGAGGAAATGGATCTTGCGGGCAAGCTTTGTTGAGGTTGGTCAAGTCGACACACATGCGCTCTTTTCCTCCCTTCTTGGGTACGACAACGGGGTTCGCCAGCCACTCCGGGTACCGGACCTCACGGATGACACCCGCCGCCTCCAGCTTACGAGTCTCCTGCACGATGAAGGACTGCTTCTCCGTGGATAGGCACCTGGCCTTCTGCTTCACGGGGCGCATATTAGGGCACAAGTTTAGGTGATGCTCGATCACCTCTCTCGGCACTCCCGCCAGATCTTTGGGTTCCCACGCGAACACGTCCCTGTTCGCACGTAGGAATCCAACCAGCACCTCTTCTTGAGCTGGGGGGAGGCCAGCACCTATGGTGAAGGCGACACCTGACGGCTCGTCTTCATCCACCGACACCTGCTTTGTCTCGGCCTTGTCTTGGGAGAACAGTTGCTTCTTCTTGGCAGGGGCACCCCCCTCAGTCCCAGGGGCGGCTTCCCCGGCAGGGCACGCCGCCGCAGCGGTCCGGAAGACGCGCTTGAGGGCCACCAGAGCTTATTTGGTGTCCCCCGTCATAGTAAGAACTCCGCTGCTCCCTGGCATCTTCATGAGGTTATAGGCCGGATGGGTCGCGGCCATGAACTGAGCCAGCATGGGGTACCCAAGGAAGGCGTTGTACGGGAGACCGAATCGGGCGATGTCGAAGTCGATCAGCTCAGTGTGGTAGTTGTTTCGGGTGCCAAAGCTGATCGGGAGGCGGATCTGCCCCAGAGGGCTGGTGGAACCGATGTTGACCCCAGAGAAGGGTTTGGTGGGGCGTAGCCGCTCGAGTGGCACTTGGAGCAAGCTGAAAGCTTCCACTAAGAGCATGTTGAGGCCAGCCCTACCGTCGATGAGGGTCTTGGTGACTGCCACGTTGCAGATGGAGGGGGTGCAGAGCATCGCGAGAGCGCCGGAGCCCGCGGTGGAGGCAGGGTGGTCTCCCGAGTCGAAGGCGAGGTCGGCCTTGGGATCCACCCATCCAGGAGGAGCCCCCAGGCGTATGGAGGCGACGCCCGTCTGGCGAAATATCTGCTTGATGTGTCGGCTGGGGGGTGGCGCTTGGGAGCCGCCGAGGAGGGCCGCGATGGTGTGGGGCGCCGGCTCCCCGAAGCGTGCGACAAAGAGGTCGCGCAACTCTTCCCAGGACGCGACAGACGATTCTGGCAAGCTAAAAACCCAGGCACGTGGCACACCGTTGAGTGCCATGGGGAGCTAGCTGGCCATGACCTTGTCGTCGCCGCCGGCCGCCGAGATGGCCTCTTCGTAGGCCTGGAGGAAGACGAACAGGTGTGCCGCCCCGTTGTAGCGGGGTGGCAGATTTGGCCTGAACCTGGGTGGCCACTGTACCCACCGTAAGGCAGGGGTGAAGGCCCGGAGCGCTGCCGCGCGCGGCCACCATGCTCGTCGGAGGAGGGACGCCCGCCATGAGAACTCGGTGAGCGGAGAGCGGGACGGACGGGGAGGAAACTTCAGCACACCCCTACCTGGCGCGCCAAATTTTGGATCTAGGGTTCCGGCAAAACCCTTAAGGTTCGAACTCTGGGGTGTGCAAGAAGATCTCTCCTTCCGCCCTACCTCATCTACTTAACAACCCTAGGCCTAGCTTGTCAGATATGAAGAACAAGGGACACAAGATTTATACTAGTTCGGGCCACCGTTGTTGTGTAATACCCTAATCTAGTGTGGTGTGGTGGATTGCCTTGTAGGCTGATGAAGAACTAGTACATGGATGAACTGCCTCCTGAGAAGAGGTGTTCTTGAGCTCGGGCGAGCTTGTGGGTGTGTAAGTGGTCTCGATGACCCCCCTGTCTAAGGTGGTGGCTAGTCCTATTTATAGTGGCTCGGGTCCTCTTCCCAAATATTGAGCGGGAAGGGATCCCACAACGGCCAAATTTGAAGGGGGGACAGCTAGTACAAGCTATCCTAACAAATGGTGGTCTTCGATAGCCAAAGTCTCTGGTGGTGACGCCGCCGTGGGCTCTGCGATGACCTTCATTCTGCTGTCATGGTGGTCTTAGTCTTGTTGTACCGATATGGAAACCTTTGCCTAATGTCTCGGGACTCTTCGTCTGCACCTGCTCCTTTAGAAGCAATGAGGAAACTGGAACTTCTGCGCCCGCTAGCGCCCGCCTGGCGCCCGCCTGGCCTTGATCGTCATTGCTCACGTCACGAGGACCTCGTGAGGTGCCCCTTGCCTCGATATCTCCGATCCTCACGAGTCGGCCTGGTGAGGCCGCCCCAGGGGATGCCTTATGTCGTCCACCTCGCGAGGCTCAGCCCCTCGCGAGGGTCTTGAGCGGTAGCTGAAGATGCTGGGCCGTAGCAGGCCACTTGGTGAGCCACGCCCCCTGGGCCGCAGGCAGGCAAGTCTGGGTACCCCCGGTCCCAGAACACCGACAAGCTAGTCAAGCACCTGCGTGGTGGAATGCAGATCTTCGTGAAGACCCTACCACCACGCCAGCTCAGCTGCCTGCCCCGTTGGTCTGGACGCGTGTCGCAACCAGACGGAGCGGCAGCGGACGGGGTGGGCCTCGTTCCCGTCCCCGATAAAGCAAGTGGACACCTAAGTAGCGCATTTAATGCGTCTTGTCCCGTAATGGCATGAGATAAGCTTGTGCACTGTATACCTTTCCACCTCCCGTGTGCCAATGTGGCAGCCCCTTTTTACTATAAAAGGAGGCCGGAGGCATACTGGAGAAGGATTCAGATCTTTTGGACTAGGCATGCACCATAGCTAGTTCAAGAGCTCAAGAACAATAAAATACACTCCATAACAGGACTAGGGTATTGCGCATCCTCGCGGCCCGAACCTGGGTAAACGATCCTTGTGCTGACTCCTAGACCCGCTCTTTGCACAACCCCGCGCCCCTTCAACCATAGAAGGGATTTCAATGATCCCATAGGTGTCGTTTCGCCAACAGAAATATTGATCCAGTGCCCAGTGCAAGTTCCTGTTTGTTGCATGTTTTTGTTTTCACAGAAAATCCATATCAAACGGAGTCCAAACGGGATAAAACCTTACAGACATTTTTTTTGGAATATATGTGATTTTTGGGAAGAAGAATCAACGCGAGATGATGCCCGAGGGGGCCACGAGGCAGGGGCGCGCCCCTGACCCTCGTGGCCACCCCGTAAGGCGGTTTCTGCCCTTCTTTCTCCACAAGAAAGCAAATATCCGGAAAAAAAATATGTTAAAATCTCAACCCGGCCGGAGTTACGGATATCCGGGAATATAAGAAATAGTGAAAGGTCGGAATCTGAGAATGCAGAAACAGAGAGAGACAGAGAGACAGATCCAATCTCGGAGGGGCTCTCGCCCCTCCCATGGCATGGAGACCAAGGACCAGAGGGAGAACCCTTCTCCCACCTAGGTAGAAGGCCAAGGAAGAAGGAGAAGGAGGGGGGCTCTCCCCCCTCACTTCCGGTGGTGCCGGAGTGCCACCGGGGCCATCATCGTGCGACGGCGATCTACATCAACACCTCCGTCATCTTCACCTACATTGTCATCACCTTCCCCTATCTATCTACAATGGTCCACTCTCCCGCAACCTGTTGTACCCTCTACTTGAGCATGGTGCTTTATGCTTCATATTACTATCCAATGATGTGTTGCCATCCAATGTTGTCTAAGTAGATTTTCGTTGTCCTATCGGTAATTGGTGAATTGCTATGATTGGTTTAATTTGCTTGTGGTTATGTTGTTATCCTTTGGTGCCCATCATATGAGCGCGCGCGTGGATCACACCATAGGGTTAGTTGTATGTTGATAGGACTATGTATTGGATGGCAAGAGTGACAGAAGCTTCAACCTAGCATAGAAATTGATGCATACGGGATTGAAGGGGGACCAATATATCTTAATGTTATGGTTGGGTTTGACCTTAATGAATGTTAGTAGTTGCGGATGCTTGCTAATAGTTCCAATCATAAGTGCATAGAATTCCAAGTCAGGGATGACATGCTAGCAGTGGCCTCTCCCACATAAAACTTGCTATCGGTCTAGTAACGTAGTCAATTGCTTAGGGACAATTTCGCAACTCCTACCACCACTTTTCCACACTCGCTATACTAACCTTATTGCTTATTACCTAAACAGCCCCTAATTTTATTTACGTGCTCTTTATATTCTTGCAAACCTATCCCGTTACACCTACAAAGTGCTTCTAGTTTTATACTTGTTCTAGGTAAAGAGAACGTCAAGCGTGCGTAGAGTTGTATCGGTGGTCGTTAGAACTTGAGGGAATATTTGTTCTACCTTTAGCTCCTCGTTGGGTTCGACACTATTACTTATCGAGAGAGGCTACAATAGATCCCCTATACTTGTGGGTTATCAGTAGGGTCTTACACCCCAAGGTGGCCCGAACCTGGGTAAACTGCCATGTCCATCTCCTTCCTTGTTCATCGAGCTAGGCCGTAGGGGCGACGAACTGGTTGGCTAGGGAAGTTGAGTTCTTCGCACACGCCCCAGTGTTCGAACCTTTATTGGGTCAGTGGAGCCCTGAATCCGACACTATTTCTGTTGTGCCATCATATGAGCTTGTTCCTTTCGGTGAAGAATATGTCATTACAGATGAAGAAAATGATGATAACTTCATTTTGTTGCTTCCTCAGAGCAGCTTGATGAAGAGATTGAGAAGGAAACAAATGCTTCAACCCCGCTGGTATCATCGCCCCAGCCTCAGCTCACTGCTGAAGAAGCTGGCGTGGAATAAATTGATGAGGATGTGGACATTGGCTCAACTACTCCACTTATCAATGATGATTTTTGGGAAATAACTCATCCAAATTCACCAATTGCCACACCTCTCCATCAAATTCCATAGTCCCCCGTTCAGACTGAAGGAATACCGACTGGATCTGAGGGAAGTACAACTCCATTCCAACCCATTCCTGGAGAAATTCCAGCTTCATGAGCTCAAGAAATCAACACCTAGACTGATGTTGAAGAACCTACCACTCAAATCCCTCAGTCTGATGCACCTAAATCGATGTTTAGAGAGATTGTGGGGCCCATTACTTTAAATCTTCAGCCCAAGCCCACAAATCCTCAATCCAGCACAAGGAGGCCCAAATGCAAGAATGCCAATTTCTTCATTGAGCATCATTTCTTTAGTGATAAAAATTCTTATGACTCAGCAAGATTGAAGCGCAAGAGGTTCTAGACTACCACTCAGATGAATTTATATGCCTTAGAGCTTCTTCGGAAGGACAAAGCCTTCCAACACATGCAAATTCATCATGTGCATATGGAGTCCATCCCATGCTTCACACCAGTACTGAATTTTCTTCATGAAGTAGGACTCCTTTCCTTCTGCTTAGATATATGTGATTAGAATGAGGAGCTGATTCTTCACTTCTATGCAAGCCTACACATTTCTAGTAATGAATCAGACAATAACTCATGGGTATTGGACTGGATGACTGGCAACTCACTTCAAAGATCCAGCCTCTGAATTGCTTCATTTGTTCCACTTAGCCCTTCATCTGAAGGTGCAAGGCTCATATATGAGGAACCTGAACTTCCAAATCATCTCATGGCAGTGTTGATGAAGCCTTTGCGTCCAAGACAAGCTCCAAGAACCACCTTCCTTGTAAAGGATTTGATGTATGTGCACAGAACCATCTAGCGCATCCTGACCAAAACCCTTAGTCCGATTAAAGGCCATAATTCTGAAGAAGAACAAGTTGTTGGCATCATGAAGAATCTTCTATTCAACAACATTCACGGCGTCGGTGCAACGAACATTTAGGTTCGTCCTCCGGACTGTACACAGGCGTATTGGCAAAGGAATAGCTACGTTAACATACAAAGCAAGGCCAAGCCAGAGGAACAGCTCTTCGTGAGATCAAAGAGCGGATCAAGAAGACCAAGACGACCAAGACAATAGAGCATCACCTTGGGAAAGCCTCCCTTGCCGGGAAGAAGAGCCTGGCCAGGTCGGGGCCACCCCAAGGACAAGTCCAATATTTCCTTGGCAGGCTTGCCGTGTCTGCCAAGGGCAAATCTCTTCGCCAAGGCACCACCGCTCCATAGCACCACGATGCAAGTCGGTTATCGGTGCGTGTCGAGCCCCCAAGTGATTAAGCGGATTCCATTAAGCACGTGCCAGCCATTTGGTAGACAGATTACCCTCATATGACACCCATCTAGACGCATGTCAAGCAGATAAGCATGAGATGGTTAAGCGGCGCGGGAGGCTTGCCGGACCGCATCCTCAGAATGACACCTAGCAGCGCATTTAATGCACTTTGTCCTAACTGCCAAAGTTAGGTATGATTGCGCTGTTAGCTATCTAATCATGAGATAAAGACTGTTTTGCCACTTTGGTCACCCCTTGAGCTATAAAAGGAGGTTCAAGGCAACCTAGCAAAGGATTCAGACCCTTACACACTTGTACGCGCGTAGTTGCTCTTCCCGAGGCTACATTATCAGGCTTGAGCACTGCGTGTTCTTGGCGTCCTTCCATCCAATCCACCAAAAGCAGGAGTAGAGTTTTACGCCTCATGGCGGCTTGAACCTGGGTAAAAACCACCGGTGTCACCGTTGTTGTGTTGCTTCATGGCCTCCACTCTTTCTACAACGTAAGCTCCCCCTTGCGAAAGCACAAGGGGTCGATGGCCCCATAGGTGATAGTGTTCCTCGACGACACCTTTGGCACGCCATGTAGGGGGAATCGCTTGCCCAAACCCGAGGTTGTGAACAATGCGTCAACCATTATCATCGTCCTCTTCATCATCATCCTCTCCGTTGATGGCGCCTAAGAAGAAATCCGGCGCGACTACGTATCCCTCCACTTTGAAGGCCCCCTCACACGCAGCCGAGGATGTTGGGTGAGGCGGGTGTCGCGGGAGACACAACTGGCGCAGGCGGCGCCATCATTGTGTCCCCCACAGTTGAAGCAGGAGCAGATAGCGTCAGGGGTGAGCGACATCAACAGCAGCACGACGGGCATAAGCTACGAGCAGCATGTGGGGGGGGGGAACGCTCAAACTCAACCTCCCTACCATGGTGACGAGCGCAACCGCAATGATGACGCCCGCTCTGGCGCGAGTTGTGATCCTCCATCCGCGCCTACCACAGGCGTGACCATTGGGCACGCACCTCCCCTGGAGCAAGGCAAACAAGATGGAGCGCCAAACGGGGCTACCAATCCCCGAGTGCAACCCGTTCATCATCAAACTGCCTTGGCAACCGGTTTGCGATGACAAGAATGCGGCGATGCTCCTACTGGCGCAGCCAGGAGTCGGGCGACGTCGCGATCTGCCTCGGTAGTTATGCCAAGCACAGCCTTAGAAGCCATGGCGCGGGCCCAAATCCTGTTCAGATTTTCACCAGCAGCTCATCAAATGGATGAGTGGAAAGCCACCATCCAAAGCTTGATCGGCTTCACTGAAGCCAAAAAATCTCGGCAGGCAGATCTATCGCAACACCCGCGACCGACAACAGCAGCCCAGACTGCTGGCCGTGTTTAGGGGGGCACTCTAACAGTGTAGTCCCCTCCGCGGCAGCAGGCCCAGAGGCAACAACAAGAACCCCACGACCACGATCCCGATGAAGCATCGGTGACCTCTTCGGATCCACGAGCCCATCGAGATCAGCGGCCGGTCCTGGAGGATCATTTGAGGGAAGGCGCGCACGTCACTATAGAGCGGTGTCGGGACACCGCCATCAATTTTACAGGCGCAATGGCCCAAACGTCGATGAACCCGCGCCCAGTGATGGCGGGTACTTACCTTTCGAGGATGGGTTCCTTGCCTTCACTTGTGTGCTGCGGCAGGTCCACTCACCATCTGCCCGCATCTTCAAGCCTGAGCTACCAGAAAAGTACGATCGAAAGCTGAACCCGGCAGAGTTCTTGAGCATTTACACAATTGTTGTTCAAGTTGCTGGAGGCAGAGATGAGAAGGTGTTTGCATACTACTTACCTGTGCCACTCAAGTCAAATGTGAGGTTGTGGCTGATGCATCTTCCAGAGAATTCAATTTCATCATGGGCTGACTTGTGCAATGAATTTTTTGGTGCCTTCACGGGCGGCCATCAAGAACTAGGACGGCCCAGTGATTTGCAAGCCCTTCCATAAAAGGAAGGAGAGAGCTTACAAAAGTATATGTAGAGATTCAATCGAGTGCACCGCAACATTCTAGAGATACACCCGACAGCTATGATTTGTCGCGTTCCACTCGAACGTGCACGACGGAAGGATCCATTCCAAAATTAACGCCGGACTGCCCAAGACCATCAATGAGCTATATACCTTGGTGGACTAATGTGCTCTAATTGAGGATGGAATGCGACTTCCCGGAGAAGAGGATGGCGTCGAAGTTGATTTGGAGGATGATGATGAAGCCGCCAACCCGAAGAGGAGGAGCAGGAAGCGCAACAAGAAACGCAAGAAGAAGCCGGTATTGGCTGTTGAGGGCTCTGGCGATCTTAGAACCGGCAAGAAGGGCAAAACTGAAGGCCCGACAAGGAAGCTGCCGCGTGCGCTCGTTGCCGGGAGGCTACGGTGGTAGAGAAAGCTGGGAAGACCAATGGGACATACTGCAAAATCCACCGCACTAAGGGTCATGATCTCCAAGAGTTCCATCAAGTTGAGCAACTTGTCAAGAAGAAGAAGGCTGCGTATGACAAGCACAAAAAAGAGAGAGATAAAGCAGGAAAGGGACCTGTCAATAGAGGGGGCCGTTGTGGCAAGACCCTCGGCAAAAAGAGAAATATGCCAGAGGCCATGAGAAGAAAGAAGGTGATGATGAAATTGATGAAGGAGATAAGGAAGAAACTAGTGAGCAAGAATTCAAGAAGGCTACCGAAGCCATGTCCATTAACGGAGGTGCATCCCTGCACTCCTCTCAACGCCATCTCAAGCAGTGGGCATGTAAGGTTAATGCCGTGGAGCCAGCTGCAGACTCCCGGAGGCCTCTCAAATGGTCACGCATGCCCATCATCTTTGATTAAGAGGATCACCCTCACCGCACTACTGCAGTAGGATGTTTGCCATTGTTTGTCTGCCAACAATCCGCAACCTTAAGGTCACAAAGATGCTAGTTGATGGTGGGACTAGACTGAATCTGATTTCCCCCAAGGTAGTCTGCATGTTACATATATCCGATGAGGAGCTCAAAGTTACTGGCACGTTCCAAGGGATCAACCCCGGCAGGAGCCGGCCTAAGGGAAAGATTATGCTACCGGTAATATTTTGTGAGAACTGAATTATCAGATTAAGAGGGTTGTATTTGATGTTGTTGATCTTCCTCTGCCTTATAATGGGATCCTTGGCCACCCAGCCCTGGCAAAGTTCATGCTAGCATCTCACTATTCTTAAAACACTTTGAAGATGCTAGGGCTGATGGGTGTCATTTCCATCCCATCAGACAAGAAAGATGTGATCATATGTGTGCACAAGATGTATCGAGATGCAGTAGTAGCTAAGGCTGCAGAAGTTACAGCTCCCACCAAGGAAGAAAAGTAGGGAAAGAGGGCTAGCAAAGATGCCGTCAAAGAATCCGGGAAGTGCGCCTCTTTGAAGTGCACTTCTCGTGTTGATGATTTGTTGGAGGGTTCCACTAGTAAGAGGCCCAAGGTTGCTTCACCTACAGTGAAGAAGTCCCCGGCAAGGTAGGATGGAAAACGGTAAGTTCGCCATCAATGTCACCCTTGATGAAAAATAGGAAAGCACGCTCGTTGCCTTCCTACGGGCGAATGTCAATGCATTTGCTTAGCAACCATCTGACATCCCCGACGTTCCCTGGGAGGTAATCGAGCACCCCCCTTGCTGCATGCCCTCATGCTCGGCCCATCAAGAAGAAGGTCAGAAAGCAAGCTTTGGAACGGTAGTAGTTTATTGCCGAGGAAAGCAAGAAGCTTGAAACAGCTGGTTTGGTCAGGGGAGTTATGCATCCAACACGGTTGGCAAACCCGGTGGTAGTGCACAAGGCAAATGATAAATAGAGGCTCTGCATATACTTCATGGATTTAAACAAGGCGTGCCCGAAGGACCCTTTTCCTCTGTCGCGCCTTGGTAAGATTGTGGATTCCACTTCCAGGTGTGATCTGCTTTCCTTTTTGAATGCATACTTCGGGTACCATCAGATATTCATGTGCAAGGAAGATGAAGAGAAGACCGCGTTCATAACTCCATGTGGCACGTATTGTTTTGTACGGATTCCCTTTGGGTTAAAGAGTGCTGGATCCACTTTTGGGAGAGGAGTACAAATTGGTTTTGAACCTTAGTTGCACAGAAATGTGGAAGCTTACATTGATGACATAGTGGTGAAAACCAAGGACAGATCAACACTCATTCTAGATTTGGAAGAGACCTTTGCGAACTTGCGCAAGATCAACATGAAGTTAAACCCTGAGAAGTGTGTGCTTAGCATACCCACGGGCAAGCTACTTGGTTTCTTTGTGTCTCACCAAGGGATAGAGGCCAACCCCGACAAGATCAGAGCAATTGAGAATATTCAAGTGATCATGATTGTTAAGGATGTGAGGCGCCTAACTGGATGCATTGCCGCGTTGGGTAGGTTCATTTCCAAGTCTGCCGAGCGTGCCTTGCCTTTCTTCAAAATGCTAAAAAAGGCAGGACCAATGAAGTGGACCCCGGAGGCAGAAGCAACACTATGAGACCTGAAAGCATACCTTTCCTCTACTCCCACCTTAGTCGCTACTAAACCACAAGAGCCGTTAGTGGCAATGAACCAAGTGGTTAGTGCAGTAGTGGTGACGCAGTGGGAAACAGATGAAGAAGCAGCTACGACTGCCATTCCCCGTGAAGGTGTAAGTGAACTAGTCGCAGCAGGATCAGATACATATCAGCAGAAAAAATAGCAAGTTAGCGAAGGCAGTTCGAAGACTGCGGCAATGAAGGAAGTGGTGCAACGTACAGTGTACTTTGTCAGCTTCCTATGTAGGGGGCTAGGTTAAGGTACTCCGAAGTGCAAAATCTGATCTTTGGCCTTGTCATGGCCTCGAGGAAGCTATGCAACTATTTCCAAGCCCATGAGATCACTATTGTCACATGTTTCCCACTGCAGCACCTATTGAGGAACCCCGAAGCCACTGGCAGAATAGTCGAATGGGCACTAGAGCTGTCGAGCTTTGGCCTGAAGTATGAAAGCACCTCAACCATTCAGAGCCGAACATTAGTGGAGATCATTGCAGAATGGACACCCACTCCAGACGAAGAAATGTCGGAGACAGTTATTCCCAGCAAGGAAGCATCTCAGGAGTGGATCATGTATTTTGATGGTGCTTTCTTGCTATAGGTCGCTGGAGCTGGTGTGCTTCTTGTTGCACCCACTGGAGAACATCTCAAATACATGGTTCAAATGCACTTTCCCGAGGAGAAGGCCACCAATAACACCGCTGAGTATGAAGGGCTCCTTGTCGGGCTCAGAATCGTAGTGGAGTTGGGAATCAAGAAGTTGATCATCCGTGGAGACTCACAGCTCGTGGTGAGGCAAGTCAATAAGGATTACCATATCCCATTGATGGAGGCATATGTAGAGGAAGTGAGAAAAGTGGAGGAGCACTTTTATGGATTGCAAATACAGCACATGTTGCGTGCCAAGAACAACATTGATGATCATTTGTCATAGTGCGCTGCACAAAAGCTCCCTATGGAACATGAACTTTTGTCCTCCACTCGACTCAACCCTCAGTATCCCCTTCGATGATGGCCAGGAAAAGGAGGAAGTTGGACCCCGACAAGTATCTCCCGACAGGCCTCCCTGAAGCCGTCGGTAGAGAGGCTACCGGGAACAACAATAATTGTGTTGGTGAGCAGCATTCTCTCGCGGAACTACAAGTTCTTGTGATCGAGGTAAGCGCTCCCACGAATGAAGAGGTGCCGCTAGTCCTTGTTGTTGAGCCGTATGCTCCAACATGGGCACAACACATAGTCCACTACCTTCAAACAGGAGAGCTTCCCTAAGAGCAAGAAGAAGCCAAAAGAGTAGCCCGGCAGGCTAGTATGTATCAGTTTGTCGATGACACGCTATACAGAAAAATGCCTAATGGTGTCAAATTGAAGTGCATTTTCCGGGAATATGGACAAAGGCTACTAGCAGAAATACACAAGGTCGTGTGCGACTCCCACATTGGATCAAAAGCCCTGGTTGAAAAGCTTTCCGACGGGGTTTCTACTGGCCCACAGCCATCCAAGACACAATTGATCTACTCACTAGATGTGAAGCCTGCCGGTTCCACTCCAAGAACATCCATCAGCCAGGTCAAGCTCTGGTGTAGGGTGGAACCCTAAGGGTCGATCTTGAGGGTATCCCACAAAGAACACGAAGAACAAGAGGAGAAATCACGGGGTAAAACACACAAGAAGGAGGAGAATGATCACACATATGCTAGATCGATGCACAAGCATGAGTACCACAATGATGCAAACACAATAAAGGACGATACAAAAGGTAGTCTTGTCCGTGAGGAGGCCTTGATGGTCTTCTCCATGAGGAGGTCTTGAATCCGGTGTGGATCTTCTCCGTAGAGGGGCCGCGTTCTCTCGATGGAGTAGAACCACTAGGGGAATGAGCAAAGCTCTAGTCTAAATGAACTATCAGAATGCTAACCCTAGAAAGGAGGAGAAGGAGGTCTATTTGTAGTCCAAGGGGTATGTTGGGGGATATAAGGGTCAAAATCCACTTCACTGCGCACAGGCAGGCCGGTTGTACCGGTTGAGGGGGCGGTTGTACCGCTGAGAGAGAGATCCGCATCATCTCCCCTCCAAGGAGAGAGTTGTCCCATGGGTATTATTGTAGGATGCTCCGCATCATCTCCCCTTCCTTGGGAAAGTTCCGACCTCGGATCGACATCTTCATCACCATGGAAAGGAGAGAGATCCTTGACGTTGAAGGTAACGCTCAAATTGTACTTTTTGCGTGGAATGTCGATCTTGTAAGCATTGTTGTTGTAGCGTTCTAGCACCTTGAAGGATCAGTCGGCTTGAGGTAGGAGTTTGGACTTGCGCTCGTTGGGGAAGCGGTCCTTTCGAAGATGAAGCCATATGATATCTCTCGGTTGGAACACCCTTGGTGTCTTGTTGGTGTTGAGCTTGGTGGCGAGACGATGTACATGGCGCAAAATCGTTGCTCTTGTATATTCGTGCATCTTCTTGAGATAATTTGCTCGTGCACTTGCGTCCATGTTGGTGCGCTCTTGGAGAGGTAGAGGAAGAATGCCCAATGGGGACAACGGGTTGAAGCTGTAGACGACCTCGAAAGGGGACTTGCCAGTTGTTGAGTGTCTTGCGCGGTTGTAGGCATACTCGGCGATGAGCAAGCAATCCTCCCATTCCTTGATATTCTTCTTGATCAACATGCAAAGAAGCTTCGATAGCGTCTGGTTTGTCACCTCCGTTTGTCCGTCCGTTTGTGGATGGTAAGCCGATGAGAATAGTAGCTTGATGCCGAGTTTGGCGCATATAGTCTTCCAAAAGTAGCTCAAGAACTTGACGTCGCGGTCCGAGACGATCGTTTTGGGCACTCCATGTAGGCGCAGGGTTTCCCTACAAAAGAGATTCGCAACATGTGAAGCATCGTCTATCTTGTTGCAAGGAATGAAATGAGCCATTTTGGAAAATCTATCCACAACAAGAAAAACAGAATCCTTGCCATTTTGAGTTCTAGGAAAACCAAGTACAAAGTCCATGCTAATGTCTTCCCAAGGTTGATGTGGAATAGGAAGTGGCATATAAAGACCATGGGATTGAGCTTTGGACTTAGCTTTGCGGCATGTAGAGCACCGGTTCATGAAGCGTGAGACGTCATGGACCATCTTGGGCCAATAATAGTTCTTGTAAAGCGTCGCAAATGTCTTGTCGCGTCCAAAATGTCCCATGAGTGCTCCTCCATGAGATTCCTGCAAAAGGAGCAAACGAAGAGACGACTCAGGAATGCGAAGTTTCTTAGCTCTCATAAGATAACCATTCTTGATGTAATAGCGTTCCCACGAAGTGTGCGTCACACACTTAGCATAAGAATTTGCAAAGAAAGGATCATGCTCATACAAGTCTTGTATGTGCCCAAAGCCAATAACATTCAACTCAAGTTTGGTAACAATCATGCAAATGCGAGAAAGCGCATCCGCCACAACAGTCTCTTTGCCTTTGGTGTACTTGATGACATAGGGAAACGACTCTATGAACTCACTCCAGTTAGCATGACGCTTGTTCAACTTAGTTTGACCCTTAAGATACTTGAGTGTCTCATGGTTCATGTGAAGAATGAATTCATGAGGTCGGAGATAGTGTTCCCAAACACGCGAAACTCTTACTAAAGCATAGATCTCTTTATCATAGATGGGGTAGTTAAGTTGCGCTCCAGATAGTTTTTCACTAAAATACGCAATCGGGCACTTTTCTTGCATTAACACGCCTCCTATGCCGGTACCACTAGCATCACAATGTGTCTCAAACGGTTTGTCAAAGTTTGGTAGGGCAAGAAGTGGTGTGTGGATAAGAGAAGGACCCCATATAAAGGGTGCGTTCTTCTTGCTCAAGGCGTGTAGAGGCATAGCAATTGTGCTAAAGTCCTTCACAAACGTCGATAGAAATCGGCTAAACCAAGAAAGCTACGCACTTGTTGGAGATTCGTTGGTTGGGGCCAAGTTTTAATTGCTTCAATTTTAGTTTCATCCACATGAACACCTTGTGAAGAATTGACAGATCCTAGGAAAACAACCTTATCAACGCCAAAAGTGCATTTATCCATGTTAGCATAGAGGCATTCTTTCCGAAGGGTTTGCAAAACCATACATATGTGTGTGATGTGATCCTCAAGCTACTTGCTAAAGACGAGGATGTCATCAAAGTAAACCACTACAAAGACACCTATATAAGGTCAGAGAACGAAATGCATGAGACGCATGAATGAGTCGGGCGCTTCTGATAAGCCCATCAGCATGACCAACCACTCATATAGCCCAAACTTGGTTTTGAAAGCATTTTTCAACTCATCACCCTCTTGAATGAGAATTTGGTAATGGCCACTTTTAAGATTGATTTTTGAAAAGATGGTAGCACCACATAATTCAGCAAGCATATCATCTAAGCGTGGAATAGGGTGGCGGTATCTAATGGTGATAGCATTGATCGGACGACAATCGGAGCACATGCGAAAACTTCCATCTTTCTTAGGCACGAAAATAACTAGAACGACACAAGGGCTTAAGCTTTCACGTACATGACCTTTGTCGATGAGTTGTTGTACTTGCCGTTGTATCTCCTTGGTTTCCTCGGGGTTGACATTGTAAGGAGCCTTGTTCAGAATTGGTGTGTCGAGTATGAGGTCGAAGCGGTGTTCGATGCCGTGAAGTGGAGGTAGACCCGGTGGTAGCTCCTTGGGAAAGACGCCCGAGAATTCCTGCAACAATTGAGACAACACTAAAGGTAGAGGTGGTGAAGTGTTAGTAGGTTTTGCTTCCCCTTTGCATAGAAGCACCAGGTGAAAGATTCTCAATGGGTTCTCACACACGTCTCTCATCTCACTTTTGGTGGCGAATAACACTAGTTGTTTCTTGTCGCTCATCCTGGAGGCGCTCGGATTTGGCTTGTGGCTCTCACTCTTCTTTTGGTGGTTCACTCTCTCACCATTCTCTCCACGATGGTTGGTAGGTATTTGTTTGTCGGTGGCTACTTGACTTGGAGACATTGGGCATAACACGAACTCTTTGCCTTTCATCTTGAAGCTATAATGGTTGGTCAATCCTTTGTGGGTGACTCTGCGATCGTATTTCCATGGTCGTCCAAGAAGAAGGTGGCACACGGACATAGGGACCACATCACACTCAAGTGTGTCTTCGTAGGTGCCTAACTTAAAGGATACTTGCACGGTGTGCTCGACTCAAATAGTTCCGGCGTTGCTAAGCCATTGGACCTTGTAGGGATGCTTCATGTTGACCAATTGTAGCTTGTCGCATAGCTCTTCACTTGCCAAGTTATGACAACTTCCTCCATCGATGATAACCTTGGCGGAACATCCATTGATCCCGGCCTTGGTATGAAAGATGTGACATCGTCCTCTTCATATTGATGATGTTGAAGTGTCAAGACCTTGGAGACAACGAGATTGGGACTCGAGTCTTTATCACAAAAGGCTTGATTGTCTTCATCTTCATTCACTTTTCAATGCATAGCTACATGCTCAAGGGCTTCCATCTCGTCATCCCTCATTGAGTCATAGGATTCGTCGTCATTGATGATCATGGTTCGAACGGTCTTGCACTCAAATGACTTGTGCCCTCGTCCTTGGCATTTGAAGCACTTGATGGAACTCATCTTGGAGGTATCCTCGGTTGGAGTTGTAGATGATGAAGCTCTTGGCTTGAAGTTGTTCATGGAAGGGGGACGACTTGATGTAGTCGAATTCTTGTAGCTTGACTTGTCACCTAAGCTTGTAGATGGTTTGGTAGAGGTAGGAGGTGCCGAAGTCGTTCAAGTTTGGTTGTAGGAGCCGTAGTTCTTGGAAGTGAACTTGGAGTACTTGTCGCTCCGCTTTGGTGGCTTGGTGTACTAGCTCGAGGAGATTTGTGTATGGTTGGAAATCCGCAATCTTCTTGATAGGATATTTGAGTCTATTCAAGAATCTCGCCATAGTTTGCTCTTCATCTTCCGTGATGTTGGATCGTATCATGTCAATCTCCATTTCCTTGTAGTACTCTTCAATGGACTTGGTTCCTTGCTTGAGGAGTTGAAAGTTTTTGAACAAGTCGCGGTTGTAATGTGTTGGCACAAAACATGCTCTCATGACATCCTTCATTTATTTCCGAAAAAAAAGACATCCTTCATTTGATTCCAAGTAGTGATAGGTGGTTCGCCTTTTGCTTCTCTTCTCTCGATAACTTGCTCCCACCAAATGAGAACATAGTCTTGGAACTCAAGGGATGCCATTGCGATCTTCTTTTCTTCATCAAAGTTGTGGAGTCGAAAGATTTTGTTGACTTTCGATGCCCATGAGAGATAGTCTTCGGGATCGATGCCTCCGAAGAACTTTGGCATTGTGAATTTGAACTTGCCATAGCGATGCTCTTCATTATTTGGTTGCCTATTGGGAGGGCATTCTTGGCGTTGAGAATTGTCAACCTCATGTTGCTCTTGGGGTTATTGATGCTCATTGTGATGTTGCTCTTGCCAAACTTGCAGTTGTTGTCGAGCTTGTTGCGCTTGTCTAGCTTGAGGAGGAGCTTGGTGTTGCATTCTCGCTTGAAAGCGCCTTTCTTGAACTTCATCTTGAAGTGCTTCTTCCTCTTGGTGATTGTGTCGATTGCGTGTTGCAACATTGCGATGTGAGTCACATAGTGCACGTTGCGCTTCAAGTGCTTGCTCTTCTCGCCGTTGTTGTGCTTGGCGTTGTGCCTCGGCATCTTGCTGTTCTTGGTTTTGGCGCGCTCACTCTACTTCTTGTTGGCATAGTCATTGTCGTTCTTGTGCTTGCTCAAGTGTAGCTTGGTTTTGACGTTGTCGATGTTCTTGCTCTTCAAATAGCTCCTGGGAACTCTTGCCATGACGTGGGTTCCAGTTGTCATGTCGAGCTTGACGCACGGCTTGGCGAAGAGTGTTCGATGTAGGTGTACTTGAGCCGGAGGTGTAGTCGGTATGACGACTTGAGCGGCTCCGTCTTTGAGATGATGAAGAGGAAGAGCGTCGATTGATCATCAAAGTCAGTAGCTCTTCAAATTGAGATGACATTTTGGCGGTGATGTTGTCGAATTTCTCTCTTGTGCGTGCTTCGGAATGTCTCAAGTCGGTGGCGAGTAGCTCAATGCGCTCTTGCATAGCTTCATTCTCTAGATTTCATCAAACACCAAATAGATGTAGTTTGGTGACGTAGTTGTTCGATTTTGAGGATCATCAAATAGTGGGTTCGAAGATGTACTTGGCCTATCCATCATTGCAAACAAGAATGTGAGTGGAAGAAGGAAAAGACAATATCAAATGTACCTTGACCAATATTGAGAATGGATCAAAGATCACTCAATGATGTTGCAAAGAAATAGCACAATTGGTATTGTATCTCGTCGATCTCTCACACCTACACAATAAAAGCCTTTGGTGGAGCTTGGTTAGGATGGTCTACCAAAGTATGCAATCGTTAGTAAGACTCAATAATGTTGAAAAAATATTCGCAAATTTGCCAATGCAACAAGAATACCAATAGCTATATGGGTACACGGAAACACACACGCAAATAGATAAACGGGGATGTGCAAACAAGGTTGAGCGGAAGATGTGGAATCCACGGAAAATGCTCTTGTTGCACACCAGTAGTTAGACTCTAGCACGATTGCACAATAGGTGGATACGAGACTTGTGCACAACCTACTAGGAAAAAATGCAACGACTTCTATCCTAAGTATGATATATGCTTGTTGTTTCTATGATATGATCCAAGATGATCAAGTATGACAATCTTAATGTTGTTATGGTTCTTTCTTAAAAGCTCTTTGCTTATCTTCCTCTTTTGCTTAAAAGCTTGGTTGGCTCTTTGTCTTTGAGCTGTTTTGCTAGGGCAACTATGCGATGCTTTTCGAACCAAGATAACAATTGTGTAAATTCTATAACAACATTGTGACACAAGAGATGGTGATAAGATACACGGATGATATATGATGACAATATGATACCACGATGACCACTAATGTGCATAAGTGTCATTGCCCGGCAATACTCAAATGGCCCGTCTCAATAGGAAAGCTACGCAAAAGGGTTTATGATGGTTATCAATGCAAATGAAAGGTAGGATATAGTCGTCGATGTTACCGTCCTTGTCGAGGTTGAGAGGTGGTGTTGTCGAAGTCGTTCCGCTCCAAGGTAGCCTAAACACCCGAGGAAACGTAGAAACCACAACTCAAGTACTCCAAGAAAAAATGTGTCAAAATGGTCGGAGTCGATGTCACGGACCCTAAATTGGGTTTGGTTGGGTTGGTGAAAGTGTATGGTGGACTATGATATGCAGAAGTTTTGGTGGTGGTTGATATGGTGGAGGGCCTAAGCAAACTTTCCAAATTTCGAAAAAATTTATGGAGTCTAATGATGATGGTGGTATTTTTGTGTGATTGGTGGTGTCGATAGCTTCAAAACAATGTAAAGAACGTCAAAATCCGATTCCGAGTGAATTAGTTATGGTCTACACGGTTAATCCGCCGATGTTGAAACTGGGAGGGCCGGTAGTACCGCTTGGGAGGGCGGTAGTACCGCTGTGGTGCTCAGAGGTGGTACCACTTAGGGTGGGCGGTAGTACGGCTGGTGTCGGGAAAATTTGCAGAACTCGATCGGGGCGAATTTGGGGTGGAAATGGATGATTTCGGGGGCAAAATTGGATGGATTTCGTGGACGGAAGGTGGAGAAAATATGGGAAAGGCTAGATCCACTTGTAACAAAGCAAATCCATGGATCAAAATCAACAAAACATCATCAAACCAACAAATCACATGAAAACATTTAGGGCTATTTTTGTGGGGAATTTCCGAAATTGGGACAAAATCAACAAAACAAGGCTAGAAAACAAGGGTAGGGACTCCAAATTCGTGATCAACCTAGGCTCTAATACCAAGATAGGGTAGGGTGGAACCCTAAGGGCCGATCTTTCATGAAATGGAGGGGATCCCAGAAAGAACACGAAGGACACAAGGAGAAATCACGGGGTAAAACACACAAGAAGGAGGAGAACGATCACAAATATGATAGATCGATGCCCAAACACGAGTACCACAATGATCCAAACACAATAAAGGATGATACGAAAGGTAGTATTCTCCGTGAGGAGGTCTTGATGGTCTTCTCCGTGAGGAGGTCTTGAATCCGGTGCGGATCTTCTTCGTAGAGGGGTCGCAGTCTCTCGATGGAGTAGAACCACTAAAGGAATGAGCAAAGCTCTAGTCTAAATGAGCTATCACAATGCTAAACCTAGAAAGGAGGAGGAGGAGGTCTATTTGTAGTCCAAGGGGTAAGTTTGTAACATCCCAAATTTTCAATTTGGAATGTTATACATAGATCATATTGCATTGCATATTTTATAGCATTTGTGTGCTTGCGATCCTCGAAAATTCTAAGCAACTGAAGGACCCATGGAGAGAGTTGGGGATTTTGTACCATTTTCATATTTGATTTTTCTCAAATACCGGTGCGGGGATCACTTTGGTTTTAATTGTTTTTCTCTCCAAAAAAAATATTTCTTCATAAAATATATGAGCGGAGATAATATGACTTCTTCAATATAAAAGAAATATTGGAGGAAAAATATTTAAATCACTTTTGGTTTTTATTCGGATTTATTTGCGATTTTATTTGCATAGGAAAAATGCGCGTTTTCCAAAATTGCATTTAGGTCCGGGAAGAATGTTCACTTCGTCCTAAATATTATTAGAGGACGGTGAAAATTTATTTTGGAATTTTTCGTCTCCGTTTAGTACTTTTTTTTGTTTTCTGCGCCAGGATCGTTTTAAAAAAAAGTTGGTTTCGGACCGAACTGGGCCGAAGGCCCAGCCGGCCTGCGCGCCGCCGCCTTCCCCACCGTGCCCGAGTCGGACTCCCGCCGGAGTCCGGGTGGCCGCCGCCGCCGCTTGGCCCCTTGGCCAAGTTAGCCCCCCCGGCCTTTATAAGCCACCACCCCCACCCCTTTCGCCGACCACCCCGCCGCCAGCAGCCGCCGCCGCCGCCTGCTGCCTCGCCGCCGCAACCCGCACCGCCTCCTGCCGCCGCCGCCGCCCAGCACCACACCCGCCGCACTCCGCCCCGCCGCCCGCACCTCGCCGCCCTAGTCGCCGCCGCCGCCGAGGTAGCCGCCGGATTTTTTAAATAAAAAACCGTTCGATTTTTTTAGAAACCCTAGATCTATTTATTTTAAATAGATCGGTTCGGTTTTTTCGGCTTAGTTAAATAGCGGACGTTCGTCCGTACGTTCGTTTTAACGAACGTTGTTCTCCCGTTAGTAACAGACAACGAACGTTCGTTCGTTAGCCTGTTCGTTCGTTTTTCTTTTTCGGGGTTTTTTTCCGCGGTTATTTTTCGATCGCGATTTCTGCCCTGGTCTTCTTTTTAGTTTTTCTTTTCGCTCGAAAGTCGGAATCAGGCGATTCAAGCGCCCAGATCTTCGTCTCGAAGCCCTCTTTCCATTTAACCAACTTGAACAAGGTTTTTCTACTGTAAAATTTTACTTTAGGTCAATCTAGTAAATGGATCTTGTTTCTTTCGCAGTTTGAGTTTCGTTGCTCCGTTTGATTTGATTCTTTTTGCAAACCGGAGTTCTTAAGTTGAACTTTCTGGCTAGATCTTCTTATTTGGAGTTTTATCTGTGCATCTTTGCTTGATTGCTTATGTATGCTATTGTTTGCTTGCGATGGAATTCCCGGAGTGCGAAGCGTGCTACTACGAGTCCCTAGGTGTTGTGAATCATCAGCAAGGCAAGTAACACTTTGATCATACCCTTTTATTACCCGGTTTTTATGCATTAGATCAAACCCTCACACATTGCATAAGTAGGATCTCTTAACTTGTGGGTCTGGGAATTAGATTGAGGTAGAACCTATTACCTGCATTATTTTTCAAACCCTGGGAGTTACTTCTACGTTATGCTTAGGTTGCCATGCTATGCTCGTAGATGTGGATTGGATTTGAGAGTATCCATGACAGATGTGAGTTGTTAATTAATGGTTTAACTTAAGGTGGCTACTTTAATACACATCCGGGTGGATTGGTTGCAGGGCACCTGGAGAATCCAGTGTTGTCCTAGGAAATCCCGGGGGTACCATGTGATGATCCTATGGAATGCCACCCAGGCTCAAAGGGACCATAAGACTATTCATGCTAGAAACATCCGTGTGCAGCCATAATGCCATTATGGGCTCTGGCATAGTATGAATAAGTTGTGTGAGCTCTTTCAGTAGTGAACTAGCTGATGTAGGGGAAATTAGGTGTACGGGTCCACCCGATGTAAAGAGTAAATGCTTCTAAAAGACTATGCCTCAGTCATCCGTTTCTCAAACACCATGCAGTGCGAGAAATCCAACGGAGGAGATCGAGTCTTGTGGGGAAAAGTGTGCAAACCTCTGCAGAGTGTACAAACTAATCATGATTAGTTGTGTCCCCTGTTATGGACATCTTGAGTATCTGGTACTTGAATTATTGGTTGATCTCATCACTCTAAAATTAATTTGTTGGGTTAATGATGACTACTTTAATTGGGATTGAGTTGGAGGTACCTTCTCAATGATGTTTCAACTACCATGATAGTTAAAATAAAAGTTATTCCTTTGTTGTAGGGAAAAATTGGCTTTATGCAAAAACTTTAACCTTAGAGCCTCCACCAGCCAAATATGCATATAGTGTTTGCCTTTATTCTGTTACTTGCTCTACTGTGTTATCTTGCCAGCATATTCCATGTGCTGCCCCGTTTCGGGCTGCAACATGTTACGTTGCAGAGTTCTCAGAACAAGAGTAAGGTGCGCTAGGTCGTTTGTCATGCACTCATCTATGCTGTTGGAGTTGATGGACCTACTTACCTTCCAAGCCTTCCGTTGTCATTTTGTTAGATGGCCTTATGCCATAGACTTTTGTAATAAGTTCTCTTTTGAGACATTCGATGTAACAAGTGTGTGATTTCCACTCTATTATAAGTCCTTCAAGTATTGGGTGTGTCAGCATTACCGATCCAGGGATGACACAGAAAACATAGAGACTTCAGTCCATTCGGATCGTGTTCACTACAAGATGGTATCAGAGCACACGCTGAATGTAGGACACGACCACTAAGATAAACCCTAGGTCACTCTTCTCTACTCATTTCTGACTCCTCTCCATTTTCTACTCTTTAGGATGGTGGACCCAAGGAACAAGTTCACTCAACCAGATGAAGACACACCTTTTGGACGACACTTGAAGGAAGTCACTAGGTACCTGAACATCGGAATACCAAGCTTCACCGGGACCTACACCGCCACTTTACCAGAAGAGGAGCGATGGAATATTTAAGTTCAAATTCCCGAGAGGACATTCACACCATCCACTGAGCCTATAGAGTTTTCTTTTGATGCACGAACCTGGAGCCTAGGCAAGAGTATGGCAGCCCACATTACCATGGGACGTATTGGAGAAGTCTACAAGCAGGAGCTGAAGGACAATATCTACCTGATATGTGGATGTCGAGATGAGCAATGGGATATGATTAGTACCCGGAAGGACAGGTCCATTGCAGCGTTCATCTAGGAGTTAAACCAGCACATTCGTCGACAGGAGCACCAGATGTGCTCAGGGGTGATAGATTTGAAGAAGGCGCTAACCAGGAACTTGGAGCTAGAAGAGGAACTCAAGTCTACACGTGACGTATACGAGGAGGAGATGACAATACTTGTGGAGAAGAATGATTACTTCACAAGGAAGCTAGGAGTGTTCATGGGAGATACAGCACCAAGAGGAGAAGAAGAAGAAGAACCCAAGGAGATTCGTTCTGAGGACTACATCATCATCGATGACACGAACTCCGACCCTGATGATAGTGATGATGACTATGAAGATGAAGCTGCAGCAGACATCATGGAGTCTACCGTCGATCAAAATTTCTAGAAAACCACCCCATGACTAGTACTTTTCCCCCATAAAGTAGAAAGTAGAGCACTTTTGTAACGTTAGTTAGATCTTTGTATGCCCTTGCTTGAAATTGATTGGTGTGATATGTTTGTGTTTGTCTCATGTGCATATGGGTACTGAATTTTCCCCTAGACCTCATTTCTATTCTAATCTCTTCCCTCTACAACCATCAGATGCCTCCGAGACGTGAGCCCAGATTTCAGTTTCCTTCGGAGCTCACTCACTTGATCCAGCAGCACAACACCTTGATGCAACTACTTGTCCAGAAAAATCAGAAAAACAACAACAACCCTACACCACCACCACCCGTGGACAACCTGACACGTTTCCTAAGGTTGCAATAACCGGTATTTTCTAGTAGCATTGAACCAATAGTTGCTGATGACTGGCTGCGCAAGATTGGAAGGGATCTGACCACCGCAAATTGCACGGATGCTGAGAAGGTGCATTTTGCCGCACATCAGTTGGCTGGACCAGCAGCAACATGGTGGGAGAACTACACAGCCACTTTCCCCGTAGCCAATGTCACTTGGGATCAGTTTCAGCAAGCTTTTCGCACTGCCCATGTCTCAACTGGAGCCATGAGCATGAAGAACCGAGAGTTTCGCAACTTGCGCCAAGGAAATCATACTGTGGCTCAGTATGTAGATGAGTTTAGTACTCTATCTCGTTATGCCCCGGATGATGTGGCCACAGATGCCGCGAAGCAAGAGAAGTTTATGGAAGGGCTGAATGATGAGATGAGCATACAGTTGATGGTGGCAACCTTCAACAACTACCAGGAGTTGGTAGACAAGGCTCTTATGATTGAAGGAAAGCAGCAGCAGATTGAAAGCCGCAAGAGGAAGTATGGACAAGGCAGGAATAATTCTGGAGCCCAACAGGTTTCACCCCGAACTCGGGAGGATACACCCATAACCATGGAGGCCACACCCATAATGGAGGAAGTTCTCACAATCACAATGGCTCCAAGAATGGGAATGGGAATGGAGCAAGCAATAATCAAAACCGCTCCACTCCATCCACACCCGCTAAGAGGGATTTAAGTCACGTTACCTGTTTCAAGTGCGGGAAGAATGGACACTACACCACGGACTGCCATGAAGCTAAGAATGGGAACGGCAATGGAAGCGCTGGGAAGAATCCCAACCCTTTCAACAAAGGACAAGTGAACCACGTGACCGTGGAGGAGGTTGAAGAACAACCTGATGTAGTTGTCGGTAAGTTTTTGGTTAAGTCATTTACCGCAGTAGTTCTTTTCGATACTAGTGCATCGCATTCATACATTTCAAGGGGATTCGTAAATAGACATAAGTTTCCCACCAAAGTCCTTATGACCCCCATGTTAGTAAGTTCACCCGGAGCGGAATATATGGCAAATCAAGGATGTTTTCATATGCCATTGACCATTGGACACCATGTTTTTCCCTCGGACCTGATAGTTTTGGAGTCACAAGGATTGGATGTGATACTAGGTATGGATTGGCTATTGATGTATGGAGGAAACATCGATTGTGCCAGTAAGTGTATTTTTCTTACCACCCCGGAGGAAAAAAGGATCAAGTATGTATCTAGGCATTCGCCTAGGAGGACACAAGTAAATTCTCTCTGGGGAGTTGTTCAGGAGGAAGTGCCCGTAGTAAGGGATTATCCGGATGTGTTTCCCGAGGAGCTACCAGGCATGCCGCCGGATAGGGACATTGAGTTTTTGATAGAGCTATTGCCTGGCACCGGACCAATATCGAAGAGACCGTACCGAATGCCAGCAAATGATCTAGAGGAGATCAAGAAGCAGATTAAGGATTTATTGGAGAAAGGATTTATTCAACGAAGTTCATCACCTTGGGGAGCCTCAGTGCTCTTGCTCGAGAAGAAGGATGGATATTTAAGGATGGTCGTTGATTATCGAGCACTGAATGAAGTGACGATTAAGAATAAGTACCTGCTGCCGATGATCAATGATGTGTTTGACCAACTTCAAGGAGCTAAAGTATTCTCCAAGATCGATCTACGATCAGGATACCACCAGTTGAAGATCCGATAGAAGGATATACCCAAGACAGCCTTCACCACAAGGTATGGGCTATATGAGTATATGGTTATGTCATTTGGATTCACTAACGCCCCTGCCTATTTTATGAGTATGATGAATAAGGTGTTCATGGAGTTCTTCGATAAGTTTGTTGTGGTATTCATTGATGATATCTTGGTGTACTCAAAGAACGAAGAGGAACATGAGGAGCATTTGCTCTTGGTTCTTGAGAAGCTCAGAGAACATCAGTTGTATGCCAAGTTTATCAAATGTGAGTTTTGGTTGAAGGAAGTTGGATTCTTAGGACATGTTATATCAGGAGAAGGTATAGCAATGGACCCTGACAAGGTGCACAGTCACTGAGTGGTTCGCACCCACTTCAGTTGGAGAGATCCACAGTTTTCTCGGACTCGCGGGATATTACCGGAGGTTCATAGAGAATTTCTCCAAGATTGCAAAGCCTATGACGACATTGTTGAAGAAGGACACCAAGTTCCATTGGACAAGTGTGAAGAAAGTTTCCAGGAGTTGAAGAAACGGTTGACGACAGCCCCAGTGTTGATCTTGCCAGATATACGCAAGGATTTCCAAGTGTATTGCGTCGCTTCACTCTTAGGACTTGGAGGAGTACTCATGCAGGATGGAAGAGTTGTTTCTTATGCATCTCGTCAACTTCGACCACACGAGTTGAATTATGCGACGCATGATTTGGAGCTAGCAGCAGTAGTGCATGCGCTCAAAACCTGGAGACATTTCCTTATTGGAAATCGTTGTGATGTGTACACGAATCACAAGAGTTTGAAGTACATTTTCACTCAGAAGGAGCTGAACCTCAGACAGAGGAGATGGTTGGAGCTTATAAAGGATTATGATATGAAGCTGCACCATCATCCAGGCAAGGCTAATGTCGTGGCAGACGCTTTGAGACGGAAGAGTTATGCAAATACCCTAGTGAAGGGAGGATTGCCAAAGGAGTTAGCAGAAGATCTCAGGGAGCTTTGTCTGGAGATAGTTCCTAGGGGTTTTGTTGCAACATTGGAGGTTCAGTCAACATTGTTGGGAAAGATACGAGAAGCCCAGAAGGATGACAAAGAGATTGCCAAAATCAAGGAGAGGATGAGTGAAGGAAAAGCCAAGGGTTTTCGTGAGGACGAACACGACACCTTGTGGTTTGCGGACCGAATCTATGTGCCCAACAACGTCGAGATCGGGAAGTTGATATTACAGGAGGCACGTGATTCGCCATATTCGATACACCCTAGAAACACTAGGATGTATTTGGACTTGAAGAAACATTTTTGGTGGACGGGAATGAAGAAGGATATTGTCGAGTATGTAGCGGTATGTGATTTATGCCAGAGAGTGAAGGCGGAGCATCAAAAGCCCGCAGGATTACTACAGCCTATGCAGATACCCGAATGGAAGTGGGAAAATCTTGGCATGGACTTTATCACCGGATTGCCCTGGACCAGATCGGGTTATGACTCAATCTGGGTAGTAGTGGATCGCTTGACCAAAGTAGCCCACTTTATCCCAAAGAAAACCACTTATACAAGTGCAAAGTTGGCCAAGATATACATGACCAGGATCGTATGACTGCACGAAGTTCCGAGGACCATTGTATCAGATAGAGGAACACAATTCACCTCAAAGTTTTGGCATCAGCTACACCAGACTTTGGGAACGAGGTTGGAATTCAGTAGAGCTTTTCACCCGTAGACCGATGGATCTAGTTGGGACGACAACTCACCCTATGCAGAGTTCTCGTACAATAACAGCTACTAGGCCAGTTTGAAGATGGCACCGTTTGACGAATTGTACGGGAGGAGATGCCGAACACCGTTAATGTGGGATGAAGTCGGAGACCATCAGTTATTTGGACCAGATCTGATCAAAGAATTAGAAGAGAAGGTTAAGCTGATTAGAGATAGACTAAAGGTAGCTCAGTCCAGGCAGAAGAGTTATGCAGACTCGAAGCGCAAGGAAGTAGTCTATGAAATCGGAGATAGAGTGTACCTGAGAGTGTCGCCTCTGCGAGGAGTTAAACGTTTCGGAGTTAAGGGAAAGTTAGCCCCGAGATTTGTGGGACCGTACCGTGTTTTGGAATGCATGGGAGAGGTTGCCTACAAGTTGGAGTTACCCGAAGGATTGTCAGGAGTTCACGATGTGTTTCACATTTCTCAGCTTAAGAAGTGACATGCGGAGATGGCCGACATTCCTTTAAGAGACACAGTGCCCCTGGAAGCAATTCAGTTGGATAGTGATCTGACTTGCGAGGAGAAACCCGTCAAGATCATCGAGTTTGCGAGCAGAGTCACCCGCAACAAAGTTATCAAGTTTTGCAAAGTTCAGTGGAGTCACCATACCGAGGATGAAGCCACCTGGGAACGAGAGGATGATCTACGCAAGGACCACCCACACCTATTTTCTGCCAACCCGAATCTCGAGGGCGAGATTCGTTCTAAGGGGGGTAGGTATGTAACATCCCAAATTTTCAATTTGGAATGTTATACATAGATCATATTGCATTGCATATTTTATTGCATTTGTGTGCTTGCGATCCTCGAAAATTCTAATCAACTCAAGGACCCGCGGAGAGAGTTGGGGATTTTTACCGTTTTCGTATTTGAGTTTTCTCAAATACCGGTGCGGGGATCACTTTGGTTCTAATTGTTTTTCTCTCCAAAAAAATATTTCTTAGTAAAATATATGAGCGGAGATAATATGTCTTCTCCAAAATAAAAGAAATATTGGAGAAAAAAATATTAAAATCACTTTTGGTTTTTATTCGGATTTATTTGCGATTTTATTTGCATAGGAAAAATGCGCGTTTTTCGAAATTGTATTTAGGTCCGGGAAAAATGTTCACTTTGTACTAAATATTATTATAGGACGGTGAAAATATCTTTCGGAATTTTCCGTCTTCGTTAAATTTTTTTTGTTGTTTTTTGCGTCAGGGTCGTTTTAAAAAAAAGTTTGTTTCGGACCGAACTAGGCCGAAGGCCCAGCCGGCCCGTGCGCCGCCGCCTTCCCAGGCGTGCCTGAGCCGGAGTCCGGGTGGCCGCAGCCGCCGCTTGGCCCCTTGGCCAAGTTAGCCCCCCCGGCCTTTATAAGCCACCACCCCTGCACCCTTTCGCCGCCCCACCCCGCCGCCAGCAGCCACCGCCACCGCCTACTGCCCCGCCGCCGAAGCACGCGCCGCCGTCGCCGCCCAGCGCTGCACCCGCCACACTCCGCCCCGCCGCCCGCACCTCGTCACCCTAGTCGCCGCCGCCGCCGGAGTTCAATGCCGCCGAGGTAGCCGCCGATTTTTTTAAATGTGTTCAGATTTTTTAGAAACCCTAGATCTGCTTTTTTTAAATAGACTGGTTCGGTTTTTTCGGTTTAGTTAAATAGCGGACGTTCGTCCGTACGTTCGTTTTAATGAACGTTGTTCGCCTGTCAGTCACAGAAAACGAACATTCGTTTGTTAGCATGTTCGTTTGTTTTTCTTTGTCATGGTTTTTTTCCGCGGTTATTTTTCGATCGTGATTTCTACCCTGATCTTATTTTTAGTTTTTCTTTTCGCTCGAAAGTCGGAATCACGTGATTCAAGCGCCCAGATTTCGTCTTGAAGCCCTCTTTCCATTTAACCAACTTGAACAAGGTTTTGCTACTGTAAAATTTGACTTTAGGTCAATCTAGTAAACGAATCTTGTTTCTTTCGCAGTTTGAGTTTCGTTGCTCCGTTTGATTTGATTCTTTTTGCAAACCGGAGTTCTTAAGTTGAACTTTCTGGTTAGATCTTCTTATTTGGAGTTTTATCTGTGCATCTTTGCTTGATTTCTTATGTATGCTATTGTTTGCTTGCGATAGAATTCCCGGAGTGTGAAGCGTGCTACTACGAGTCCCTAGGTTTTGCGAATCATCAGCAAGGCAAGTAACACTTTGATCATACCCTTTTATTACCCAGTTTTTATGCATTAGATCAAACCCTCACACATTACATGAGTAGGATCTCTTAACTTGTGGGTCTGGGAAGTAGACTGAGGTAGAACCTATTACCTGCATTATTTTTCAAACCCTGGGAGTTACTTCTACGTTATGCTTAGGTTGTCATGCTATGCTCGTAGACGTGGATTGGGTTTGAGAGTATCCATGACAGATGTGAGTTGTTAATTTATGGTTCAACTTAAGGTGGCTACTTTAATACACATCTGGGTGGATGGGTTCCAGGGCACCTGGAGAATCCAGTGTTGTCCTAGGAAATTCCGGGGGTACTGTGTGACTATCCTATGGAATGACACCCAGGCTCAAAGGGATCATAAGACTATTCATGCTAGAAACTTCCGTGTGCAGCCACAATGCCATTATAGACTCTAGCATAGTATGAGTAAGTAGTGTGAGCTCTTTCAGTGCTGGACTAGCTGATATAGGGGAAAGTAGGTGTACGGGTCCACCCGGGGTAAAGAGTAAATGCTTCTGAAAGACTGTGTCTCGGTCATCCATTTCTCAAACACCATGCAGTGCGAGAAATCAAACGGAGGAGATAGAGTCTTGTGGGGAAAAGTGTGCAAACCTCTGCAGAGTGTACAAACTAATCATGATTAGCCGTGTCCTCGGTTATGGACATCTTGAGTATCTGGTACTTGAATTATTGGTTGATCTCATCACTCTAAAATTATTTTGTTGGGTTAATGATGACTACTTTAATTGGGATTGAGTTGGAGGTACCTTCTCAATGATGTTTCAACTACCATGATAGTTAAAAAAAAAGTTATTCCTTTGTTGTAGGGAAAATTGGCTTTATGCAAAAACTTTAACCTTAGAGCCTCCACCAGCCAAATATGCATATAGTGTTAGCCTTTATTCTGTTACTTGCTCTACTATGTTATCTTTCCAGCATATTCCATGTGCTGACCCTTTTCGGGCTGCAACATGTTACGTTGCAGACTTTTCAGAAGAAGAGTAGGGTGCGCTAGGTCGTTTGTCATGCACTCAGCTATGCCGTTGGAGTTGATGGACCTACTTATATTCCAAGCCTTCCGCTGTTATTTTGTTAGATGGCCTTATGCCATAGACTTTTGTAATAAATTCTATTTTGAGACATTCGATGTAATAAGTGTGTGATTTCCACTCCGTTATAAATCCTTCAAGTACTATGTGTGTCAGCATTACCGATCCATTGATGACACAGAATACACAGACACCTCGGTCCATTCGGATCGTGGTCGCTACAAAGTTGGGGGATATATGGGTCAAAACCCGCTTCACTATGCGCAGGCAGGCCGATTGTATCGGTCGAGGGGGCGGTTGTACTGCTAGGAGCTCATGCGCCGGTCCCTGGAGGTGTCCAAGGAGGTAGTACAGCGGTTGTACTGGTGGTCGGGGTGGTTGTTCTGATCTTTTCACCAATGGCTTAAGTACCGGGCTTGTACCGGCCTTGTGATGCTTGCTCACAGAAGGTTGAGCGGTACTTGGGCGGTAGTTGACCGGTTGTACCGATCGAGCGGTAGTTCGCCGGTAGTTGGGTGGTTGTACCGGTGATCCTGGGCTGGGTAGATTTCCCTCCGTGCTCTTGGCGTCCATCTTGCACAGTAGCTTCTCCTTAACACCTAAGCATACAAAGTGCCTCCGTTTGAGGTAGTAGCCATGTCTCAAGGTGGTCAAATGGAAATTCAACAAGGAGAGAGTTAACCTCGGTTTCAAGTGCTCTTGCTCGACATCGTGTCATCGGTCCGCTAAGCACTTGGGAAAATGGGTCCATGGGGATGACTGTAGGATGCTCCGCATCAAGCTCTCTAGACAATTCCTTTCTCCTTGCCCTTTTCGGTCTGGGGGCTCGACATCTTGGGCCCCTTCCCTCGTGCTGCCGGGGGCTTTGAATTCTTGTACATTGCAATCGATGAGTTTACAAAGTGCCCGGAACTGGAACCAGTGAGGAAGGTATCCGCACAATCAGCTATCAAGTTCTTGAAGGGATTTGTGTGCCGTTTCGGAGTACCCGCCAGGGTGATCACTGATAATGGCACCCAATTTACAAGCCGTGTCTTCATGCGCTATGTTCAAATCCTTGGAAGGAAGGTTTCCTTTGCCTATGTTTCCCATCCCCGGAGTAATGGGTGAGCTGAGAGGATGAACGCTGAAGTGTTGCATGGACTCAAAACAAGAACTTTCGATAAGCTACAGAAGTGCGGCAGGTGCTGGATCGACGAGCTGCCAGTGGTTCTTTGGTCCCTCCATACGACACCGAATCGAGTCACCGGCAAGACTCCCTTCTCCCTAATGTATGGGGCAGAAGAAGTGCTGCCCACGGTACTCATATACGGGTCACCTCGAGTACTTGCCTACAACGAAGTAGAGCAGGACCAGTGTCGGCGTACTGGGAACCAGGGTACCCAGACTTGCCTGTCCGCGGGCCGCGACGCGCTCCTACTACGGCCTGGTATGGCCCAGCTGATCGACCAACTATCCAAGACCCTCACGAGGGGGCTAAGCCTCGCAAGGAGAATGACGTCAAGACCTCCTGGGGAGCGGCATCAGCCAGGTGCTCCGGAGGGGCAGAGAATCCAAGGCCAAGCCTGCCTCGGGAGGAGGCAGAGATGTCAGCAATGACGCACCGCGCCAGCGGGTGCCCGCGTCTGCCAGCGGCACAATTACCATTTCGGTGCAAAGGGGACAGCGCAGCCACGGGTTCCCGAGGAGTGGGGCAAAGGTTTCCTCATTGGTGCAACGAGACCGAAGACCGCAAGGACGACAAGGAGGATGTCATCGTCGAGCCCACCATCACGTCATCGCCTGATCCTTTTGCAGGCGAAGACTGCTTTTGTCAGGGTAGGAGCATCCTTGTGTCCCCACTAAAAAATGGCCATTGTGGGATCCCTTCCTGCCTAAACATTTCGGGGGAAGAGGACCGTGGCCGCCTATATAAGTAGCTAGGATTCCCACAGTGAAGGGGATCGGTCCACACACTCAGCCACCACACAAGGAGCAAGAACACTTGCCTCCCGACCCTCCTGAGCTCACCTCCTGAGCCCAGGAACCATTGTACTAGCTCATATCCCAGCTCGCCCAAGGCTAATCCACCAAAGCAGGAAGTAGGGTCTTACACCACGCGGTGGCCCGAACCTGGATAAACTCTTGTGTGTTCTATCTGTTGTTTGCTTGAATCCTTTCACCGAGACGGGAGCAAGGCGCTAGGTAGACGTGAGTGTGAGAGATCTTCGTTCACGCCCCTGTGTTCGAACTTATCGGGTTTTGCGGAGCCCTAAATCTGACATTTGGCGCGCTAGGTAGGGGGCGTGTCGAAATCTCGCCTCTCCAACGACCTCGCTTCCCCTCTCCGATTCAGCGCCTCTACGATGGCTGCGGCCTGCCATAGCCGTGCGGGGGCTGACTTCCTCCCCGTCGACCGAGCAATATCAGCAGACCGCGCCACCCATGGGCGCTCATCCTCCTTCCTCGACGATGCTCGTGCCGGCCAGGCCACCGGAGGACGGCCTGCACCACCACTCCCGCCTCCTGTGGCCTCGCTGGTCACGCTGTTGATGGGGTGACGACGGGCCCAGCACCGGCCGCCCGCCGAGAACCGCACCACACGGACGGCCCGCAACTGCGAGCTGCGGGGTGTCGCCTGCAGGGAGCAGCCTTGCCGCGTGGTCCCCTGCATCCTCGGTGGGTCCCAAGCACCGGCGTCTGCCCGGCACGCCAAGTCGCACTTTCGGCAGGTTGGGGCTGCCGCCCAGCCGCGGGAGGTCTTGCGGGCGCAGAGAGAGCCGGGGCCCACCATCACCTTTGGCTCCGGCGGTCTCGCCTCCAAAGCGGCCAGCACCGGCGCTCTCCCCACGGTATGCACACCCACCATCTGCGGGGTGGCTGTGACAAGAACCCTCATCGACGGCGGCGCCGGCCTCATCATCCTCTCTCCCGAAGCCTTCGGTCATCTGCATGTGTCCTACAGGCAGCTCCTTCCCACCAAGCCCTTCTCGGGGGTCGCGGGCTCGGCCGTTCCGCTCGGACAAATCCGCCTCCCGGTCACCTTCAGCACACCGGCTAACTACCGGACTGAGCTCATCAATTTTGACGTTGCGCCCATCCACCTGCCGTACAACTCCGTCCTCGGCTTCCTAGCCTTGGCAACGTTCATGGCGGCGACTCACCCGGGCTACAACACCGTCAAGATACCCGGGAGCAGCGGCGTCATCACCATCAAAGAGGACCCCAAGGCCGCCCTTCAGGTCCTTGGGCGCACTTACAAGGCCGCTGCTGCCGCAGCTCACCCAAGGGCGAAGCGGGCTCCGGAACCTCCGGAGGCCGCGCCTGCCAAGAAGAAGTAGCTCTTTTCTTAGGACCCTACCGAGACGAAGCAAGTGCCCGCCGATGAAGAAGGCTCAGGAGCCACCTTCACCATCGGCACGAGCATGGATCCAGAGCAAGAGGCGGCGCTAGTCAGCTTCCTCAGAGCCAACAAGGATGTGTTCGCCTGGAAGGCCACAGATTTGGGTGCCTATGCATGTCATTGAGCATCACCTCACGGTGTGCCCCAACGCGCGCCCTATCAATCAGAAGGCGCACAGACAAGCCCCGGAGAAGCATGCCTTCATCGTTCAGGAGGTTAGGAAGCTGGAGGAAGCAGGTGTCGTATGGGAAGTACGGCACCCGGAGTGGCTGGCCAACCCCGTCATCGTCCCGAAGAAAGGAGGCAAGGAACGCATGTGCGTCGACTTCACGAGCCTCAACAAGTTCTGCCCTCAGGACCCCTTCCCTCTTTCGCGCATCGACCAAATCGTGGATTCGACGGCTGAGTGCGACTTACTCTGCTTTCTTGACGCCTTCTCGGGCTACCACCAAATCAAGATGGCGGTAGAAGATGTGGAGAAGACGGCGTTCCTGACCCCATGTGGGGTCTACTGCTACACCTGCATGCCTTTTGGGCTAAGGAACGCGGGCGCCACCTTCCAGCACCTGATGCACATCACCCTCGGCCCTCAGCTCGGAAGGAATGCAGAGGCCTACGTCGATGACATCATGGTTAAAACCAAGGAGGCCACGACCCTCATCTAGGACTTAGAAGAAACATTCGCCAACCTACGCAAGGTGAAGTTGGGCCTCAACCCGGAGAAGTGCGTGTTCGGCGTACCCTCCGGCAAGTTGCTAGGGTTCCTGGTTTCGCACCAGGGCATTGAGGCTAACCCGGAGAAGATCAAGGCCATTGAGAAAATGAGGCCGCCCACAAACCTGAAGGAAATGCAGAAGCTCGCCGGATGTGTGACAGCCCTGGGGCGCTTCATCTCTAAGCTTGGGGAACGCGCCCTTCCGTTCTTCAAGCTCATGAAGAAGAAAGGACCCTTTGAGTGGACTCCGGAGGCCGATGCCGCCTTCTAGGATCTCAAGGAATACCTCACGAGCTCGCCGGTTATGGTAGCACCACGACCCTTGGAGCCCATGACACTCTACCTCGCCGCAACGCCTCATTCCGCCAGCGCAGCACTAGTCGTGGAGCGCGAGGAAATGCTCCGGAGCCCAAGGCCACCGGGCGGCTCGGCACCTTCAGGGCTCGCGCCGCCCCCCAATGCGGCCTCAGGGGCAGATTCGACCACGGGCATTGACGGCCCCACCACTTAGCAAGAAGCTCCTAAGGTCCCTGAGACGCCATCGGACCCTACTACGCCGACCCTCATGGAGCACCTGGTGTACTTCGTCAGCACAGTACTGCGCGACACGCGTTCGCGCTACCCGATGCCCCAGAAGCTGCTCCTGGCGCTCCTCGTCGCCTCCAGGAAGCTGCGCCACTACTTCCAAGGCCACCCCATCAAGGTTGTTTCGCCGTATCCCCTCAAGAAGGTGCTGCTGGGCTCGAATGTCGTCGGGAGGGTCGCCGAGTGGAACATCGAGCTTCAAGCGTTCCAGTTGGAATTCAGCACCACGCGGGTGATCAAGGGAGCAGCTCTGGCAGACTTCATGGCGGAATGGACTGACACGTCGGAGCGGGGGGTCAGCAAAGACCGCTCGCTGGCCCTAGGTGATGAAGCCCCAGACGGATGGGTAGTTTACTTCGACGGCGCCTTCTCACTCCTCGGCGCGGGGGCTGGCCCCGTGTTGGTATCTCCCACTCAGGATAAGTTGTACTACGCTGTGCAGCTCTGCTTCCAGCAGGGTGAGAAGGTCTCCAACAACATCGCCGAGTACGAGGGCCTGATTGCCGGGCTCAAGGCCGCCGCTGCGCTGGGGGTCAAGCGTCTCACCATCAGGGGCGAATCACAATTCCTCGTCGACTTCTCCAACAAGAAGTACAAGCCCAAGGACGAGCACATGGGGCATATCTGGAGGAGGTACGCAGGATGGAGAAGCGATTCCAAGGGTTGGAGGTGCAGCACGTACCGAGAGGCACCAACAAAGAAGCGGATGACATCACCAAGCGAGCCTCCAGACGGGAGCCTCAAAGGCCAGGCGTCTTCAAGAAGCGGCTACTCAAGCCGTCAGCAGCACCGTCAGCCCCTGAGCCGGCCTCCCCTCGGCAGGGGTTACGAGCGGCGCCTCCGGACGGTGCCCCGCCCTGCGGGCCACCCTCCGGAGCCCGCCTGTTGCTCGCCGCAGAGCCCGAGGAGGGTTGCTGGACCCAAGAACTCAAGATGTACCTGCTACACGATACCCCGCCGGACAAAGAAGAAGACGTAGAGCGCGTGGTCCGACAGGCCTCCGCTTACTGCATCCAAGACGATGAACTCTACAGGAGGCGCCCCAACGATGTCTCGCTAAAATGCATCTCGAGGAAGCAAGGGCTCGAGCTGCTGGCTGATATCCACGGTGGAGACTGCGGCCATCACTCGTCGTTCCGCACCCTCGTGGGCAAGGCCTTCCGCAGCGGCTTCTACTGGCCCACGGCGCTGAACAACGCCACAGAGCTCGTGCGAGCTTGCGAGGCATGCCAGTTTCACGCCAAGCAGATCCACCAGCCGGCGCAAGGCCTCCAGGCGATTCCGCTTTCCTGGCCCTTCGCTGTTTGGGGATTGGACATCCTGGGTCCATTTCCTCGGGCAGCAGGGGACTACCGCTTCCTGTACGTCGCCATCGACAAATTCACCAAGTGGGCAGAAGTGGAGCCTGTTCATGCGATCCCAGCCGGGTCAGCTGTCAAGTTCATCCAGGGCCTCGTGAGGCGATTCGGGGTCCCCAACCGCATCATCACGGATAACGGTTCGCAGTTCACAAGTAATCTCTTCAGGTCATATTGTGCTAACCTTGGAACACAGATCTGGTATGCTTCAGTGGCTCACCCCAGAAGTAACGGCCAGGCCGAACGCGCCAACGCGGAAGTCTTGCGCGTCCTCAAGACGTGCAACTTTAAGAAGAAGCTTGAGGCTTGTGGCAGGGGCTGGATCGGTGAACTCCAGTCCATGTTGTGGTCAATCCGAACCACTGCCACCAAACCTATGGGGGAAACTCCTTTCTTCCTCGTCTACGGGGCAGAGGCGGTCCTCCCTCACGAGGTCAAGCATCGCTCCCCACGGGTCCTGGCCTTCAATGAGGAATGTTAGGACGCCGTCTGGCGGATGGACCTCGTGCTCGGCGAGGAGGGCCGCCGCCAAGCTGCCCTCAGGGCGGCACGTTATCAGCAGGCGCTGCGGTGGTATCACTGCCGCGGCGTCCGGGCAAGAACACTTGAAGTTGGTGACTTGGTCCTGAGGCGGGTCCTCTCCCGTGAGGGGCTACACAAGCTCTCTCCCATGTGGGAGGGCCCGTTCAGAATCGCCCGTGTCTCTAGGCCTGGTGTTGTCCGTCTGGAGACCCAGGATGGGATACCTATCCAGAATTCCTGGAACATCGAACACCTCAGGAGGTTCTATCCATAATCAAGGCTCCGTGCCCGTGAAGGTCTCCGCCCGTGACACTCTCACGTAATAATGAGTTGAGGTTGTACATGCCTCGGAGTCTCCTGTGTGTTGCCTACGGGCCCTCAAATGGGGCTCCCACCCACGCCCCAGTGGCAGTCCTTAGCTCCGCGCTGGTAAGAAGGCGTAGTGTAGGGGTCGGACGCGACCTTTTTTCTTTTTTTGCCTAGTGTTTGGCTGTCAGCCTTTTCTACTTCCTTGGCTATCAGCCCTTCCTCTACCCCATGCTATGAAGTTCTTATGTTTCTCGCGCTTCCTGCATTTGGTTTGAGACCTTTCTTGCCGGTTTGTTTGGGATCTTTCTTGACAGTTCTAAAGTTCAGTTGCGCCACTCACTCTCCTTCGCGTGCCTCGCGCGTGGGGGCTGGGGCACGGTAGGTCATCAGCCCTCGTCTGCCGACGTGGCCCCGTGACCTCGCCTGGCCAAGCCTGCTCAGGCTCTGGTGCCGGGCTTCTCAGTCCGCACAACCTAGCGCTGGGCTTTTCAGTCCACGCAATTTATCCTACCGAGCCGGCTCAGGCTTTGGTGCTCTAACCCGCGCTCGGCGCCCTCAGCAGATCCCAGTGGCTCACCCCCGCTTGGGGGCTCATGATGCCGAAGTCAGGAGGACTCCGCCTCAGGACGACGCGACGCATAAAAGCTAAGTACTTTCACCCAGGCAACAAAAGCATGACAGCGAGTTCTCTCTTCTTATATATATCACAACCCATTACACGCCTCCTCAAGGCAACTTGAAATTTTGACGCAGAAAGGACATGAAGGAAAAGAAAGGAGGAGAAGCAGAGGCCGCTCCCGCTTAGTCAGAGTCCTCCAGTTCCTCTGGATTCACTGAACCGGAGCGGCGCGGCAACCCCCTCCCCTCGCCACGCCGAGCTCGACGGCGTGGTGGTTCGTCGCGGCCGCTGCTACTGGAGGAGCTGCTGCTACCACAGAGGGGGGGGCCCACGGCGCCCCCCAGGACTGAGATCGTCCTCGGAGGAGGAGCTGCTTCTCTGGACGCCACCCCTGTCGTCCTCCTTGTCATCAACCTCGGGACAACACCCAAGGCGCCTCCCTTCCTCCGAGAAGACCCTGACGAACAGCGTGGAGACACCATCGTACCTGAAGTGGAGCGCACATCTCCCCTACAGCCGGCGTGCGCGGGCAAACGACTATCAGCCGTGCTCCAGGAATACATTACCCGAGGGAGCCACATCAACCTCCACCCATGACGCACCACTGCAGCAACTGTCGGCCTGCAGCCAGAGCCCGCCGAGGCCTCCGGCTGGTAACACGTCGCCAAACGAGCGGGGAAGCCTGAGCCATGGGCCGCCGGGCTTCTCCGCCCAAACCATGAACTCCGATGACACGTCGAAAGAATGAAGCTATGGGCGTGGAGGACGCGCGGCCAACAGGCGCCGTTGCACGCCTCCTCTTCCTCCGCGGCCACAACCGCCTTCACCACGAGAGGACGCCCCGTGCCGTCCACCGGCGGCCGAGCAGGACTCAGAAGGCCGCGCTCGCCTCCCCGAGAGGTCCCCGCAAGCGCAACGGTGTGCTTGCGGGGGCGACCGCGGCCTCTCTTCGGTGGCAGCGGGACTGGATCCTTCGGGGCCTTCCCCTTCTCCGCGGCGGACGGCTTCCTCGACGGCGCCATGGAGACCTCGCGACAAGGGGAAGAGCAAAGAGCAAGCAAGGGGAAGATGGCGCTGGTTTGGAAACGGCTTGGGGGCTCCCCCTCCCTAGTCCCATTTATAGGGTGGAGGAGCCCAACCGCCAGCCACTGGCGTCACAGCCATTACGCCACCATCGCCTGTGCCAAGGAGTTGTCAAGTCGCACGATCAGCAAGACTGCGTGGGGAGCGGAGCCGCCACGTCCCATCCAATAGTCGCACGCCGGCCTGGCCCACAGCCTTTTTGGGCCCGCGGCGCTTCATCCTCGACTAAGGCTTCGCCCCGAAACCAACTCCGCGCGCACCTTGGGCCCACGGGCTACTGTCGGTGTACTGGGAACCAGGGTACCCATACTTGCCTGTCTGCGGGCCGCGACGCGCTCCTAGTACGGCCTGGTACGGCCCAGCTGATCGACCAGTTGTCCAAGACCCTCGCGAGGGGGCTAAGCCTCGCAAGGAGAACGACGTCAAGACCTCCTCGGGAGCGGCCTCAGCCAGGTGCTCCGGAGGGGCGGAGAATCCAAGGCCAAGCCTACCTCAGGAGGAGGCAGTGATGTCAGCAATGATGCACCGCGCCAGCGGGTGCCAGTGTCCGCCAGCTTCACAGTTACCATTTCGGTGCAAAGGGGACAGCGCAGCCGCGGGTTCCCAAGGAGCGGGGCAAAGGTTTCCTCATTGGTGCAACGAGATCGAAGACCGCAAGGACGACAAGGAGGATGTCATCGTCGAGCCCACCACTACATCATCGTCTGATCCTGTTGCAGGTGAAGACTGCTTTTGTCAGGGTAGGAGCGTCCTTGTGTTCCCGCTCAAAAATGGCCGTTGTGGGATCCCTTCCCACCTAAACATTTTGGGGGAAGAGGACTGTGGCCGCCTATATAAGTAGCTAGGATTCCCGCTGTTAAGGAGATCGGTCCACACACTCAGCCACCGCACAAGGAGCAAGAATACTTGCCTCCCGACCCAGGAACCATTGTACTAGCTCATATCCCAGCTCGCCCGAGGCTAATCCACCAAAGCAGGAAGTAGGGTCTTACACCACGCGGTGGCCCGAACCTGGATAAACTCTTGTGTGTTCTGTCTGTTGTTTGCTTGAATCCTTCCACCGAGACGAGAGCGAGGCGCTAGGTAGACGTGAGTGGGAGAGATCTTCGTTCACGCCCCTGTGTTCGAACTTATCGGGTATTGTGGAGCCCTAAATCCGACAAGCAGCTCCGACATGATGAGGTCGTGCTCCTCGAGTAAGATCGTCTCCGGGTCGCTGTGCGTGTTGCAAGCTACCAGCAAGCCTTGCGCCGCTATCATAGCCGCATGATTCATGACTGGAGCTTTGAGGAAGGCGACCTTGTCCTTAGGCGTGTTCAATCCGCCAAGCGTTCTAACAAGTTGACGGCGAAGTGGGAAGGCCCTTACCGGGTAGTGTGAGTCACCAGACCTGGCGTAGTCCGTTTGGAGACCGAAGATGGCATTAAGGTGCAAAACTCATGGAAGAGCATCTTTACAAGTTCTACCCATAAGGCGCGGCTGCCGGGCTCAGCCCCAGAAGCCATCTTTTGTAAAAGCCATGCCTATGTGCATGTAACCCTTTCTACAAAGCCATGCGCCGACCCTGTGCAAAGATAATAAAATGAAGCGATGGTGCCTAAAAATTGCATGCATGTTTAGTTTAGCATGAATTTTCCATGGTCATTTAGAGAGGATCACATGCTGCTATGTTTTCCCTCTATACTAACTACAGGGCGCTGCGGTGGATGAAATCCCAAAAAGGAGGAGTGAGAACAAGCTTTCATATCGGCCCTCCATGACGACACAGAATAGATAAGTCCCTTTTTATCCATCCATATTGTACTCATTTATGGTAAACTTGTGCGTAGAAAAACCTTGCACCCGCCAACATTTGTGCTCACATCCTTCTATCCACGGATTACTTCGATCAGGATGGTCGTAGTGACATTTGAAACAAAGGGGTGTCAAGGGGCCGGTTCCCTTCCATGCTCCTGACCCGCCAGGCCATGTCTCTCAGCAAAAATGGAAGGGACCAGCAAGATGTCTTGCCGGTAGACCTTGTTTACTTAAAGGTATAGAGGAATTGTTCCTCTGCATGGACGTGACACATGCACAAGTGCTCGGCAAGCATATCTTTTTTCATTAATATGTAGATAAACAAGTACAAACCTTACAAAGTACAAACTTCGGTGGGGGATTACATAATTTGAACTGAAGTTTGGAAAATGCCTACATATTTTTGATTGAAAAAAGATAAGTGCCACGTAATCCCTTTCTTGCCCATCTCCTCCTAGGGACTACAATGGGAGGTGAAGAGGGCAAAAGGAGCACCTGGGCAGAAGCCCAGCCTGACCCCGCCAGAGCCCACGGGATGCAGCCTGACAAGATTGGAAGGGCACGGACGAAGGTGATGGATGGAGGGAGAGGCTAGGCGATGCCCTGGTGACCATCGCCAAGACTAGAGGAGCACGACAGGGGGACACTGGCAGGGAAGACGAAGCCAGAGTCCACGAGGAAGCCTGCCAAAGTCCAGCTGGAGGAGGCAAAGGCATCCACACCCAACACCCCTCCGTGCTCTCCTCAACCCCGGGCACCACGACATCCACGCCCTCATCCTGCACCGCCACCTCATGGGTTGGAATCTGCCCTTGCATCTCCAGCGAGGGGAGGGAGGCGCTGATGAGCGGAAGCCCTCGTCTTCACTACTGGAGCACCACCGCATCCTCTTCCCCTCACCATAGTGGAAGATGGATGCGAGGAGAAGAAGAAGAAGGAGGAGATGTGTGTGGGTGAGCCCTCTGTCTGCGCCTCGTTTTATAGGAGAACATGGCCAGGGGCTGGCTCACCAAGAGGGCAACTGTCCCGCTCCGCCAATCCGGTCCTTCTGCGTCACTAAGGGCGTCCAGAATCTACAACCGCCCCCTCCACCTATCCGCGATACCGGGTTTTTCGCCATGGCACTCATTCCTGCGCCCTACGCACCTACCACCAACCTTGCGCAATGCATGAAGCGTACGTGGAGGAAACGACATGGGTGGTGGGATGAATAAAATGGTAGTTACCTCCCTGTGAATGAGGGCAGATCCACATTCTATTACGTGGGAAACCCTACATCGTCTTGCATGACGCACGGAAAAATCAGAAACTAATTCAATCATAGGTTAATCAAGAAGCACATGAGATATCAAGGAAGAAAGGAATACCTTCGCAGATCGACCAAAGTGTTCGCCCATGTACTGTTAGGGCCTACCCCAACGATGTTTGGCAGTACGTATGGGCCAGGCCCGGGGCTCCTGTCGGTGCAACAAACATTTACGTTCGTCGCCCGGACTGTACACATGCGTATTGGCAAAGGCACGGCTACATCAACATACAAAGCAAGGCCAAGCCAGAGGAGCAGCTCTTTTTGAGATCAAATAGCAGATCAAGAAGACCAAGACAACCAAGACAACAGAGCATCACCTTGGGAAAGCCTCCCTTGCTAGGCAGAAGAGCCTCGCCAGGTCGAGGCCGCCCCAAGGACAAGTCCAAGATTTTCGCAGTAGGCTTGCCAGCTTCGCCAAGAGCAAATCTCCCCGCCAAGGCACCAGCGCTCCAGCGCACCACGACGCAAGTCAGCTATCAATGCGGTGTCGAGCTCCCAAGTGATTAAGTGGCTTCCATTAAGCACATGGCAGCCATTTGTAAGATAGATTACCCTCATATGACACACGTCCAGGTCTGTGGCAAGCAGATAAGCAGGAGATGGTTAAGCGGCACGACATGCATGCTGGGCCGCATCCTCAGCATGACACCGAGCAGCGCATTTAATGCAGTTTGTCCTAACTACCAGAGTTATGTATGATAGGACTGTTAGCTATCTCGTCGTGAGATAAAGACTGTTTTGCCCGTGTGGTCACCTCTTAAGCTATAAAAGGAGGTCTGAGGCGACCTAGCAAAGGTTTCGGACCCTTACACATGTCACACCCTGCATTTTGTAACATGTCATTTGCATCAATGAAGCATGAAAATTTGGACCAGCAAATTTTTTTGGCATCATTTGGCTTTTATTTGGAATTGAGTTTTTTTTCTTCCTGTGTTTTTCATGTGCTCATTAAAGTCAACTATTACCTCTTGTGGAATTCATCTACTGACCCAAAACTTCTGCCCAATGATCATACCAAGTGTTTATAGCAGAATAGTATTTTTTTATAAAATTAATTTGGCCAAAATGTATTTTTACAATTTAGTATTCCAAAAACCCCTGAATTGAGGTTTGCACTGCAAGTGCTTGATTTAGGGTGAGAAAATTATTTCAAAAAGTATATTTGAGCCCTAGCAGATATAGGACTCCCAGAAACCACAAAAGTATAATTTTAAAAGTTATTTTCCTATTTTATATAAAAGCTTTTTCTTAAGGCCAGAAATGGTCTTTAATAGGGAAAAATTGTTTAAGTATTTCAAAAATATTTGCCAAAATTCAGGGAGACTCATACGACATATATTGTCCATATATAAGGGTTTCAACACTTGGTCATGTTCAAAATAATGGACTAATCCCTCAGAAACCCTTTCTGGATATTTCAAGCTTTTGAAATATTTACAAAGGAAATATTATCTAAAAATTTCAGGGAAAATCTATCATGTCATATATGACATATTTGATGATCTTGCCAAGCCCCAAGCCTTGGGGAGCAAGAAAAACATCATCAAAACCCTCTAAAACCATTCTGTCCATATCTGAAGTTTGAGCAACTTTACATTGCCAAACTTATCCAAATGCTCTCAAACTTGGTGCACATGCTAGAAAGGCCTAATAAGGCATCTAGACCAAATGGCACAAGCTTTGGAGTAGGGTAACTTGATCTGAATACCCCAAAACCATTTTCGTTCAAATTCAAATTTGAACAACTTTACATTACCAACTTTTTACCTGGAGCTTCAAACTTTGTGGGCATGATCAATACCCCAAATGATGAAACTACACCAAGTGGTGCATCAAGGGGAGATGATTAGATTGACTTAAACATGATGAAGCCATTTCTGTTGATTTCTAGGGTTCACCAAAGTTACATTTGCTAGTTTCTTCAAACAAGCCCAAATTTGGTGAAACACCCTATTTCCATATGACATTCAATCCTGTTAAGTTCCATGGCTAGTGGAGATCATTTGCTTGTCCAAAGCATGATCAAACACCTTCTGCTATTTTACCAAAACCATCATCTTGACCTCTTTTACTATTTACTTTTGCCTCAACTTTCTACCACAGCTTCACCTAGTTACATTCTATCTCCAGTAACTTCCCCCTGTCCACAGCTCAATGATTGAGGGGTGAAAACCCCAATTCACCTTGCTGGACAGCCCAATTCTACCCATCTACCAGCTTCCCTCCTCCATCACTGATCACCCAGAGCATCCAAGGCCACAGCTGGTTTATTTACTTCGTGCTGGACCCCCAAGACACGGCGGACACGCCCAGTGAGCCAACGGCATGCCGTGGCATGCAGAAGTCGCGCTCCAGAGCGTGCTACAGTGCGCACCCGCACTGTAGCCTCGCCCAATCCCTCGCCTCCGACCACCTCATGCTCCCCCCTCGAGCCAACCGATGCGCCTCGGCGTCCGCAACTCCCCCCGGCGCTGTCCCCCTCCTCCTTCTCCCTCCAGTGGACGCTCTCGCACGCGCGCTGGCCGCCCGCGAGCTCCAACCTCTGGCCTCACACGCGTGAGCCCTCTGGAGCATCCCCCGCTCCCCCTCTTCCTTCCCTCCGCCCTGGAACTCGTCCAGCAACACCCCAGACGTACCCCCAACGCCTCCCGTGCACTGTGGCGACGAGCAGAGGCTCGCCGGCGCACAGGTCCACGGGACCTCGCCATTCTCCTATAAATAGGGCCCCTGAGCCCCTCCTCTCTTCACCAACAGCATCCTCCCCCTCTCAATCACCTCCCTGAGCCACTCGCCTCTCTCTAGACCTGCCCGAGCTCGAGCTCCGTCGTGACTGCTTCCCGTCGCCAGCCCAGTACAGGCCGCCCTAGCTCTCCCTTTCGCTCGATCTAGCACCGCAGCACACCACTGATGCGATTCCGCATATTTCCCCTCTCTGCAGCTGCCGAAATCGACCGGAGCAGCATCCTCCCGACGCCCCTCCGCTGCGAGTCCTCGCCGCCGGCGAACCAGGCCCCTCCGGCGAGCCGCACCACCACCACTGGAACGGCGACTCTCCGCTGAACCCGTTCCTGCCCGTAGCTTGCCCCGCCGTGCACCGTATCGCCGCCGGTGAGCTCGCCGTCTCTCTGACCACAAGGTTGAAGATGACAGGCGGGCCCTGCCTGTCATCCTCACCTCCCTCTCGCTCCCCTCTCTGTCACTGACCGCCGGGCCCCGCCCGTCAGGTTTGAAAACCCTGACGCGCGCGCCCGTGTGGTGGGCTATAAGCCCTGGGCCGTTGCACTGTGGCCGTTCTAGCCCAGTGGCACAGGGCCTTTTTCTCTTTTTCTTTTCTGTGGTTATTTCAAATAATTTCATAGAAATAAATATTTGTCCAAATGAATTAATTCCAACTCCTAAAAACTTGTAAAAATCCAACCTATTTAATGGTGTCACTTTCACACATATCCATGAACCTTTTCTGTTCTAATCAAATTTAAATTCATATTTGAACAATAAAACTTCTGTTCAAATATTCTTAGACTCCATTCAGCCACTCCAAAACTCAAACTAAGAATTTCTGCCATCTTAGTTTTCTCTCTGGCACATAACAAAAATAGGTTGACATTTTTCTGAGCACTTTGATTTTTCTGTTTTTATTGTGGTCTTATTTTCCCGTTGTTATTTTGCGACGATTAGATACCGTATTTGACGAGGTTGCTGAAGAAGAAGGTGGGGAAGGATTTGAAGACTTTGAAGACTAAGCCAATCCAGGCAAGCAACCTTTGACCATAATACACTTGTGTTCTTCGGAACCCGTTTGTTTCCGAATGCATGATGATAAGAGTACGGTGGTAACCTAGTTTAAAACCACCACATGATGCATGCTTTACTCTTGATCTTGCTATGTGCTAAATGCAATGCAAATGGTTAGTAGTGATGCTTAATAATGCATGTTGTGCCATGAAACCTTTGTGGTTGCATTCTTTTCAAAAAAAACATCGGGTGCCCCTAATGCCCGAGGGTGATATTGAGTTGGGTCATCACTTGAGGAAGAAGTGATGTGCCGGTAAAGATCTTGTGCATGGGTGAAATGATGGATTAGATTTATGTGTGACTACCGTCCCAACCAAACATGTGCAACCACTCTACCCCTTATGGGACGGGGCTTTATTGATTACTTAGGCCGATACTAGCATGGTGCCCGCATTACTAGTGACGGGAAGACTTGAGGTCTTTCCCGGGACGGGGTCATGCTTGGATAGACGACCATGACTGTTTTTACAGGGCACCGGACACACCATTGGTCCCTTCGGGTACGCGTGACATTGAAATTAGGGCAAGTCCCATGATCTATTGTTTGTACTCGAGGGCCGTGTACCAACGAGTGGACCCTATGTTAGTGTCGTCTAAGGAAAGATAATGACCGGGTGCTTCCCCTGAGTACTTGAGGTACTGCGGGATCGTGGGTGACACGAAAGCTTCCCGGATCTTGTGGGTAATGTGCGCAACCTCTGCAGAGTGTAAAACTATTCGAATAGCCGCGTCCACGGTCATGGACAGTTGGGAGGTGCTACTTAAACTATGTCCAGAATTTTACTACATCGGTGAAAGTATATGTGTGTGATGAGTCAAGGTGGTGAATTGACTCGTGAGTAGAATTCTTTTCATGTTGATATCGGTAACCTGTTCTCGAGGTTACATAAATTCATTGATGCATATACTTGATGGTAGAATATTTATTCTAGCTTATTGCTAGATTGCTCATTGTTGTTCAAATTGCATTGTTACTTGAACCAAATCATGGGTTGCTTGCGAGTACATTCAAAGTACTCATTGGCTTGCCACTGGTTATTTAATTGGCCAGGCATGGAGGAACAGGAATATGAAGAAGAGTTATATGGAGACGAACATGCGAACTAGGACGTTGTCCCAGTCAGAATGCCTATAGGGTTAAGGTAGATGGCATGGGTTCTACTTATCGTCGAAGACTTCCGCTATTCGAGTTATTTGCTATTCAGCCCTTGAGGCTTTATCTATGTAAGACTTGGCCATAATGGCCTTAATTTGTGTAAGACGGTATGTATGGATGTAAGACTCTTGTTATTCAGCTTCTGTGTGTTCAGTGAGCATTGATCTCTGGGATCACCGTACACGTGCATTCGGTGATCTCGACTCTTAAGTCGGGGTCCCCATAGAGCTGGTATCAGAGCCATCCTGACTGTAGGAAGCCTTAGTTAGCATGGGCGTTAGTTAGATGAGACCCCTTTTTTAAAAAACCTTCTGAACCTCTCTTCTTTTCTAAACCTTACCAACCTGAGATATCATCAGCTTATTAACCTCTCCTATTCCACCTTTGTAGATGGCCGCTGTACCTGAAGAGCACCTGACCACTGGGTTTCCCTTGCTTCTCGAGGATAGCCTCCGGGAGTGCCAGTTCCACCGAGCACCCATCCTCACCTACCTTGAGCATTGGGTTAGCGACACTGAGGTGGAGTACCATGTGGAAGGGATCGTGAACGCAAATGATCCTCCCACAAGTTGGTTCTTTGAGGGACCCCAGATGGCAACACTACCTCTCGTTGTCGAGGCTGCTGCACTCAAGGCACTAACCCGTCTCCGCGAGCTTCTTCCGGAGATGGTAGTCAAGATGACAACCCGCTTCTTGCCTTACCGGAAGGAAGGTGAAGATGAAAGCAGCGCACTAGCCCCTCCACTGAAGGAAGGACTCCCGCTTCGGTTCCAGACCTACTTCAGTCTATGTGCCGACAGCTTGGCACAAGACTTGGCCTCAGAATCGATGAAGCTCCGAGAAGAACTTTACAAGACCAAGGCACTTCTTCGTCGAGCACAAGAGAAGACAGATAGGATCAAGAAGGAAGGTGCGCCTCCAGGACAGTCCGCTATCGCATACCGAGGCAGAAGGCCCTTCGGAGATGTATCTTCCAAGGATGAAGAACCACCTCGGCAACGCCGCATGACAGCAAGGGAATATCGCAAGCTTTTCCCTGCACCACCGACGAAGCACCGTCGTATCCAACTCCTCCACTCCCCCACACCCTCAAGTGACAAGGGGGCCCAGACAGATGAAGACAAGGAGGAAGACCCCGAAGAGCCAGAATACGCGACCAAGCATTCCGCCGCTTAGGCATTATTCGCTACTCGAATATGCCAGTTCGTAACCTCTATGGTAGGATAGGTCGTGTAACCCCTATGCGCAGTCGAGTCCCTGTATGGTTCATATGAAACCATCTAGTGTTTGCTTTTGTTGTGTTCGGATGTACGTCGTATTCTTCCTTCGGGAATATGTAAATGACTACATCACCCGTTTGGATTTTAATGAATGTGTTTTGGCCTTTCGGCCCTTGCATGATTTGATTAGTGTCACAACCACCCCCTTACTAGGCACCCATCTGTATTGCTTTCCCTCTTCCAAGTCATTTGACCTTTTACCGCTCCAACAGGATGCCTGTTGTAACTCGTACTGGTACCTCTACCCAGCAGCCTAAAGCCGGAGCATCCGCTCAATCAGAGGCAGGCCACGACCAAACCAACAACCAAGCTCCACCACCACCACCTCCTCCGAGCATGGACATGGCTCAGCTTCTCCAAGCTTTCCGAGAGGATCGCCAAGCCAACACTGCAGCCCTTCAGTTGATTGCTCAAGCTGTCACCAACAACCGCCAACCGGCGGGGAATGGCAATGGACGTTCCACGTTGGCAGAGTTCAAGAAGCATGCACCGCCAACTTTCATCGAGACTGCTGAACCCCTGGATGCAGACGACTGGGTCCGCACCATTGAGGACTTGCTGGAACTAGTCGGATGCATCGAAGACCGCGAGAAGGTGGCTTATGCAGCCCACTGCCTCGGGGGGACTGCTAGAGCTTGGTGGGATGGATTCAAGGTCATGCATGCTGGACAAGACATCACCTGGGACAACTTCAAGGCAGAATTCCGCAAAGCCCACATTCCTTCTGGAATCATGGCTATCAAAAAGCGTGAGTTCCGAGCCCTGAAGCAAGGAAGTGGCACTGTCAAGGAGTACATGCAGAAGTTCAGTGTTCTGTCAAGGTATGCCCCTGAGGATGTCAGCACTGATGCTGCAAAAAGGGAGCGCTTCATGGAAGGCCTCAATCAGACCCTGCAGTACTCGCTGGTCGTGTGCGAGTGTCCAACCTTCCCTGACCTGGTGAACAAAGCACTCATGCTTGAAGACAAGCGGCGTGCTCTGGAAGACACTCGCAAGCGCAAGATGGTCAGCAAGGGAAGTTCCAGCAACCAGAAGCCTCGCCCGTGGCAGTCAGCCCCGGTCAAGCCAACCTTGTAATTCCCAGGATGGGACTATACCTCCTACGTGTCGAGGCACGACTTAAAGGTATAAGACCATCCTAGAATGATCTCAAGTTTGGTATCTTTGCACGACTCATGTAAAAGAGGGATTAAATTGCAAAAGGAGATAGTTGGCTTACACTCGCCACTTCACACAATACATTACATAAGCAAAACATCATTCAAAACATCACAACCCGACTACGGGTGAAGATCCAAAAGAAAGATACCAAAACAACATAAAGCCACAGGTCAGGATCGAATCCTAGTAGAAACCACTACTGATCATCGAAAATGTCACAAGCAAACGGCCACAATCTTCATCGAGCTCCCAGGGAAGCTCTGAACCAGCTCCTGCTTCATCTCGGCTGAACCTGCATCTGGTGTTGTAGTATCTGTGAGCCACGAGGACTCAGCAATCCCATAACCATGGGTATCAAGACTAGCAAAGCTTTATAGGTAGGAAGAGGGTAGTGGTGAGGTTGCAGCAGCGGCTAAGCATAATATGGTGGCTAACTTACGAGTACCAGAATAAGATGAGAAGCTACGCAAACGGTCGCAAAAGGAGTGATCGCTAAAGATCCTGAACTACATACGATTCAAACATAACCCCACCGTGTTCTCTTCTCAAAGTGAAAAGAGACAGTCACGGTTACTCACACAGTTGTGTGTTTTACTTCGGATCATCTGTCAAGTTTTCTACAACCGAACATTAACAAATTCCAATCTGCCACATAACCGAGGGCACGGCTTTCGAAAGATCATAACCCTGCAGGGGTGTCCCAACTTAGCCCATCACAAGCTCTCACGATTAGCTGAAGTGATAAATATAATATCATCACTCCTTATCTTAGGGAAATCCGATCAGGCTCGGCATCCCGGTAGCACAAGACATTTCGACAATGGTAAAACAAGTCCAGCAAGACTTCCCGGTGTGTCGACACCCTGATAGTAGCCGCGCGTATCTCGTCTCAGGACACGACCGGATGGGCGATTCTACAGGTATACCAGATACCTCGGGTTTCCCCAAGGCGGCCCCGCAGACTCCCCGTTTGGGACCAACACCATCAGCACTGGCCCCCCTGCTATGTAGAAAGAATCCTCGGGTAGCGCTAACTCCCTATGCAATTTAATTAATTAATTAAGTTGTTATTATGAGCAAATTAAAACCAAAGTTGGGCCTTGCTGGAGGAGTTTTATTCAAAGTCGAACTGTCAAGGGGTCCCCATCCACCCATCGTGTAAGGAACGCAAAATCAAGGAACATAATGCCGGTTTATCGGCGCCTAAGGTGGCATGAGTGGAACAAAACACCGAGGAAAAGGCCAAGCCTTCCACCCATGCCCAGTATATAGGTGTGTTAATAATAATTATAGATATTGTGATATAACAACAACAAGTTCCCTCCTGGAACGAACTTCATCTTCACCTGCAACTAACAACGTTATAAGAGGGGCTGAGCAAGCGGGTAACATAGCCAAACAGTGGTTTTGCTAGGAAGGTTTCAAGGTTAGAGGTTTCATGGCAACAAGGAGAGGGCTGACGAGAAAAGATGGGTAGCGCGACATGTAACGATAGCATCGAGACAACTAAGCATGGCAATGGTAGTAAAGGTATCCAAGGGTATGATCATCTTGCCTGGAATCCACAAGGGAGAAGAACGGGTCCATGAAGTAGACGGAGCAACAGTCGTGCGAATCCTCACAACTCCGGAACGAAACCGAAGCTATCAAGAGAAGCAACCAGAAAGAAGCAAACAACACGGTAAACACACAAGAATAAACATGGCATACGATGCACATCCAAGTATGATGCATGTCCGGTTTAATTATACATGGCTTGGCAAAGTGCACAAACAAGACTACAAGTTAAGTGGAGCTCAATATGCAACGAGTTGCATATTGACGAAACACCACATTATAATTATTTAGTTGACTCTCATTTATTTACAAGACAAGATTAAGAGTTTGTTAACATGGCAAGAGGAGAAGCATAATAAAACTACACTATTTAGGCATTTTAAATGGGGCCGGAAATAACAACAACAATTCCGGGAAAATCCCCATGAGCATGTTTAGTAATTATAAGCAAACAACAAACACACATTATAATGTTGTTAACATAATGCGGATGACATAATCAAGTTTATGCAATTTTTAGCAAAAGTTGACATGAAGAAGATATGAAGTATTGTCACCGTGGTGGAAGGGAAAAAGGTGCCACGGCAACAATTCCGAAAATGATGCCCCGGCAACATATCGGTTCCGGTAACTCGTTGAGAGTCCGGTGCAAAAGGAAAGATGGCGTGAGCGAGTCACACGAGATGAAAGGTGGGGCGATCCCATCACCGGGTTCCCACGAATCGGCGACGAGGCAACCGAGGAACACGACAAAAGATGGAACGGGCACGATGCACACGCGGGAAACAACTCATACAACACACAAGCAACATTCGTTCACGGGCACGTCTCGGGGTTATACCTTCGAAGCGTTCTCTCTCGAAGGGGTTCGAGATCATAGAGGAAGAAGTCGTTCTCGCGATCGGAGAGGAAGTAGGCGGAAGTAGTGGTACACGGGTCGACGGTAGTGGTACACATTCGTAGTGGGAAGTAGGCGTTCCGATATCGTGTCGTGGTACTTGACGTATCGCCGTGTAGTTGTTCCCGTTCGTAGTCGTTCACGTCTCCGAAGAGGTACTTGTCATCGTCTTGTGTCGTCGTGTAGGCGTTCCCGTTCGTAGATGTACTTGTCATCGGAGGGGTACTTGTCGCGTCGAAGTGCTCTGGGCGTCGGTAGTGGTACTTGGGTCTTAAACTTGCCGGTCTTGACAAAAATGAAGGGGGTACTTGTTGATTCCTCGTGTAGTCGAACTTGACGAAACTTGGGGTCCCTCGTGCACTTGGCGAAACAAAACAGCAGCAAGGTCTTCACTGAAGGGGCCACGAGGCCATGGCAACGGCACGGCGAGGTACTTGCCGGTCTTGACGGTTCAAAGCAAAACAGCAGCAACTCGGGCGCTGGGGTCGTCGAGAAGAGCACCGCCTGCAGGGAAGGAGCAGAGCAGGGGTTCGCTCGGGGGGGCGAGGATGTGCGCGTCAGGCTGCGGGACTGCGAGGCGGAAGAGATGGGAGGCCGGCGGGGGCCGGCGCTGCTGGAGAACGGAGGCGCTGGGTGGAGCTGCTCGAGCTGGAGAAGGGACGAGGCAGAGGAGGACGCTGCTCGTCCTGGCGAGCTGGAGGACGGGGCGCCGGCGGCGCGTCGGGCTCCTGGCGCGGCGGTCGCTCGTGGCCACGGGGCCAGAGGCGAGGCAACCGAGCGCGGTGAGGGGGAGGCGTCGGCCCCGGTAACGCGAGGAGGAGAAGGGCCGAGGCCGGGGCGAGGCGAGCGGCGGCCCTGGCGATGCGGGCGATGGCCAGAGGAGGAGGTCGCTCGGCCTGGGGGATCGGGAAGAAGGGGGCGACGCGAGGGGATCGGGATGAGGCTCGATGGGGCTCTGGCGGCGCTCGGGATCCAGAGGGAGGAGCGATGGGGAGTGCGGCGGCTGAGGGAAAACGGGGGAGGAGAGTGCGGTCGGCTAGGGTTAGGAGGCAGGCTGGGCCTGCGGCTGGAGTGGGCCAGTGGGCCTAGCAGGCCGGCTGGTGGGAGGCTGAGGGCCTGGAGGGATGGGATAGAATAAAAAAAGGGGTCTGCTGTTTTCCAAAAAAAAAACAGAAACCGCAAAGAAGAAAAAAAAGGAAGGAGGAGGCTAGGGAAGAATTAGGACATGAGGTCAATTTTTACTGGACCCGTAATAAAGTCCACGGGTCACGAAAAATAGGAGAGGCAATAATGACAGTTTAATTTCAAATTCATTTGAATTTAATTCAAATGATTTGTACAAAATTGAGGCTTTGGAGAGTCCAAAAAAAATGAGCATTTTGGTGGAGCTCGGGAAAAATGATTAAAGAATTGTTGGCAAAGTTTGAGGCAAAGAATTGAGATAGAAATGCATGGAGAAAATATGCAAGTGTGTTGGGTTAATTCCAAACAAATGGAATATTATTATATAGCTCCCTAATAATAATGAGAGGCTTTTATGTGTTATAAAGAGAAGCCATTCTTCCCTCGATTTAAATGGACCGAAGGTCCACACAATTTATTTAGGTTGAGATGCAAAATAAATATGACATGATGGCATGATGACATGATGCAATGCAAAAAAAATAACACAAGCACAAAGAACACACGGGAGAACCCGGAACATCTGGAATCTTCTAGAATCTTCTGGGATCTTCTGGGACGTCGGTCTTCGGGCGTCACAACTCTCCCACACTAACAGAGGATCTCGACCCGAGATCCTAGAGATGGCACCGGGTAGAAACGAAAAAAAAAGAGGTAAACAAAGTTGCTTCTTTGACAGACGAGTGAAACCAAAGAACCTTGAGAGGTTGAACAAATCTTGAAAGAAAGAATGCAACGGAGATGAATGAAGATGAAACACTCCGTTAGAAAAGAGGAACAAGGAACATTATGAGAACCTTGTAGGTTGAAAGACATGAAACAAGAGCTTACGAACCAAAAGAATATGAAACCTCAATGGTATAGCCAAGGAATAAGAATGACAGAATTTGGACGGCACTCCGTCTGAAAATGGAAGGAATTAACATGAGTTTGAGGAGATGGAGTGATACTTGATGAAATCAACAGCATATTGCCTCCGAAGCAATTAAAAGAATGGCACAAGGGGTAAGAAGGATTCAGACAGCACTCCGGTTGAAAGGCAGACAAAACTTGATAAGATGATGGAACTAGAATGGAGGACACAACACTCCGGTTAAATAGACAAGCAAGGTAGAATATGATCTTGAAAAGAAAACAAGATGATGGTCAAAGAGAGATCATCACAAAGCCTCCGGAATGAAAGAATATATGCTAGGTCGTTGGAAAGAAAGAACGGAGAAGAAAATGCCAACTTCTCTCAAAATTGAATTTGAAAGAGCATCCTTACGAAGAAGGGTTGAACGGAGTTGTTGAAAATAATCAACAACAAAAGAATAAGCTTGATGTGGGCTTATGGAAAACATCTCAAAATTATGAGGTGACAACCAGCCACTAACGGAAATATTTAATTGGATTGAGATCAACAAAGAGACGATAAACTTATTTCACCGGAATGATAAATGAAGAACATGGGTCATTTATAAGCACCATAATAACAACAATCCTTAGGGAAAGCTTTTAGGTAAAATAGAACCCAAGATAACTCCAAGAGATAAAATGAGGGTTTGAAAAGATCTCCTTAACAAGGAAAATGATGGTTTTAAATATCTCATTCCTGACAACTTGTGAATCATGAAACATGAAGGAATTGACAAGAATGACATAGCACCATCTGAAAAGATAAGGTAGAAAGAATTGCACTTCAAAATGCAAGAAGAAGAATATTTGAGCTCCTCCAATAAGAATCTTGATGAAGACTTCAAGGATGAATTAAATGATGATGAACCACCATGAAAACTCCGTAGTGAAAGCATGTGAAGTGAAAGATGAAAAGAATGAGATTCAAGGCCTGCGGTGAATTAGATGGAGCTTTGAAATGATATAATTGAAATAACTTGGAACTCCAGAAAACAAGATGAACAACTTAGAACCAAGGATATATTCCTTCTGAACAAACTCCGAAGGAAGGGATTAACCTCTTGGAAGAAACTAGAATAAGATTTATGTTATGCATATCCTTCACCAATTTAAATTGATGACAACCAAAGGATTTGGCATCCTACTTATTCTCGTTGCAAAGAATTAAAGAGAGATCTCGCACAAACTTGGGAATAATCTTGAATGAACCACCGGTAGGATTATGAAAAGAACAAATGAATTGATACGATAACAATGGAAGAGTAAACTTGAAAGAGCCACCGTAAAAATATGGAGAAGAACGAAGAGGCATCAATGAAGAATATTTGGAGGACGAAGTTGAAAAATGAGAACGAAGAATCTTTTGAAATGATGGCCTTCGGAGGATCACAAAGAAAAGAATTCAAGAATTGCTCTGAAGGGGCATGAAAACAATTCCCACAATCGAAAACAATTATGAGGATGGCATGAAGCTAAAATCACAACTCATCAAGTGAACGGGTCAAAATTTAAGAGAAACTCTTCTCCGATCTTGAAATGTTGAGAATGAAGACGAGAAATGCCATGAAGAATTGTTGAGCACTCCGGAATGAAGAATTAAAAACGTTGAACCAATGATGAACAAGAATTTGAAAGCGATCTTGGAGAAGGCATGTGACTGATGGAAATCATTCTTACGTCACACTTTCAAAATAATTTGAGTATAACTCCAGAAAATAGAAGAGTCAGGTAAGATCCTGGGAAAAGACCTGTGGGTTAGGGCCCACTCAAAAGAAATCACCGTTGGAAAAGATTGCTTAAGAGATATTGCACCGGTTGAATTAAATGGCTCGAATAAGATAACAATCTCAACATAGCTTGAATGGATTAAGAATGGAAACACGAATCTTCCGAGGTATCTTCAGCTCTCCAGATATGAATAGCAAGAGGAGAATGATTAATTGGTGCACCAGAATAAGAAAGCATTGTGAAATGAGGAAAATGATAAGATCAACACCAAAATCTTGAATTACATCCACCGGCAGAATTGAGAACAAAAGAATGATGAACTTGAAGCTCTTGAGCATCTTCACGAGAATCACCGGATAAGAACATTGAAGGAAAGAATGAAGAACCATCACATGAATAAAATGGATACTTCATCTGAGAATTTCTTGCTCCGAGAAGAAGAAAGGGTGGGAGGGTGGGGAAAAACAAAGACGACTTGGGATGAATGAAACAGACAATCGTCAGATTTCTCAACGGCGTCCATAAGGAATAACTTGAAGAGAAGGCACACCGGTTGAAAAGGATTAACATGAAAAACTCGATGGTCAGGAAGAATTAACACTCCCATAGAAATATGAGAATACCAATTAGGAAAGGTATGGAATCAACATTTGACATCGAAGCAACTCGAATACCAAAATCAAAACGAAAACAAAGGGTAGATATGTTTATGAAGAAGATTATGTTGCAACATATCTATCTGAACAGAGAATTGAACGAATAAATCCCGCAGGTACATCAACTTGTCGAGAAGCCACTTGGGAGAACAAAAGATAAATAAAAAGGAACAAGGAACAGATAGAACAAATACAAGATAGAAGTTTCGTCCGACATATTCGTGCTGAAAGCTCATGGAACGTGTTACAAAAGGGTTTTGCAATCCCCGGATCAGCATAGCCAAGGACCCTTTAAGATGCAACTCCCGATCGGAACAAGCCCATAAAACCACTTCACTCAATGTAGAACCCCGAACTTCATATCGTGCATCCGTTGGAAGAATGCCTAGAACTACTAGATGAACCCACCTATTAATTTCCGAAAGTTTCCAGTTATGCAATCAGGTGTTGGGGATACAGGGGAAGCACCACGCAATCAACTCTAAACCTACATCCAGCTGTATCCATCCTTCAACACATAACCAGTTGTTCTCGGAAACCGTTTACCTCGGACCTTCGAAACGCATCCACTATACAAGCTATGGCAATACTCCCGAACTACCTCCCCAGTACTGGGTGATGTCGGGGTTATCTTGCCACTAACCACATAGGAGAGTTTTCGATGCCGTCTTAAGTATTCTAGTACTGCTGCGATGGATTTGTGACGACAACACCTCGGAGCTCAACTCCCCGGGACACTGCCACAACCCCTAAATGACAGGAGGCATCGAGGACAATGTTCTCGTCACAAAGACATCGGAACAATCCAAACAATACTCGCGTGATCCTAAAAAAAAATTGGTGAAATTTTTGAAAGTAGAAGAGGCAAGAGTAATCGTCAGGAGTCCTCACCAGAGTGAAAAGAGATGAGGAGCAAAGAAATCCTACTCTCCGATATAAATATAGGACTCAAAACATTTTCAGTGTGTGCCTAGACTCAACCGTCAACGATTCGATCAATCAGTGGGGGCTTCTAGGTCGGAGAAGGCTCTGATACCAACTTGTAATGCCCAGGATGGGACTATACCTCCTATGTGTCGAGGCACGACTTAAAGGTATAAGCCCATCCTAGAATGATCTCAAGTTTGGTATCTTTGCACGACTCATGTAAAAGAGGGATTAAATTGCAAAAGGAGATAGTTGGCTTACACTTGCCACTTCACACAATACATTACATAAGCAAAACATCATTCAAAACATCACAACCCGACTACGGGTGAAGATCCAAAAGAAAGATACCAAAACAACATAAAGCCACAGGTCAGGATCGAATCCTAGTAGAAACCACTACTGATCGTCGAAAACGTCACAAGCAAACGGCCACAATCTTCATCCAGCTCCCAGGGAAGCTCTGAACCAGCTCCTGCTTCATCTCGGCTGAACCTGCATCTGGTGTTGTAGTATCTGTGAGCCACGAGGACTCAGCAATCCCATAACCATGGGTATCAAGACTAGCAAAGCTTTATAGGTAGGAAGAGGGTAGTGGTGAGGTTGCGGCAGCGGCTAAGCATAATATGGTGGCTAACTTACGAGTACCAGAATAAGATGAGAAGCTACGCAAACGGTCGCAAAAGGAGTGATCGCTAAAGATCCTGAACTACATACGATTCAAACATAACCCCACCGTGTTCTCTTCTCAAAGTGAAAAGAGACAGTCGCGGTTACTCACACAGTTGTGTGTTTTACTTCGGATCATCTGTCAAGTTTTCTACAACCGGACATTAACAAATTCCAATCTGCCACATAGCCGCGGGCACGGCTTTCGAAAGATCATAACCCTGTAGGGGTGTCCCAACTTAGCCCATCACAAGCTCTCACGATTAGCTGAAGTGATAAATATAATATCATCACTCCTTATCTTAGGGAAATCCGATCAGGCTCGGCATCCCGGTAGCACAAGACATTTCGACAATGGTAAAACAAGTCCAGCAAGACCTCCCGGTGTGTCGACACCCTGATAGTAGCCGCGCGTATCTCGTCTCAGGACACGACCGGATGGGCGATTCTACAGGTATACCAGATACCTCGGGTTTCCCCAAGGCGGCCCCGCAGACTCCCCGTTTGGGACCAACACCATCAGCACTGGCCCCCCTGCTATGTAGAAAGAATCCTCGGGTAGCGCTAACTCCCTATGCAATTTAATTAATTAATTAAGTTGTTATTATGAGCAAATTAAAACCAAAGTTGGGCCTTGCTGGAGGAGTTTTATTCAAAGTCGAACTGTCAAGGGGTCCCCATCCACCCATCGTGTAAGGAACGCAAAATCAAGGAACATAATGCCGGTTTATCGGCGCCTAAGGTGGCATGAGTGGAACAAAACACCGAGCAAAAGGCCAAGCCTTCCACCCATGCCCAGTATATAGGTGTGTTAATAATAATTATAGATATTGTGATATAACAACAACAAGTTCCCTCCTGGAACGAACTTCATCTTCACCTGCAACTAACAACGCTATAAGAGGGGCTGAGCAAGCGGGTAACATAGCCAAACAGTGGTTTTGCTAGGAAGGTTTCAAGGTTAGAGGTTTCATGGCAACAAGGAGAGGGCTGACAAGAAAAGATGGGTAGCGCGACATGTAACGATATCATCGAGACAACTAAGCGTGGCAATGGTAGTAAAGGTATCCAAGGGTATGATCATCTTGCCTGGAATCCACAAGGGAGAAGAACGGGTCCATGAAGTAGACGGAGCAACAGTCGTGCGAATCCTCACAACTCCGGAACGAAACCGAAGCTATCAAGAGAAGCAACCGGAAAGAAGCAAACAACACGGTAAACACACAAGAATAAACATGGCATACGATGCACATCCAAGTATGATGCATGTCTGGTTTAATTATGCATGGCTTGGCAAAGTGCACAAACAAGACTACAAGTTAAGTGGAGCTCAATATGCAACGAGTTGCATATTGACGAAACACCACATTATAATTATTTAGTTGACTCTCGTTTATTTACAAGACATGATTAAAAGTTTCTTAACATGGCAAGAGGTGAAGCATAATAAAACTACACTATTTAGGCATTTTAAATGGGGCCGGAAATAACAACAACAATTCCGGGAAAATCCCCATGAGCATGTTTAGTAATTATAAGCAAACAACAAACACACATTATAATGTTGTTAACATGATGTGGATGACATGATCAAGTTTATGCAATTTTTAGCAAAAGTTGACATGAAGAAGATATGAAGTATTGTCACCGTGGTGGAAGGGAAAAAGGTGCCACGGCAACAATTCCGAAAATGATGCCCCGGCAACATATCGGTTCCGGTAACTCGTTGAGAGTCCGGTGCAAAAGGAAAGATGGCGTGAGCGAGTCACACGAGATGAAAGGTGGGGCGATCCCGTCACCGGGTTCCCACGAGTCGGCGACGAGGCAACCGAGGAACACGACAAAAGATGGAACGGGCACGATGCACACGCGGGAAACAACTCATACAACACACAAGCAACATTCGTTCACGGGCACGTCTCGGGGTTATACCTTCGAAGCGTTCTCTCTCGAAGGGGTTCGAGATCGTAGAGGAAGAAGTCGTTCTCGCGATCGGAGAGGAAGTAGGCGGAAGTAGTGGTACACGGGTCGACGGTAGTGGTACACATTCGTAGTGGGAAGTAGGTGTTCCGATATCGTGTCGTGGTACTTGACGTATCGCCGTGTAGTTGTTCCCGTTCGTAGTCGTTCACGTCTCCGAAGAGGTACTTGTCATCGTCTTGTGTCGTCGTGTAGGCGTTCCCGTTCGTAGATGTACTTGTCATCGGAGGGGTACTTGTCGCGTCGAAGTGCTCCGGGCATCGGTAGTGGTACTTGGGTCTTCAACTTGCCGGTCTTGACGAAAATGAAGGGGTACTTGTTGATTCCTCGTGTAGTCGAACTTGACGAAACTTGGGGTCCCTCGTGCACTTGGCGAAACAAAACAGCAGCAAGGTCTTTGCTGAAGGGGCCACGAGGCCATGGCAACGGCACGGCGAGGTACTTGCCGGTCTTGACGGTTCAAAGCAAAACAGCAGCAACTCGGGCGCTGGGGTCGTCGAGAAGAGCACCACCTGCAGGGAAGGAGCAGAGCAGGGGTTCGCTCGGGGGGCGAGGACGTGCGCGTCAGGCTGCGGGACTGCGAGGCGGAAGAGATGGGAGGCCGGCGGGGGCCGGCGCTGCTGGAGAACGGAGGCGCTCGGTGGAGCTGCTCGAGCTGGAGAAGGGACGAGGCAGAGGAGGACGCTGCTCGTCCTGGCGAGCTGGAGGACGGGGCGCCGGCGGCGCGTCGGGCTCCTGGCGCGGCGGTCGCTCGTGGCCACGGGGCCAAAGGCGAGGCAACCGAGCGCGGTGAGGGGGAGGCGTCGGCCCCGGTAACGCGAGGAGGAGAAGGGCCGAGGCCGGGGCGAGGCGAGCAGCGGCCCTGGCGATGCGGGCGATGGCCAGAGGAGGAGGTCGCTCGGCCTGGGGGATCGGGAAGAAGGGGGCGACACGAGGGGATCGGGATGAGGCTCGATGGGGCTCTGGCGGCGCTCGGGATCCAGAGGGAGGAGCGATGGGGAGTGCGGCGGCTGAGGGAAAACGGGGGAGGAGAGTGCGGTCGGCTAGGGTTAGGAGGCAGGCTAGGCCTGCGGCTGGAGTGGTCCAGTGGGCCTAGCAGGCCGGCTGGTGGGAGGCTAAGGTCCTGGAGGGATGGGATAGAATAAAAAAAGGGGTATGCTGTTTTCCAAAAAAAACAGAAACCGCAAAGAAGAAAAAAAAGGAAGGAGGAGGCTAGGGAAGAATTAGGACATGAGGTCAATTTTTACTGGACCCGTAATAAAGTCCACGGGTCACGAAAAATAGGAGAGGCAATAATGACAGTTTAATTTCAAATTCATTTGAATTTAATTCAAATGATTTGAACAAGATTGAGGCTTTGGAGAGTCCAAAAAAAATGAGCATTTTGGTGGAGCTCGAGAAAAATGATTAAAGAATTGTTGGCAAAGTTTGAGGCAAAGAATTGAGATAGAAATGCATGGAGAAAATATGCAAGTGTGTTGGGTTAATTCCAAACAAATGGAATATTATTATATAGCTCCCTAATAATAATGAGAGGCTTTTATATGTTATAAAGAGAAGTCATTCTTCCCTCGATTTAAATGGACCGAAGGTCCACACAATTTATTTAGGTTGAGATGCAAAATAAATATGACATGATGGCATGATGACATGATGCAATGCAAAAAAAATAACACAAGCACAAAGAACACACGGGAGAAACCGGAACATCTGGAATCTTCTAGAATCTTCTGGGATCTTCTGGGACGTCGGTCTTCGGGCGTCACGAACCTATCAGCAACCAAGAGCTCCTGCACCTCGCACCAACTATCGGCCTCAGCAGTACGCCAACCCAAGGCCAGCTTTCAACCCCAATAACGGTGGTGGCAACAAGATCAATAATCCAAACCAAGTCACTTGCTTTGGATGTGGTCAGTCCGGACACATCTCAAGGGTGTGCCCCAACAAGAAGCCTGATGCCCCGCGCCCCAATGCGCAGAACCCAGGACAAGGCCACAGGATGACACCAAGGAACCCAGCTCCTCGCAACCCGCCTAACCATGGGAAGGGGCGTGTGAATCACGTCACTGCTGAAGAATCCCAGGAAGACCCGGACGTCGTGCTGGGTACGTTCCTTGTCAACTCAGCACCTGCAACTGTCTTATTTGATTCTGGAGCCACGCATTCATTTGTCACTCAAAGATTTGCATTAAAAAGTGGCATGACCCCTACACCCCTGAATAACCCCATGGTGGTACAAACCCCCGGAGCAGAGATGAGAGCCAAGATAGGCTGTAAAGGAGTCAGTATTACCATTAACGGTGTAGACTTCCTAGCAGACCTCATCGTGCTGAGATCACAAGGCTTGGATGTGATCCTAGGCATGAATTGGCTCAGCAAGCACCAAGGCTTATTAGACTGTGCCAATCGGACTGTCACTGTAACCAATGACCAAGGAGTCGAAGTTAAGTTTGCTCCCAACTCCTCTTCCGCTCAAGCCGTTCAAGTCAACTATCTATCTGAAGTCGGGCTGGAGCAAGTACCGGTGGTATGCGAGTATCCTGATGTCTTTCCGGATGAGCTACCGGGAATGCCCCCTGACCGTGACATTGAGTTCATCATCGAGCTCGTGCCCGGGGCAGGACCCATCTACAAGAAGCCTTATAGAATGGGGACGGAAGAATTAGCCGAGTTGAAGAAGCAACTGGAAGAACAGCTGAGGAAGGGATTTATCCGCCCAAGTGCCTCCCCTTGGGGATCACCTGTTCTGTTTGTGGCAAAGAGGGACGGTACCATCCGCTTATGCATTGACTATCGCTCCCTCAATGAAGTTACAATCAAGAACAAATATCCACTTCCCAAGATTGAAGATCTGTTTGATCAGCTCAGCGGAGCCAAGGTGTTCTCCAAGATCGACCTTAGATCTGGGTACTACCAGCTGAAGATCAGACCCCAAGATATTCCGAAGACGGCATTCGTAACCAGATATTGCCTGTATGAGTGCACGGTCATGTCCTTTGGGTTAACCAATGCCCCAGCTTACTTCATGTATCTCATGAATAAAGTCTTCATGGAATATTTGGACAAGTTTGTTGTTGTCTTCATCGATGACATTCTTGTCTTCTCGAAGACGGAGGAAGAGCACGAGCAACATTTGAGGATGGTCCTAGACAAGCTTCGGGAGCACCAACTATACGCCAAATTCAGCAAGTGTGAGTTCTGGCTGCATAAAGTTGGATTCTTAGGTCCTGTCTTGACCGAAGAAGGATTGTCAGATGATCCCGCGAAGATCGAAGCTATGACCCAATGGCAATCTCCAACGACCGTCAAGGAAGTCAGAAGCTTCCTCGGACTTGCGGGCTATTACCGCAAATTCGTGGAAGGATTCTCTAGCATTGCCCGGCCAATGACTCAGCTCCTCAAGAAGGACAAGAAGTTCGAGTGCACGCCAAAATGCGAAGAGAGCTTCCAAGAGCTCAAGAAGAGATTGACCACCGCCCCAGTTCTGGCAACACCTGATATTCACAAAGAGTTCGTGATATATTGTGATGCCTCTTGAACCGGATTGGGAAGCATTCTCATGCAAGAAGGCCGAGTCATAGCTTACCTCTCCAGGCAGCTACGACCTCATAAAGAGAACTACGCTACTCACGATCTTGAGTTAGCGGCAGTGGTTCATGCCCTGAAGACATGGCGGCATTACCTCCTAGGGAAACGGTGTGAGATATACACAGACCACAAAAGTCTGAAGTACATATTCACCCAGAAGGAATTGAACATGAGGCAGCGAAGATGGTTGGAACTCATCAAAGACTATGACCTCCGTGTTCAATACCACCCTGGGAAGGCTAACGTGGTGGCCGATGCCTTAAGCAGGAAGGCTTGCTCCTTGAATGCCATTATTCAAAAGAGGCAGCCAGCCCTGTCTAAGGAGTTCGAACAATTCGGTTTGGAATTGGTCACCCCTGGATTTCTGGATCATTTGGAATTCAAACCAACCCTGATGGACGAAGTCAAGAAGGCGCAAGGTGGGCACGCAAGCATTGAAGGCATCAAGAAGAAGATGAAGCTAGGCAAGGCCCCATGATTCTCCGAGGACGAGCACGGGATTGTTTGGTACAAAGGCCGCATCTGCGTACCAAACAAGATGGAGCTGAAGAACCTGATCCTGCAAGAAGCCCACAACACTCCGTATTCCATCCACCCTGGAGGAACCAAGATGTATCAAGACTTGAAGGAAAGATTCTGGTGGCACGGGATGAAAAGAGAGATTGCAACCTATGTTGCAAAGTGTGATGTGTGCCAAAGGGTCAAGGCTGAATATCAGCGACCCGCTGGATTGCTTCAACCACTCAAGGTTCCTGAGTGGAAGTGGGATAAAGTCGGAATGGACTTCATCACTGGATTACCAAGGTCGAATAGAGGACATGACTCCATCTGGGTCATAGTCGACCATTTGACCAAGGTGGCCCATTTCATTCCTGTCAAGACCACTTATGATGGCAACCGGCTGGCAGCTCTCTACATCGACAGAATCGTAAGCCTACACGGCATTCCCAAGGAGATTGTGTCAGATCGAAGAACCCAATTCACCTCAAGGTTCTGGAAAAAGTTCCAAGAAGCCTTGGGAACCAAGTTATCTTTCAGCATGGATTTCCACCCACAGACCGGAGGTCAAACAGAACGAGTAAATCAAATTCTCGTAGACATGCTCCGAGCCTGTGTCTTGGCATATGGAGCCAAGTGGGAAGATTGCCTCCCTTTTGCCGAGTTCTCCTATAACAATAGTTACCAATCGAGCCTTCAGATGGTACCATTTGAGGCATTGTACGGACGCAGGTGTCGCACACCCCTCAACTGGTCAGAGACTGGAGAAGGTCTAGTCTTTGGACCGGATATTCTCCGCGAAGCAGAAGAGCAAGTCCAACTAGTCAGAGAGCGTTTGAAGGCAGCCAAGTCAAGGCAGAAGAGCTATGCTGACACTCACCGCCGGGACATGAGTTTCCATGTCGGGGACCATGTGTACCTGCGAGTAACCCCTCTAAAGGGAACCAAGTGTTTCCACGTTAAGGGGAAACTTGCACCAAGGTTCATTGGACCCTTTGAGATCATTGCACGACGAGGAGAAGTGGCTTATCAGTTGGAACTACCACCTGAGCTATCCGATGTGCACAACGTATTCCACGTGTCACAACTCCGGAAATGTCTCCAAGTTCCGAACAAGCCTGATCTCTACAAGGATGTTGATCACCAAGCCATTGATTTCCAGCCTGATTTGACCTACCGTGAGAAGCCCATTCGCATTCTGGATGAAGCAGAACGACGGACACGAAGCCGCACCGTCAAGTACTTCAAGGTTCAATGGAGCAACCACACGGAAGCAGAAGCAACCTAGGAACGTAAAGACTATCTTAGATCCGAGTATCCCGATCTCTTTTAAGACCTAGTTTAGGAATCTCGGGAACGAGATTCTTGTAAGGGGGGTAGGTCTGTCACACCCTGCATTTTGTAACATGTCATTTGCATCAATGAAGCACGAAAATTTGGACCAGCAAATGTTTTTGGCATCATTTGGCTTTTATTTGGAATTTAGTTTTTTTTTTCCTGTGTTTTTCATGTGCTCATTAAAGTCAACTATTACCTCTTGTGGAATTCATCTCCTGACCCAAAACTTCTGCCTAATGATCATACCAAGTGTTTATAGCAGAATAGTATTTTCTTATAAAATTAATTTGGCCAAAATGTATTTTTAAAATTTAGTATTCCAAAAACCCCTGAATTGAGGTTTGCACTGCAGGTGCTTGATTTAGGGTGAGATTTTTTTTTCAAAAAGTATATTTGAGACCTAGTAGATATAGGACTCCCAGAAACCACAAAAGTACAATTTTAAAAGTTATTTTTCTATTTTTTTTAAAAGCTTTTTCTTAAGGCCAGAAATGGTCTTTAATAGGGAAAAATTGTTTAAGTATTTCAAAAATATTTGCCAAAATTCAGGGAGACTCATAGGACATATATTGTCCATATATAAGAGTTTCAACACTTGGTCATGTTCAAAATAATGGGTTAATTCCTCAGAAACCCTTTCTGGATATTTCAAGCTTTTGAAATATTTACAAAGGAAATATTCTCTAAAAAATCCAGGGAAATTCTATCATGTCATATATGACATATTTGATGATCTTGCCAAGCCCCATGCCTTGAGAAGCAAGAAAAACATCATCAAAACCCTCTAAAACCATTATGTCCATATCTGAAGTTTGAGCAACTTTACATTGCCAAACTTATCCAAATGCTGTCAAACTTGGTGCACATGCTAGAAAGGCCTAATAAGGCATCTAGACCAAATGGCACAAGCTTTGGAGTAGGGTAACTTGATCTGAATACCCCAAAACCATTTCTGTTCAAATTCAAATTTGAACAACTTTACATTACCAACTTTTTACCTGGAGCTTCAAACTTTGTGGGCATGATCAATACCCCAAATGATGAAACTACACCAAGTGGTGCATCAAGGGGAGATGATTAGATTGACTTAAACATGATGAAGCCATTTCTGTTGATTTCTAGGGTTCACCAAAGTTACATTGGCTAGTTTCTTCAAACAAGCCCAAATTTGGTGAAACACCCTATTTCCATATGACATTCAATCCTGTTAAGTGCCATGGCTAGTGGAGATCATTTGCTTGTCCAAAGCATGATCAAACACCTTCTGCTATTTTACCAAAACTATCATCTTGACCTCTTTTACTATTTACTTTTGCCTCAACTTTCTACCACAGCTTCACCTAGTTACATTCTATCTCCAGTAACTTCCCCCTGTCCACAGCTCAATGATTGAGGGGTGAAAACCCCAATTCACCTTGCTGGACAGCCCAATTCTACCCATCTACCAGCTTCCCTCCTCCCTCACTGATCACCCAGAGCATCCAAGGCCACAGCTGGTTTATTTACTTCGTGCTGGACCCCCCAGACACGGCGGACACGCCCAGTGAGCCAACGGCATGCCGTGGCATGCAGAAGTCGCGCTCCAGAGCGCGCTACAGTGTGCACCCGCATTGTAGCCTCGCCCAATCCCTCGCCTCCGACCACCTCGTGCTCCCCCCTCGCGCCAACCGATGCGCCTCGGCGTCCGCAACTCCCCCCAGCGTTGTCCCCCTCCTCCTTCTCCCTCCATTGGACGCTCTCGCATGCGCGCTGGCCGCCCGCGAGCTCCAACCTCTGGCCTCACACGCGCGAGCCCTCTGGAGCATCCCCCGCTCCCCCTCTTCCTTCCATCCGCCCTGGAACTCGTCCAGCAACACCCCAGACGTATCCCCAACGCCTCCCGTGCATTGTGGCGACGAGCAGAGGCTCGCCGGCGCACAGGTCCACGGGACCTCGCCATTCTCCTATAAATAGGGCCCCCGAGCCCCTCCTCTCTTCACCAACAGCATCCTCCCCCTCTTAATCACCTCCCTGAGCCACTCGCCTCTCTCTCCAGACCCGCCCGAGCTCGAGATCGAGCTCGAGCTCTGCCGCGGCGGCTTCCCGTCGCCAGCCCAGTACAAGCCGCCCTAGCACTCCCTTTCGCTCGATCTAGCACCGCAGCACACCACTGATGTGATTCCCCCTCTTTCCCCTCTCTGCAGCTACCGAAATCGACCGAAGCAGCATCCTCCCGACGCCCCTCCGCCGCGAGTCCTCGCCGTCGGCGAACCAGGCCCCTCCGGCGAGACGCACCACCACCACTGGAACGGCGACTCTCCGCTGAACCCGTTCCTGCCCGTAGCTTGCCCCGCCATGCACCGTATCGCCGCCGGTGAGCTCGCCGTCTCTCTGACCGCGAGGTTGAAGATGACAGGCGGGCCCCACCTGTCATCCTCACCTCCCTCTCGCTCCCCTCTCTGTCACTGACCACCGGGCCCCCCCCCCCGTCAGGTTTGAAAACCCTGACGCGCGCACCTGTGCGGTGGGCTATTCGCCCTGGGCCATTGCACTGTGGCCGTTCTGGCCCAGTGGCACAGGGCCTTTTTCTCTTTTTCTTTTCTGTGGTTATTTCAAATAATTTCACAGAAATAAATATTTGTCCAAATGAATTAATTCCAACTCCTAAAAACTTGGAAAAATCCAACCTATTTAATGGTGTCACTTTCACACATATCCATGAACCTTTTCTGTTCTGATCAAATTTAAATTCATATTTGAACAATAAAACTTCTGTTCAAATATTCTTAGACTCCATTCTGCCACTCCAAACCTCAAACTAAGAATTTCTGCCATCTTAGTTTTCTCTCTGGCATTTAACAAAAATAGGTTGACATTTTTCTGAGCACTTTGATTTTTCTATTTTTATTGTGGTCTTATTTTCCCGTTGTTATTTTGCGACGATTAGATACCGTATTTGACGAGGTTGCTGAAGAAGAAGGTGGGGAGGGATTTGAAGACTTTGAAGACCAAGCCAATCCAGGCAAGCAGCCCTTTGACCATAATACACTTGTGTTCTTCAGAACCCGTTTTTTTCCGAATGCATGATGATAGAGTACGGTGGTAACCTAGTTTAAAACCACCACATGATGCATGCTTTACTCTTGATCTTGCTATGTGCTAAATGCAATGCAAATGGTTAGTAGTGATGCTTAGTAATGCATGTTGTGCCATGAAACCTTCGTGGTTGCATTCTTTTCAAAAAAAAACATCGTGTGCCCCTAATGCCCGAGGGTGATATTGAGTTGGGTCATCACTTGAGGAAGAAGTGATGTGCCGGTAAAGATCTTGTGCATGGGTGAAATGATGGATTAGATTTATGTGTGACTACCGTCCCAACCAAACATGTGCAACCACTCTACCCCTTATGGGACAGGGCTTTATTGATTACTTAGGCCGATACTAGCATGGTGCCCGCATTACTAGTGACGGGAAGACTTGAGGTCTTTCCCGGGATGGGGTCGTGCTTGGATAGACGACCATGACTGTTTTTATAGGGCACCGGACACACCGTTGGTCCCTTCGGGTACGCGTGACATTGAAATTAGGGCAAGTCCCATGATCTATTGTTTGTACTCGAGGGCCGTGTACCAACGAGTGGACCCTATGTTAGTGTCGTCTAAGGAAAGATAATGACCGGGTGCTTCCCCCGAGTACTTGAGGTACTGCGGGATCGTGGGTGACACGAAAGCTTCCCGGATCTTGTGGGTAATGTGCGCAACCTCTGCAGAGTGTAAAACTATTCGAATAGCCGCGTCCACGGTCATGGACAGTTGGGAGGTGCTACTTAAATTATGTCCAGAATTTTACTACATCAGTGAAAGTATATGTGTGTGATGAGTCAAGGTGGTGACTTGACTCGTGAGTAGAATTCTTTTCATGTTGATATTGATAACCTGTTCTCGAGGTTACATAAAGTCATTGATGCATATACTTGATGGTAGAATATTTATTCTAGCTTATTGCTAGATTGCTCATTGTTGTTCAAATTGCATTGTTACTTGAACCAAATCATGGGTTGCTTGCGAGTACATTCAAAGTACTCATTGGCTTGCCACTGGTTATTTAATTGGCCAGGCATGGAGGAACAGGAATATGAAGAAGAGTTCTATGGAGACGAACATGCGAACTAGGACGCTGTCCCAGTCAGAATGCCTGTAGGGTTAAGGTAGATGGCATGGGTTCTACTTATCGTCGAAGACTTCCGCTATTCGAGTTATTTGCTATTCAGCCCTTGAGGCTTTATCTATGTAAGACTTGGCCATAATGGCCTTAATTTGTGTAAGACGGTATGTATGGATGTAAGACTCTTGTTATTCAGCTTATGTGTGTCCAGTGAGCATTGATCTCTGGGATCACTGTACACGTGCATTCGGTGATCTCGACTCTTAAGTCGGGGTCCCCACAACACACTTGTACGCGCATAGTTTCGATCCTCGAGGCTACCATGCCGGGTTTCAGCGCTGCGTGTTCTTGGTGTCCTTCCATCCAATCCACCAAAAGAAGGAGTAGGGTTTTATGCCTCACAGTGGCCCGAACCTAGGTAAAAAACACTAGTGTCAACATCGTCGTGCTGCTTCATGGACTTTGCTCTTTGTGCAACGTTAGCTTCCCCATTGCTGAACCATAAGGGGCCGATGGCCCCATAGGTGATCGTGTTCCTCCATGACACACGGAATTCCCATAGACTATCACGATTTCTTCATGAGGACTTTGGCTAATGTTGTATTGTCACCTTTCCACTTGAAGCCTTATGGTCCCTGGATTATGAGGTTCATCAGAAAAAGTCCTTCAATTCCATACAAGGCTGACTTTCAGAATCACTTCAGGTTTGCGCCTCCGATTGAAGTCCTAAAAAATACATTTTCCTCATTTGATGAAAAAGGAAAGGTTGTTGTTCATGAAGGCACTCGTCCATTGGATGGACAATTTCGTAAGGCTGCATCTTACTCCACCAATGATGACTCTGTCACATAGGACTCTGCTGCAAAAGCCACAGGACAAAATCCTCAAGCCTCTGCCCCGCGTGTGATGACATATCGTGAACTACTTCTATGTCTTCACCAGAAAGTCTATAGAAATCACAAGTAGGTCAAGCGTCAATTCGGTTCAATTCTATATAACATGATAGTCACGCAAAACACAGTGAAGAAAAATCACTACTATGTGCATGAAATCTTTGACCGCAATTGGGCCATACTTTCAAATGTTTATACTCCTGAAGAACTCAAGGAGATGGAATTTCAGTAGAACTTTGTCTGGTTACATCCTCCTTCGAAAAAATTCAAGAAAGTCAAAGTTCCTCAGTTGGTCACAAGTTAATTTTCTTCATCGCATACAATGGATGAAGCTGAGGATCTCGACAACAGTGCAGCAGGCCCTATACCGACAAACGACACCGACAACAATGCTAGCGCTCCTCCACCAGCATCAAGATGATATTCTTAAGGGTGTTAGGCCTCAATATTCGTCCCTTTTGGTCTCTTGATGACAAAGGGGGAGAAATTTGAGTTAGTCTTCAAGCGGGTCTCTATATATGGGTTGTATTGTTTAAGTTACAACTCTCGTTCTTTTGAGGTGTTTGCTTGATGAGTTGTCAACTTAAATCCAATGGTGTTCTGAAAGTTTTGAACTGCTTCCTACATGCTTATTTCCTCAAGTTCCTTAATGCACGCATGCTGAATTTCATCATACACAATTTCCATCATGTGTTTCAAATTCTTCATACAATATGTCAATTGTGTGAATGAATTACAAGATATAGGGGGAGGTGTCCATGATTTTATTCTACCGTGTGCATTTGCAGTCCAAAGAAAATTGGTCAAACATGCACATCTTCAAGGGGAGTTCTTCTATATCTTGCAATCAAATTCCTCAAAATCAGTATTTAGAGTTCATATGTTTATCCCCGTTGAAAACTTAACCTATTTGTCATTAGTCACAAAAAGGCATAGATTGTAAGTGCATCTAGTTCCCCTTAGTGATTTTGGTGTACTAAAGACTTATTAGTCAAGGGACAAATGTGTTCATGAGTGTACACAGGTCTTATAAGTCTATGAGGAGTTTGATATATCAGAAGAATGTCGACCCCTACAAACGAATGTCTTCAAGTGAAGACTTTGTGCTTTTCTTGAAGACTTTGAAAATGAAGAAATTGGTGTGACCTTGAAGATGTTGATGCGAGGACTATGAAGCATTAAGACTCTTATTTTTGTAGTTTCATTTCATTCTTTTGATTCGTAGGAAACACCATACTGTTAAAGGGGGTCGAGGTAATACTATGGATAAATTTCCAAGTGATGCTCATCTCAAAGCCTGTAGATACACAATCCTTATAGTGAAGCCTGTGGAAATCTCTTGCAGTTCAGTCAATTTCTTCAGTGACATAGACGAAGTTCTTCTGGTCTTTGAGGAATTTGTTCTGACTGAGGAGTTAGGATTTCGCCTGTACGAATTGCATACAGTGAGGAACATGATAGCTCTAAGGATTTTCATGGTTCAAATATCTGACCGTTGTTGTGCTTTGAGCTAGCTGTCCAAAATATCTTATCCATCCAACGATCATATCATTATAGGGGCATTTATGTCTTATCATGTCGAATTGCACCCTGGCTATAAATAGCCGCACCCCTCATCCACTGGCTGGTTGGCATCCCATCCTCTGAGGATTTTGAGAGAAAATCATCAGTGAGGATAAACCGAAAACCCCAACACCTAAAACCAAAAGTGATTGAGCATCAGTGAAGAGATTGTTCATGTGTGGTCATCCAGACGGTTAGGCGTCATGGTCTAGAGCATCCAAGAGGAATTGTGGGTCATCGGGTGACCGATTTTGTGAAGGTCTGGAAGTCACATTGAAGACTTACCTCGAATGATTGAGCGAGGTCTGCGTGACCATAGCTCAAGGAGAATACAATAAATACTATGTGTCCTTTGTTTTAAATACCAAGCTGCTACAACCATACGTACGACTATCACAACAATTGGAATTGGTCTACCAAATCATTGTCTTCACCGAGCTACTGGTTGTATTTCCTCAACCCTTCCAATTCCTCGGTTACTTGTTGATGAAATTGATCGTTACTGTTTGAAGACTTTTAGTGAAGACTTTATCAATTTCCTCAACCCAAATTCTTCAGTCACCTCGTCTTCTGCCTGCTTTTCCTGGTTACATGCTACTTGCGCTCTGTGTATGCTTTATATCATCACGATGACTATGTTACTGCCTTTTATGGTTGCACTTGAGTACTTTATCATCTTCTTGTATTTCATCACTTAGCTAATTCCTCAAGTAGAAATTCCTAAGTGACAAATTTGTAAAAATCTCTTATTCACCCCCTCTAGTCGATATAACGCACTTTCGAGGTCTGAAGGATTTGTACGTGACATACATGTACAAAAGCCTCAAAGGGCACCAAACTCTTTGAGACATGCTCAAGAAGCACATCCTGAACAGAAACCCTAGGAAAGAGGGTATTGTTTTTAGACCAAAGTTGAACGCTGATGGATCATATTGGAAACCTGATAATTATCCCAAAACCACATGGGTTGCTGCAAAAGGACCTCCAGTTGATCTATCCACTCTATCTGGCTACAATTTGGATACTCCATATTCTTCTGATGAGTCATTTGACTGCAACTATAAGCTATTCAAGAATAAGAATGGTGAAGTATTTGCTAGATTTGTTGGTACTAACTGCAGGAATGGTCCACCTGTGAGGAAAATCTGGGTGCCCAAAAGTATTCTCAAAATCTTCAGGTGAATGTCATCATGACACCATCGATGAAGAAGAAAAATCCCAGGGAAAATTCTTCACCTGGACCAAAGTTGTCAAATGGACGCAGCCCAACTCATGCTCGCACTATCATTTCTTCGCAGGGAAAGAAACATCATTCTGATGAATATGTGCATTATTCTTCAAATCATTATGTGCACAAATCTGCTAAGAATTTCTCTACATACTCTTATGAGTACTATACTCCTCCTGTGAAGAGAAATTCATATTCTTCAATGCGTAAGTGTTGGGGAACGTTGGACAAAAAACAAAAAAATTCTATGAACATGCAAGATCTATCTATGGAGATGCATAGCTACGGGAGGGGGAGAGCATCTACATACCCTTGTAGATCGCTAAGTGGAAGCGTTTATCAATGCGGTTGATGTAGTTGTACACCTTGACCATCTGTTCAGATCAAGAACCGAATGTACGACACCTCCGCGTTCAGCACACGTTTAGCTAGATGACATCCTGACCTTCTCGATCTAGCAAGAGGGGCAAATGGTAGATGAGTTCGGGCAGCACGACGGCGGGGTGACGGTGGTGGTGAAACTATTCCCAGAGGGGTTCGCTAAGCACAACGGATATAGAGTGGAGGAGGAACTAGAATATTAGCTTAGATCTAATTAGTCAACTAGGACCAACTAGAAGTAGAAGTAGAAGAGGCTTCAAAACTTGTGTTCTAGGGGCTAGTCCTTCACCTCTATTTATATGTTGAGCCTCGGGTCGTAACTTGGGGAGAGGATGGCGCCATGGTCCTCGGAGTATGGCCCAGAGCCAGATGCGAGGGTCCCTGGCGTCTGGTTCCTGACCTCTGCAAAACTTCCTTTTGCACCGAGCTAATGCCCCATGGGCCTTACCCATTAGCCCAACCAACCTTCCCGTAATCCGATAATTATCAGGTGTATTTTGGAACTTTTCCGGAGACCGAATACTACCATCCTATATATCAACCTTTACCTATGTACCATTCTGGAGCTCCTCATTATGTCTGTGATCTCATCTGGGACTCTGAACAACATTCGGTCACCAACATACATAACTCATATAATACTATATCGTCAATGAATGTTAAGCGTGCGGAACTTACGGGTTCAAGAATGATGTACACATGTCTGAGACGCTCTCCGGTCAATAATGAATAGCGGGACTTGGATGCCATATTGGTTCCTACATATTCTACAAAGATCTTTATCGGTCGGACCTTTATGACAAGATACATAGTTCCCTTTGTCTGTTGGTATGTTACTTTCCTGGGATTCGATCGTCGATATCTCCAAACCTAGTTCAATCTCGTTGCCGCAAATTCTATTTACTTATTCCGTAATTGTCTTGGGAAAGCACGGCCACCTATGAAACCAAGAGCCCCTTTTGGTTCGGCGGGGGATGGGCACATTGCACAAAGAGCGGAGGAGTGTAGCGTAGCACGTCAGAGATCTCACGGGCAGTTTTTACCCAGGTTCGGGACGCTGTGAGGCATAAAACCCTACTCCTGCTTTGGTGGATTGATGATGGAAGGTGGAAAAAGTGTGACACTCTTTCCTGGCAGGGTTTCCTTGGGGCAAGAGCAGCTACGCGTATATGAGCTTGCAAGGGATCGGATCGACTGAATTATTTTTACGTTGCCATGGGCCTCCTTTTAGAGATTAAGGGGTCACCATAGTGGCAAATCAGTCTTTCCATACTAGTTAGATGGAAAACAGTGCTATCATACGTAACTCTACAGGCTGACAGAGCCCATTAAATTTGTCGCTTAGTGTCACATCATGGCTCGCCTGGCAGGCCCTGCCGGGCTGTTTTGCCAGCTTCGTGCATGCTTGCTTGACATGTCTCAGGACGGGTGTCACTTGGATGTTCTTGTTGTTGTAAGTGGCTGCCATGTGGCAGGGAGCTACCACTAAGCCACTTAGGAGCTTGACACCGCACTGATCGACGATGGGCGTCGTTGTGAGGTGGCAGTTTGCCTTTGCAAGCCCCAGCAGGCCTGCCGGCACTATCTTGGAGGCTTGCTTCCGGGGCGATCCAACCTCGCCAGGCTCGCGTGCCCGGCAAGGAAGGCTCTTCTTCTGGTGGTATCTTGTCTCTTCGGCTAGTCTTGGTTGTCTTGAACTTCGTAACCAGCTCTTTGATTCCTCAAAGAGCTGATCCCTTCGTGTCTTGATCTGATCCTGGTGTTGCAAACTTGCCCTTGGGCCTGTGCACAATCTGGGGCAACGGACCTATGGTTTATTGCACCGACAGGAGCCCCCGAGCCTGGCCCGGATGCGCCGCTGGGCGTTGTTGGGGTAGGCTCTAACCAGTGCACATGCAAAGATGTGGAAGGGGCTTTCCCTCTTCGAGATCTTCTTTGCTTCTTCATTAACTTGAACCTGGGCCAGCTTCCGTTTCTTCCGCGCCTTGTGTAACACCAATCGTGGTGGGGCAACCCTTGTAATGGCCCGTGAATGACTTTAATACATGGGCGAGTAACTACCAAATCACTCTTCCCACCACGCCCTTATCCCTTGCCACGTATGCTGCATACATCGAGTGGGGTAGGTAGTGGAGGTTCGTGGTGCAGAAGAGCATCAAGGCAGGGGCTCGTTCTTCTTGGATTGGTGGAGGAGGATGGCGGTTACCCGTCAGGTAATCAGCCCCCATCCCCAGCTCGCCTATAAAAGGAGGAGCGGGGGAAGAGCGGAGGCATTCATCCATATCCCTCTCTTCCTCCATTTTCTGCTCTTCTGGTTATGCTGAAGGGGAGAGCCCGGGGCCAGGCCCCATGCAGTAGCTTATGGTTGGTGATGTTCGAATGCTCGCGCTGACGCTCGGGGAGTGAGTCTGATCTGGGCCCAGAAGGGATGCGCGGACTGCACTCATAGGTGTTGCTTTGTCCGACGCATAGGAGGAGTCGCGTATATCCATGATGGAGTAATGTTTGCCGTCTCCATGCGGACCGGTCATCAGGTAGGCGCTGCAGGGCTCGGGGTCATCGGTAATCCCAACATTGCTCCTCCCGACGGAGCTTGAGCTGATGCCGAAGAAAGGGACGCTTTCCTGCCTGCCAAGGTGGGGAGCGGCGTGCCCCGAGCCCCCTGGCCGTCTTGGTCATTGGTTGCTTCTCCGAGGGAGGTGCCGGGCTGGGGGCCCGGCGTTCCCCCGGAGTGGTGGTGATGGATAGAAAATTAGGGAAGACAGAGAAGGCGGATGGCGTGACGTCAGGTCGAAGTATGGTGGCACCGACGCCTTCTTCTCCTTCTAGTGACCTGTCGCCTCGTCTTTCCGCTCTCCCCGCCCCGCCCTGGCACCATTGTCACTAGCCTCTCTGGGTGGCGGCTAGGGGGGTGTGCCCTTGGTGCCTTCGTCCCACTCTAGCAGTCTTCCAGCTGAGCTTTGGTTGTTAATTCCACCAGCGCTCGAGCTGGGGTTTCTGGCTGGTCTCGGAGGTGGTGACCAGGGCACCGCCAAGCCGCTCCCTGCACTCCTCCTTCGCTGCCTCGCCACTCCCAATCTTGTCAGGCTGCGCTCGGTAGGCCGTGACGGGACTGGGATGGGATCCTACTTGGGTGCTCCTTTAGTCCTTTCTTCTTCCCATCACAAAATCTAGCGGAGGGAAAACGAAAAGAGGGGATTACGATGCACTTATCTTTTTGCAATCTTAAACCTACAGGCACTTGCCAAATCTTGGTTCAAATAATGTAATCTCTTTTATCCATGTTTGTGTTCTATAAGATTTGTACTTGTTTGATCAGCATATTAATGAAAAAGATAAACCCCTCGGGGTCTCGTACATGTAATTTCTCCATGCAGAGGTGGGATGCCTCTACATATTTAAGTAAACAAGTTTTGCCTGGCAGTCTACCTTTCCGGTACCCTCAGTCTTGTTGCCGTGGAGTTGGGCTTGCCGGGCGCAAGACATGAAGAGGGACTAGCCCCCCCCCCCCCCCCCCCCGCCAATCCTTTTTCACCAAATGCCACTGCGACCATCCTGACCAAAGCAACGTTCGGGTCGAAGGACGGGGGCAACTAAGTTTTGAAAGGTGGCGGGGTTTTATTATGCACAAGTCCTTACAGAACACATAATGGAAAGGACTTATCTGTTTGGCTTGCTGGAGACTGGAGCGTTGGCTTTTCTTTTCATCTCTCCTTGGGGAACCAAGTCCATGGCGGGAACCTATGGCTCTGTTGCTGAGGGTCTGCGCCTGGCCTTGTACAAGGGGTTACATGCAATTGAGGCGAGGCCTGTAAAAAAGGGTGGCTGCCGGGCAGGGCCTGACAGCCGCGCCTTATCGGTAGTACTTGCGGAGATGCTCATTGTTCCATGAGTTTTGCAATAGAATGCCATCTCCGGTCTCCAGACGGACTGCGCATGGTGTGGTGACTCGTACCACCTGGTAAGGGCCTTCCCACTTCAGTGTTAACATGTTTGCACCCTTGGCAGACTTAACATGCCTAAGGACAAGGTCGCCTTCCTCAAACAATTGGCACGAACCCTACGGCTATGATAACGACGCAGGGCTTGCTGGTAGCGTGCCGCACGTGTAGCGGCCTGGAGACAATTCTCCTCGAGAAGCACAATGTCGTCACGCCAATGCTGATCCCGCGCTACTTCGTCATAGGCCAGCACTCGAGGCGACCCGTAAATGAGTTCCGTTGGGACAACTGCTTCTGCCCCATAGACTTGGGAGAAGGGACTCTGACCAGTAGCTCAATTTGGTGTTGTTCTCAGGGACTAGAGAACCACCGAGAGCTCATTGATCCATCGCCTGCAGCACTTCTGTAGCTTATCAAATGTTCTTGTCTTGAGGCCCCGCAACACTTCAGCGTTCGCCCTCTCAGCTTGTCCATTGCTTCTGGATGTGCAACAGAGGCAAATGAGATCTTCCTTCCGAGGGCATGAACATATTGCATGAAGGCACGACACGTGAACTGGGTGCCGTTGTTGGTGACGATTCAGGCAGGGACCCCGAAGTGGCACACCAACCCTTTCAAGAACTTGATAGCTGACTGAGAAGTCACCTTCCTCACGGCATCTACTTCCGGCCACTTTGTAAACTTGTCGATGGCAACGGACAGGAATTCAATGCCCCCGGCAGCTCGGGGGAAAGGGTCGATGATATCGAGCCCCCAGACCGAAAATGGCCATGACAAAGGGATTGTCTGAAGAGCTTGAGCAGGCAGATGGATGTTCTTGGAATGGAACTGCCAGGCTTCACATTTGGTAACCAACTCGGCCGCATCTTGGAGGGCTGTGGGCCAATAGAATCCTTACCGGAATGCTCTCCCAACTAATGCCCTTGATCCAATGCGGGAGTCACACATGCCTTTGTGTATTTCTACCAGCAGTTCCTTTCCTCTTTCCCGGCAAATGCACTTCAATTTCACGCCGTTGGGGCTTCTTCTATATAGAGTGTCATCGACAAACTGATACATACTGGCCCTCCGGGCTACTCTTTCAGCTTCTTCTTGCTCTTTGGGAAGTTCTTCGATTTGGAGGAAGCGGACTATGTGCATTGCCCAAGTTGGAGCATAGGGCTCGGCAACGATGACCAATGTCACCTCCGCATTTGTGGGGGCGCGTTCCTCGCACGAGGGTGCAGCCCAACAATTGAATGGGAGTTTTTTCCGGCAGGGTCCCTGCTAGGTGCCTTGGAGGGCTCTACCGAGGGAGGCTTACCAGAGTCCAGTTTCCTCCTCTTTCGGGCCATTGTTGTCGGGGCTACTGAGGGCTGACTAAGGTGGAGAACAAAAGTTCCTGGTCCCACAAGAAGCTTTTGCGCAACACACTTTGATAGATGATCAGAAGTGAAGTTTTTCGCAAGGGGTACGTGCTCTGTTTGTAATTCGTCAAAGTGTTCCTTCAGTCTTCTCAGTTCCTCGACGTATGGCTCCATCAATGGTCCTTGGTAATCATTGTTGAATTGTCTCACCACAAGTTGTGAATCTCCTCGAATGATCAACTTCTTGATTCCCAATTCAGTGGCAATCTTGAGCCTAGCAAGGAGCCCTTCATACTCTATTGTATTGTTGGTCGCTTCCTCCCAGGGAAAATGCATCTAGACAACGTACTTCAGGTGCTCCCCAGTGGGAGCAATGAGAAGCATGCCAGCCCCTGCACCTTGTAGGAAAAAGGCACCATCGAAACACATGATCCATTCTTGGGGGATTCCTTGACGGGAACAACTGTTTCCAGCACTTTATCATCAGGGGTTGGCGTCCATTCTGCAATAAACTCTACCAATGCCCTACTATGAATCTTTGATGTTCTTTCAAACTTCAGGCCAAAGTTGGATAACTCCAATGCCCACTCCACTATTCTACCGGTAGCCTCTGGGTTTTGGAGTATCCTTTGGAATGGGAAGCGTGTGACAACCGTGATCTCATGGAGTTGGAAGTAGTGGTGCAGTTTCCTTGAGGCCATGACTAGGCCAAAAATAAATTTTTGCATGCCACAGTACGTGGATCTAGCCCCCTGCAATAGGGAGCTGACAAAGTATACTGGGCACTGCACCACTTTCTTCCTTGCCGCCTCCTCGGGGTTGTTTCTGCTGTCGTGCTCTTCTTTGTCTTGATCCATATCTGACCTTGCCGAGCTGTTCTCACTCTCCTCCCTGGAAGGGACACTACCTGAGGTTGTTGCTTGCTCCACTTCCCATTGTGCCACCAGTGGTACACTAACCACTTGATTAGTTGCCGCCAGGTATAACATCAAATGCTATTGTGGTTTGGGAGCAACCAAAATGGGCATAGAGGACAGGTAGGTCTTCAAATCCTGTAGTGCTATATCTTCTTCCGTGATCCACTTCATGGGTCCTGCCTTCTTCAAGATCTTGAAGAACGACAAGGCGCCCTCGGCAGACTTGGAGATGAATCCGCTAAGTGCAGCAATGCACCCTGTCAAACGGCTGACATCCTTAACCGTCTTTCGTGCATGAATCTACTTGATGGCCTTGATCTTATCAGGGTTGGCCTCTATCCCGCGATGGGACACAAAGAAACCAAGTAGCTTGCCGGTGGGAATGCCAAACACGCACTTCTCCGAATTCAGCTTCAAGTTGATATTGCGTAGATTTGCAAACGTCTCTTGTAAATCCTGGATGAGGGTTGATCTATCCTTGGTCTTGACCACAATATCATCCATATAGGCTTCGATATTCCTATGCAGCTGTGACTCAAAACCAATCTGGACAGCTCTTGCAAAAGTGGATCCGACACTCTTCAACCCGAAAGGCATGCGTACGAAGCATTATGTGCCACATGGGGTGATGAACAAGGTCTTCTCCTCGTCTTCTTTAGACATAAAAATTTGATGGTACCCAGAATATGCATCCAAGAAAGAGAGAAAATCTCAACCTGAAGTGGAGTCCATGATCTGGTCGATGTGCGGCAAGGGAAATGGGTCCTTTGGGCAGGCCTTGTTCAGATTAGTAAAATCTATGCACAGCCTCCACTTTACATTAGCCTTGCGTACGACCACTGGGTTTGCTAACCATTTTGGATGAACTACTCCCCTGACCAGACCAGCCGCCTCAAGTTTCTTTATTTCCTCAACAATGAACTGCTGCCGCTCCAAAGCTTCCTTTTGGACCTTCTTCTTGATGGGCTGGGCATGTGGGTAGACAGCAAGGTGGTGCTCGATTACCTCCCTGTGACTGGGGATGTCAGATGGTTGCCATGAAAACACATCGACATTCGCCCGCAGAAAGGCAACGAGCGCGTTTTCCTATTTGTCGTCAAGGGTGGCACTGATAGTAAAGGTACCATTAGTGCCATCCTGCCCTGCTGGGACCTTCTTCACAGCAGGCGCATCAACTTTGGATCTCTAGCTATTGGAACTCTCCGGGAAGTCATCAACAAGTGTAGCGCATCCCAGAAAGTCGCTCTTCCCGGGTTCCTCACCGAAGCTCTTAACAACTCTCTTTTTATTGTTTCCCTTGGCGGGAGCGACGGTTTCCACGACCTCTGCCGCAACTGCATCTCGATACATCTTATCCATGCAAATGATTGCGTTCTTCTCGTCTGATGGAATCGAAATGACCCCCATTGGCCCTAGCATCTTCAAGGTATTATAGGAATATGTGATGATGATGTGGACTGCAGTGTCGCCCGGCTCCTGATGGTGCGGGTGGCTGCCGCGCCATGCTCCCGTCGCTGCGAGCCAGCCGCTTGGATTGCGTGCCGACGAGGTGGAGGCGCTTGAGGACCTCGCAGAGTGTCGCCGTTGGGGTGCTACTGATGCTGTTCTTCTCCGGTGCCCACTGCTCCTACTTTGGCCACGAGGGATATGGTAACAACGCCGCATGCATCGACCATGTCCCCCACAGCGTCCGCATTCCCGTGCGTCCCCGTATTCTCCGCGGCGTCAGCGGCCGCGGGCGATGAGGCCTCCGAGGTGGATGGGTGAGCTACGGCACCAGACTTCTTCTTGGGCGCCATGGTCGATGGAGCCATTGATGATGAAGCTGGTGATGAAGATGACGCGCTGCTCACGCTCTCGTGTTCGCACAAGTGACCCCCTACCTGGCGCGCCAAAGATGCCGTGGTAAACCACGGCCACCTATGGGACCAAGAGACCCTTTTGGTTCGGCAGGGGGGTGGGCACGTTGCACAAAGAGCGGAGGAGCGTAGCGCATCACGGCACAGATCACACGGGCAGTTTCTACCCATATTCAGGCCGCTGTGAGGCGTAAAACCCTACTCCTGCTTTGGTTTATTGATGGTGGAAGGTGGAAAAAAGTGCGGCACTCTTGCCCAACAGGGTTGCCTCGGGGCGAGAGCGGCTACGCGCGTATGAGTGTGCGAGGGTTCGGATCGACCGAATCCTTTCTACGGTTGCCATGGGCCTCCTTTTATAGATTAAGGGGTCACCACATTGGTAAATCACTCTTTCCATACTGAATATATAACGAACAGTGCCAACAAACCTAACTCTACAGGCTGACAAAGCGCATTAAATGCACCGCTTAGTGTCACATCATGGCTCGCTCGGCAGGCCCTGCTGGGCTGTTTTGCCAGCTTCGCACCTGCTTGCTTGACACGTCTCAAGACATGTCTCGCTTGGAGATTCTTGTTGTAGGAAGTGGCTGCCATGTGGCAGGGAGCTGCCACTGGGCCACTTAGGAGCTTGACACCACTCTGATCGACAACAAGCATCGTTGTGAGGTGGCAGTTTGCCTCCACGAGCACCGGCAAGCCTGCCGGGGTGATCTTGAAGGCTTGCTTTCGGGGCGATGCATCCTCGCCAGGCCCGAGTGCGCGGCAAGGAAGGCTCTTCTTCTGGTGGTATCTTGTCTCTTCAGCTAGTCTTGGTTATCTTGAACTTCGTAACCAGCTCTCTGATTCCTCAAAGAGCGGATCCCTTCGTGTCTTGATCTGATCATGGTGTTGCAAACTTGCCCTTGGGCATGTGCACAGTCTGGGGAAACAGACCTAGGGTTTGTTGCACCGACAGTAATACATCATCTTGTAACTAACTCCTTAGTCAATTTGCTTGCAAGCTTCTTGTGATGCTGATTATCGAGAGGGCCCAGAGATACCTCTCTATCACACGGAGTGACAAATCCCAGTCTCGATCGATGCCAATTCAACGGAAACCTTCGGAGATACATGTAGAGCACCTTTATGATCACCCAGTTACGAAGTGACGTTTGATACACACAAGGCATTCCTCTAGAGTCTGTGAGATGCATGATCTCATGGTCGAAGTAACATGTATTTGACATTAAGAAAGCAGTAGCAGTAAACTAAACATTCAAATGCTATGCTAACAGATGGGTCTTGTCCATCACATCATTCTCCTAATGACATGATTCCATTATCAAACGACAACTCGTGTCTATAGTCACGAAACCTTAACCATCTTTTGATCAACGAGCTAGTCTGGTAGAGGCTCGTTAGGGACTTGGTATTTGTTTATGTATTCAGACATGTACTTAAGTTTCCGATCAATACAATTATAGCATGAATAATAAACCTTTATCATTATGAAGGAAATATAATAATAACCACTTTATTATTTCCTCTAGAGCATATTTCCAACAGTTTCCCACTTGCACTAGAGTCACCTCCATAAATGAGAAACATATCCTTGGTACTTTTTCGATACTTCAGGATATTTTTGACCGCTGTCGAGTGATCCACTCCTGGATTACTTTGGTACCTCCCTGCCAAACTTATGTCAAGGCAAACATCGGGTCTATTACGCAGCATGTCATACATTATAGAACCTATTGCTGAGCCATAGGGACTGACTTTCATTCTCTCTCTATCTTCTGCCGTAGTCAGACTTGGAGTCTTACTCAATTTCACACCTTGCAAAACAAGCAAGAACCCTTTCTTTGACAGGTCCATTTTGAACTTCTTCAGAACTTTGTCAAGGTATGTGATTTGTGAAAGTCCTATTAAGCGTCTCGATCTATCCCTATAGATCCTGATGCCTAATATATAAGCAGCTTCACCAAGGTCTTTCATTGAAAAATTCTTATTCAAATATCCTTTTACGCTATCCAAAAATTCTATATCTTTTCCAATCTACAATATGTCATCCACATATAATATCAGAAATGCTACAGAGCTCCCACTCACTTTCTTGTAAATGCAGCCTTCACCGTAAGCCTGTATAAAACTAAATGCTTTAATCACGTCATCAAAGCGTATATTCCAACTCTGAGATGCTTGCACTAGTCCATAGATGGATCACTGGAGCTTGCACACTTTGTTAGCACCCTTAGGATCAACAAAACCTTCTGGTTGCCTCATATACAACTCTTCTTTAAGAAACCCGTTAAGGAATGAAGTTTTGACGCCCATTTGCCAGATTTCATAATCATAAAATGCGGCAATTGCTAACATGATTCTTATAGACTTAAGCATCGCTACAGGTGAGAAAGCCTCATCGTAGTCAACCCCTTGAACTTGTCGGAAACATTTTGCCTCAATGGCTTGCCGATCATCAGGCAAGTCCACACTTCGTTCTCATACATTGAACCTATCTCAGATTTCATGGCCTCAAGCCATTTGTTGGAACATGGGCTCATAATAGCTTCTTCATAGTTCGTAGGTTCGCCATTGTCTAACAACGTGACTTCCAGGACATGATTACTGTACCACTCTGGTGCGGTACACATTCTGGTCAACCTACGAGGTTCGGTAGTAGCTTGATATGAAGTTTCATGATCATCATCATTTGCTTCCTCTCTGGTTGGTGTAGGCATCACGGGAACGATTTTCTCTAATGTGCTACTTTTCAATTCGAGAGAAGGTACACCTACATCATCAAGTTCTACTTTCCTTCCAGTCACTTCTTTCGAGAGAAAATCCTTCTCTAGAAATGACCCATTGTTAGCAACAAAGGTCTTGCCTTTGGATCTGTGGTAGAAGGTATACACAATAGTTTCTTTGGGGTTTCCTATTAAGACTCACTTCTTCTCTTTGGGTTCGAGCTTATTAGGCTGAAGCCTTTTGACATAAGCGCCGCATCCTAAAACTTTAAGAAATGATACCTTATGATTCTTCCCAAACCATAGTTCATACGGTGTCGTCTTAACGGATTAGATGGTGCCCTATTTAACGTCAATGCGGCTGGCTCTAATGCATAACCCCAAAATGATAGCGGCAAATCAGTAAGAGATATCATAGAACACACAATATCTAATAATGTACGGTTACGACGTTCGGACACATCGTTACGCTGTGGTGTTCCAGGTGGCGTGAGTTGTGAAACTATTCCGCATTGTCCTAAATGAAGGCTAAACTCGTAACTCAAATATTCACCTCCGCGATCAGATCCAATAGACTTTATTTTCTTGTTACGATGATTCTTCACTTCACTCTGAAATTCTTTGAAATTTTCAAATGTTTCAGACTTGTGTTTCATCAAGTTGATATACCCATAGTTTAACGACCCGAACCTAATAAGATTTGATGTCTCTGTGCTTTCGGTGCTAGTCCTTGGATCGACTCTCTAGCACATACAGTACATATGAATATCAAATAACAAGTGCATCATTTACTACAACGTATGATCCAGAATTTATAAAGTATTACAATCTCATAGCACATAGCTAACTTTATTCCTTAAAACAGCAGAAATGCAGCATGATCAAATGATGAGTCCATCAATACCCACTGGAGAAAATTGTCGAGTGAAGACTCGCGACCCTACTGTATCTCACTGATCATCTGAAAATCCTGCAGCATGATAAGTTGCAGCCACAAGGGTCAATACATTAAATGTATTGGCAAATCACATGTAATGATATAGAAAACCTACATCCACAAGAAAGGTATGATAAACAAAACACTCAAGTTTGTTTCGCGTAAAACTACCTTCACCTACCTCCATGACATAGGTAAGGTACACACAACACAGATGACAAAGATCTTCAAGATGTCTCAAGTGCGCTCAGTCCTGGCGCATTCTCTAGGGACAATAGAGCGCTAAGCCAGTGACGCATTCACGTGGGAAAAAGCTCCGACAACTGAAGTGCACTCAGTCCTGGCGCATTCTCTAGGGACAATAGAGCGCTCAACTAGTGACACATTCACATGAGTAAAAGTCCCGATCCTACAGCTATAAACACTCACCACTTCCAAACACCCCGCGACACATGCCCACGTCTACCATAGCAAGTTGATCACACCATCATATAACACAATCAATACCAAAACATGACAACACGGGATACACATATCAGGCCAACCATATATCATAGCATGAAACCACACATGCATAGCAGAATATAGGATGAGCAAAATCAAAAGTGGAAACTTGCCTTGAACGATGTTTAAGTATTCTGAAGCTCAATTCTGATCCGCTTCGCACTCCGAACAATCTATATGATTAACGAAGTCACCGATAAATAAATCGTACTCACATAACCCACAATAAAGTCAACATCAAGTAAGTCAAATAAAAACTTAAATAACATAACATATCAGTAGGTATATATTATCTGCATGCTAGTAGGATCACAATGCAAAAATAATCAGCTGATTTGGATCACCGGTTTGAAAGATATGGCCTCCGGAAGGTTAAATTCAAATTTGAGCAAATTCAAATTCAAACAGTTCAGAATTGTGAAATTTTGGTTCTACAGTATTCTCCTGATCACTACGAGTACACAGGAAAAAGAATCGATGAATTTGGAGTAATGGATTAAAAGATATATGCAAAACAAAATTGGGTAAAAATCTGTCCTAAAATAGAGTTTTCTTGCTGCTGTGTCTACTGTAGCAGTCTGCCACGTGGCGCGACACTATCGGCCAGAAGTCATTCGTCGCAAAACTGAAGCAGCGGACGGTTGAGCTATAAGCGAAAACGTTTTGAAGAAAAATAAAACAAAGCTAAACTAATCCTAGCCATCTACCTATGGTCGGACGGACATGATATGCTCACCGGAGAAACACCGCTGGGAGCCGCCGGAGATGGACAAGATCGGCCAGGCGGCTCGTTCGAGATGAGGGCGACGGATACAGAGGTCAAATGGCCTCGGGGAGGTGCGCTTAGGACGCGGAGAGGCACAATGGTCTCGAACATGTCGTCATGGTCTTCGGGAAGCTCTGCTAGCGACGGCACGATCCAGGAAGAGTACGCGACGGTGATGTGCTTCTGGTCGGGATCGCGGGCATCCTCATAGTGCCCCCCTACGCAGAGTAAGAGCTAAGGGAGAGAGAGGAAACCAAGGCAAACAGAATAGGGTCGAGAGGAGAGGTTGGGAACCGCCAATGGTGCCGGAAACGACCGACTTCCGTGGCGATTGAACTTCGCCGAGATCGGGATGACCTGATAGGGCACGGCAGACAGCGGTTTTTGAAAAAAATCGTCAGAGGAGGACTCGGGGAAACTTTATACGGAGTCAGGACTGGGCGATGGAGAGTAGATCGATCGGAATCAATCGATTCGATTCGATCGGGGTTCGGCTACAGAACTCCAAGATGAACACAACGAAGGTAGAGGATGACGTGCGGGACCCAGTGTCAGTGGCAGAGAGAAGGAAAGGAAAAAAACAATAACCGGCGGGGTGGGCTGCGGCTGTACGGGAAATGGGCTGGAGTGTTGCTGTCGTTGCGCTGTCTTTCGCGTATAGGCGAAGAGAAAGTGTTGGGCTGCCGCAGTGTGGCCTAGAAGTGCACAGTAGATTTTTTTAACAAATACTATAGGAAACACATTTGGATAATATGAAGTACCAAACGCAATCTAAAAAATTACCAAAACTCGCATAAAAATAGTGCTACTAAAGAACACAATGAAAAAAATTCTAGGCCAGAAGTCAAACAAAATGCATACAATATTTTATAAAATTTATTTTGGTCTTTATATTCATTTCCAAATAAATATTTTTTTGAACATCCAAACAAAAACTCAAACAACATTTAAAATATTTCCACTATTTTCTTATATCGAAGGAGTCATATTACCCTCTCTCCATTTTATTTTATTTTAGTTTGATTATTTTCAAAATTGAAATGGGGAATATTCAATTATTCACAAATATTACTCTTTGAGGAAGTCAGGTCATCCTCTCTCATAGTTGTATTGGAAATATTCTGAATATCCTCAACCCAAAATAAGATCCAAATGAACAACTGGGAAAGTCATTTTATTCCCTCTCTTTTGAATATTTGTTTATACTCCAAAAGTTTCAAATCCTATTAAAAAAATTATCAAAGAGCAAGCAACACCAGCAAGTTTAAGTTAATTCTATTAACATTCCAAAATTCAAAACGTTTAGATGTTACAAATATACCACCCTTAAATGAATATCGTCCTTCAGATTCGAGTTGGCTAGAAAGAAAAGGTTAGGTTCGGGATTCTTCTTAAATTTCCATGGATCATCCGAGAGTGTGGAGTACTACCACCCTTAGAATAAGAGTCATCGGTCTTCAAAAATCTTACTCCTTCGAGGAAATCCTTCAGACATATGCCTTATACTCCTTTAAAATTCGGAATCACTTATCAAAAGAGCAGTCTTCCATAAACTAAAACTTCATGGCTCACAAGTCTTGCGTCAATACTAAACAAATATCGATATTCTCATGGTGGTCATCAAGAATGGTTCGTGCAGAAAAGAGTCTCGGTTTATTGTCACTATAGATCCTACTATTGGCAGTGGTTGCCTTTGCAAGGGACGAAATGGCATACCATCTAAGGTTGAAGGCTTAACTTCGTCGTCACTCTACTATAGGTAAGTCATTCTAGATTTACCATCCCATATAATAAAAGCGAATAATAAGTGTAAGTCGGCATGGTAGTCAATCCATTACGCACCCAAATAATTACCTTGTATATGGTTAGAAAAAATTTGCATTCTAACACTTGGGCATCCTCACAAGCATTGCAAAAATTTCTGTTGTTCACGAACTAGATTCGGATAATTCCATTGGTTCTGCATGCCAAACAAAACATCTATCATTCCTGTCAACTCTCATGTTTGCGTCAACTACTATAAAACATATGCCGATGAATTGTAGCTTCCTCCATGTTTCTTCCTTCAACAAGATTATGATTCCTTCTTGTCAGATACTGGCACATGTTGTTATACTTGAACTACTCACTGGGTTGAAGCATGTATTAGGATATAGACACCCGTATGCATACCATAGCAACAAAACTTCAAATCAAACAAATCAAACATTACACACAACACAAGTAAAACCTACAGGTAAGGTCATATTCATGAGAGATATGATCTCATCATATTACCACAAATCGTTTATCAGATACAACTTAGCAATGGTGGTCTGTCAACTAAAACTCCATAAATGACACTAATATAATTCCAGGGGTCATCCATATTTGAAATGAAAAGATATGAGTACACGAGTATGAACTAACAAGTAGACAACAAGTTGGAAAGCAATTTTTCACTCCTATAGCTTCTCTAATCCATTTTCTAGGGTCACAACCTACATTCAACACACTGCTCTGATACCATCTGTAACGACTCGAACCTGATAAGATTCGATGTCTCTGTGCCTTCTGTGCTAGTCCCTGGATCGACTTGCTAGCACACACAGGCATATGAATATCAAATAACAAGTGCATCATGATCCAGAATTTATAAAGTATTACAATCTCGTAGCACATAGCTAGCTTTATTAATTAAAATAGAAGAAATGCAGCATAATCAAATGATGAGTCCATCAATGCCCACTGGAGAAAATTGCTGAGTGAAGACTCACGACCCTACTGTATCTCACTGCTGTCGTCAGAGGAGGACTTAGGGAAACTTTATACGGAGTCAGGACTAGGCGAGGGAGAGTAGAACGATTGAAATCGATCGATTTGATTTGATCGGGGTTCAGCTACAGAACTCCGGGATGAACACAGCGAAGGTAGGGGATGACGTGCAGGACCCAGTGTCAGCGGCAGAGAGAAGGAAAGAAAAAAAATAACCGGCGAGGTGGGCTCCGGCTGTGTGGGAAATGGGCCGGAGTGTTGCTGACGGCGTTGTCTTTCGCGCACGGGCGAAGAGAAAGCGTTGGGCTGCTGCTGCGTGGCCTATATGTGCACAATAGATTTTTTTAACAAATACTATAGGAAACACATTTGGATAAAATAAAGTACCAAACCCAATCTTAAAAATCACCAAACCTTGCATAAAAATCTTAGTGCTAATAAAGACCACGATGAACATTTTTCTAGGCTAGAAGTCAAACAAAATGCATACAACATTTTATAAAATTTATTTTGGTCTTTATAAACGTTTCCAAAAAATTGTTTTTTTAACACGCAAACAAAAACTCAAACAACATTTAAAACTTTTCCACTATTTTCTTATATCGAAGGAGTCATATTACCTTCTATCCATGTTATTTTATTTTAGTTCGATTGTTTTGAACTTCCAATATCTAAATGGAAAATATTCAATTATTCACAAATATTATTCTTCGAGGAAGTCATGTAATCCTCTCTCATAGTTGTATTGCAAATATTCTGAATATTCTCAACCCAAAATAAGATCCAAATGAACAACTGGGAAAGTCATTTTATTCCCTCTCTTTTGAATATTTGTTTATCCAAAAGCTTCAAATCCTACTAAAACAATTGAGAAAAGAGCAAGCAACACAAGCAAGTTTAAATCAATTCTATTAAAATTCCAAAATTCAAAATTTTGGGATGTTACACATACCTACTCAAATCAACTGTGACGGTTAGAAAATAACGATACCCGCCGTGTGCTTCAACACTAATTGGACTGCATATATCGGTATGTATTATTTTGAATAAGTCATTAGCTCGCTCCTTTGTTCTGGAGAACGGTTTAGTCATCTTACCCTTTAGGCATGGTTCGGAAGTATCAAATGATTCATAATCAAGTGATTCCAAAAGTCCATCCGCATGGAGTTTCTTCATGCGCTTTACACCAATATGACCTAAATGGCAGTACCACAAGTATGTTGCACTATCATTACCGAATTTGCATCTTTTGGCATCAATATTATGAATATATGTATCACTATGATCGAGATTAAACAAGAGTAGACCATTCACAAAGGGTGCATGACCATAAAAGATGTTACTCGTATAAATAGAACAACCATTATTCTCTGACTTAAATGAATAACCGTCTCGCAATAAACAAGATCTAGATATAATGCTCATGCTCAACGCTGGCACTGAATAACAATTATTGAGGTCTAAAACTAATCCCAAAGGTAGGTGCAGAAGTAGCGTGCCGACGACAATCATATCAACCTTGGAACCATTCCCGACACGCATCGTCACCTTGTCCTTAGCCAATCTTTGTTTATTCCACAGCTCCTATTTCGAGTTACAAATATGAGCAACCAAACCAGTATCAAATGACCAGGTGCTACTACGAGCACTAGTAAGGAACACATCAATAACATGTATATCAAATATACCTTTGTTCACTTTGCCATCCTTCTTATCTACTCCCTCCATTTTTGTATACAAGGCCACAAACCCATATTACAGGTACCAAGGTAGAAATTAATGGCTTGTAGAAACTAGGCTTTCCGCCTCGCTTCACGTGTTACTTAATGTGTATTTTTCTCTCCAACACACAACAAGACAACTCTCTCACTCCTGATTGGTTGATTAATGTGGTGCATGCAAATCAACCTTTAACTCTCGCATGCATGCATAGGATATTAATGTTCTCGGTTGCTAGTACGAGGCAAACCTCATCAATTTAGCTCGATTGGTGTTAGTGGCCTTGTATAGTTGCAAATTGTAACTTTGATAGTGGCCTTGTATACAAAAATGGAGGGAGTACCAAGTACTTGGGGCAGTTTCGCCTCCAATGACCATTTCCCTTGTAGTAGAAGCACTCAGTTTCTGGCTTCACTTTGGGCTTATTCACGGGAGTGGAAACTTGGTTGCCTGTCTTCTTGAAGTTTCCTTTATTTCCCTTGCCATTTTTCTTGAAACTGGTGGTCTTATTAACAATCAACACTTGATGCTCTTTCCTGATTTCTACCTCTGTCGATTTCAACATTGCAAAGAGCTCGGGAAGCATTTTTGTCATCCCTTGCATATTATAGTTCATCACAAAGCCTTTGTAGCTTGGTGGTAGTGACTGAAGAACTCTACCAATTACACTCTCAGCTGGAAGATCAATTCCCAGCTAACTCAAGTGGCTGTGGTACCCAGGCACTCTCAGTATGTGTTCACTGATATAACTATTCTCCTCCATCTTATAGCTAAAGAACTTGCTGTATATTTCATATCTCTCCACCCTGACATTAGCTTGAAATATCAATTTAAGTTCTTGGAACATCTCATATGCTTCGTGGCGTTCAAAATGCTTTTGAAGTCCCGGTTCCAAGCCGTAAAGCATGGCATACTGAACTATCGAGTAGTCATTAGATCAAGCCTGCTAGACGTTCATAACATTTGCATCAGCTCTTGCAGCAGGTCTGTCCCCTAGTGGTGCACCAAGGACATAATTTTTCTATGCAACAATGAGGATAATCCTCAAGTTACAGATCCCGTCCGTGTAGTTGCTACCATCATCTTTCAACTTTGCTTTCTCTTGGAATTCATTAAAATTCAAGGGAACAGTAGCACGGGACATTGATCTACAACATAGATTTGCAAAGACTATCAGGACTAAGTTCATGAGAAATTTTAGTTCAATTAATCAAATTACTAAAGAACTGCCACTTAAGTCAACATCCCTCTAGTTGTCTAAGTGATACATGATCCAAATCAACTAACCCATGTCCGATCATCATGTGAGATGGGGTAGTCTTCAATGGTGAACATCTCCATGTTGATCATATGTAATATATGACTTATGTTCGACCTTTCGGTCTCCAGTGTTCCAAGACCATGTCTGTACATGCTAGGCTCGTCGTTTAACCCAAGTATTCTGCATGTGCAAAACTGGCTGACACCCGTTGTATGTGAACGTAGAGTCTATGACACCCGATCATCATGAGGTGATTCGAAATGATGAACTTTAGCAATGGTGCATACTCGGGGAGAACACTTTTATCTTGAAATTAAGTGAAGGGGTCATCTTATAATGCTACCATCGTACTAAGCAAAATAAGATGCATAAAGATAAACATCACATGTAATCAAAATATGTGACATGATATGGACATCATCATCTTGTGCTTTTGATCTCCATATCCAAAGCAACGACGTGATCTCCATCGTCACCGACGCGACACCTTGATCTCCATCGTTACGTCGGGGTCCTCTTGCCAACTATTGCTAATGCATAGAGATAAAATAAAGCAATTACATGGTGCTTCATGATTGACACGCATGTCATACAATAAATTATAGACAACCCTAAGGCTCCTGCTTGTTGTCGTATTCATCGACATGCAAGTCATGAACTTATTACAAAACATGATCATCTCATACATCAACATATATCATATCTCGTCTTGACCATATCACATCACAACATACCCCGCAAAAACAAGTTAGACGTCCTCTACTTTGTTGTTGCAAGTTTTATGTGGCTGCTACGGGCAACTAGCAAGAACTGTTCTTACCTACGCAAAACCATGACAGTGATTATCAAGTTGCTATTTAACCTTATACAAGGATCGCCGTAGTCAAATTAGATTCAACTAAAGTGGGAGAAACAGACACCCGCCAGCCACCTTTATGCAAAACAAGTTGCATGTTAGTCGGTGGAACCGGTCTCATGTACATGGACATGTAAGGTTGGTCTGAGCCGCTTCATCCCACAATACCGCCGAATCAAAATAAGACATTGGTGGTAAGAAATATGAACATCACCACACACAACTCCTTTGTGTTCTACTCATGCATATCATCTATGCATAGACCTGGCTCATGATGCCACTGTTGGGGAACGTTGCATGGAAAACAAAAAAACATTCTACGCACACGCAAGATCTATCTATGGAGATGCATAGCTACGAGAGGGGGAAAGCATCTACATACCCTTGTAGATCGCTAAGCGGAAGCGTTTATCAACGTGGTTGATGTAGTCATACACCTTCATGACCCGTTCTAATCAAGCACCGAATGTACGATACCTCCACGTTCAGCACACGTTCAGCTCGATGACATCCTCGCCTTCTCGATCCAGCAAGAGGGGCGAAGTAGTAGATGAGTTCCAACAACACGACATCGTTGTGACGGTGGTGGTAAAACTATTTCCACAGGGCTTCGCCAAGCACAACGGATTTAGAGCGGAGGAGGAACTAGAAGGTTAGCCTAGCTCTAATTAGTCAACTAGGACCCACTAGAACTAGAAGAACTAGAGGAGACTCCAAAACTTGTGTTCTAGGGGCTAGCCCTTCTCCTCTATTTATATGTAGATCCTCGTATCGTAACTTGGGGATAGGTCCCCCCAAAATTGGTTTGGAACGCGAGGAAGAGTCCTTCTCGGATTCCAGCACGAGACGCCAGGGTCCTTGTGTCTGGTCCTTGACCTCCGCACAACTTCCTTTTGCACCGACCTAAAGCCCCATGGGCTTGAACCCTTGGCCCAACCAACCTTCCGGTGATCCAATAATTATCCGGTGTATTCTGGAACTCTTCCGGAGACCGAATACTACCATTCTATATATCAATATCTACCTAGGGACCATTCCAGAGCTCCTTGTTATGTCGACGATCTTATCCGGGACTCCGAACAACATTCGATCACCAACATACATAACTCATATATTACTATATCATCAGCGAACATTAAGCGTGCGGACCCTACGGGTTCGAGAATGATGTAGACATGACCCAGACGCTCTCCAGTTAATAACCAATAGCGGGACCTGGATGCCCATATTGGTTCCTACATATTCTACGAAGATCTTTATCGGTTAAACCTTTATGACAACATACGTAGTTCCCTTTGTCCATCGGTATGTTACTTGCCCAAGATTCGATCATCGGTACCTCCATACCTAGGTCAATCTCTTTACTCGTCCCGTAATACACCATCTTGTAACTAACCCCTTAGTCACTTTGCTTGCAAGCTTCTTGTGATGCTTTATTACCGAGAAGGCCCAGAGATACCTCTCCATCATACGGAGGGACAAATCCCAGTCTTGATCCATGTCAATTCAACCGACACCTTCGCAGATACCTGTAGAGCACCTTTTGTCAGTACAACAAACCCTGCGTCTATTGCCCTGACTGTGCATAGGCACGGGAGCAAGATTTAGGCACCAACCCAAGTCAGAGTACTAGAAGCCAAGAGGTTCAAGGAACCAACAAGAAAATCATAGAAACAAAGGCCGAGCCAGGGAAGAAAGATATCGCTAGGAGAAGGGCCTCCCTTGCTGGGCATGCGAGCCCGGCAAGGGGCGAGGCCACCCTCAGAATAAGACAACCAAGGCGTCCCGGCAGAGCCTACCGGGACACGCGGAGGTTAAACTGCCTCACCGACCGCTCCTCCACGACTCACGTCGTCGATCAGTGCGGTGTCAAGCTGCAAAGGGATTAAGTGGCAGCCATTAGCCACATGGCGGCCTCTGCCTACAGGAATGTGATGGCCTGACTTATTAGGGATGATAGACTACTCATATCAATAAGGAATTCCTTCTTTTCCGGGAGCCCATTCGGACAGAACTCCAAAGTTAAGCGTGCTTGGCTTGGATTAATTTCAGGATGGGTGACCGACCGTAAAGTTTCTCCCGGGTGCGCACGAGTGAGGACAAAGTGCGCAGAAAAGACTAGTATTGATATGTGGGGCCAATCTAGATCCCGCCAGGAGTAACGATCACCGGCAGGTGTGTTTGGGGGCGTTACAAGTTGGTATCAGAGCCGACCCTCACAGTTACACGGATGGTTGCGGACAGTTTGCAGTCATGTTATGCATGACGTTTGTGACCCGTCGTGGCACACGTCATGGCACATGTGCTGTACTAGAAGCACAGACGTATGTGCCAAGAGGGAACGTTCCTGTGGCCCGATGAGGACGTCGTTTCCTCTGAGTGGGGGTGTATGTGATGGCCTGACTTATTAGGGATGATAGACTACTCATATCAATAAGGAATTCCTTCTTTTCTGGGAGCCCATTCGGACATAACTCCAAAGTTAAGCGTGCTCAGCTTGGAGTAATTTCAGGATGGGTGACCAACCGGGAAGTTGCTCCCGGGGTGCGCACGAGTGAGGACAAAGTGCGCAGTAAAGACTTGTATTGATATGTGGGGCTAGTTTAGATCCCGCCAGAAGTAACGACCACCAGCGGGTGTGTCCGGGGGCGTTACAAGGAAGAACCCACAGATGACACCCGTCCTGCAACATGTCAAGCAAGCAGGCGCGGAGCTGGCAAGATAGCCCGGCAAGCCTTGTCGGGCAACCAGTGATGTGACACTAAGCGGCGCATTTAATACACACTGTCAGCCTGCAGATTTAGGTATGATAGCATTGTTGCTATCATATCAGTGCATAATGACTACTTTGCCACTATGGTGACCCCTTAATCTATAAAAGGAGGCCAATGGCAACATTAGACGGGGTTAGAAGATTGGATAACTCACACACCCATACACGCGTAGTCACTGCTGCCCTGAGGAAACCCTTGCCGGGAAAGTGTACTATGCTCCACCACCTCATTTTCCACCATCAATCCACCAAAGCAGGAGTAGGGTCTTACACCATAATGGCGGCCTGAACCTGGGAAAAAATGCCCGCATGATCTCTGTCGTGCTGTCCCACACCCGTCTGCTCTTTGTGCAACGCGACGTCCCCACGCCGAACCAGCAAGGGACCTCCTAGTCCCATAGGTGGTTGTGGTTTATCCCGACATCTTTCGTGTGCCAGGTGGGGGGATCACTTGCACAAACCTTAAGGCGTGTGCATCGCGTCCTCTTCATCACCATCTTCATCTTCAACGTCGCCATCAACCATGGCGCCCAAGCAGAAACTGGCTTCTTCGACGCGTCCGTCTACCTCAAAGGCTCCGCAACCCATGGCCTCTAATGCTGTGGGGGGTGCGGTGGCCCATGAGGACGTAGACGCTACTAGGGATGTGGTCGGAGCAGGCAGCACCATCACCACTTCCCCTACGGCCAACATGGGAGCAGGAGATACCGGAGGAGAGCAGCATCAGCAACACCTCGACGGCCATGCTCCTCAAGGGCTGGGCAAAGGGATTACTCCATCTGGGCCCCTACTACCCGCCGACAAGCACAACCGCAGCAACGACACTCGGACAGGGGCGAATCGCTGTCCTCCGACCATTCCCACCACACGCGCGGTCGTAGCACGTGTGCCTCCCCGGGCCGGGTCGACCAAGTTGTTGCGCTCGACGGAGCCAATGGCCCTCGTGCGCCTTCGCCGCACCACCCTGCCATCCAGGTGGTCGCCCCGCAGCAGTGGGGGCACAATACTACCGCCGCTGGCACTGTAAGGAGCCGGGCGACTGTACATTCGACTTCTTCAGCACACATGCCAAGTACAGCCTCGAAGGCCATGGCGCGAGTTCAACTGCTGCTAAGGATTCCTCCAGCAACCGAGCAGATGGACGAATGGCATGCCACCATCGAAAGTCTGCTCGGTTTTGCAAAAGCTGGGGGCTCACAGCGAGCTGACCCACCACAGCCTCCCCAAGCGACAGCAATGGCTCGTGCTGCTGGTCGTACGGAGGGAGTTGTCCCCATGGTGCAGTCCCCACCATGGCAGCCAGCGCGAGCGCAACAGAATCAAGTCCACGAAGATGTCTTGATGGCCTCTTCGGACCCTCGAGTGCGTCCAGGCCAGCGTCGAGCCCCGGATGATAGGCGGAGAGGAGACTCATGCGTTGTTGTCGAGCAACGCCGCGGCAACCTCCGCCAAACTCACAGGTGCGATGGCTGTCGTGGTTCTAAGTCTGACAGTACGAGTAGGGGGTACGAATGGAGAGGCAAGGCCCTAGCTATGGTGGAGTTGTACACAAGGTGAATACGAGTTCGGGCCCTTCTCGGAGGAAGTAACAGCCCTACGTCTCGGTGCCCGGAGGCGGTCGACTGGTATGTGTATATGCGAGTTACAAAGATGCGAACCCTTGTACCGGAGGAGGGGGGTGGCTTATATAGTGCGCCAGGACCCCATCCATGCTCCACGTTACCAAGGGTTCAATGTACATTAAGGCAGCCGTTATTGATAACGCCTACAGTAAAGAGTAATTAAGGCATTACTACGACGAGTAAAATCCAGACCGTTATTGTCCTAAGGGATCCTTGACCTTCGGGGGTCGAGTGCCTTGGATTGGTCGAGTGGAGTTGAGTCGTCTTGTAGGCGATGTCTAGTCGAGTGGGATGTCCTCTTGGGCCGTCTCAGTCGACTGTTCTGGTCATCATAAGTTTTGTCTTTTGACCTTCTAGGGTAGCGACCTTGGGTGGGGTACCTTGGTTGGGCCTGTGACCCTACCCTAGGTCTGTAACCTCGTCAGTAGCCCCCGAATGGATTGAGGCTTGAGCAAGAGAGTGCTGAGGAAAGCTCTGGTTCTGGCTCGACGTCCCTGGGGTAGTCTGCTTCTGAGCTCGCGGACTAGGCTGTCTTCCTCAGTCTTGTCTTGGTCGCCTTGATCGATTCTGGAACCGTCGAGTGTGTTGGTTGCTTTTTTTCGTCGACTGAACTTTGCGCTAAGCGTCAGGTGCCGTTGGTGTGCGTAGTTTTCGGTGGGGTTGGTAGCTCTTTGGTCGCCGGATTCCACGGGGTTTCGAAATTTGGGGAAGCGCGCGGGACGGGACGTGCCGCAGCAATCGGAGGGATATGCTTGAGACGCCTCGATCCTCGCGCCACCTTTTTCGCCACGTATCGCGTCGGCGCTTGTTGCGGGATTTGATAAGATCGCTCGGGGCAACCGGTCAGCCACTCGACCGGGGCGCTATAAGTGTGCGCCGAGCCCGAAGCGGGGGCACTGTGCGCCCAATCCTTCTTCTTCCGCCTCCGCTTCTTTGCTGTCTCTGCTCCTTCTTGCCTCCCTCCACAGCGACCGCCGGCGCACGTGCCATGGGCAAGGACAAGACCGCGACGATGGAGCATTCGAAGAAGGCGGTGACGGGGAAGGGGAGGCGGTCCGGCCGGAGCATATCGTCATCGAGGTCTGGACTCCCCGCTGGTTGGATCCAGGGGGATTGGATCCGGTCCACCGTCGTGGCGGAGGATCTGGAGGAGCTGGAGGAGTAGCGACTGATTGCCCGCGGCTCCTGGCGGGTGCCGGAGGGCGAACTCGAGCCTCGGCCGCGGGAGGGCGAGTGCGTCCTCCTCGCGACCCACGTCGACCGAGGTTTCTCCATGCCTCCGCATCCCTTTTTTCGTGCTTTCTTGATTTTCTTCGGCGCCTAGTTGCATGACTTCACGCCCAATTCCATTGCTTTCCTTTCCGCGTTCATTTCCATGTGTGAGAACTTCCTCGGCTGCTGGCTGCACTGCCGTCAAGAAGGCAAATCCGAGCGACGATAAGACGCACGTCCTCCAGGCATGCGGTGGGCTCGGAATTCAGCTTAGGAATAGGAGTGCCTCCCCCCCTCATAATCTTTCCGGAGTCGATTCGGGGTTGGCAGTCGACTTGGTTCTATTATAAGGACAGTCCGACCCCGGGTCAGTCGACTGGTCTTCCCCCTTTCTCTCTTGGTCGAGCCAGCCAGCCTCCTTCAATGATAGTGGGTAAGGCCGAGAAGGCCGAAGTGAACATGTTGGTGGAGCGGGTCGTCTAGTTGGTCAGCGAGGGTGTAACGGGGATGGATCTATTCGAGGTGTACCTCATGTGGAGGATCCAGCTGCTCCAGGCTCGGGACCACCCGATGTGGTTGTACTCCGGCACCGACGACTCGTCGCGAGTCCACCCGGAGGCGGCCGACGAGAAGTACGTGGCGCAGTGCCTGAAGTGCATCACGGGGAACAAAGACAACCCCAGGGGGTCTGGGAGGGTCCTCCCATTCGACGCTGACCATCTGCCCGATAAGTGATGAGGACATGACTACCTTGGATGCGACCAAAAATATTTCATACATGTATATTTGTGAGGTGATTTGTAATGCAAACTATGCAACAATTTATTTATGTCACCCAGGACAAAAATACTTCACAGACTTTTGTGCCATGTCTAATTCCAGGTGTATGGGACATTTGTACAATCCACATATGAAGATAAAGGAAAAAGAGAAGTTTAGGTGCTGTTCAAAAAGTTCTCTCACGTCACTTTTGGGCCAAGAGAAGATAGAGTCCAAGTCTCTCATGTTTTGCATCCAGATTCGGACTGCACAGACATACCTGACTCAAAACGGCAAGAACTCCTTCATACGGACTCCGAATTGGGTGTTTCCTTTTTTGTTGGAAACTAGATTTCGTACACTTTCCAACCCAATTGGATTCACCTTCAAAAATTCGTCCGGAGCGTTGAGATATCGATGAAACAATCTGATGCTGCAGCAGAATCCGAGTCAAACTACAAGTCCAAAGGTGTTGCATCACCTCCACTTGGGCCCATGAGCCTTGTACGACCTAGGGTTAGTTTTAGGCTGCCTTGAGACGTCCTTCCACCTCCTTGGCCGCCACCCCTTGCTCCTATATAAGTAGATCCATCTAGTAGATTTTTCTGGGGGATTTGTTTAGTCAAAAGTTAGCCATTGCAACTTCGTGTACTTCGTTTGTGTCCAACGACCAAACCAAGACCGCTTACGGATCCCCACCTTTATCAATACTTCATCTATATTTGCAATATTCAGATTGCTTTATCATATTCTTGCTTGTTCTTCGATTGCATGCAGGAATAGACCTTCGTGGTCAGGCTGATCGTGCTTCTGGCATTGTCAGTAACCCCTGGAGATTGGTTTAGCGATTGCTAAGGCGCAATGTCGTGCACGTTTGTAGTCGGATCGTCAAAGTCGACTCCACCAAATTGATAGATATCATCTCATCGAAAGATCGGGCCCCTCACCTCTATCAAGTGGTATCAGTTTTCAGGTTGCTCGGTGATTATTTCCAGTTATTCCTAGATTAGATTTATTTTCTTACCTATTTTCCAAGAAAAAGTCCAAAAAAAAGTTAGATCTATTCATCCTTTGTCCAAGCCAGCCTGAGCCTTTGCAATTTTATTCTCATTGTTTGCATTATTGAATTATCGGTTGCATCGTCGTGTCGAGTTGCTGGTCTTAGTGTGTAGTTCGTTAGAGTTTCGAGTTCTGTTCACATTAGTCACGTCGCCGCTGCATCGTTATCCCTTCCGTTGTCCGCCACCTCATCCATCAATTTCCACCTCGTGCAACCCATCGTTCATTGTCACAATCATAGTTGAAGTCGTTCACATCTTTGCTTGATCCAATCTGCATCTTATCTAGTTTGTCTTGGAAAGAGGGAGAAAGAAAAAAGACAGAGAAAAAAAAGTAAAAAAAAGAGGAGAGAAAGAAAAAGAAAAAAAGTGTGAGAAAAAAGAAAAAGAAAAAGAAGGAAAAGGAAGTTGGAGAGAGTGTTGTTGTATATTCTGCTTGGCAGTTGTTTTCATCATTATCTTTACTGTCGTTGTGATCTTCACTTATATCTTGCTGTCCAGAGCTACTTCGTATCCTTTATTGATGCTAGTTGTGCTACACAGTGACCTCATTAGTGTTCTAGGCTCGCGTCTCTAGTATGCTCTAGCCTAGGACCAGCACAGTACCGTCGTTGAGCGTTTATTCAACATTGCATCTCTGAATAGATTATTGCTAATCTTTTGCTACCATATATAGCCAACCCAGCTCCACATCTTTCTACACCGTGCATATTTACGTTCACCTGGCAATCGCTTTACTCAATCTTTGAAGTTATTTGACACCGCTGGTTGCCTATCACCACCTGCTGCATGGTAAGAACTTGTAAAATATTGATATTTGCTTTACTGTGAGCGCTTTACACCACATCCTAGTAGTTCATAGGAACATTATTCTCGAATTTTGTTTCTTGTTTCTACTAATCGTGACAGGTACCGGAGACAGAAGTTCTTGGACGACGGATACATCTTCACCATCATGAGACGTGGGACAACACACACAAGCACATGGTCAGGTTATTTCTTTACCGTCATTTGAGGGTAGATTTAATGCTGTTATTTATCTAGCTTTTGAGCTTGAAGTAGAAAAAGTTTTTAGTCACCATCATTTTTCTGAACTTGAGAGAGTACGAGCTGCCACTAGAGTATTTACCGGTTTCGCTTCTGTTTGGTGGAGTGTGCATTGTAAGAAAAATATTGATAACCAACCCACAACTTGGAAAGATTTGAAGGCCGTAACGAGAAAACATTTTTTTCCTCCTTACTATCGCCGTGAATTGCTTCGCTAATTGGAACAATTAAAACAAGGCAGTAACACTGTTCATGCTTACTACCAAGAGTTCAAATCTTATATGCATCATTGTGACATAGAAGAATCCGAGGATGCAGGAGGATGCATTGTGTGACTACAACAACTACTATTCCAGTTCATGTTCACCACCATTGGTTGGTTCCTCCACCATTGCACTTACTAGAGCAGCCACACCTCTGATTGTGAGCGTGACATCATCTAAAGTGTATGGTGTCATCGTCCGTACCTACATCAGCTATGTCTTTGCGAAAAGGTAACAGTAAAATCAATGATGATATAACTTCACATGAGGATGATGCATATCTAGTTAACTTGAATACATCATGTATTGAATTACCTGTTGATTTGAGCACACCACATAGTTTAGATAATCATGTTACTGTCATGAATGCGTCATGTGATCAAACAACTGAAATACCAACAATTTTGAGTGCACCCATTGAATTAACTGTTGTTGCAAAAGAATCATGTGAATCGGAGAATAAATCAGATTTGGATAAAATACATTTGAAAATAATTGTGCCAATGTTTAATCATTTTGATATGACCTCTAATCTTGGTGACGATTCTATGACAAATGCCTTATTGCATGTTTGCTTATTTAAGCATGTTGTAGCCTGTGAATTTCATGCAAGTAAGGTTTATTCATCAATGTTGGGATGGTTTAATGATGAACATTGTCAATCTTTTCATATGAATAAGAGCTTCACTTATTTGTGCAAACTGAGTTGCAATATTTTCATGCCTTCTACTTCTTGTGATAATATTTTTGCTTTATATTTTATGAGCTACGAAAGTTACTCATCTATACATGTGTCATATGTGCAAAAATCAAGGGAAGTAAAAATGGATGACATATACATATACAACATGTACACCTTGTCTACTTTCTTACCCAAATTTCAGATTAAGCAACGCCGAGGACGGCTTTATTTTCAAGAAAGGAAGGATGATGAGGACATGACTACCTTGGATACGATCAAAAATATTGCATACATGTATATTTGTGAGGTGATTTCTAATGCAAACTATGCAACAATTTATTTATGTCATCCAGGACAAAAATACTTCACAGACTTTTGTGTCATGTCTAATTCCAGGTGTATGGGACATTTGTACAATCCACATATGAAGATAAGGGAAAAAGAGAAGTTTAGGTGCTGTTCAAAAATTTCTCTCACGTCACTTTTGGGCCAAGAGAAGATAGAGTCCAAGTCTCTCACGTTTTGCATCCAGATTCAGACTGCACAGACATACCTGACTCAAAACGGCAAGAACTCCTTCATACGGACTCCGAATTGGGTGTTTCTTTTTTTGTTGGAAACTAGATTTCGTACACTTTCCAACCCAATTGGATTCACCTTCAAATTAGTCCGGAGCGTTGAGATGTCGACGAAACAATCTGATGCTGCAGCAGAATCCGAGTCAAACTACAAGTCCAAAGGTGTTGCATCACCTCCACTTGGGCCCATGAGCCTTGTATGACCTAGGGTTAGTTTTAGGATGCCTTGGGACGTCCTTCCACCTCCTTGGCCGCCACCCCTTGCCCCTATATAAGTAGATCCATCTAGTAGCTTTTTCTGGGGGATTTGTTTAGTCAAAAGTTAGCCATTGTAACTTCGTGTACTTCGTTTGTGTCCAACGACCAGACCAAGACCGCTTACGGATCCCCACCTTTATCAATACTTCATCTATATTTGCAATATTCAGATTGCTTTATCATATTCTTGCTTGTTCTTCGATTGCATGCAGGAATAGACCTTCGTGGTCAGGCTGATCGTGCTTCTGGCATTGTCAGTAACCCCTGGAGATTGGTTTAGCGATTGCTAAGGCGCAACGTCGTGCACGTTTGTAGTCGGATCGTCAAAGTCGACTCCACCAAATCGATAGTTATCATCTCATCGAAAGATCGGGCCCCTCGCCTCTATCAATAAGGTTCGTCTTCGGCTCCTCAGTGATGTTTCTGTCATTGGCTTGTAGTTTGTCTTGACGAATCCGACTGATATTTGGTTAATCTTCCTTTCTTTGCAGATCTATACTGAGATGTACTCGCTGCCCAACGGGGATTTGGTCCAGGAGGGCGAGGAGGGCGTGGGAGACGCCACAGACTGGAATTCGGAGGAGGAGACCGAGGAGGAGAGTGAGGGCTACAACAGCGGGGAGGAAGTCGAGTCACCTCCTCGTGATGAGAGGCGGTCCAAGGAGAAGCACGACCCAGGGGCTGCGCGCCCCCGGGCAGGTCCTTCAGGCTCCTGAACGCCCAAGCGCGCCGCACAGCCACTCCTGACCCCTCTGAGAAGGTGCCCAAGCAGCCCAAGGTTACCACCACCAAGCCTCGGAAGGCCCTGCCCAGGATTAAGGTGGATGTTCCCATCACCTCCACGTAAGTATCATTCAGTTTTGTTTCTTTCTGTCTTTTGGAGGTCGACCGTATCTTCCATCGACTCATCTTTGAGGGGTTTCTTCAGCGCCGCTGCTTCCACGACCTCAATGGACATTGACAAGGGCCGGGACGACGAGGAGACCGCAGATGCCCCGACATCCCGCGCAGGTGCGGGTTATAGATCGTGTCTTGTATTTCTTTCGTCGGTTAGGGGTGACGGTCGACTAAACTTCGCTATTGTTTTTCTTGAAGTGTCGTGCCACGTCATAGAGCTCCCAGATGACGATGATGATGTTGATGAGGAGCGCTTGGGAGGAGATCGACGACGCACAGGGAAGAAGGGCCGGAAGGCGCTTTCTGGCTCGAAGGCCCAGCAACAGGAAGACGCGACCCTAGCCACGGTCTCCTTTGCCGACCCCGTGTCGACCGTACGTCCCACTTCGTCAGCTGGAGGGGCCGTCGGCCCGGTGCTTGCCCCAGCCGTCGACCCAGCGCCTGCTCCAGTCGTCGACCCAGCGCCCGCTCCAGCCGTCGACCCAACGCCTGCCCCGTCGTCCGTTCTCTTCTCCTCCTACCGCCTCCCGGAGGATCCTGTGGGAGCGGCTCAAGAAGCCGTTCGCCAGGCAGGGTTGATGATGGAGAGGACGAAGGCGGCGTATGAGGCCAGCATGGCCACTTATGACGCTAGTTCTGCTCTTCGGGCCAACGTCCAGGTTCGTTTTCTCCACTAGTTAGTTTGCTGCGCTGGAACAGTCTTTGGCTTTGAGAGAATTTGCTGCTTTGTTCGTAAGATGATGTCACACCCACTGGGTGGGGGTCTTGATGTGTTTGCTTTCAACTTCCCTTGAACTCGAGCGAGACTGATCTTGGTCGAGTGAGAACCGGTGCGGGCACACTCAGTGCACCCACTGGGTGTAGTCCCCAAGATCGTGGTCGACTGCTGGCGGTCGGCCATGGTCTGATGAGAGAACTTTTCTTCCTTGCTGTGTTTTTTGAGCTCGAGCCGGACTGATCTTGGCCGAGTGAAACCAGTGGGGGCACGCTCAGTGCACCCACTGGGTGTAGTCCCCGAGACTGCGGTTGAGTATTTAACTCGACTGCAGTCTTAGAATCTTGTTTTGTTGTGTTGGTGCAGAAATCTTGCGAGTTTGGGGCCAAATTTGCAGACCTTGAGAAGAAGCAAATCTAGCTCAATCTCGACTTGCAGCTGCCTCGGGACCATCTGAAGAAGACGCAGGATGATGCGGCCAGTAATCGACGCCAACCATTTATCGACTGACTTTTGATAAATATGCCTTGTGTTTCCTCATGTTCATATGTCCTGTGGTGTCTTTGGTAGGTCAATTGAAAGTGGCCTTGGAGCAGAAAGATCTCGACCTGGTGGCGGTGCAGCAGGCGGCTCAAGAGAAGGCAGAACTGGCGGCGCAGAAGCTGGCTTCTGTAGGCGTGCTCGAGGCGGAGATCGTCAGGCTGAGAGGCTCACTCGACGCAGCTAATCAAGAGGTGACTCGACTGAAGAACTCCAAGACTGTCCTGAACGACAAGTACGAGGCCCTTTTCTAGAAGAGGATTGATCTTGAGGCCTATCTGGGCGACCTTACCAAGAAATGGTACCTTGTGCTCGAAGGTATGTCTCTTTTGGCTCGGGTTAAGCTGGATCAGCCGACCCATGTTTCTCTTGCTGACTCGACTTGCTGTTTCCGGTGCAGAATTCTGTCGCAACTTTGAAGAAGAGACTAGGCAGGTTGAGCCCGGTCTGGACCCAGCCAATTCCATCGTGAAGGACGAGGTTGCCATGAACATCTTGAGGCTGGAGTCCCGCCTTAATTCGGCCATGGACTATCTAGGACGGCTGAAAGCGGTGATGGCCCGGATCGACACCGCGCTCTGGAGGGGAGTCGTGCAGGAGAACGACCTCGAGTCTCTGATGACTCGACTCAACGAGATCCCGAACCAAGTGCAGGAGTGGAAGAAGTTGTCCGCCCGGAGTGGAGCCGATGTGGCGTTGTCCTTGGTTCGCGTGCACTGCAAGGAGGTGAAGGAGAGAAGGCTCGCGGCGCTCAAGGTCGCCAATAGGAAGGAGCTACAATTCTAGTCGTTCATGGATACTTTCCTGGAAGCCACCACCCGCATCGCCGACGGGATCGACCTGGACGAGTTTGTCGCACCCGCGAGCCCGCCTCCTCCTGAGGAATGAGTGAACTTTAATACTTTGATCCAATTTGCCTCGGAATGCCGAGTGATCTTGTAATCGTTAAACTCTGGTGGGCCAGTGGCCCAGGTACTCTTGCCCGAATCTTGCGGGACTTTTATCTGGATTTGACCTTTTGGTTTGCGGCTCTTTTTTAATTGCTTGAATCTTTGAGTCGACGTCCGCAGCTAAGCCTCCGAGTGAGAGGGTTACTCTTCACTCGATGTGAGCGTTTGAAACTTAGGCGAGTCACGGGGTCGCAGCTAAGCCCCCGAGTGAGAGGGTTGCTCTTCACTCGGAGTGGATGTTTGTAACTTAGGCGATTCCAAGCTACGTTGTATTTGCGGCGGAGCTCGGAAGACACAGCCACATTATACTTATGACGCAGCTCGGAGGACCACAGCTAAGCCCCCGAGTGAGAGGGATGCTCTTCGCTCGGAGTGGATGTCTGAAACTTAGGCGAGTCACGGGGTCGCAGCTAAGCCCCCGAGTGAGA